>CM035417.1:165274478-165366978 GCA_020310875.1 Ceratopteris richardii | reverse complement strand
GGAGCAAGAAGGAAGAGGTGATTAGCAAGCCTTGTACGTGACCACTTCATGTCATTTTGTAGAGATTGAAGAGCTTACTCCATAGCTCTATCATTCTACTCCCATTGTGCAAAGATTCATTGCCAATGTGGTTGTAATCATATGTGAATCTACACATCTATCACCATTTACTTCTCTGTTTTGTTCTCTGCTATACTCACTCAGAGCAGTAACTTCAGAAGGCCATATCTCGAGTTCTACTGAACCTTTTTCAGTGATTTAACTTGCGTTGGATAGCTCATACTGTTTACTTGGTGCATATAAATGTTCAAGGTCATTGGAGTAATACTTTTGGAGATATCTGCATTTTATTGCTTACTGGTCTATGTCTGCAGAGCCACGAGAATTGTGGGAGGGTTCCAGAAATTGATGAAACTTTTTCTCAGTGCTCAGTCCATCATTTGAAGTGTTTTAACTTGGAATAGCAATCTTGTTAAGTCTATTTGATATGCCCAAAAGGAATTTTTTCTAATTCCTACCAGGTTGAGAGCACTGTTCATTTTTTCCAGCAAGTGTATGTCCAAAAATAGCAAGTTTTGGGAGCTAGTCATTTCGCAACTAGTCTATCTTGACTTAAACTTTTGGGATACATGTTCCAAAGTACTTGGCTGATATTTTGGTGGATTTAGGAAGCTCAAAGGGTCTACTAATCAACTCTGAAGTCTCAGTTGGCTGGTGTGAAGCTGGTTGTAGCAGCACCTACTCATCTTTGGATTGCATCCACCATCTCTCTTCACAGTGGTGTTGAAGCTCAAGGTCAAGGACAAAGCATGGAAGCGCATCAAGGAAGTGGACACACAAGAAGAAGGAGCAAGTAGGGAGCTCCAAGAAGCACATGTCAAATTTTCAGAAGAAATCCCTACAAAAATAGTGATTTTTATCACTAAAAACCATTGTAAATACCATTTTCCATTTTTGTAACTCCATTTTGTTCAAGCCGAGGAGTCCTCGAGCTTGAGGAGTATTAGATCTACCATCCTACCAATTTTCTTGATTTTTAGACTCCGTTTGAGCCCCCAAATAAGCCCTGGAACCTATTTTTTAACTAGGCCGGACACTAGGTCTGGACAGGGCCAAAACCACTCAAAAACTATAAAAAGGGCTGGAGAGCTCATTTTTGAGGTTAGCTTGTTGTAGATTTCAGTTTTGTAAGAGAGCTCTTTGGTAATCGAAGCTTTCCATTGTTCCACTCTTTGCTCTTACCTTGTGCGCGTGTGTGTGTATGTGTGTGCATGCTTGTGTGTGCTTTCACTCACGCACTTGTGCCATCACTTGCTTGCGGTCTTCATACCGGTCCTCTCGTCTCCACGGATTGACATTTATGAGGTGGTTCCCCTCACGTTGGTACTCACCATTGTGCTAGAGTGACACCAAATTTGGCGCCGTTGCCGGGGAGAGAGCTTGGAGGACGAGCGTGTGACGGTAAGACGTAGAGTAGCGACGTTGGAAGGTAAAAAAATCATCATTTTCAGTTCAGTTTTTGAATTTTCCTTCTTCTTCATCTTCACCATCATCACCATCTCCACCCACCTTCAACTTCTCAGTTTTTCTCCATTTTTTAGAGTACATTCACCTTGTTTTTACTTGTGGTTGTGAGCAAGAAGCTTAGAGGGGGGTGCAAAACTGAATCGCTGAAGAAAAACTCGTGAAACACTCTCCAAACACCAAGAATATGAGCGGCCATTTTCGGAAGTGCTAAAACCTGCGTCAAGTATCGTTTTTGAGAAACAAAGCTTTTGGGAGCTACGCGGAGCAAAATAGGGTGCTAGGAGAGTTGGAAGAGAGTATCAAAGGTAAGCAAACCCACTTCATACTCATGAACTCTCAGGAAATCCAAGTTTTTTCAGAAAAAAGTCGACCTGCGTCAAGTATCGTTTGGGATTTACAGAGGTTAAATGTTGAGTTTTGCTTGATACAGAGAGTGAGGATAAGAGAGAAGAGCTAGGAAATCAAGGGGGCAAAATCAAAATTCAAAAACAATCGTTAAAATTTGTTTAAGGGTCAAGTATCGTTTTATTCCCGCGGTCGAGTATCGCGATACTTCACAAGTATCGTTTTGCTCCTGAGGTTGAGTATCGCGATATTTCCCATCGATCGTGTATCGTTTGGCTCAAGTATCGTGTTCCAGAGATCGCGATACTTGCCAAAGATCGTCGATCGTTGCGATTAAAGATCGGTATCGTTTTGGCTCAAGTATCGTCGATCGTCTCAGTGAGAGATCGTTACCAGAGATCGCGATACTTGGGTGAGATCGGTATCGTTTTGCTTAGCGATCGTTTTGGTCAAAGATCGTGGATCGTTTCACTCAGAGATCGTGTATCGTTTTGAACCAAATAGCGTCGATCGTGTATCGTTTTGACCAAAGATCGTTGAGTCCAGAGATCGTTTTGCGAAAGATCGTTTTGGGGAAGTATCGTGTATCGTTTTCTCCCGAAGATCAAGTATCGTCTGCGATCAAATATCGTGTATCGTCTGGATTTAGATATCGTGTATCGTTTTCTCCCGAAGATCAAGTATCGTCTGCGATCAAATATCGTGTATCGTCTGGATTCAGGTATCGTGTATCGTGTCGGTCAAGTATCGTTTTGGTCCAAGTATCGTGTATCGCGTCTCAGAGATCGCGATACTTGCCAGCGATCGAGTATCGTTTTGAGCTAAGTATCGAGTATCTTGGTGCCAAAGATCGTTTGGTTCATAGATCGTGTATCGTTTTCTTCCAAATATCGAGTATCGTCTTGAGCCAAGTATCGTTTTGCCCAAGTATCGCCTACTTCAAGTATCGCGATACATACCAAGTATCGTGTATCAAGTTTCTCAAGTATCAAGTATCGTGTCCTACAAATGTCATATATCGCCTGATTTGAAGCATTTTCTGAGAGACCCTGTTTCCCTGTTTTAACCCCCAAAACCCTGAACTGGCATAACTTTCTCATACGAAATCCGTTCGGAGTGATCTTGGGTTATGTTAATATTAATACCAGGATTATTCGATAGGGTATTTTGAAGTTGACCCTCAGGGAAACTAGAAAATCAAGGTGTTCCAAAGGATTTTGAGCAATATAAGAGAACTTTGGGACTAGAAGCCAAGGCTTATGAACCTGAGATCTGGCAGACACTTAGGCAAGGATAGACAAAGCATTAGGTCATCTGAGGCTAGTGTCAACCATACAGCCAAGTCTTGGGCTCAACAGCTTAGTGGTTATCCTTACACACGAAGTTCAGAAACCAGTGACTCGGAAATGTCTTTTAGCATGGAAAGACCCACACGTAGCTCAGGCATTGCCTATTTACAGACACCAGAAGGTCCTTATAAGACCCAATTGGAGTATATCAGGACCAACCAATTAGGTGCTCGCATCTATGAGGATGGTCTAAGGCGATCAGTGGTTCAACTCAAAAATCCTGACCAACTCTTTGGACTTGAACACCCAGTGGTCAAGTTTGAAGAGGGTGCTTACATTGATAAGGAAGGAACCATGTATGTGGTTACCAACTTACCAGATAGGACAGATGAGTTTGGAAATATCATTCCTGAGAATGAGATAGGAGACCTAGAGCAAGGAGACCTAGGAGGAGAACCCAAGACCCCTAGAGGTAATTCAGTCTTAACCAGAGTGCTCACTCCAGAATGGATTCCTCAAGATAATAAAAGCATAGAACTATTCGTGAATAGAGAAACGGAGGAAGCCTTTTGGAGATTTAGACCGGATCAACCCAGCCCAGTAGTCACCATCTATGAATTCAAGGACCCAGAGACACCAGGGAAAGCTGTCTATCTAGATCACACATCTCAGAAATTATTCTTAGTATCAGATCATGACAGACATGCTTACACTTGGCAAGGTGAAGCAATTTTCCCTCCACCAAGATCTAACGTTTCCCAGGGCCTCCAGGGAGCCGGATCATCCAAGGCTCATGAAACCCAGAGGGAAAGAACTAGAGAGAGACCGGAGGTAAGCTTTGCAGACACTGTAGGCAGAGACAGATCAGGATATGGAACGGAAAGACTTGAAAGGGAGAGACATAGAGTGCATAGGCATCAAAGAGACGATCATGATTTCCCATTGCCTAGACCACGAGAGCACTCAAGAACCCTTAGACCCTCTCAAGTGGTTAAGACAATGAAGAACTACTTTGATGGATTTGGAGATCCTTATGATCATGTGGCAGAGTTTAAACAAGTGCTGAGAGCTGAACAGGTTGAAGACTTATTCACCCAGTTCGAGGCATTTGGGTTGACTCTTAAGGGTACTGCCTTAGCTTGGTTTCAACCTCTAAACAGTCGCAACTATAGAGAGATAGGGCAGCTGCTAGAAGAATTCATTGTGGAATTTTCCAAAAGTGGTATCAGGCATAACACATCATCCTTGATCCACAGCTTCAAGCAGACACCCCAAGAAACAGTGCGACTTGCAGGAAGAAGGTTTAGACAGTACTTGGAAAGATGCCCTGTACCAGAATCACCCACATCAGCCAAACAGGTGGCACTGTTTTTAGATGGCCTATTGAGCACAAAATTAAGGTCATATGTATACCTGAAAGATCCTAGATCCATAGAAGAGTGTATACGGATATGCATTGACATAGAAGACAACTTGGGTGAGGAGTTAGGACTATCCAAACTCTATAAGGACTGTGATAGTTCTACAAGTCATACCTCTAGAGCCTCCACTGAGATAGATGAGATAGCTGAGCAGGTGGCCAAAAAGCTAGGAGTTCAAAATAGACAAATGCCAAGGGTCACCTCAGTGAAGCGATGTTATACATGTGGAGGAGATCACATGGCTAATGTTTGCCCATTGACGACTCCACCCCAAGGAAGCCCTAATGCTCTATATTGCACCATTGAGAGGAAATACACAAATCATACGGCCCAAGATTGTCCCTATAACAGGCAGGCTGTTAGACAAAATTATCAGCAACCTTACCAGCAGGGTAGGTATCAGAATCAGTACCAACAGCCATATTATAGGCCACAACAATATCAACCTCAATACCAGCAGCAGTATCAGGCACCATATAGGCCACAACCAGTCCTTGGAACCCAACCGCCAGCTCCGGCCAATGTGATCCCAGTTAAATATACGATGGCGGAGGAGAACTCTAATAGAGCATTGGTGCCACTAACCCCATTGATACCAGAAAATGAGTTTCACGCTCATGGTTCAGACTACGTCCATGAAGATAGTCCACATGCTTACTATATAGAGTCACCTGAGCAAAGTGAGATTTCTCAGTGCCAATATGAGACACCACCTATGGAACAAAATTGGGAGCCAGAATACTCCAATGTCATGTATACGAATCCAAATCCTAGGCCCCAATTGAGACAAGTAAGACCACAAGCCCCTAGAGGACCATGCTTTAGATGTCAGGGCGATCATTTCATTCGTGAATGTCCTCACCAACCAGCTCTGGGACTAGGACAAAACATCACAATACAAGGCTTTTGTCCTGAGTGCGGCAAGGAACATCTTCCTAGAGAGTGTCCCAGGAATCCCTCTAGTGCACCCAAGGTCACACCCATCAATGTGGTAGGCTTAGTGGCAGATTCAAGTTCAAGTAGCAATAATGTGGCTCCTGTACAGGCAGTTACTAGGGCACAGGCTACACAACAAGCAAAACCATCTGAGCAGTCGGAGTCAAGTGAGGCAGGAGAACCTAGTAAGAGGAAACCAAGAACATGGAAGGATACCAGAGAGAAGGCTAATCGCAAGTGGAACAAAAATCTATCCGAGCTAGAAGAAAGTCTAAAAGATGCCAAAACAAAAATCGAAGACATTGCATCTCAAAGCCCCTCGCATGCCGAAGCTCCATCCATTCCACCTCATTCCACCCCACCGCCCATTGTAAATAGACCGCAATCAGGGTCTGTTCTTGCAGATCCAACCCCAGAAGGCTTGGACATGATGTTCAAGGCCTACCAGGCTCGTCTTCAAGAAGGGCCAACAGCTGCAAACTTAGACAAGAGTTACCCTAGAGCAGACTTAGAGATTGAACGGATGAAAATGTGCATGAAAATGGTAGAACAAGCTCAAGCTATACTTGAGACTAGTCAAAAGTTCAATCAGACAAACTCTGTCAAACCAGATTTGCATTTCCAAGGCTTACTAGAAAGATTAGAGCAGTTGGTAAACAAACCACAAATTTCTTTACCTCCACAGGCTCAACCAGTTATTGAAAGAGGAAGCTCACCACCAATGGGAGCTTATGTTCCTAATTCCACGGATGCTGGAATACCTCCTTCAATTCAACAATACTCTCAAGAGTTCTTGCGAGAAATACAGGAAGAGAAATGGGCCAAGGAGAAGGGTAACTCCCCTCCTATTCCTGAGATTGATGATCTACATGATCAATTTCCCCAAGACATTCCGTCTATCTATGGAGACCAAGCTGAGCAACAAGAAGATGAAAGATTAGATTTTGAATCTAATTCTTTACAAGAGTTGCCTCATTACACAGGCCCATGGGAATCTGAATCTCTCCAGATCAGAGCTCCCACAATATTGGTAAGAAATGAAGACTCGGTGATTCCAAGAAACACTGATGTTGTGAAGAACACTAAGGTTCAATGTCATCTCACTGTGGAAGAGCTGCTCAAAGCAAAACCTGAGCTCTGGAATCATGTGAAGGATCAGGTTCCAGAACTTGAATCCAATATGCCAAAAGTAGGCTCTAAGCAAAAAGTTCCAGAGATACCTCTCGACAAGATAGGAGACATGAGCGAAGGTGAAGAAGGTAACACTTATCTTCCGATCACCTATCAAGGTTACACAACCAAAGCAATTGTAGATTCGGGTGCCGGTGTTGCTATTGCGACCACCTCCTTGTGGAAGCGATGGGGCAAACCCACATTAAGACCAACTAGAATGAAGCTTCAAATGGCAGATGGTCATTTTGAAAGACCTCTAGGATTGCTTGAAGGGATAACTCTAACCACTTGTGGTGTAGAGTTTGAACATACATTTGCTATATGTGACTTTGAGAAAAATAATGTCTACGAGATGATCCTAGGAAGACCCTTCCTACGGCAATTGCAAATAGTACAGGATTGGGGAACCAACTCCTTGTACTTACAACACTTAGGGGTCACGACCAAGGTTAATCTGAAGGATTACACCTTCAGAGATGTACCACCCCTACAGTGGAATCCTATCCACAAAGCAAAAGAAGATTCAATCTCTGTGCATTCTGGAAGTTCACTTGATCCATCCTGGCTGCATGAAGATACTCACTTGTGGATGTGCAAGGTCGCAGAGGAAGAGGAAAAGCGCCTAAAAGCGAGAGAAGAAGGAACTCCCCCAGGAGATAGACCAATAAAAGACCCAGCCTATACACCAATGATATTTCCAGATGAGGAATTTGAACCTCATGGTTGGGCAGAAATCTTAGCTACCATGGACATAGCAGTCAACGAAGAACAATGGACACCTCATTGTGATGAGGAGGGTTATGATATTTCAGTGTTCATGTGTCAGCCCCTGTTGGAAGAGTGTGATCCTAGTGAGTTCATAGAAGAAGAAGAGAATGACGATGATCTAGAATCCATTGTGATGGATACTTACTTTGACTCAGAGGAACACTATTTAGAAGACATAGGAGGGTTAACTCAAAAAGAAGAAGAACCCCTCACGAGTATTAAAACAATAAATTCAAAGGAAGGAAGTGAAGGAGGTCAAAAGAAAAAGAAAAGAAAAGCAGTGAAACAAGAAGAGGAAGAATCATTGTTTGAAGTACCAGAAAATTTCAAGAAATATGAAGTGGAAGACCGAAAAATTTTGGTACGAATGCCTAAGAGAGAGGCCATTATAGGAGAAGCATATGACAATAAAGAAAAGACCAAGAAAATTGTAGTGACCATTGAAGGGAACGAAGAGCGATGCACGTACATAGGAGACGACCTAAGTGCAAAAGAAGAAGCAGAGCTTGTAGCTCTACTAAGGGAATATAGGGATGTGTTCGCATGGCACTATAGAGACTTGAAAGGAGTAGATCCAAAGATTTGCTCTCATACGATTCCGATGACCGCTGATGCCAAGCCCACCAAACAAAAGCCCTACACATATAATGACAATTATGCAGCCAAAATAAAGGAGGAAATTGACAGGCTGATTGAAGCTGGATTCATCTATGAGATTGAGCACACTGAATGGGTATCCCCCATTGTAGTGGTGCCCAAGAAGAATGGGAAATTACGAGTGTGTATTAACCTTAAAAAAGTTAATGCCGCTACGATCAGAGATAGTTATCCACTTCCAATCACCGAACATCTGTTGGAGCGTGTTGCAGGCAAGGAAGTTTATAGCTTCCTTGATGGATTTTCAGGTTACAACCAAGTAGCCATTGCCCCCGAAGATCAACACAAAACGGCCTTTGCCACAGAATGGGGAATTTTTGCATTTCGTGTGATGCCATTTGGGCTCACCAATGCACCTGCAACATTCCAAAGGCTCATGTGTCATGTCTTCAAAGAGTTCTTGCGGAAGAGCTTAGAAGTATATGTGGACGATTTATGTGCGCATTCCCAACAGAGAAATTACCACATCCCTGAGCTCAGACAAATCTTCAACAAGTGTAGAGATTATCGAGTGTGTCTGAACCCAGAGAAGTGTGTGTTCATGGTACGACAAGGTAAGATCTTAGGTCACATTGTTTCTAAGAATGGAATTTCAACAGATGAGGACAAAGTAAGAGCGATAGCAGAGCTGCCAAGACCAAGGAATGTTAAAGAGGTACAAGCCTTTATGGGCCATTGTGGATATTACCGTAGGTTTATCCACATGTATGCCATCATAGCTAAACCTCTTTACGGGTTGCTAACGAATTTTGAGTGGAACGAGGAATGCGAGAATTCCTTCAACGAGCTGAAACGACGCTTGTGCTCAGCACCAATACTGACCACTCCTGATTGGAGTAAACCATTCCATGTCCATGTAGATGCCTCCAATCATGCAATAGGATGTGTGCTAGCACAACCCACAGGTGAAGGAAACCTAGATTTGCCGATAGCATATGCTAGTAGGCAATTAAATGCAGCTGAACGAAATTATACCACAACGGAGAGAGAAGGTTTAGGCATGGTATACGCTGTGAAGAAGTTTAGACACTATCTATTGGCCAATAAGTTCAAGTTTTTCACTGATCATCAAGCTTTACTATATTTGGTCAATAAACCTTGCAATACAGGCCGCTTAGTAAGATGGTTCCTCTTACTAATGGAATACGACTTTGAAGTTGTTGTTAGGAAAGGTAGAACCCATCTTAGGGCAGACCATCTTTCTCGCATCACTTCAGGAGAGCCACCGCTAGGAGTGTCTGATGAATTGCCCGATGCTTATCTGTTCAATTTGGAAGTTGTTCCTAAATGGGCAAATAAGTTGGTGCCAGTCCTAACCTTCGGACCTGCAAATAAAAATGTGAAAACAAGCAAAGAAGAAATTGTAAAATCACAAAAGTATCAAATATTGTCCGGAAGTATGTACAAGCAAGATACCGAGGGCGTATTAGCCTGTTGTGTTGAGGACGACGAACATACTAGTTGGATGCAACAAGCCCATGAGGGATTGCTAGGAAATCATTACTCTAAACAACGAACATTGCAGAATTTAAAACGTTTAGGAGTGTATTGGCCTAGCATGGACAAAGAAATACAGGAGTGGATCCAGAATTGTCCAGTGTGCCAGAAGAGACCCCCAGTGGAGCACGCCACTCTTTATCACGTGTCATTAATCCCAGACTGGAGTGCTCCATTGGTTGAGTTCATGAGATCGGGAACATTACCCAATCAAGCTAGTCTTGCAAGAAAACGGAGCATGGAGCAAGAGGCTCAAGACTATGCCTTAGTAGGAGACAACCTATATCAAAGAGGCAAGGATGGTTACCTAAGACTGTGCGTTCATGAATCAGACTATTTGAAAGTCTTAGAAACTGCACACAGCGGTGCTGCAGGTGGACACTTTGGGCCTGACAGAGTAATTAAGACCATTCTATTCTCAGGACTTTGGTGGCCCACTCTTCATATGGATGCACATACTTATGTGAAGAAATGTGACACATGCCAACGTGCCCAATATCCGATAAGAAAAGACGAGATGCCTTTAAGGCCAATGATGGGAGGACGTGCATTTTCAAAGTGGGGTATAGACTTTGTTGGTCCTATTAACCCCCCAGCTAGAAACTCCCATGCAGAATACATTATTGTAGCCACAGATTACCTTACAAAGTGGGTGGAAGTAAAAGCCACGACAAAGAATGATGCTCAAACGACGGCTAAGTTCTTATTCGAAAAGGTGTTCACTAGATATGGGTTACCAATAGAGTTGGTTAGTGATAGAGGTACGCACTTCTTGAATGAGGTCATTGAAAATCTCCTTCAAGAATTCATGGTGATACATAAGAAGTCTGCCCCCTATCATCCACAAGCTAACGGACAAGCCGAGAGCACGAATAAGATCCTATGTAACGTATTGACGAAACTTGTAAATAATAAACGCTCTGATTGGGACAAACAACTTCATCATGCTGTTTGGGCATACCGAGTTGCCTACAAAACGGTACTCAATGCTACCCCATTTCAGATGGTCTTTGGACAGAATGCCGTGCTACCATTGGACTTCCTAATCCCAGCCTTGAAAGTAGCACAAGAGCATGAGTGGAATGGACATGAGTTGTCTTCCAGGATCTTTGATCTAGAACGCCTAGGTGAGATGAGGCTACGCGCAGTAGCAGGCATTTATGCTGCAAAGAAAAGGCAAAAGGCATACTTTGATGCCCATGTAAAGGATAAAGGATTGAAGGAAGGAGATCTAGTGCTGGTTTATACGCTAAAGCAACATGCCCGCAAATTGGAGAAACGAGGATATGGACCCATGATCATTAATAGACTCTCCACTAGCGGTGCAGTTCAATTGGCCACTTTAGAAGGTGATATCTTACCAAACTATATTAGTGGATGCCGAGTCAAATTATATCAAGAACCTCTTACAGAGGAAATGCTCATGAGACTCAACACTGCTAAGAAGCGAAAAGAAGAAGAGTTAAGGGTTAGAGAAGAAGCACAAGCAGAGGCTAGAGAGCGCATCAGAAGAAATAAGTTACGGCGGCTAGGCCTAGATGTCAACACAAAAGCTCCAAAATATCACATGGACATGTGCCAAAAATCGGGCATAACTACTTCTCGAATAATTGATCGACGGCCCTTTGTGACTATAGAGGTAGGACAAGGAAAGAGTGTAAGGACTGTGAGAGCATTGGTTGACTCAGGAGCAGCAACTAGTGCAGTTAGACTTTCATACTGCCAAGACCTGCATTTGGACATCAAGCCCATAGAAGCCTATCTCATAGGATTAGGAGGCGTGGAAACACCCTGTTTGGGCGAGGTGGAACTTCCCATCTACCTTCAAGATGTTCCAATAAAAGTCAAAATGCTAGTGTGTCATGATGAGGACCTCACAGAACCACTTGTCTTGGGTCAAGATTGGATTTATGACCATGCTGTCAACTTGAACCTAAGAAGTCAACTTCTTCAAGTTTGGGTATATGATCAATGCATTACAGTAGAATTGGAGAATCGCATGTCCACTGAAACTGACACCACACACTCTCTTTGTTCCTCTAAGGCTAATCTTCTCGAACAAGATGTCGTAGATGTCAAAAGCTCTATGATCCAGACAGACGCAATCACGGAAGGACAGTCGCAAAGACAAGATGAACCTTCTTCTTGTTTTTCCAAGAGTAAAGCGTCCACGGTAGTTCAACCTCAGAAGCAAGCAAAACAGTGCAAGACAGCCAGTCTATCAAATAGACAAAGAGCCTTCAAGAGGAAAGAAGTGTTGGGCATGACACAGATCTGGGTAAAGAAAGGAGTACCACCATCGATGTTACCTCAAAGACTCCCACCCAACCAGATCGACCATGACAACAGAAGGACCAAGCACCTACGACAGGGTCAAGCACAAAGAATCCATCAAATTTGGGTACCGAAGCTATCAATGAAGGCCGACCACAATCAGGTACAAATTTGGGTGCCTAAAAAATTAGCTACAGCTCAACAAGGGCGATTACAGATGTGGGTACCCAAGAAGCTCTTACACGTACAAAGACCTATGCTCCCCGCCATGCGAAAGGCCTCAACAAAGAAGCCAAGGAAAGCAAAGGGTAAGAACAGAGCACAAAGACCAAAAGAAGCTAAACTCAACCCTTCTACAAAAAAAGGTAGGCACTCACCCAGGATATGGGTTTGGAAGCCAAAAGCACAAGCAACATCCACAGAACCAAGGGGCCAACCACACTGGATACCAAAGTTTGGACTGCATCCAAAGAAGAACTGGCCTGAGGTGATCTCTACAGTACCAAACCCTATTCCAAAATGGGTTCCAATCCGGAGGATTACATCATTTCGAGATCCGATAGACACCTCCAATCAAAGGATTCATCAAGTATACAAGTAACATCAAAAGCCTCGACCAGCAGCAACCATGTGCCTTTGGCATAACCAAGTCGTTTGCACCATTCAGGTCATGCATTTCCAAAGTATGCATCAATATAGGGCCACCTTACATGGCCGTGCATAGACACAATTGAGAAATTCCAGGCACATGAGACACAATTTTCACATGCAAAATATGTTATTGATACTAACCTCTTTCTTCTTGTTTGATGCCATCGTGTTCCAAAAAAAAAAAAAAAAAAAAAAAAAAAAAAAAACAGAGAAAACAGAGAAGACTATGTGCTTGAAAATGCTCCTCAGCGAACTTCCAGCAAGGACATCCCTCAACAAAAAGGACAAGCCGACGGTCAAACACCATGAGGGAACCACAACACGAAGAGATGAAGATCAACGGACCCTTCACCATGGTAAGACGTGTATGTTTCAACAACACTATAACCATGATAGATTAGGAAACCTCTTCGTCAGCATACCCTTGAGCACTTAGCTCAAGACCCAATCTCTTGCACCATACTTCTTGCCATGCATTTTCCAAGTACGCATATGTAGGGCCACATTACAAGGCCATGCACAAGGCACATATTTTGTTCAACCCATGCACTAATGCACTTACCCACCATTCATTATGGGTTACAAGTACTTGGCATGAAAACTATGGAAAGCCATCTTTGGAAGAACCAGACGACATCAAGATGACAACAACAAGAGCAAGGAAGCCATCCACCACTGAGAGTTGCTCCCAATCAACATTGACCACCTCCTTTGAGCAGCTAGCAGTTTTGGAAAACTTACAAATGCACCACCCAGATGGAATACAAGGCAGAAGTACATACAAAGGGACTACAAACTCCAAGAGATAACAGTGGCAAAGCGAAGCACCAGACAAACGACCAGGATACATTGGGAAGAGGGATCGCCCCTGTTGGACGCAAAGGACGCTACCTCTCAACGTACTACATGGAACGACCACTACAACAAAGGTCTGTCAGGGACGACAGACTCAAGAGGGGGGGGAGTGTTGAAGCTCAAGGTCAAGGACAAAGCATGGAAGCGCATCAAGGAAGTGGACACACAAGAAGAAGGAGCAAGTAGGGAGCTCCAAGAAGCACATGTCAAATTTTCAGAAGAAATCCCTACAAAAATAGTGATTTTTATCACTAAAAACCATTGTAAATACCATTTTCCATTTTTGTAACTCCATTTTGTTCAAGCCGAGGAGTCCTTGAGCTTGAGGAGTATTAGATCTACCATCCTACCAATTTTCTTGATTTTTAGACTCCGTTTGAGCCCCCAAATAAGCCCTGGAACCTATTTTTTAACTAGGCCGGACACTAGGTCTGGACAGGGCCAAAACCACTCAAAAACTATAAAAAGGGCTGGAGAGCTCATTTTTGAGGTTAGCTTGTTGTAGATTTCAGTTTTGTAAGAGAGCTCTTTGGTAATCGAAGCTTTCCATTGTTCCACTCTTTGCTCTTACCTTGTGCGCGTGTGTGTGTATGTGTGTGCATGCTTGTGTGTGCTTTCACTCACGCACTTGTGCCATCACTTGCTTGCGGTCTTCATACCGGTCCTCTCGTCTCCACGGATTGACATTTATGAGGTGTATCTCCTCACGTTGGTACTCACCATTGTGCTAGAGTGACAAGTGGTATCAGAGCATAGTCAAGCAACATGGGAGATGGATTTCCATCAACAATTGACAAATTGGATCGAAACAACTACTCGGCATGGTCTCTAAGGATGGAGGCTTACCTTCAAGGGAGGAATCTATATGGATTCATATCCGGAGATGAAGCAATGCCAACCATGAGGAACAAAGGGCAACCATCACATGAAGAAGTGGAAGGACTTTCGAATTGGTGTTCGAAGGATGCACTTGCAAGGTCCTATATTCTAAACTCAATCTCTGATTTTCTTTTACCTCATGTCAAGGGATGCAAGACATCAAGAGAAACCTGGAATGCACTTGCCTCGTTCTTCTCTTCCAACACTCGAGCAAGGAAGAACCAATTGTGGATGGAGTTCACAACAATGAAGAAAAGCCCGAAGCAAAATGTGACTGATTATGTCACAAAGATGAAGGAGATTTCGGACCAGCTTGGAAGCATTGGAGAGGTAATTGAAGAGGAGCAAATCATTAGACAAATCATGAATGGAATCAAAGCAGACGACAAGTGGGAGTCATTCACAACAGCCATGGATTTATACATGGATATGCATGTACCCGACCTCAACACACTCATGGGTCAACTCTTCACTCATGAAGCAAAGATTAGCAAAGGTGGTGAGTCCTCAAGAGGTAATCAAACTTCTGCCTTATATTCTGATAAAGCTAAGGTCAAGGACAAGTCAAAGAATAGGAAGAATGAAGATGAAGGAAGCTCTTTCCAAGCAAACTTTGCACGTAGAGGAAGAGCTAGAGGAAAAGGCAGAGGTGGAAAGCAAGGCAGGGGGAGATTCCAATCATCTCAACCTTGCAACATATGTGGCTTATCTAACCATACTACTGAAGAATGTTTCAGGAACCCGAGGAACTCAAGTGGAAGAGGATTCAATAGAGGTGGCTATGGATCAAATAGAGGTAGATACAATGGAGGCTACAACAACAACAACTACTACAACAACAATTACAACAACAACAACAACTATCAAAGAGGCCATAGAGGAAGAAGAGATTACAATAACTATGCAGAGGACCAAAGTCATGAAGATTCATTATTGATTATGAATTTATCAGCGAAGAAGGGTAAGGATGATGATCACATATTTTACATTGATTCGGGATGCTCGATCCATGTAGCAGGAAATGTGGCTTTACTTTCTGATTTGGAAGATCCTCATAACAAGCATGAAGTGCAGACAGGAGATGACACAAAGCACTCAGTGGAGAAGATAGGTAATGTGAAGACATTAGATGGGAATATGAACCTCTTAAGCAAAGTCTTGTATGTCCCTACAATTACCAAAAATTTAATAAGTGTTGGACAGATTGTTGAAAAAGGATTGCAGGTTAGATTCAATCGATTTGGAGCATATGTTGAAGACCCAAGGCAAGGCTTTCGAAGGATTGCCAAAGGAGAAAAGACAGGAAGGCTTTTCACTTTTGAAGTGGAAGATACAAAGAACATAGCTTTGTTTAGCCATGGATCTCAAACTCTTACAGAGTTAGAGATATGGCACAAAAAGCTTGCTCACATTGGTGAGAGGACACTGAAACAGATTTGCAGGGACCAAAGTGTACTTGGTTTGCCTAATATCACAAGGCAACACATGATTTATAAGTGTGAAGCTTGTCAACTCGGCAAGGCTCATAGACAACCTTTCAATAAGAAAGGATATATGTATCAAAATCCTTTGGATCTAGTGCACACGGATGTGTGGGGTCCAAGTAAGGAGCCATCTATATCAGGCTCAAGATATTATGTGTCTTTCATAGAAGATTGTAGCAGGTGGACCATTCTGTTTTTCATGAAGCACAAGGATGAAGTGTTTAATTGCTTTAAGAAGTATATTGCTCTTGTTGAAAACCAAACAGGTAGGACTTTAAAAAGACTCAGATCAGATGGTGGAGGAGAATACTTCTCTTCTGAATTTGATGCCTTCTTGCATGAAAGAGGCATTAAAAGGGAAGTCACTACAAGGTATACACCCGAACTCAATGGTGTAGCAGAGAGGAGGAATAGAGCTATTGTCGAAGCTGCAAGGTCCATGCTCAACGAAAAGGGATTGCCGAACTACCTATGGGCAGAGGCTGTGTCGACAGCCACATATCTCATAAATAGACTTCCATCTAAGTCACTAGATGGAACCACTCCATATGAAGTGTGGAATGGAAGAAGACCTAGTCTAGAGCATTGCAAAATCTTTGGATGCTTAGCCTATGCTCACATTCCTTCTCAAGTAAGAGGGAAATTGGATCCCAAGGCAGAGAAGTGTGTATTCATTGGTTATGATCAAAACCAAAAAGGATATAGATTGTACAATCCAACCAGTAAAGGATTTTCTCTCAGTAGAGATGTAATTTTTGATGAAAACAAATCATGGTTTGATGATGACAGGAAAGTGAAGCTGCCATATGACTTGGATGAAGATTTTCCATCACTTCAACCAAAGGAGCCAAAGCAGATTGAAGAAAGTGATTCGGAGATTGACCTAGAAGACTTGGAAAGACTAAAGCTATGGAAGAACAAAGGTAAAGCAAAGATGCAGGATGCTACATATGGACCCGAGAGCTCACATCAACCACTTAGAAGGTCTTCGAGGGAGAAGAAGAAACCAGAGAGGTTTGGTTATGATACTTCTTTGGTCACAAAGCACTCAATCTACATTGCAAAGGATTCAACCAATGAAGAACCTACCACATTTGAAGAAGCACAAAGCAAGAAAGCTTGGAGAGATGCAATGGATGAAGAAATGGAAGCCTTGTAGGAGAATGACACCTGGGAGCTTGTACCTAACAAGCCATCTATGAAGGTAATTGGATCTCGATGGATATACAAAATCAAGAGGAATCCAGATGGAAGTGTAAATAGACACAAAGCAAGGTTAGTTGCTAAAGGGTTTGCTCAGACCCATGGTATTGATTATGAGGAGACTTTCTCTCCTGTTGCAAAAATGCCTACAATTAGAGTTCTCATTAGTCTTGCTGCATCTAGAAATTGGAATCTCTATCAACTTGATGTAAAGAATGCTTTCTTGAATGGATGGATTTCTGAGGAAGTGTATATGGCACAACCTCCTGGATATGAGGATGCACATCATCCTAAGTATGTATGCAAACTAAAGAAAGCTTTGTATGGATTGAAGCAAGCTCCAAGAGCTTGGAATTTTAGATTGGTGACTTATTTGCAGGACCAAGGATTCAAAGCTAGCAAGGCAGATACCTCTTTGTTCATAAAGAGGAATGGATCTGAAGTGATCTATTTATGTGTGTATGTTGATGATATTATTATCACAGGCAATGATCTTGAAGGAATCAAACAGGTAAAGAGTCAAATGAAGGAGGAGTTCAAAATAAGTGACCTCAGACCACTCACTTATTTTCTTGGATTGGAGTTGATCTACACAGATTCAGGTATATACATCACACAAAGGAAGTATGTCCATGACATGCTCGTCAAGTTCAAGATGGAAAATACCAAGTGTGCAGGTACACCTATGGAGCAAAATCATAAGCTTAGTGCTTATGAAGGAGAGCCAATTGAAGACATCACAAGCTATCAAAGCTTGGTTGGAAGTTTGAACTATGCAACACTCACAAGGGTGGATATATGCTATAGTGTTAGCATATTGAGTCAGTTTATGCATAAGCCGAGAAGACCACATATGGAAGCGGCCAAGAGAGTCCTCAAGTACCTAAAGGGGACCATGAATGAAGGTTTGTTTTATTCATTTACTTCGGATATTGAGCTAAAGGTCTATTCAGATGCAGATTGGGCCGGATCTAAAGATTATAGAAGAAGCACATCAGGATATATATCATTTGCAGGTTCAAAAATCATTTCTTGGTCATCGAAGAAGCAACCAACCGTGGCATTATCTTCTACCGAAGCCGAATATAGAGGTTTGGCTAATGCAACTCAAGAAATCATGTGGTTAAAGTCTTTGTACACAGATCTTGGACTTCATTCTTCAACACCTCACATTTTTTGTGACAACACAAGCTCACTACATCTAGCAGCTAATCCGGTATACCATGCTAGAACCAAGCATATTGAAGTCCACTACCATTACGTAAGGGAGAAGCTAATGAGCAAGGATATTCAACTATCCTATGTCTCTACAGATATGCAATGTGCCGACATGTTGACTAAAGCTCTTGATGGTACAAAATTAAGTAGATTCAAGTTGATGATTGGTTACACATCTACACATCTATCACCATTTACTTCTCTGTTTTGTTCTCTGCTATACTCACTCAGAGCAGTAACTTCATAAGGTCATATCTCGAGTTCTACTGAACCTTTTTCAGTGATTTAACTGACATTGGATAGCTCATAGTGTCTACTTTGTGCATATAAATTTTCAAGGTCATTGGATTAATACTTTTGGAGATATCTGCATTTTACTGCTTACTGGTCTATCTCTACAGAGCCCCGAGAATTGTGGGAAGGTTCGAGAAATTGATGAAACTTGTTCTCAGTGCTCAGCCCATCATTTGAAGTGTTTTAACTTGGAATAGAAATCTTATTAAGTCTATTTGATATGCCCAAAAGGAATTTTTCTAATTCCTACCAGGTTGAGAGCACTGTTCATTTTTTCCAGCAGGTGTATGTCCAAAAATAGCAAGTTTTGGGAGCTAGTCATTTCGCAACTAGTCTGTCTTGACTTAAACCTTTGGGATACATGTTCCAAAGTACTTGGCTGATATTTTGGTGGATTTAGGAAGCTCAAAGGGTCTACTAATCAACTTTGAAGTCTTAGTTGGCTGGTGTGAAGCTGGTTGTAGCAGCACCTACTCATCTTTGGATTGCATCCACCATCTCTCTTCACAGTGGTATCAGAGCATAGTCAAGCAACATGGGAGATGGATTTCCATCAACAATTGACAAATTGGATCGAAACAACTACCCGGCATGGTCTCTAAGGATGGAGGCTTACCTTCAAGGGAGGAATCTATATGGATTTATATCCGGAGATGAAGCCATGCCAACCATGAGGAACAAAGGGTAACCATCACATGAAGAAGTGGAAGGACTTTCGAATTGGTGTTCGAAGGATGCACTTGCAAGGTCCTATATTCTAAACTCAATCTCTGATTTTCTTTTACCTCATGTCAAGGGATGCAAGACATCAAGAGAAACCTGGAATGCACTTGCCTCGTTCTTCTCTTCCAACACTCGAGCAAGGAAGAACCAATTGTGGATGGAGTTCACAACAATGAAGAAAAGCCCGAAGCAAAATGTGACTGATTATGTCACAAAGATGAAGGAGATTTCGGACCAGCTTGGAAGCATTGGAGAGGTAATTGAAGAGGAGCAAATCATTAGACAAATCATGAATGGAATCAAAGCAGACGACAAGTGGGAGTCATTCACAACAGCCATGGATTTATACATGGATATGCATGTACCCGACCTCAACACACTCATGGGCCAACTCTTCACTCATGAAGCAAAGATTAGCAAAGGTGGTGAGTCCTCAAGAGGTAATAAAACTTTTGCCTTATATTCTGATAAAGCTAAGGTCAAGGACAAGTCAAAGAATAGGAAGAATGAAGATGAAGGAAGCTCTTTCCAAGCAAACTTTGCAGGTAGAGGAAGAGCTAGAGGAAGAGGCAGAGGTGGAAAGCAAGGCAGGGGGAGATTCCAATCATCTCAACCTTGCAACATATGTGGCTTATCTAACCATACTACTGAAGAATGTTTCAGGAACCCGAGGAACTCAAGAGGAAGAGGATTCAATAGAGGTGGCTATGGATCAAATAGAGGTAGATACAATGGAGGCTACAACAACAACAACTACTACAACAACAATTACAACAACATTAACAACTATCAAAGTGGCCATAGAGGAAGAAGAGATTACAATAACTATGGAGAGGACCAAAGTCAGGAAGATGCATTATTGATTATGAATCTATCAGCGAAGAAGGGTAAGGATGATGATCACATATTTTACATTGATTCGGGATGCTCGAACCATGTAGCAGGAAATGTGGCTTTACTTTCTGATTTGGAAGATCCTCATAACAAGCATGAAGTGCAGACAGGAGATGACACAAAGCACTCAGTGGAGAAGATAGGTAATGTGAAGACATCAGATGGGAATATGAACCTCTTAAGCAAAGTCTTGTATGTCCCTACAATTACCAAAAATTTAATAAGTGTTGGACAGATTGTTGAAAAAGGATTGCAGGTTAGATTCAATCGATTTGGAGCATATGTTGAAGACCCAAGGCAAGGCTTTCGAAGGATTGCCAAAGGAGAAAAGACAGGAAGGCTTTTCACTTTTGAAGTGGAAGATACAAAGAACATAGCTTTGTTTAGCCATGGATCTCAAACTCTTACAGAGTTAGAGATATGGCACAAAAGGCTTGCTCACATTGGTGAGAGGACACTCAAACAGATTTCCAGGGACCAAAGTGTACTTGGTTTGCCTAATATCACAAGGCAACACATGATTTATAAGTGTGAAGCTTGTCAACTCGGCAAGGCTCATAGACAACCTTTCAATAAGAAAGGATATATGTATCAAAATCCTTTGGATCTAGTGCACACGGATGTGTGGGGTCCAAGTAAGGAGCCATCTATATCAGGCTCAAGATATTATGTGTCTTTCATAGATGATTGTAGCAGGTGGACCATTCTATTTTTCATGAAGCACAAGGATGAAGTGTTTAATTGCTTTAAGAAGTATATTGCTCTTGTTGAAAACCAAACAGGTAGGACTTTAAAAAGACTCAGATCATATGGTGGAGGAGAATATTTCTCTTCTGAATTTGATGCCTTCTTCCATGAAAGAGGCATTAAAAGGGAAGTCACTACAAGGTATACACCCGAACTCAATGGTGTAGCAGAGAGGAGGAATAGAGCTATTGTCGAAGCTGCAAGGTCCATGCTCAACGAAAAGGGATTGCCGAACTACCTATGGGCAGAGGTTGTGTCGACAGCCACATATCTCATAAATAGACTTCCATCTAAGTCACTAGATGGAACCACTCCATATGAAGTGTGGAATGGAAGAAGACCTAGTCTAGAGCATTGCAAAATCTTTGGATGCTTAGCCTATGCTCACATTCCTTCTCAAGTAAGAGGGAAATTGGATCCCAAGGCAGAGAAGTGTGTATTCATTGGTTATGATCAAAACCAAAAAGGATATAGATTGTACAATCCAACCAATAAAGGATTTTCTCTGAGTAGAGATGTAATTTTTGATGAAAACAAATCATGGTTTGATGATGACAGGAAAGTGAAGCTGCCATATGACTTGGATGAAGATTTTCCATCACTTCAACCAAAGGAGCCAAAGCAGATTGAAGAAAGTGATTCGGAGATTGACCTAGAAGACTTGGAAAGACTAAAGCTATGGAAGAACAAAGGTAAAGCAAAGATGCAGGATGCTACATATGGACCCGAGAGCTCACATCAACCACTTAGAAGGTCTTCGAGGGAGAAGAAGAAACCAGAGAGGTTTGGTTATGATACTTCTTTGGTCACAAAGCACTCAATCTACATTGCAAAGGATTCAACCAATGAAGAACCTACCACATTTGAAGAAGCACAAAGCAAGAAAGCTTGGAGAGATGCAATGGATGAAGAAATGGTAGCCTTGAAGGAGAATGACACCTGGGAGCTTGTACCTAACAAGCCATCTATGAATGTAATTGGATCTCGATGGATATACAAAGTCAAGAGGAATCCAGATGGAAGTATAAATAGACACAAAGCAAGGTTAGTTGCTAAAGGGTTTGCTCAGACCCATGGTATTGATTATGAGGAGACTTTCTCTCCTGTTGCAAAAATGCCTACAATTAGAGTTCTCATTAGTCTTGCTGCATCTAGAAGTTGGAATCTCTATCAACCTGAGGAAGTGTATATGGCACAACCTCCTGGATATGAGGATGCACATCATCCTAACTATGTATGCAAACTAAAGAAAGCTTTGTATGGATTGAAGCAAGCTCCAAGAGCTTGGAATTTCAGATTGGTGACTTATTTGCAGGACCAAGGATTGAAAGCTAGCAAGGCGGATACCTCTTTGTTCATAAAGAGGAATGGATGTGAAGTGATGTATTTATGTGTGTATGTTGATGATATTATTATCACAGGCAATGATCTTGAAGGAATCAAACAGGTAAAGAGTCAAATGAAGGAGGAGTTCAAAATAAGTGACCTCGGACCACTCACTTATTTTCTTGGATTGGAGTTGATCTACACAGATTCAGGTATATACATCACACAAAGGAAGTATGTCCATGACATGCTCGTCAAGTTCAAGATGGAAAATACCAAGTGTGCAGGTACACCTATGGAGCAAAATCATAAGCTTAGTGCTTATGAAGGAGAGCCAATTGAAGACATCACAAGCTATCAAATCTTGGTTGGAAGTTTGAACTATGCAACACTCACAAGGGTGGATATATGCTATAGTGTTAGCATATTGAGTCAGTTTATGCATAAGCCGAGAAGACCACAT
Source organism: Ceratopteris richardii (assembly GCA_020310875.1). Classification (NCBI taxonomy): domain Eukaryota; kingdom Viridiplantae; phylum Streptophyta; class Polypodiopsida; order Polypodiales; family Pteridaceae; genus Ceratopteris; species Ceratopteris richardii. The sequence continues at coordinate 165,344,354 of CM035417.1, read as the reverse complement.
ATGGAAGCGGCCAAGAGAGTCCTCAAGTACCTAAAGGGGACCATGAATGAAGGTTTGTTTTATTCATTTACTTTAGATATTGAGCTAAAGGTCTATTCAGATGCAGATTGGGCCGGATCTAAAGATGATAGAAGAAGCACATGAGGATATATATCATTTGCAGGTTCAAAAATCATTTCTTGGTCATCGAAGAAGAAACCAACCGTGGCATTATCTTCTACCGAAGCCGAATATAGAGGTTTGGCTAATGCAACTCAAGAAATCATGTGGTTAAAGTCTTTGTACACAGATCTTGGACTTCATTCTTCAACACCTCACATTTTTGGTGACAACACAAGCTCACTACATCTAGCAGCTAATCCGGTATACCATGCTAGAACCAAGCATATTGAAGTCCACTACCATTACGTAAGGGAGAAGCTAATGAGCAAGGATATTCAACTATCCTATGTCTCTACAGATATGCAATGTGCCGACATGTTGACTAAAGCTCTTGATGGTACAAAATTAAGTAGATTCAAGTTGATGATTGGCTTGCAGGAAATCAAGGACAATTGAAGACTTATTTGAAGGCCAAGCATGTTAGGCTTGAGGGGGAGCTGTTGGTGCATTTTGCCCAAGCCTACATGCTTGATATGCTTAATATTATCCTCATTTGTAAGTCACATGAGTAGTCATGTGAACACCTTTTGTAAAAGAGTTCATTTTATCTCTTGTAAATGGAAAAAGAAAAAAGGAAAAGGATGGCTTACCTCATCCATGATGTAAAAGAAAATTCGTGGCTCTAACTACCTAAAACCACGAAATTTAGAGCTGAGGGAATCTCTCCTAACTTTGGGGATCACTTTTAGGTGGACCCATTCGAATTCGAATTCAAAACTCCCTCCAAGAATAGCTATAAAAGGAGCAAGAAGGAAGAGGCGATTAGCAAGCCTTGTATTTGACCACTTCATGTCATTTTGTAGAGATTGAAGAGCTTACTCCATAGCTCTATCATTCTACTCCCATTGTGCAAAGATTCATTGCCAATGTGGTTGTAATCATATGTGAATCTACACATCTATCACCATTTACTTCTCTGTTTTGTTCTCTGCTATACTCACCTAGAGCAGTAACTTCAGAAGGTCATATCTCGAGTTCTACTGATTCTTTTTCAGTGATTTAACTTGCGTTGGATAGCTGATACTGTCTACTTTGTGCATATAAATTTTCAATGTCATTGGATTAATACTGTTGGAGATATCTGCATTTTACGGCTTACTGGTCTATCTCTGCAGAGCCCCGAGAATTGTGGGAAGGTTCAAGAAATTGATGAAACTTGTTCTCAGTGCTCAGTCCATCATTTGAAGTGTTTTAACTTGGAATAGCAATCTTGTTAAGTCTATTTGATATGCCCAAAAGGAATTTTTCTAATTCCTACCAGGTTGAGAGCACTGTTCATTTTTTCCAGCAGGTGTATGTCCAAAAATAGCAAGTTTTGGGAGCTAGTCATTTCGCAACTAGTCTGTCTTGACTTAAACTTTTGGGATACATGTTCCAAAGTACTTGGCTGATATTTTGGTGGATTTAGGAAGCTAAAAGGGTCTACTAATCAACTCTCAAGTCTCAGTTGGCTGGTGTGAAGCTGGTTGTAGCAGCACCTACTCATCTTTGGATTGCATCCACCATCTCTCTTCACAGTGGTATCAGAGCATAGTCAAGCAACATGGGAGATGGATTTCCATCAACAATTGAAAAATTGGATCGAAACAACTACCCGGCATGGTCTCTAAGGATGGAGGCTTACCTTCAAGGGAGGAATCTATATGGATTCATATCCGGAGATGAAGCAATGCCAACCATGAGGAACAAAGGGCAACCATCACATGAAGAAGTGGAAGGACTTTCGAATTGGTGTTCGAAGGATGCACATTCAAGGTCCTATATTCTAAACTCAATCTCTGATTTTCTTTTACCTCATGTCAAGGGATGCAAGACATCAAGAGAAACCTAGAATGCACTTGCCTCGTTCTTCTCTTCCAACACTCGAGCAAGGAAGAACCAATTGTGGATGGAGTTCACAACAATGAAGAAAAGCCCGAAGCAAAATGTGACTGATTATGTCACAAAGATGAAGGAGATTTCGGACCAGCTTGGAAGCATTGGAGAGGTAATTGAAGAGGAGCAAATCATTAGACAAATCATGAATGGAATCAAAGCAGACGATAAGTGGGAGTCATTCACAACAGCCATGGATTTATACATGGATATGCATGTACCCGACCTCAACACACTCATGGACCAACTCTTCACTCATGAAGCAAAGATTAGCAAAGGTGGTGAGTCCTCAAGAGGTAATAAAACTTCTGCTTTATATTCTGATAAAGCTAAGGTCAAGGACAAGTCAAAGAATAGGAAGAATGAAGATGAAGGAAGCTCTTTCCAAGCAAACTTTGCAGGTAGAGGAAGAGCTAGAGGAAGAGGCAGAGGTGGAAAGCAAGGCAGGGGGAGATTCCAATCATCTCAACCTTGCAACATATGTGGCTTATCTAACCATACTACTGAAGAATGTTTCAGGAACCCGAGGAACTCAAGAGGAAGAGGATTCAATAGAGGTGGCTATGGATCAAATAGAGGTAGATACAATGGAGGCTACAACAACAACAACTACTACAACAACAATTACAACAACAACAACAACAACTATCAAAGTGGCCATAGAGGAAGAAGAGATTACAATAACTATGCAGAGGACCAAAGTCAGGAAGATTCATTATTGATTATGAATCTATCAGCGAAGAAGGGTAAGGATGATGATCACATATTTTACATTGATTCCGGATGCTCGAACCATGTAGCAGGAAATGCGGCTTTACTTTCTGATTTGGAAGATCCTCATAACAAGCATGAAGTGCAGACAGGAGATGACACAAAGCACTCAGTGGAGAAGATAGGTAATGTGAAGACATCAGATGGGAATATGAACCTCTTAAGCAAAGTCTTGTATGTCCCTACAATTACAAAAAATTTAATAAGTGTTGGACAGATTGTTGAAAAAGGATTGCAGGTTAGATTCAATCGATTTGGAGCATATGTTGAAGACCCAAGGCAAGGCTTTCGAAGTGGAAGATACAAAGAACATAGCTTTGTTTAGCTATGGATCTCAAACTCTTACAGAGCTAGAGATATGGCACAAAAGGCTTGGTCACATTGGTGAGAGGACACTCAAACAGATTTGCAAGGACCAAAGTGTACTTGGTTTGCCTAATATCACAAGGCAACACATGATTTATAAGTGTGAAGCTTGTCAACTCGGCAAGGATCATAGACAACCTTTCAATAAGAAAGGATATATGTATCAAAATCCTTTGGATCTAGTGCACACGGATGTGTGGGGTCCAAGTAAGGAGCCATCTATATCAGGCTCAAGATATTATGTGTCTTTCATAGATGATTGTAGCAAGTGGACCATTCTGTTTTTCATGAAGCACAAGGATGAAGTGTTTAATTGCTTTAAGAAGTATATTGCTCTTGTTGAAAACCAAACAGGTAGGACTTTAAAAAGACTCAGATCAGATGGTGGAGGAGAATACTTCTCTTCTGAATTTGATGCCTTCTTGCATGAAAGAGGCATTAAAAGGGAAGTCACTACAAGGTATACACCCGAACTCAATGGTGTAGCAGAGAGGAGGAATAGAGCTATTGTCGAAGCTGCAAGGTCCATGCTCAACGAAAAGGGATTGCCGAACTACCTATGGGCAGAGGCTGTGTCGACAGCCACATATCTCATAAATAGACTTCCATCTAAGTCACTAGATGGAACCACTGCATATGAAGTGTGGAATGGAAGAAGACCTAGTCTAGAGCATTGCAAAATCTTTGGATGCTTAGCCTATGCTCACATTCCTTCTCAAGTAAGAGGGAAATTGGATCCCAAGGCAGAGAAGTGTGTATTCATTGGTTATGATCAAAACCAAAAAGGATATAGATTGTACAATCCAACCAATAAAGGATTTTCTCTGAGTAGAGATGTAATTTTTGATGAAAACAAATCATGGTTTGATGATGACAGGAAAGTGAAGCTGCCATATGACTTGGATGAAGATTTTCCATCACTTCAACCAAAGGAGCCAAAGCAGATTGAAGAAAGTGATTCGGAGATTGACCTAGAAGACTTGGAAAGACTAAAGCTATGGAAGAACAAAGGTAAAGCAAAGATGCAGGATGCTACATATGGACCCGAGAGCTCACATCAACCACTTAGAAGGTCTTCGAGGGAGAAGAAGAAACCAGAGAGGTTGTTGGAAGTGAGGTAGGCCCTTAGGCTCATGTCACAGGTCCATGGTTCCATAGTTCCAGTCATGTACAACATTAATTCCAGCAATCTTCCATATTGACAAAACATGAACATACCACAACTTAATCATACAAATGATGAGATAAAGATAGAGAAAGAATAGACATCATGTGTAAGGTGTTACGTAAGCCAGCGCTTACTCATAGTATCATATATACCAATGTTCAATGTACAATGTCGGAGCAAAACTCTCAACCACTCTATGTGATGAGAAATAGATGTATGAGTGAATGTACAATGTAACAAACATATTCAGATGTGTGGGCAGTAATCTGAATATACATGAGATGTGTGACCTTATAGGTTATAGAAGAGTGAATATGAGTGACTGAAAGAGGAAGGATCAGTGTGAACGGAAATCCTCAAACTCATGTGAACACACCTTCTTAAACACCTCATCAAATATGCATAAAGCATATAAGTACTAATTCTCTTGTACCTATGCCGAATAGGACTCCTCCTGATATGAACGCCACAGCCTCCATAAACTTCAAGTAGTACCTGTGTGCATAAAGAGAATATGTACCTGAATAATTTAACATAAGATGTGAATCTTATGTTAAACTCCATCCAATGCCTTTGAAGTAGCTAGACATCTTCTTGTAGAAGACAATCTTCAACCTAATATCTTCCTGTAGAAGATAATCTTCAAAATCATGTAGATGGTCCCATCCAATGTCTTTGAAGTAGCCAGACATCTTCTTGTAGAAGATAATCTTCAACCTAACATCTTCCTGTAGAAGATGATCTTCAAATACATCATGTAGATGGGCGATCCTCACCATCAAGCTGCTAATAATCAAGTCTTCTTGCCATGAACAAGAGATGACCTCCTCTCCATGAGCTAGAGTGTGAGCACACCCTTCATCTTCCCCAAGAAGAATCACCAAGAAGAACTCCATAGCTGCTCCTCAACATGCTTCAAGATAGCACCATGGCTGCCCCATGTGCTAGAAGAAACACCACCTCTACTGAGGTCCAAGCTCCAAAACTTGTGTTGATCCTAGGTGAAGGATGCTTAGAAGTGAACCCAGCTTGTGTTTATATAGTGTTTGTATAGCTTTGAAAAGCTCCTCAAAAAGCTTTCGTTGGTTTAAACGATCCACGATCGCTACGCAAACACATAAAGCAAAAATCTCTTTCGTCCGCCACTTTACTTTTAATAAAAAGCATGATATATTTGCGAACGCGTTTCACGGGATTTGAACCCACGTCGGCAGCTTAAGAGGTTAATACCTTATCCAATATTCCCACGCTGTTGGCTTGTACAAGGAATGAATCCGATTACTATATATGCTTGTGGCGCCCGTTTGCTTGTAGGAAGGAGTCATATCATAGCTACACATGGTATGTTAGCTTAGCAAAATTTGACCCAATTGAACATTGTTTTCCAACAATCCCCCCTGCAATGTCATATTGGTACAATCTGAACTGGATCTTCAATCTGTCATAAACTGCAAACTATCACAAGCTTCAAATAGCTTGTAATGTCGTACTTCAGAACTGTCCTTCAAAACTGAATTTGAATTTCCTTCAAAAAACCTGAACTTGCTGAATATGAACCATAATACTTGAGAAAATATGCAAACTAGATATCCAATAGTGTTATCATCAAGCAATCACTGCTTGACAACAAATGTAGCATGAAATGTCTCCGAACTTGCTATCTTCTGTCTTCAAAAAACTGAAAACATACACTGGGATCCATATATTTGCATTTACCTTCAAAAAGGTTTCTCAATGTACTTCTGCTACGTCATGTAAATACACTAAACAAAATCAAGAACTGAATCCTGGAACCTGTGAATGAAAACTCACAGCTTAGTGTATTATGAACACTGCTGGTTCATCTCTGACTATACTCAAGTCATGTCAACTCATCTCAATTGAAATCAACTGAAATATGAGTCAAAACATCTATGATGTCATCATGTCTTCATCCTTTAAATCCTTCATACCTCTTTCCTTCAGAATCTGGTATAAACATATATGTGCGCACTTCTGAAATATACCTTTCTGAAATAGGAATACCTGTAGGTATGACTCTGCATTCTTTTACATATGGCTTGAAAATAAGTCTTCATGTTTCATCACCCTCTGGATGACTTAACACTAGTGTCCAGTATTCTTCAAATATATCAGACTTTATGAAATGTGGAACGTCTTCCTTCATAAATCTGATGTTCAATGATCAATACCTGTATCTGAAACAAAATCTCTGAACCCATTTTTTTTTTTTTTTTTTTTTTAGCACTGCAGTTGCTAATAGCTTTTTACTGTAAGTCTTCAGCTTCCCATATTGTAGAATAAGGTTAGCTGATAAAACCTTGCTGAAAGCATTTTAGGATTCATACCCTTCTGCACATAACAAGTATTTTCTTTTTCTTTGCAACACAAATCTGATAGAATCTGAATTTTTGACTTACTTCTCCATTGTTAAGAATCTTTACAAACAAAGGATAGAGAACTGAATCATAAATACTCAAGATCATTCAAGATCAATGATCTCTCCTGTGTAGAATCTGCTGTCATCAAACCTTCATGACTGAATGTTTGATTTACTTCCTGAATGTCTCCAAGTGTCCATGCTTGAGAACTCCAAAAGCTGCAAGTTGATACTTCATAACTTTCATATTTTACCCGGGTGAAATGTGATAGTACCTGCTTGATTTTCTTTTGGCTAACTCCACTTTTCAATCAAGTGTTAGGATTTGATGGAACACCTTTTTGAATACAAACATGTATCCAAAAGTCTAGACAATCATAAAAAATAGATTCTTCAACTGACTGTTACATCAACAAGTCTGAATTTTCTGAAGTTTCTGAAAATACTGAATATGAGATAACCTTTTCCAAACATAAAACCTCAACCCAAGTCTTCAACATCTGCTACAAAAAACTCTTTTACCTCAAGAGTTACATAAAGAAGAAATATACTTCTCTGCAACTTGTCATATACCAAGTAGCTCTGTATTGACACTCCAAGAATTCTTTGAGGGAACATATAAGCTGCATGCTTAAAAGCTTCAACTAAAACATAACTCATACATATATGAGTTAAAACATATGTCTGCTGCTTTTCTTTCTCTCAATGCAATTCTTTGTCAAATCTACTAAACCATGACCAAGTGTAATGCAAAACAAGAAACTGCTTCTTCTTTAAACAAGATGTTCTCGTAGACTTGTCTTTGGATGTAGAGGATAAAATAGGAAAAGTATATGGAAAATATATGAGAAAAGGAAGCCTTACTTTTCTTTTGGAAATGATGGACTTTCTTTTTCTGCATCTTTCTTCCACCTGATGATGTCAACATCTTCAAACTTCTCTTCCATACCTTTTGTTCTCTTCATCTTGAAGTAGCAAACACTCTTGACTTCTTCAACTGAAATTTTCTCTTCCTCTAGTGCTAAGAGTAAGAGATAAAACAAACATGGTATATAAATGGAAGTGAATATAGAAACATGTTTTACCATCTCCTCATATCTCTGAATTAAAATTCTGCTTCAAATGTCTGAAACGACTAAATTCACCAATCGTTGTCTGAATGATGAATTGCCCTTCTAGAGTTGCCTTCTCTAGATACATTTGTACCTTGATATCCAACCAACTTACAACAGAAAATTGGCTGAAAAAACTCATCTCATCTCTGCACTTGTCTTCTTAGATGAACTTTCTTGCCATGAAAGAGATTTCTCAAAACTCTCTAGAAAAACCTCTAGATACCTGTTTTGATGTAGCCTTTTACTTTCAAATGATGAAGCGTATAAAAGCACTCCTTGAATCTCTTCATAACTGCTCTTCTAAGATATGACCTGCAAATGATAATCTGATAGTAGAAAGTGATACCTGTGATTTGATGTTGATCTGATTTCTTTATCTTCTCTAAACCATTGTTCTTCCTTGAATTTGAAGTAGTCTTCTCTTCATCAATTCTGGGTCTTCAAACAATACTTTTGTAAAGTATTTGCATACTCTTCAAAAATATTCGGCTGCTAACAGATCATCAACTTCATACTCCACACTGATAAATACACATGTGACTGAATTGTCTAATTCTCAAATCTCTACTCATCTAGATTAAGTGTGTATGTCAAATGTCAAATGTTAGAAGATGCTTTCAAATCATATGTTGTAAATCTGGAAGTCTAGGAACCTGGGATTATGAATGAGCCTTAATGAATTGATGCCAAAGATCTAAAGTTCTGAAACCAAAACCTTAGTGCTCTGATACCAAATGTTGGAAGTGAGGTAGGCCCTTAGGCTCATGTCACAGGTCCATGGTTCCATAGTTCCAGTCATGTACAACATTAATTCCAGCAATCTTCCATATTGACAAAACATGAACATACCACAACTTAATCATACAAATGATGAGATAAAGATAGAGAAAGAATAGACATCATGTGTAAGGTGTTACGTAAGCCAGCGCTTACTCATAGTATCATATATACCAATGTTCAATGTACAATGTCGGAGCAAAACTCTCAACCACTCTATGTGATGAGAAATAGATGTATGAGTGAATGTACAATGTAACAAACATATTCAGATGTGTGGGCAGTAATCTGAATATACATGAGATGTGTGACCTTATAGGTTATAGAAGAGTGAATATGAGTGACTGAAAGAGGAAGGATCAGTGTGAACGGAAATCCTCAAACTCATGTGAACACACCTTCTTAAACACCTCATCAAATATGCATAAAGCATATAAGTACTAATTCTCTTGTACCTATGCCGAATAGGACTCCTCCTGATATGAACGCCACAGCCTCCATAAACTTCAAGTAGTACCTGTGTGCATAAAGAGAATATGTACCTGAATAATTTAACATAAGATGTGAATCTTATGTTAAACTCCATCCAATGCCTTTGAAGTAGCTAGACATCTTCTTGTAGAAGACAATCTTCAACCTAATATCTTCCTGTAGAAGATAATCTTCAAAATCATGTAGATGGTCCCATCCAATGTCTTTGAAGTAGCCAGACATCTTCTTGTAGAAGATAATCTTCAACCTAACATCTTCCTGTAGAAGATGATCTTCAAATACATCATGTAGATGGGCGATCCTCACCATCAAGCTGCTAATAATCAAGTCTTCTTGCCATGAACAAGAGATGACCTCCTCTCCATGAGCTAGAGTGTGAGCACACCCTTCATCTTCCCCAAGAAGAATCACCAAGAAGAACTCCATAGCTGCTCCTCAACATGCTTCAAGATAGCACCATGGCTGCCCCATGTGCTAGAAGAAACACCACCTCTACTGAGGTCCAAGCTCCAAAACTTGTGTTGATCCTAGGTGAAGGATGCTTAGAAGTGAACCCAGCTTGTGTTTATATAGTGTTTGTATAGCTTTGAAAAGCTCCTCAAAAAGCTTTCGTTGGTTTAAACGATCCACGATCGCTACGCAAACACATAAAGCAAAAATCTCTTTCGTCCGCCACTTTACTTTTAATAAAAAGCATGATATATTTGCGAACGCGTTTCACGGGATTTGAACCCACGTCGGCAGCTTAAGAGGTTAATACCTTATCCAATATTCCCACGCTGTTGGCTTGTACAAGGAATGAATACGATTACTATATATGCTTGTGGCGCCCGTTTGCTTGTAGGAAGGAGTCATATCATAGCTACACATGGTATGTTAGCTTAGCAAAATTTGACCCAATTGAACATTGTTTTCCAACAGAGGTTTGGTTATGATACTTCTTTGGTCACAAAGCAGTCAATCTACATTGCAAAGGATTCAACCAATGAAGAACCTACCACATTTGAAGAAGCACAAAGCAAGAAAGCTTGGAGAGATGCAATGGATGAAGAAATGGAAGCCTTGAAGGAGAATGACACCTGGGAGCTTGTACCTAACAAGCCATCTATGAAGGTAATTGGATCTCGATGGATATACAAAATCAAGAGGAATCCAGATGGAAGTATAAATAGACACAAAGCAAGGTTAGTTGCTAAAGGTTTTGCTCAGACCCATGGTATTGATTATGAGGAGACTTTCTCTCCTGTTGCAAAAATGCCTACAATTAGAGTTCTCATTAGTCTTGCTGCATCTAGAAATTGGAATCACTATCAACTTGATGTAAAGAATGCTTTCTTGAATGGATGGATTTATGAGGAAGTGTATATGGCACAACCTCTTGGATATGAGGATGCACATCATCCTAACTATGTATGCAAACTAAAGAAAGCTTTGTATGGATTGAAGCAAGCTCCAAGAGCTTGGAATTTCAGATTGGTGACTTATTTGCAAGACCAAGGATTCAAAGCTAGCAAGGCGGATACCTCTTTGTTCATAAAGAGGAATGGATGTGAAGTGATCTATTTATGTGTGTATGTTGATGATATTATTATCACAGGCAATGATCTTGAAGGAATCAAACAGGTAAAGAGTCAAATGAAGGAGGAGTTCAAAATAAGTGACCTCGGACCACTCACTTATTTTCTTGGATTGGAGTTGATCTACACAGATTCAGGTATATACATCACACAAAGGAAGTATGTCCATGACATGCTCGTCAAGTTCAAGATGGAAAATACCAAGTGTGCAGGTACACCTATGGAGCAAAATCATAAGCTTAGTGCTTATGAAGGAGAGCCAATTGAAGACATCACAAGCTATCAAAGCTTGGTTGGAAGTTTGAACTATGCAACACTCACAAGGGTGGATATATGCTATAGTGTTAGCATATTGAGTCAGTTTATGCATAAGCTGAGAAGACCACATATGGAAGCGGCCAAGAGAGTCCTCAAGTACCTAAAGGGGACCATGAATGAAGGTTTGTTTTATTCATTTACTTCAGATATTGAGCTAAAGGTCTATTCAGATGCAGATTGGGCCGGATCTAAAGATGATAGAAGAAGCACATCAGGATATATATCATTTGCAGGTTCAAAAATCATTTCTTGGTCATCAAAGAAGCAACCAACCGTGGCATTATCTTCTACCGAAGCCGAATATAGAGGTTTGGCTAATGCAACTCAAGAAATCATGTGGTTAAAGTCTTTGTACACAAATCTTGGACTTCATTCTTCAACACCTCACATTTTTGGTGACAACACAAGCTCACTACATCTAGCAGCTAATCCGGTATACCATGCTAGAACCAAGCATATTGAAGTCCACTACCATTACGTAAGGGAGAAGCTAATGAGCAAGGATATTCAACTATCCTATGTCTCTACAGATATGCAATGTGCCAACATGTTGACTAAAGCTCTTGATTGTACAAAATTAAGTAGATTCAAGTTGATGATTGGCTTGCAGGAAATCAAGGACAATTGAAGACTTATTTGAAGGCCAAGCATGTTAGGCTTGAGGGGGAGCTGTTGGTGCATTTTGCCCAAGCCTACATGCTTGATATGCTTGATATTATCCTCATTTGTAAGTCACATGAGTAGTCATGTGAACGCCTCTTGTAAAACAGTTCATTTTATCTCTTGTAAATGGAAAAAGAAAAAAGGAAAAGGATGGCTTACCTCATCCATGATGTAAAAGAAAATTCGTGGCTCTAACTACCTAAAACCACGAAATTTAGAGCTGAGGGAATCTCTCCTAACTTTGGGGATCACTTTTAGGTGGAGCCATTCGAATTCGAATTCAAAACTCCCTCCAAGAATAGCTATAAAAGGAGCAAGAAGGAAGAGGCGATTAGCAAGCATTGTACGTGACCACTTCATGTCATTTTGTAGATATTGAAGAGCTTACTCCATAGCTCTATCATTCTACTCCCATTGTGCAAAGATTCATTGCCATTGTGGTTGTAATCATAGGTGAATCTACACATCTATCACCATTTACTTCTCTGTTTTGTTCTCTGCTATACTCACTCAAATAAGTAACTTCAGAAGGTCATATCTCGAGTTCTACTGAACCGTTTTAAGTGATTTAACCTGCATGGGATATCTCATATTGTCTACTTTGTGCATATAAATTCTCAAGGTCATTGGATTAATACTTTTGGAGATATCTGCATTTTACTGCTTACTGTTCTATCTCTGCGGAGCCCCGAGAATTGTGGGAAGGTTCCAGAAATTGATGAAACTTGTTCTCAGTGCTCAGTCCACCGTTTGAAGTGTTTTAACTTGGAATAGCAATCTTGTTAAGTCTATTTGATATGCCCAAAAGGAATTTTTCTAATTTCTACCACGTTGAGAGCACTGTTCATTTTTTCCAGCAGGTGTATGTCCAAAAATAGCAAGTTTTGGGAGCTAGTCATTTCGCAACTAGTCTGTCTTGACTTAAACTTTTGGGATACATGTTCCAAAGTACTTGGCTGATATTTTGGTGGATTTAGGAAGCTCAAAGGGTCTACTAATCAACTCTGAAGTCTCAGTTGGCTGGTGTGAAGCTGGTTGTAGCAGCACCTACTCATCTTTGGATTGCATCCACCATCTCTCTTCATAGTGGTATCAGAGCATAGTCAAGCAACATGGGAGATGGATTTCAATCAACAATTGACAAATTGGATCGAAACAACTACCCGGCATGGTCTCTAAGGATGGAGGCTTACCTTCAAGGGAGGAATCTATATGAATTCATATCCGGAAATGAAGCAATGCCAACCATGAGGAACAAAGGGTAACCATCACATGAAGAAGTGGAAGGACTTTCGAATTCGTGTTCGAAGGATGCACTTGCAAGATCCTATATTCTAAACTCAATCTCTGATTTTCTTTTACCTCATGTCAAGGGATGCAAGACATCAAGAGAATCCTGGAATGCACTTGCCTCGTTCTTCTCTTCCAACACTCGAGCAAGGAAGAACCAATTGTGGATGGAGTTCACAACAATGAAGAAAATCCCGAAGCAAAATGTGACTGATTATGTCACAAAGATGAAGGAGATTTCGAACCAGCTTGGAAGCATTGGAGAGGTAATTGAAGAGGAGCAAATCATTAGACAAATCATGAATGGAATCAAAGCAGACGACAAGTGGGAGTCATTCACAACAGCCATGGATTTATACATTGATATGCATGTACCCGACCTCAACACACTCATGGGCCAACTCTTCACTCATGAAGCAAAGATTAGCAAAGGTGGTGAGTCCTCAAGAGGTAATCAAACTTCTGCCTTATATTCTGATAAAGCTAAGGTCAAGGACAAGTCAAAGAATAGGAAGAATGAAGATGAAGGAAGCTCTTTCCAAGCAAACTTTGCAGGTAGAGGAAGAGCTAGAGGAAGAGGCAAAGGTGGAAAGCAAGGCAGGGGGAGATTCCAATCATCTCAACCTTGCAACATATGTGGCTTATCTAACCATACTACTGAAGAATGTTTCAGGAACCCGAGGAACTCAAGAGGAAGAGGATTCAATAGAGGTGGCTATGGATCAAATAGAGGTAGATACAATGGAGGCTACAACAACAACAACTACTACAACAACAATTACAACAACAACAACAGCTATCAAAGTGGCCATAGAGGAAGAAGAGATTACAATAACTATGCAGAGGAACAAAGTCAGGAAGATTCATTATTGATTATGAATCTATCAGCGAAGAAGGGTAAGGATGATGATCATATATTTTACATTGATTCGGGATGCTCGAACCATGTAGCAGGAAATGTGGCTTTACTTTCTGATTTGGAAGATCCTCATAACAAGCATGAAGTGCAGACACGAGATGACACAAAGCACTCAGTGGAGAAGATAGGTAATGTGAAGACATCAGATGGGAATATGAACCTCTTAAGCAAAGTCTTGTATGTCCCTACAATTACCAAAAATTTAATAAGTGTTGGACAGATTGTTGAAAAAGGATTGAAGGTTAGATTCAATCGATTTGGAGCATATGTTGAAGACCCAAGGCAAGGCTTTCGAAGTGGAAGATACAAAGAACATAGCTTTGTTTAGCTATGGATCTCAAACTCTTACAGAGTTAGAGATATGGCACAAAAGGCTTGCTCACATGGTGAGAGGACACTCAAACATATTTGCAGGGACCAAAGTGTACTTGGTTTGCCTAATATCACAAGGCAACACATGATTTATAAGTGTGAAGCTTGTCAACTCCGCAAGGCTCATAGACAACCTTTCAATAAGAAAGGATCTATGTATCAAAATCCTTTGGATCTAGTGCACACTGATGTGTGGGGTCCAAGTAAGGAGCCATCTATATCAGGATCAAGATATTATGTGTCTTTCATAGATGATTGTAGCAGGTGGACCATTCTGTTTTTCATGAAGCACAAGGATGAAGTGTTTAATTGCTTTAAGAAGTATATTGCTCTTGTTGAAAACCAAACAGGTAGGACTTTAAAAAGACTCAGATCAGATGGTGGAGGAGAATACTTCTCTTCTGAATTTGATGCCTTCTTGCATGAAAGAGGCATTAAAAGGGAAGTCACTACAAGGTATACACCCGAACTCAATGGTGTAGCAGAGAGGAGGAATAGAGCTATTGTCAAAGCTGCAAGGTCCATGCTCAACGAAAAGGGATTGCCGAACTACCTATGGGCAGAGGCTGTGTCGACAGCCACATATCTCATAAATAGACTTCCATCTAAGTCACTAGATGGAACCACTCCATATGAAGTGTGGAATGGAAGAAGACCTAGTCTAGAGCATTGCAAAATCTTTGGATGCTTAGCCTATGCTCACATTCCTTCTCAAGTAAGAGGGAAATTGGATCCCAAGGCAGAGAAGTGTGTATTCATTGGTTATGATCAAAACCAAAAAGGATATAGATTGTACAATCCAACCAATAAAGGATTTTCTGTGAGTAGAGATGTAGTTTTTGATGAAAACAAATCATGGTTTGATGATGACAGGAAAGTGAAGCTGCCATATGACTTGGATGAAGATTTTCCATCACTTCAACCAAAGGAGCCAAAGCAGATTGAAGAAAGTGATTCGGAGATTGACCTAGAAGACTTGGAAAGACTAAAGCTATGGAAGAACAAAGGTAAAGCAAAGATGCAGGATGCTACATATGGACCCGAGAGCTCACATCAACCACTTAGAAGGTCTTCGAGGGAGAAGAAGAAACCAGAGAGGTTTGTTTATGATACTTCTTTGGTCACAAAGCACTCAATCTACATTGCAAAGGATTCGACCAATGAAAAACCTACCACATTTGAAGAAGCACAAAGCAAGAAAGCTTGGAGAGATGCAATGGATGAAGAAATGGAAGCCTTGAAGGAGAATGACACATGGGAGCTTGTACCTAACAAGCCATCTATGAAGGTAATTGGATCTCGATGGATATACAAAATCAAGAGGAATCCAGATGGAAGTATAAATAGACACAAAGCAAGGTTAGTTGCTAAAGGGTTTGCTCAGACCCATGGTATTGATTATGAGGAGACTTTCTCTCCTGTTGCAAAAATGCCTACAATTAGAGTTCTCATTAGTCTTGCTGCATCTAGAAATTGGAATCTCTATCAATTTGATGTAAAGAATGCTTTCTTGAATGGATGGATTTCTGAGGAATTGTATATGGCACAACCGCCTGGATATGAGGATGCACATCATCCTAACTATGTATGCAAACTAAAGAAAGCTTTGTATGGATTGAAGCAAGCTCCAAGAGCTTGGAATTTCAAATTGGTGACTTATTTGCAGGACCAAGGATTCAAAGCTAGCAATGCGGATACCTCTTTGTTCATAAAGAGGAATGGATGTGAAGTGATCTATTTATGTGTGTATGTTGATGATATTATTATCACAGGCAATGATCTTGAAGGAATCAAACAGGTAAAGAGTCAAATGAAGGAGGAGTTCAAAATAAGTGACCTCGGACCACTCACTTATTTTCTTGGATTGGAGTTGATCTACACAGATTCAGGTATATACATCACACAAAGGAAGTATGTCCATGACATGCTCGTCAAGTTCAAGATGGAAAATACCAAGTGTGCAGGTACACCTATGGAGCAAAATCATAAGCTTAGTGCTTATGAAGGAGAGCCAATTGAAGACATCACAAGCTATCAAAGCTTGGTTGGAAGTTTGAACTATGCAACACTCACAAGGGTGGATATATGCTATAGTGTTAGCATATTGAGTCAGTTTATGCATAAGCAAAGAAGACCACATATGAAAGCGGCCAAGAGAGTCCTCAAGTACCTAAAGGGGACCATGAATGAAGGTTTGTTTTATTCATTTACTTCAGATATTGAGCTAAAGGTCTATTCAGATGCAGATTGGGCCGGATCTAAAGATGATAGAAGAAGCACATCAGGATATATATCATTTGCAATTTCAAAAATCATTTCTTGGTCATCAAAGAAGCTACCAACCGTGGCATTATCTTCTACCGAAGCCGAATATAGAGGTTTGGCTAATGCAACTCAAGAAATCATGTGGTTAAAGTCTTTGTACACAGATCTTGGACTTCATTCTTCAACACCTCACATTTTTGGTGACAACACAAGCTCACTACATCTAGAAGCTAATCCGGTATACCATGCTAGAACCAAGCATATTGAAGTCCACTACCATTACGTAAGGGAGAAGCTAATGAGCAAGGATATTCAACTATCCTATGTCTCTACAGATATGCAATGTGCCGACATGTTGACTAAAGCTCTTGATGGTACAAAATTAAGTAGATTCAAGTTGATGATTGGCTTGCAGGAAATCAAGGACAATTAAAGACTTATTTGAAGGCCAAGCATGTTAGGCTTGAGGGGGAGCTGTTGGTGCATTTTGCCCAAGCCTACATGCTTGATATTATCCTCATTTGTAAGTCACATGAGTAGTCATGTGAACACCTCTTGTAAAAGAGTTCATTTTATCTCTTGTAAATGGAAAAAGAAAAAAGGAAAAGGATGGCTTACCTCATCCATGATGTAAAAGAAAATTCGTGGCTCTAACTACCTAAAACCATGAAATTTAGAGCTGAGGGAATCTCTCCTAACTTTGGGGATCACTTTTAGGTGGAGCCATTCGAATTCAAATTCAAAACTCCCTCAAAGAATAGCTATAAAAGGAGCAAGAGGGAAGAGGCGATTAGCAAGCCTTGTACGTGACCACTTCATGTCATTTTGTAGATATTGAAGAGCTTACTCCATAGCTCTATCATTCTACTCCCATTGTGCAAAGATTCATTGCCAATGTGGTTGTAATCATATGTGAATCTACACATCTATCACCATTTACTTCTCTGTTTTGTTCTCTGTTATACTCACTCAGAGCAGTAACTTCATAAGGTCATATCTCGAGTTCTACTGAACCTTTTTCAGTGATTTAACTTGCGTTGGATAGCTCATACTGTCTACTATGTGTATAAATATTTTCAAGGTCATTGAATTAATAGTTTTGGAGATATCTGCATTTTACTGCTTACTGGTCTATCTCTGCAGAGCCCCGAGAATTGTGGGAAGGTTTCCAGAAATTGATGAAACTTGTTCTTAGTGCTCAGTCCATCATTTGAAGTGTTTTAACTTGGAATAGCAATCTTGTTAAGTCTATTTGATATGTCCAAAAGGAATTTTTCTAATTCCTACCAGGTTGAGAGCATACTTCATTTTTTCTAGCAGGTGTATGTCCAAAAATAACAAGTTTTGGGAGCCAGTCATTTCGCAACTAGTCTGTCTTGACTTAAACTTTTGGGATACATGTTCCAAAGTACTTGGCTGATATTTTGGTGGATTTAGCAAGCTCAAAGGGTCTAGTAATCAACTCTGAAGTCTCAGTTTGCTGGTGTGAAGCTGGTTGTAGAAGCACCTACTCATCTTTGGATTGCATCCACCATCTCTCTTCACAGTGGTATCAGAGCATAGTCAAGCAACATGGGAGATGGATTTCCATCAACAATTGACAAATTGGATCAAAACAACTACCCGGCATGGTCTCTAATGATGGAGGCTTACCTTCAAGGGAGGAATCTATATGGATTCATATCCGGAGATGAAGCAATGCCAACCATGAGGAACAAAGGGCAACCATCACATGAAGAAGTGGAAGGACTTTCGAATTGGTGTTCGAAGGATGCACTTGCAAGGTCCTATATTCTAAACTCAATCTCTGATTTTCTTTTACCTCATGTCAAGGGATGCAAGACATCAAGAGAAACCTGGAATGCACTTGCCTCGTTCTTCTCTTCCAACACTCGAGCAAGGAAGAACCAATTGTGGATGGAGTTCACAACAATGAAGAAAAGCCCGAAGCAAAATGTGACTGATTATGTCACAAAGATGAAGGAGATTTTGGACCAGCTTGGAAGCATTGGAGAGGTAATTGAAGAGGAGCAAATCATTAGACAAATCATGAATGGAATCAAAGCAGACGACAAGTGGGAGTCATTCACAACAGCCATGGATTTATACATGGATATGCATGTACCCGACCTCAACACACTCATGGGCCAACTCTTCACTCATGAAGCAAAGATTAGCAAAGGTGGTGAGTCCTCAAGAGGTAATCAAACTTCTGCCTTATATTCTGATAAAGCTAAGGTCAAGGACAAGTCAAAGAATAGGAAGAATGAAGATGAAGGAAGCTCTTTCCAAGCAAACTTTGCAGGTAGAGGAAGAGCTAGAGGAAGAGGCAGAGGTGGAAAGCAAGGCAGGGGGAGATTCCAATCATCTCAACCTTGCAACATATGTGGCTTATGTAACCATACTACTGAAGAATGTTTCAGGAACCCGAGGAACTCAAGAGGAAGAGGATTCAATAGAGGTGGCTATGGATCAAATAGAGGTAGATACAATGGAGGCTACAACAACAACAACTACTACAACAACAATTACAACAACAACAACTATCAAAGTGGCCATAGAGGAAGAAGAGATTACAATAACTATGCAGAGGACCAAAGTCAGGAAGATTCATTATTGATTATGAATCTATCAGCGAAGAAGGGTAAGGATGATGATCACATATTTTACATTGATTCGGGATGCTCGAACCATGTAGCAGGAAATGTGGCTTTACTTTCTGATTTGGAAGATCCTCATAACAAGCATGAAGTGCAGATAGGAGATGACACAAAGCACTCAGTGGAGAAGATAGGTAATGTGAAGACATCAGATGGGAATATGAACCTCTTAAGCAAAGTCTTGTATGTCCCTACAATACCAAAAATTTAATAAGTGTTGGACAGATTGTTGAAAAAGGATTGCAGGTTAGATTCAATCGATTTGGAGCATATGTTGAAGACCCAAGGCAAGGCTTTCGAAGTGGAAGATACAAAGAACATAGCTTTGTTTAGCTATGGATCTCAAACTCTTACAGAGTTAGAGATATGGCACAAAAGGCTTGCTCACATTGGTGAGAGGACACTCAAACATATTTGCAGGGACCAAAGTGTACTTGGTTTGCCTAATATCACAAGGCAACACATGATTTATAAGTGTGAAGCTTGTCAACTCCGCAAGGCTCATAGACAACCTTTCAATAAGAAAGGATCTATGTATCAAAATCCTTTGGATCTAGTGCACACTGATGTGTGGGGTCCAAGTAAGGAGCCATCTATATCAGGCTCAAGCTATTATGTGTCTTTCATAGATGATTGTAGCAGGTGGACCATTCTGTTTTTCATGAAGCACAAGGATGAAGTGTTTAATTGCTTTAAGAAGTATATTGCTCTTGTTGAAAACCAAATAGGTAGGACTTTAAAAAGACTCAGATTAGATGGTGGAGGAGAATACTTCTCTTCTGAATTTGATGCCTTCTTGCATGAAAGAGGCATTAAAAGGGAAGTCACTACAAGGTATACACCCGAACTCAATGGTGTAGCAGAGAGGAGGAATAGAGCTATTGTCAAAGCTGCAAGGTCCATGCTCAACGAAAAGGGATTGCCGAACTACCTATGGGCAGAGGCTGTGTCGACAGCCACATATCTCATAAATAGACTTCCATCTAAGTCACTAGATGGAACCACTCCATATGAAGTGTGGAATGGAAGAAGACCTAGTCTAGAGCATTGCAAAATCTTTGGATGCTTAGCCTATGCTCACATTCCTTCTCAAGTAAGAGGGAAATTGGATCCCAAGGCAGAGAAGTGTGTATTCATTGGTTATGATCAAAACCAAAAAGGATATAGATTGTATAATCCAACCAATAAAGGATTTTCTGTGAGTAGAGATGTAATTTTTGATGAAAACAAATCATGGTTTGATGATGACAGGAAAGTGAAGCTGCCATATGACTTGGATGAAGATTTTCCATCACTTCAACCAAAGGAGCCAAAGCAGATTGAAGAAAGTGATTCGGAGATTGACCTAGAAGACTTGGAAAGACTAAAGCTATGGAAGAACAAAGGTAAAGCAAAGATGCAGGATGCTACATATGGACCCGAGAGCTCACATCAACCACTTAGAAGGTCTTCGAGGGAGAAGAAGAAACCAGAGAGGTTTGGTTATGATACTTCTTTGGTCACAAAGCACTCAATCTACATTGCAAAGGATTCAACCAATGAAGAACCTACCACATTTGAAGAAGCACAAAGCAAGAAAGCTTGGAGAGATGCAATGGATGAAGAAATGGAAGCCTTGAAGGAGAATGACACATGGGAGCTTGTACCTAACAAGCCATCTATGAAGGTAATTGGATCTCGATGGATATACAAAATCAAGAGGAATCCAGATGGAAGTATAAATAGACACAAAGCAAGGTTAGTTGCTAAAGGGTTTGCTCAGACCCATGGTATTGATTATGAGGAGACTTTCTTTCCTGTTGCAAAAATGCCTACAATTAGAGTTCTCATTAGTCTTGCTGCATCTAGAAATTGGAATCTCTATCAACTTGATGTAAAGAATGCTTTCTTGAATGGATGGATTTCTGAGGAAGTGTATATGGCACAACCTCCTGGATATGAGGATGCACATCATCCTAACTATGTATGCAAACTAAAGAAAGCTTTGTATGGATTGAAGCAAGCTCCAAGAGCTTGGAATTTCAGATTGGTGACTTATTTGCAGGACCAAGGATTCAAAGCTAGCAAGGCAGATACCTCTTTGTTCATAAAGAGGAATGGATCTGAAGTGATCTATTTATATGTGTATGTTGATGATATTATTATCACAGGCAATGATCTTGAAGGAATCAAACAGGTAAAGAGTCATGAAGGAGGAGTTCAAAATAAGTGACCTCGGACCACTCACTTATTTTCTTGGATTGGAGTTGATCTACACAGATTCAGGTATATACATCACACAAAGGAAGTATGTCCATGACATGCTCGTCAAGTTCAAGATGGAAAATACCAAGTGTGCAGGTACACCTATGGAGCAAAATCATAAGCTTAGTGCTTATGAAGGAGAGCCAATTGAAGACATCACAAGCTATCAAAGCTTGGTTGGAAGTTTGAACTATGCAACACTCACAAGGGTGGATATATGCTATAGTGTTAGCATATTGAGTCAGTTTATGCATAAGCCAAGAAGACCACATATGGAAGCTGCCAAGAGAGTCCTCAAGTACCTAAAGGGTACCATGAATGAAGGTTTGTTTTATTCATTTACTTCAGATATTGAGCTAAAGGTCTATTGAGATGCAGATTGGGCCGGATCTAAAGATGATAGAAGAAGCACATGAGGATATATATCATTTGCAGGTTCAAAAATCATTTCTTGGTCATCAAAGAAGCAACCAACCGTGCCCATTATCTTCTACCAAAGCCGAATATAGAGGTTTGGCTAATGCAACTCAAGAAATCATGTGGTTAAAGTCTTTGTACACAGATCTTGGACTTCATTCTTCAACACCTCACATTTTTGGTGACAACACAAGCTCACTACATCTAGTAGCTAATCCGGTATACCATGCTAGAACCAAGCATATTGAAGTCCACTACCATTACGTAAGGGAGAAGCTAATGAGCAAGGATATTCAACTATCCTATGTCTCTATAGATATGCAATGTGCCGACATGTTGACTAAAGCTCTTGATGGTACAAAATTAAGTAGATTCAAGTTGATGATTGGCTTGCAGGAAATCAAGGACAATTGAAAACTTATTTGAAGGCCAAGCATGTTAGGCTTGAGGGGGAGCTGTTGGTGCATTTTGCCCAAGCCTACATGCTTGATATGCTTGATATTATCCTCATTTGTAAGTCACATGAGTAGTCATCTTAACACCTCTTGTAAAAGAGTTCATTTTATCTCTTGTAAATGGAAAAAGAAAAAAGGAAAAGGATGGCTTACCTCATCTATGATGTAAAAGAAAATTCATGGCTGTAACTACCTAAAACCATGAAATTTACAGTTGAGGGAATCTCTCCTAACTTTGGGGATCACTTTTAGGTGGAGCCATTCGAATTCGAATTCAAAACTCCCTCCAAGAATAGCTTTAAAAGGAGCAAGAAGGAAGAGGCGATTAGCAAGCCTTGTACGTGACCACTTCATGTCATTTTGTAGAGATTGAAGAGGTTACTCCATAGCTCTATCATTCTACTCCCATTGTGCAAAGATTCATTGCCAATGTCGTTGTAATCATATGTGAATCTACACATCTATCACCATTTACTTCTCTGTTTTGTTCTCTGCTATACTCACTCAGAGCAGTAACTTCAGAAGGTCATATCTCGAGTTCTACTGAACCTTTTTCAGTGATTTAACTTGCGTTGGATAGCTCATACTGTCTACTTTGTGCATATAAATGTTCAAGGTCATTGGAGTAATACTTTTGGAGATATCTGCATTTTACTGCTTACTGGTCTATCTCTTCAGAGCCCCGAGAATTATGGGAAGGTTCCAGAAATTGATGAAACTTGTTCTCAGTGCTCAGTCCATCATTTGAAGTGTTTTAACTTGGAATAGCAAGCTTGTTAAGTCTATTTGATATGCCCAAAAGGAATTTTTCTAATTCCTACCAGGTTGAGAGCACTGTTCATTTTTTCCAACAGGTGTATGTCCAAAAATAGCAAGTTTTGGGAGCTAGTCATTTCGCAACTAGTCTGTCTTGACTTAAACTTTTGGGATACATGTTCCAAAGTACTTGGCTGATATTTTGGTGGATTTAGGAAGCTCAAAGGGTCTACTAATCAACTCTGAAGTCTCAGTTGGCTGGTGTGAAGCTGGTTGTAGCAGCACCTACTCATCTTTGGATTGCATCCACCATCTCTCTTCACAAGTGTCTCACTAGCATCCTTAGTTGCTCTACAAGAATGAATGTGAGGAATAATGAAATGTTTGACACACAAGGCTAGCATGTGCTTGAGCATCTCTTCCATCCCAACAAATTTTCTCTATAGTAGGTGCAATAGGAACTGTTGCACAAATAGGAATATAAAGAATATCATCATCTTCAACATCATCTGCATCACCTTCAACAATTGTGTTTGCAAATGTAATAGGACATTCTTCAACACCCTACACAATATTCCACAATCCTTTTGTAGCCAATACATGATGCATCATATAATCCCATAATGGATAGTTGGTACCATCCAAGTTATCCTGAATAGCCAACATATGGAATACATCACTGCTTTCAACCATGGCCACTCATTAAAATACATTGATGCAAAAAAAATGACTATATCCTAAAAATTTGAACAGAACTACCCTCCCGATATCTACTAAGCCTGTAGCAAACTTTGAGACGTTTATACTGGTAGATCAAAACTTGTATATATATTTGGCACAAGAAGATTAAATTTCCTACAAAAGCGCTATGATAGTGCATTCAGAGGCCAAAAGGAGCTCAGAGCGCAATTTCGGCACATAGACCGAAGCAGTTTTGAAATCCTAATCACCTTGAGTATGCTCACCCTAGATGAAGCAATGACCTACTTTGATACCAATTGTTGGAGTTTGAGGTTTGTAGAAGCATGCAAACAACACAAGGAAGAGGAAGAAGAAGAAGAAGAAGAAGAAGAAGAAGAAGAAGAAGAAGAAGAAGAAGAAGAAGAAGAAGAAGAAGAAGAAGAAGACGAAGAAGAAGCTTGGAGCACAACACACAATATGAAATGTATGAGCACTAGAATGTACAGAGATAAGTGACCCATTAGGGTTATATGTGTATATACAAGCTAGGGAAAAAACCTCCTAAAGAGGGAAAAAAGTAACCCGGTGGTCCTAGTGTTGTTCACACACATCACTTCCTAAATATATCAACACTTGTACCTCTAGAGTAAAGCAGATTTGGATTCACAAGGACC
This sequence comes from Ceratopteris richardii, assembly GCA_020310875.1. Taxonomy (NCBI): domain Eukaryota; kingdom Viridiplantae; phylum Streptophyta; class Polypodiopsida; order Polypodiales; family Pteridaceae; genus Ceratopteris; species Ceratopteris richardii. Next base: position 165,319,957 of record CM035417.1, on the reverse strand, counting down.
ACCTCAAAGACCATCAAACTGTTCAAAAGAGACCACAACCAATGGGTCCTCGGAAAAAAAGAAGAAGCAAAACCTTCAGATCACACTGTTGATCTACTCCAAATCTTATCCAAATATGGGCATCCAAGAAGCTAATGGACATTCAATGACCTCATCAACAATTCTTGGTACCAAAATAAGCTCTTAACGAAGTACGAACTACTCTACACGAAATAAACAAGGAACTAGCGTAAAAATGAAAGACTTAGTGAAGGACATCAACCAATAAGATATTACCTAAGAAAATCACACCGAAGAAGGAGAATGAGTGGAAAAATCCTATATAGAGAGTCAAAGCCAAAGAAATGCAACCAATGCCAAAAAGTCAAAATGACAAAGAAGTCAATGGCATACAACCAAGCAAAGACAAATGTGGAGACCAAGTAATGTCAATTCACGCCAAGAGCTAGAGAAGCACTATACTTCTTGCGTACATAATGACTTGAATACACCTAGAGCAAGCACAATAGGGCCACACTATAGGGCCTCACATTTGACACATTCCTTCTCTTGATTTGTTTAGTGGTACATGTTTTCTTAGAAAGGATCAGAACCTCACTTGTACCATTAAACTAGGATACTTCTCTCGCCAATATTAATAATTCTTTTGCTTTGGCTATCAATAACTTTCATGTTTTATTGATAAAATAAATCAACAAAAAATATTGGGAATCAACAAGGCTAAAATATATGGCCTAAATCAGAGGGAGTACCAATAAGGAAGGGCATGAGATGCACCATGAGCACTAATAAAAAAATACCAAGATTATAATGCCCTATGAAACTAATGAGCATGAGCACAAACAAAAAAGTACGGAGATTCTAATGCCCTATGATACTAATGAAGTGCTCCATGATTCGAGTGAAGATGGCTATAGTACAAATAGTTGAAATGCCCGAAGTAGGTACTTTGCCTTTGGAGTGTGCAATGAAAGCAAGAGGTTATTGGCTCAGAGATGGAAAAATAGAAAGCGAGCAAGTTGTTCCACTTCACCATCCATATAATGGATTGTGACCATCAATTCTTTGTGATGAACCAAGATTTCCACATCATACACATCATGCCGCTTACTTAGGACATTTGAAAGAAAGCGGGAATTGATGCATATCTAAGGGTGCCTATATATATATGCCTGAATTTGATGTGCACACGTCATGAACACATTACATCTAGCAGTTGAAAAACCTCCATTACGAAAATTAATAGTGGTATACCTGAAAGGAAGACCAAGAATCAAGTTCACTCATGAATTAATGAAAGAATATTTTGGATGGGTGAAGGATGGAATGGTGGATTTGAAAGATGAAGATCATGACTCTAAGAAGAGGAAACTTACCCTATATGTGCAAGAGAGACTCTTTGAAGCAAAGAAACAATGGTGATTGAAGAAACTTTTGAATGGGAGTACTAAATCATAATATTGATATATCATGCATTAAAGATTAGAATCAAGTTACTTCTCACACCAAGTGCATTAGAAATGGATCAATATGTAAATTCTATAGATGTGCCAAAGAAGAGAAAGGTGGCTAGCACATTAGGAGTTGAAACTAGTTTCACACAAAAGATGTGGGGCTCAAAGAGAGCTTGAGAATATGAGAAATTGGCTACAACTTTTCCTCTGCTAAGAGAGTTCATCATCTACCAAAATCTACATTATCTCAACCACCACCAATCGCACAAGAAAATTTGGAAGAGGCCCTTAAAACCACACATGCCTATGTGGAAGGTCATTTGAATATAATGGTTCAAGGACATCATTATAGGCAAGCAAGTGTATCTAAAGGAATGCAGAGATAAGGTAAGCATATCTCAAGATTCTCTAGATCTATTGAGTTGGGCTTGGATGAATCTAGCTCAGAATCAAGATCACAAGATGAAGGAGACAAATCTATCTTGGATGTTGATTTGCAAAATGACAATGATGATGATGATGGAAAATGGGATGAGTTGAATCAAATATTGAATAATCAAGATCTACCAGTAAGTCTAAAGGAACAACAAGCAAATGAAGGTGAAGAGTTTCTATGGATGTGTAGGCCATGTATAGAATTTATCATTTGTTTTGATAAAACTACAAATAATCAAGAAAAACAACGTGTTTGTAGACATTAACATGCTAAAAAGGAAGAAGAACAAGAAAGTCATCATGAAGAACCCATTTTGTCAATCTCGATTAATGCAGACAAGTAGACCATAGGCACAAAGGAATTCATACCTTATTAGGAAAAAGTCCTAATAAAGAATGAAATTCTAAAGCCAATGAACAACCAAAGTTTGAATTACATATATGATAGCCATTTAATGAAACTGTTCATACAGTCGAAGGCAAAAAGGTAGGAACAGATCAACCACCAATATTTTCTACCACATGGCTAAATGTAGACATGAAACACCAATGGTCAAAATTATGATTCAAAGTGCAATGGGTATCCAATAAGAACTCGTGGAGTCTGATAAAGAGTAGGAGCAAGATCATGTAAAAAGAAACCAATTCAAGATGCCCAATGAACAATTTTTAAAGTAGCTCATACAATCACAAGGTCAGTATCAAAAATCAAGAAGGAATAGGAAGAATCCATCATCAAATGTGATTGCCTAATGCCAAATAATGCAACATGGCAAATCGAATCAAAGAAGTCACATTGGACTATGAGAAAAAGGTAGCAAATAATATGAAATTGAAGAACAAATATGCACAACTAGAATTAGAAAAGGTATGCATGATTAATAGAGTTAAGTTGATTGAATCTCAAATTATAGTCTACATGGAAGAAGCATATTCTTTGAGACAAAATAATAAATAATTGTTGACCTCATTATTGCTAAACCAACCTCTGGAAGTCTCAAAAAATGACAATGAAGAAATACAAGCTTTGAAAAATAAACTCAAAGATTGTCAATCTTAGCTCACTACCAAAAAAGCTATAGAAGTTCATCTAGAAGAAAAGTATGATAGAGATACTAGAGAACTAAATAAGGATTGGGATGCATCCTTAAAGATTTATGCAAAGCAATATAGTCAAGATGTGGGCCAACTGAAAGAAATTTGTGAAAGAAAAATATAGGTAGAGAAAGACCTCAAAGTGAAAAAAGCTTTAGGAAAGGATAAAGATCAAATTATACAGAAATTATGAGAATGAATTGAACAAATGCAAGCACAACATATCAATCAATGAGAGACCATGGGGAAACCTGTATCAACCGTTTCTAAAGAGGATACTACAAAGAATGAGGTACATCCTCTTTCTTCCCCCCCATTGGTCATTCACCTATGAGGGATGTGCAAGGACTAGAACTTGATGAACTACCTATGCCTTTCTCAATAGAAATATACCAAAAGGAACGGCTGTTTCTGGTGGCCTGCATGACATAGGAATTTGAAGAGGTAGTGGTAAGATGCATGAAGGATGCTAAAATCAAAAGTAAATATTTGGAAAAGACAATGAAGTCATTCAATGTCTCATATGGAATAATGAAGGAACATACAAGAAGATATATACGTAGGACAATTCACGAGGATTTAGATGAGGATCTTAATCTTACAATGAATACTTTCAATTATACATAAGAGCAATTCGATGAAGACGATCCTCTCTGGAGAAAGAAAATTTTTGAAAAGAATCCAGCTATATGTGTACTGGTAGGACAAAAGACTATGTGGTGTGATCCATAGAATTTTGGCTTTCCATACATGCAACCATTCCAAATTGAACTATCAAAATGACTAAAAAAATAAGTATGATATGGACGAAATTAAAAATCTTCAAGTCTAAGTGCACATTTCTTAACTTCATCAGCATCGACCAAGGTGTAGCACCATTACTTTTTGATTTATCCATCTCTCCAAGACGAGAAATGGTTATGGAAGAATTCTCATGCCTCATGTTTTTAGCGAGTTCTTATTTACAAACATTTGAAGAAGAATTCTTGATTGGTTTTCTTAACTTGATTTGGAGATCCTTTTGAAGATATCATCTAATTTGAATGCCAAAATTGAAGCATATGAGTTACACTTTTTCGTAGATCATCATCAAGAACCTCGTTATGGACTGAAAATAGAACAATGGCAATACTTTATGATTCGATAAGCCAACATTAACAACACAAGAGTACAGATGATCTTCCACACTTACTTGTACTGCCAACTAAAGTCGGGTGAGGAACACAAAGTTCACAAGGAGGGACATATGGAAGGAGAATCGAGTAAGAAAAGAAAGAGAAGAAAGCAAAAAAGAAATCAACATTAGATTAGGCATCAATTAATAATCATCGTCTGTCCAAAGACCCACAAGGGCATGCATTAGGATAAAACCAATACATAGGGAAAGATAAAGCAAGCCAAAGACAATGAAGCAAGTCCCAATGGGTGAGGACTAGAAGTTAAATGAGGCAATGGTTAATAAAGCCTTTTCCAGAGAGAACTTCCATGAGTACCTCTCAATAGAGGTGAGCTCATCTTTAGTTACTAGTGGCATGTCAAGCAAGCCCAAATGAAGCCTTTCTAGGACAATCGAGACTAAGATGGGGAAAGTGTCGTAGAGATTGAGAGGCTGACAAGGCCAAAGAGGAGAGAAGAGAAGAAGAGTAGGGGAACACAATATAGTGAAGTGATGTCATATGCATACGCATACGCATACGCATACGCATACGCATACACATACACATACACATACACATACACATACACATACACATATCCATACCCATACCCATACACATACACATACCCATACCCATACCCATACAAATACAAATACACATACACATACACATACACATACACATACACATACACATACACATACACATACACATACACATACACATACACATGCACATGCACATGCACATCCACATGCACATGCACATACACATACACATACACATACACATGCACATGCACATACACATACACATACACATACACATGCACATACACATACACATAAACATACACATACACATACACATACACATACACATACACGTACACGTACACGTACACGTACACGTACATGTACACGTACACGTACACATACACGTGGACGTACACCTACACATACACATACACATACACATACCCATACCCATACCCATATGCATACGCATACGCATACCCATACCCATAACCATACAAATACCCATACACATACCCATACACATACACATACACATACACATACACATACACATACACGTACACATACAAATACACATACACATACACATACAAATACACATACACATACACATACACATACACATACACATACACATACACATACACATACACAGACCAGACACAGACACAGACACAGACACAGACACAGACACAGACACAGACACAGACACAGACACAGACACAGACACAGACACAGACACAGACACAGACACAGACACAGACACAGACACAAACACAAACACAGACACAGACACAGACATAGACACAGACACTGACACTGACACTAACACATACACAGCACATACACGTACACATACACGTACACATACATGTACACATACACCTACACATACACCTACACATACACCTACACATACACCTACACATACATCTACACATATACATACACATACACATACACATACACATACACATACACATACACATACATATACACATACACATACACATACACATGCACATACACATACACATACACATACACATATACACATACACACACATACTCATGCACATACACATGCACATGCACATGCACATACACATTCACATACAAATATAGAAATACACGTACACATACATGTACATGTAGACATACACACATACACATACACATACACATACACATACACATACACATACACATACACATACACATACACATACACATACACATACACATACACATACACATACACATACACATACACATACACATACACATGCACATGCACATACACATGCACATGCACATGCACATGCACATACACATGCACATGCACATACACATGCACATACACACACACATGCGCATGCATATGCACATGCACATACACATACACATACACATTCACATTGTCACTCTAGCACAATGACAAGTACCAATGTGAGGAGATACACCTCATAAATGTCAATCCGTGGAGACGTGAGGACCGGTATGAAGACCGTGAGCAAGTGATGGCACAAGTGCGTGAGTGAAAGCACACAAGCATGCACACACATACACACACACGCGCGCACAAAGTAAGAGTAGAGAGAGGAACAATGGAAGGACTTTGATTACAATAGAGCTCTCTTACAAAGCTGAAATCTACAACAAGCTAACCCCAAAAATGAGCTTTCCAGCCCTTTTTATAGTTTTTTGAGTGGTTTTGGCCCTGTCCAGACCTAGTGTCTGGCCTAGTTAAAAATTAGGTTGCAGGGCTTATTTGGGGGCTCAAACAGAATCTAAAAATTATGAAAATTGGCAGGATGATAGTTCTAATACTCCTCAAGCTCGAGGACTCCTCAGCTTGAACAAAATGGAGTTGCAAAAATTAAAAATGGTATTTACAATGGTTTTTAGTGATAAAAATCGCTATTTTTATAGGGATTTCTTCTAAAAATTTGACAAGTGATTCTTGGAGCTCCCTACTTGCTTCTTCTTGTGTGTCCACTTCTTTGATGCGCTTCCATGCTTTGTCCTTGACTTTGAGCTTTAACACTCCCCCCCCTCTTGAGTTTGTCGTCCCTGACATACCCTTGTTGTAATGGTTGTTCCATTTAGTACATTGAGAGGTAGTGTCGGTCATGTATCAACAGGAGCGGTCCATCTTCCAAATGTAGCTTGGTCTAGTTCTTCAGCTTGCCACTACTAGTCGATGTGAGAGTTGGTCCCCTTGTAGGTACTTCTTCCTTGGACTTGAGCTAGATGGTGTATTTTCGTGCTTTCAAAGATTGCTAGTTGCTCAAAAATGGTTGCCAATATTGATCTTGAGCAGTTGTTGACGTTGAATTGCTTCATAGGTACTGATGTTGTACACTTAATGTCCTTACAAGCTTTGAACATGAGTTTCATGGTAGGAAGCCAAGTACTTTTGACCCATAATGACTGATGGGTGAGTGCATTAGTGCATGGGTTGAGAAAAATGTGTGCCTTGTGCATGGCCTTGTAATGTGGCCCTATGTATGCATACTTGGGGGATGCATTGGAAGAAGTATGGCGCAAGAAGTTGGGTCTTGAGCTAAGTGCTCAAGGGTATGCTGACGAAGAGGTTTCCTAATCTATCATGGTTATATTGTTGGAGCATACAATTCTTACCATGGTGAAAGGTCTGTCAATAGTCGTCTCTTCGTGATGTACTCCCATCATGTTGATTGACCATGGGCTCATCCTTCATTACAGATAGATGTCCTTGTTAATGATCCACTGGTGAGATTCTTGGATCGCCTTGTCCTATTGCTTCTTCCCCTTTTTTTTTGTTTTTTGGAACAATGTCACAAGCAAGAAGACAATGGTTAGTAGCAATAAACTATTTTACATATGTTCAGTGTGTCTGTGCCTGGGATTTCTCAATTGTGTCTATGCACGGCCGTGTAATGTGGCCCTATATTAATGCACACTTTGGAAATGCATGACCTGAATGGTGCAAAAGACAAGGTTATGCCAAAGGCACATGGTTGTTGTTGGTCGAGGCTTTTGATGTTACTTGTAGACTTGATGCAAGCTATGTTTGGAGGTGTCGATTGAATCTTACAATAAGGTATTCCTCCTTTGTCTCCTCACTTTTGTTGAAAGGTTGAATTTATATTCTCTTGGTCTTTGTGCTCTATTCTTACCCTTTTCTCTCCTTGGCTTCTTTGTTGAGACCTTTTGCATGGTGGGCAACATAGGCCGTTGTGTATGTAAGAGCTTCTTGGGTACCCACATTTGTAATCGCCCTTGTTGAGATGCAGCTAATTTCTTAGGCACCCAAAGTTGTCGGAGATCTTTTGGTTGAGGTGGTCCTAGTTGCTCATTTCTTGTCTTCGCATGGTCGGCTTGCCTCAGTGGAAATTGTGTTGGCAAGGTTGGTAGTTGCTCCCCTTTTCGTACCCAGATCTGCTTCATGCATAGTATTAATTTCTTCTTGAAATATCTTGGTCTATTTGATATAGCGGTTGTCATGTACTGTCTCACTTGCCTTTTTGGTTGAGATGTTGTGATGGCCTTAGTTGTTGCGTTAGAGGAGGAGGTGGTTTGTCTTTGGGCCTATTCTTCCATGGTTTAGTTCTTCTAGAACATAGAGCTTTTGACACATACAACATCCTTTTTACTAAGATTACTCCTAGAAGAACTAAGAGAGTGTGTGGTACCATGATTTGTGAACATGCAGTTGTCTAATTCTAATGTAATACATTGTTCATGTACCCAAACTTGAAGAAGTTGACTTCTTAGGTTCAAGTTGACTGCATGGTTGTAAATCCAATCTTGACCCAAGACCAATGGCAAAAATGTGACACATGCCAACATGCACAATATCCGATAAGGAAAGATGAGATGTCTTTGAGACTAATGATGGGGGGACGTGCATTCTCGAAGTGGGGAATAGACTTTGTTGGTCCTATTAACCCCCCAGCTAGAAACTCCCATGCTGAATACATCATTGTAGCCACAAATTACCTTACAAAGTGGGTAGAAGTAAAAGCCACAACAAAGAATGATGCTCAAACGACGGTTAAGTTGTTATTCGAGAACATTTTCACTAGATACGAGTTACCAATAGAGTTGGTAAGTGATAGAGGCACACACTTCTTGAATGAGGTCATTGAAAATCTCCTTCAAGAATTATTGGTAATACATAAGAAGTCGGCCCCCTATCATCCACAAGCTAACAGACAAGCTGAGAGCACCAATAAGATCCTATGTAATGTATTGACAAAACTTGTCAATAATAAACACTCTGATTGGGAAAAAGAACTACATCATGTTGTTTGGGCTTATCGAGTTGCCTATAAAACGGTACTCAATGCTACCCCATTTCATATGGTCTTTGGATAGAATGTTGTGCTACCATTGGACTTCCTAATCCCAGCATTAAAAGTAGCACACGGGCATGAGTGGAATGGACATGAATTGTCCTCTAGCATCTTTGATGTACAACATTTAGGTGAGACAAGGCTACGAGCGGCAATAGGCATCTATGCTACAAAGAAAATACAAAAGACATACTTTGATGCACACATCAAAGATAAAGGATTGAAAGAGGGAGATCTGGTGCTAGTTTATACGCTCAAGCAACATGCCCGTACGTTGGAGAAACGAGGATATGGACCCATGATCATCAATAGAATCTCCACTAGTGGTGCGGTTCAATTGGCAACCTTGGAAGGTGACATCTTGCCAAGCTATATTAGTGGATGTAGAGTCAAGCTATATCAAGAACCTCTTACGGAGGATATGCTAATGAGACTCAACACTGCTAAGAAGCGAAAAGAAGAAGAGTTGAGAGTTAGAGAAGAAGCACAGGCAGAGGCTAGAGAGCGCATTAGACGGAATAAGTTAAGGTGACTAGGCATAGATGTCAACCCAAAAGCCCCAAAATATCACATGGACATGTGCCAAAAATCGGGCACAATTACTTCTCGCATAATCGATCGACACCCCTTTGTGACCATAGAGGTAGGACAAGGAAAGAATGTAAGGACTGTGAGAGCATTGGTTGACTCAGGTGAAGCAACTAGTGCAGTTAGACTTTCATACTGCCAAGATTTGCAATTGAACATCAAGCCTATAGAAGCCTATCTCATGGGTTTGGGAGGTGTGGAAACCCCTTGTTTGGGCGAGTTGGAACTTCCCATCTACCTTCACGATGTGCCAATGAAAGTCAAAATGCTAGTGTGTCATGATGAGGACCTTACAAAGCCACTTGTCTTGGGACAAGACTGGATTTACGACCATGTAGTCAACTTGAACCTAAGAAGTCAACTTCTTTAAGTTTGGGTACATGAACAATGCATTACACTAGAATTAGAGAACTGTATGCTCACAGATCATGGCACCACACACTCTCTTAGTTCCTCAAAGAATAATCTTGAAGAACAAGATGTTGTAGGTGTCAAAAGCTCTATGATCCAGAAGGACTCGATCATGGAAGGACAATTGCAAAGGCAAGCAGGCCCTCCTTCTTTTTTGAAGAATAAAGCATCCATAGTAGTTCAACCTCAGAAGCAAGTGAAACAATACAAGACAACCGGTATATCAAATAGACAAAGAGCCTTCAAGAGTAAAGTAGTTTTGGGCATAAAGCACATCTAGGTACGAAAAGGAGAGCAACCACCAGCCTTGCCAACACCATTTCCACTTAGGCAAGCCATCCATGCGAAGACAAGAAACAAGCAACCAGGACCACCTCAACCAAAAGCTCTCCGACAAATTTGGGTGCCTAAGAAATTAGCTGCAGCTCAACTAGGGCGATTACAGATGTGGGTACCCAAGAAGCTCTTACATACACAACAACCTATGCTCCCCACCATGCAAAAGGTCTCAACAAAGAAGCCAAGGAGAGAAAAGGGTAAGAACAGAGCACAAAGACCAAAAGAAGATAAACTCAACCCTTCGACAAAAGTAAGAAGACAATCATCAAGGATATGGGTTTGGAAGCCTAAGGTACCAGTAGCATCCACAGCATCAAAGAATGAACCACTCAGGATACAAAATTTAAGCAACCAACCAAAGATGAAGAAGTCAACAAGGACTTGTACACAACCTAACACTGTTCTGAAATGGGTCCCTAAAATCAGTTGTCCTTTTGACATCCAATGGACACCTCCAACAAAGGCTCCATCAACATCTACATGAACATTGAAAGCCTCGACATGCAACAACCATGTGCCTTTGGCATAACCTTGTCTTTTGCACCATTGAGTTCATGCACTTCCAAAGTATGCATTAATATAGGGCCACCTTACACGGTCGTGCATAGACACAATTGAGAATCCCAGGCACCTGCGACACATTTGACATATGTAAAATATTTTATTAATGCTAACACCTTTCTTCTTGCTTTATGCCATTGTTCCAAAAAAAAAAGGGAAGAAGAAGCAGGACCAAGCGTGCAAAGACTCTCATCAGGGAACCATCACTGAGGAAATCCATCAACAAGAAAGACAAGCTAATGATTAGTCACCGTGATGGGAGTACAACATGAAGAGATAAACATCAACCAACCTTTCACCATGGTAAAGATCCCCTACTTTGGCAACATTACAACCATGATACTTTAGGAAACCTCTTCATTAGCATACCCTTGAGCACTTCGCTCAAGACCCAATTTCTTGCACCATACTCCTTTCCATGCATTTTCCAAGTCCGCATACATAGGGCCACATTCCAAGGCCGTGCACAAGGCACATAATGTTTTCAACCCATGCACTAATACACGGACCCATCATTCATTATGGGCCACGAGTACTTGGCATGAAAACTAGGGTAGCCATCTTTGACAACCAGAGGACATCAAGATAACAGCAAGAGCATGGAAGCAATCCACCACCGAGAGCTACTCACAATCAACCATGATAACCTATTTGGAGTAGCTCACAATTTCTGAAAGCTCAACAATACACTCTCATGCTGGAATCAAGGAAGAAGCATATATAGAGGGACTAAACATGAAGAATGGACCAACAACCCTGCGACAACTGAAAGACAGACCGCTCTAGTGGAGACTTGAGGAACTCTACCTCTCAAAGTACTACATGGAACAACTAATGCAACAAGGGTCTGTCAGGGACGACAAACTCAAGAGGGGAGGGAGTGTTGAAGCTCAAGGTCAAGGACAAAGCATGGAAGCGCATCAAGGAAGTGGACACACAAGAAGAAGGAGCAAGTAGGGAGCTCCAAGAAGCACCTGTCAAATTTTCAGAAGAAATTCCTATAAAAATAGTGATTTTTATCACTAAAAACCATTGTAAATACCATTTTTCATTCTTGTAACTCCATTTTGTTCAAGCCGAGGAGTCCTTGTGCTTGAGGAATATTAGAACTATCATCCTACCAATTTTCATAATTTTTAGACTCCGTTTGAGCCCCCAAATAAGCCCTGGAACCTATTTTTTAACTAGGTCGGATACTAGGTGTGGATAGGGCCAAAACCACTCAAAAAATTATGAAAAGAGCTGGAGAGCTCATTTTTGGGGTTAGCTTGTTGTAGTTTCAGCTTTTTAAGAGAGCTCTTTGGCAATCGAAGCCCTTACTTTGCTCTTACTTTGTGTGTGTGTGTGTGTGTATGTGTGTGCATGTGTGCTTTCACTCATGCACTTGTGCCATCACTGGCTCACGGTCTTCATACAGGTCCTCACGTCTCCATGGATTGACATTTATGAGGTGTATCTCCTCATGTTGGTACTCACCATTCTAGAGTGACCGTGACCCCTAAGTGTTGTAAGTACAAGGAGTTGGTTCCCCAATCCTGTAATATTTGCAACTGTCATAGGAAGGGTCTTCCTAGGATCATCTCATAAACATTATTTTTCTCAAAGTCACATATAGCAAATGTGTGTTCAACCACAAGTGGTTAGAGTTATCCCTTCGAGCAATCCTAGAGGTCTTTCAAAATGACCGTCTGCCATTTGAAGCTTCATTCTATTTTGTCTTAATGTGGGTTTGCCCCATCGCTTCCACAATGAGGTGGTCGCAATAGCAACACCAGCACCTGAATCTACGATTGCTTTGGTTGTGTAACCTTGATAGGTGATCGGAAGATAAGTATTACCTTCTTCACCTTTCCTCATGTCTCCTATCTTGTCTAGAGGTATCTCTCAAACTTTTTGCTTAGAGCTTGCTTTTGGCATATTGGAATCAAGTTCTAGAACCTGATCCTTCACATGATTCCATAGCTCAGGTTTTGCTTTGAGCAGCTCTTCTACAGTGAGATGGCATTGAACCTTAGTGTTCTTCATGACATCAGTGTTCCTTGGAACCACTGAGTCTTCATTTCTTACCAATATTGTGGGGGCTCTGATATGAAGAGATTCAGATTCCCATGGGCCTGTGAATTGTGGTAACTCTTGTAAAGAATTAGATTCGAAAGCTAATCTCTCGTCTTCTTGTTGCTCTACTTGGTCTCCATAAATAGATGGAATGTCTTGGGGAAATCGGTCATGAAGATCATCAATTTCCAGAATAGGAGGAGGATTTCCCTTCTCCTTAGCCCATTTCTCCTCTTGTATTTCTTCACGCAAGAACTCTTGAGAGTACTGCTGAATTGAAAGAGGTGTTCCATCATCCATGGAATCAGGAACATAAACTTTCCTTGGCGGTGAGCTTTCTCTTTCAATAATAGGTTGAGCCTGTGAAGGTAAAGAAACCTGGGGCTTGTTTACCAACTGCTCTAATCTTTTTAGTAAGCCCTAGAAATGCAAATCCGGTTTAACAGAGTTTGTCTGATTGAACTTTTGACTAGTCTTGAGCATAGCTTGAGCTACTTCTACCATTTTCATGCACATTTTTGTTCGTTCAATCTCTAAGTTTGCTCTAGGGTAACTCTTGTCAAGGTTTGCAGTTGTTGGCCCTTCTTGAAGTCGAGCCTAGTAGGCCTTCAACATCATGTCCAAGCCTTCTAGGGTTGGATCTGCAAGAACAGACCCTGATTGCGGTCTATTTACAATGGGTGGTGGGGTGGAATGAGGTGGTGTGGATGGAGGTTCGACATGTGAGGGGCTTTGAGATGCCATGTCTTCTATTTTTGTTTTGGCGTCTTTCAGGCTTTCTTCTATTTCAGATAACTTTTTATTCCACTTGCGATTGGTTCTCTCCCTGGTATCTTTCCACGTTCTTGCTTTCCTTTTACTAGGCTCTCTTGAGTCACTTGTCTTTGACTGCTCAGCTGGTTTATCCTGTTTTAATGCTTGTGCCTAGTAAGTGCCTATACAGGAGCCACATTACTGCTAGACACTCAGAACAAAAGCCTTGTATTGTGATGTTATGTCCTTGTCCCGGAGCTGGTTGGTGGGGACATTCACGAATGAAATGGTCACCCTGACATCTAAAACATGGACCTCTAGGGGCTTGTGGTCTTACTTGTCTCGCTTGGGGCCTAGGGTTGGGATTCGTATACATGACATTGGAGTATTCTGGCTCCCAATTTTGTTCCATAAGTGGTGTCTCGTATTGATATGGAGAAGTCTCACTTTGCTCAACTGACTCTATGTAATAAGCAAGTGGACTACCTTCATGGGAGTAGTCTGAATTATGAGCATGAGAGTCATTTTCTGAGACCAAAGGGATTAGTGGCACCAATACTCTATTAGGGTTCTCCTCCGCCATCGTATGCTGGGGCCTACTATACTGCTATGGTGGGTATTGGTTCTGGTATCTTCCTTGTTGTGGATATGGCTGAGGGTAATTTTGTCTGACGGTTTGTTTGTTATAAGGGCAGTCTTGTGCGGTGTGGTTGGTGTATCTTTGCTCTATGGTGCAGTATTGGCTGCTAGGGTTCACTTGGGGTTGAGCCATAATGGGACATACACTCACCATATGGTCACCTCCACAAGTGTAGCACCACTTCACTGGGGTAAATCGGGGTATATGTTTGCTTAGGACGCCTAATTTCTAAGCTACCTTCTCTGCAAGTTCCTCAATAGACGTGGATTGTCTAGAAGAGAGGTTGGTAGAGCTATCTGAAACTTTGTAGATTTTTGAAAGCTCCAGCTCCTCTCCTAGATTATCATCAATGTCTATGCACATGCGTACACACTCTTCTATGGTTCTAGGGTCCTTCAGGTACACATATGGTCTCAACTTGGTACTCAGCAATCCATCTAAGAATAAAGCCACTTGTTTGGTTGGAGTGGGTAGCTCTGGAACAATGCCATCTCTCTATCTATTGCCTAAACCTTCTTCCTACAAGTCTGACCATCTCTTGAGGTGTCTATTTGAAGCTATGAATCAGTGAAGAAGTATTATGCCGTATATGACTCTTAGAAAATTTTGTGATGTAAGCCTCTAGAAGTTGGTCTATGTTCCTGAACTGCCTCTCGTGTAGTGGTTGATACCATGTAAGGGTTGTGTTCCTGAGAGTTAGACCAAATTCATTGTACTACGTGAATAGGTCCTCAACTTGTTCGGATCTCAAGACTTGCCTAAATTCTGCCACATGATCGTATGGGTCTCCAATGCCATCGAAGCAATTCTTCATGAACTTAACCAACTGGGTTGGCCTCAGGGTCCTAGTGTGTTCTCTAGGCCTTTGCAAAGGAAAATCATTAGCATTTCTTTGGTTCCTTGGGTATCTAGGTCTCTCAGTTTCCACTCTATCTATCTCCATTCTCGTTCTTTCTCTTCCCAATGGGTTAGAAAAACTTACTTCCGGCCTATCTCTACTTCTATCCCTGTGAGCTCCATGAGCTTGGGATGTTCCAGCTCCTTGGTGACTATAGGAGACATTAGATCTTGGGTGGGGAAAAACAAACTCTCCCTTTCAAGTGTAGGTATGCCTACCATGCTCTGAGACCACAAAGATCCTCTCTGCAGTATTGTTTAGATATGTTACTTTGCCTGGACTATCAGGATCTTTAAACTCATAGATTGTGAGCGTTCCTACTTCATTAGGCTGGTCAGGCTTATACCTCCAAAAAGCTTCATCAGTCTCTCAATTTAAGAGCAGGTCTATGCTCTTATTGTCCTGGGGAACCCGCTCTAGAGTGATGATTCTAGTCAGGACTAATTTGCCTCGAGGATTTCTAGGCTCTCTTCCTAAGTTCCCTTACTCTATGTCACCTATGTCCGTTTTTGGGATCACGTTACCAAATTCTTCTGTTCTATTCGATTGATTGGTGACTACGTACATTGTCCCTTCTTTGTTCAGGTATGCACCATTCTCAAATTTGACAACTAGATGTTCTAGTCCAATGGGTTGATCTGGGTTTTTGATCTGGACAACAGATCTTCTTAGGTCTTCCTCATAGATGCGAGCACCTAATCGGTTGGTCCTAATGTATTCAAGTTGTGTCTTGTAAGGACCTTTGGGTTTCTCTAAGTGAGCCACACCTGAACTTCCTGTGGGTCTCTCCATACCATAAGAAATCTCTGATTTGCTAGTTTCAGAACTAGAGTAGTGCGGATAAGCGCTCAACTGCTAGGCCCAAGATCTAGCAGTGTGATTGACACTAGCCTCTGAAGACGTAAGGCTTTGTCTATCTCTTCCTAGGTGTTGTCCTGATCTAAGGTTCATATGCCTGATTGCACAATCCTAAATTTACCCAAAGTACAACCTCATTGCTGATTCTTTTTTATCAACCACTAGATTCTTTTTCATTTTGTTGTCGTGTTTATGATCTTGTTGTTGGGTGTGTGTAGAAGTGCAAGAGACACACAAGAAGCACACACAAGGAGCACAAACGCAGCAAGACACACGGAGAAGACGATGGCTGGAATAGCTCTCTCCATTGATCGATGAACTGAACTGGAGTAAGAGCTGAATAATATCCCTAAGTACAAAGTACCACCACATATGAGAGTATCAAGTATGTGGTAACATGGGGAAAAAACCTCTAGCCAGCACTAGAGTAAAAAGTGCCCATGTATAGGGAAAAGGTTCACATCAAAGCTACTCAAGGAACACATAAGTGTAACAAACCCCCCTGGAGCGAATGATGTGAACACATACAGGGAGTGACAGATCAGCCCCCACAAGGTAACAAGCCTAAAGCTTTGCGAAAAGCTTCAAACTTTTCCCGTGGAAGAGCTTTGGTGAATATGTCTGCCACATTATCTTGTGTAGGCACATATACCAAATCAATATCTCCTGCATGAAGGCGCTCTCTCACATAGTGATAATGCACCTCAATATGTTTGGTCCGTACATGAAACACTGGGTTTCGTGCAACAGCCAAAGCACTCTGACTATCAGTGAGAATATGCGTAGCAGCATCAATCTCCATGCAAAGATCCATCAATAGGCGTCTCAGCCATATACACTCCACTATAGCTGTCGATGTCGCCACTGTAGGTTGCTTCTTACTCAACCAAGATATGCATGAGTCTCTAAGGAAAAAACAATTACCACTAGTGGACACGCGAGTATCATAACAACCAGCCCAATCACTATCTGTAAAAGCATGCAAGAATGGCTGAACATCTCTGCCATAAAAGAGACCTAAGCTCAAAGTGCCTCGAAGATATCTAAACACACGTTTCACCGCTTGCCAATGCTTAGTGCCAGGGCTATGCATGAATCGACTCAACTGGGAAACTGCATACTGTATATCCGGCCTTGTGTTGCATGCATATATAAGACATCCCACAGCCTGCTGATAAAGAGAAGTGTCAAATGCATCACTGGAATCCTCAACTGAGAATCTAAATCCTCTCTCAACTCGTGTAGAAACTGGCTTACAATCCTCAAAGTCAAAATGCTGAAGTAATTTTTCAACATACTTTGCTTGATGCATAACAACTCCCCCCTCAACGGATACAAACTGGATGCCAAGATAGTAGCTCAAAAGACCAAGATAAGTGACATCAAAAGTGTGCTGCAAATCAGCCATAAGAATGTCAAGTTTTGCATCATATGACCCAGTCAAGAGTATGTCATCGACATAAAGAACAAGCACTATAAGATCAGCCCCATTTTTGCGTACATAGAGTGTGCTTTCAATCGAACTACATGTGAAGCCAAGAGCAATCAAGTGCTTATGTATTTAGTCATACCATGCACGTGGAGCTTGCTTGAGACCATACAAGGCTTTATGCAAGCGACAAACCATATGCTCTTTCCCTTTCATAGCAAATCCAGGAGGTTGCTTCACATAGACCCCTTCTTGCAAATCTCCATTCAAAAAGGCTGTTTTTATGTCAATTGATGCACTTTCCAACCTCGATGGGCAGCCAATGCAACCACGGTATGAATGGTAGTCATGCGTGAAGTAAGTGCAAAAGTTTCCTCATAGTCAATGCCATATTGTTGTGCATATCCTTTGGCAACCAATCTAGCTTTGTAACGATCAATGCTACCATCAGATTTTCTCTTAATCTTGTAAACCCACTTTGTACCAATGGCATTCTTTCCTTTTGGCAATTCACATAACTCCCAAGTACCATTCCTATGTATGGAATCCATTTGTGATTGCATAGCACTCATCCATTGTGGATCGTCACATGCATCTTCAAAAGAAAGTGGCTCTTCATTACATGATGTAGCAATAAGAGAATAATCCACAAAATTACTTGATGCATGGTGAGAGCTTGATCTTGTTCTACCCAGTAAAGGTGCACTCAATTTGCTGTCCTGCAAAGTTTGTTTCAACCACTTTGGCATAGATTGTGCACTCTTGATAGACATGTGTTCATTATGTAATACATCTTCAATATGTACATCATGCGTGGGCTGAATTTCATGCTCAGTTTCAGCCATATTTTGACGCAAATGTTCAGCCATATGTGGTTGGAAATTTCCAATAGTTTTGGCAATTTTTGGCTGAAATTTTTCAGCCATGTTTGGCTGAAATTCTCAGCATTTTCAGCCCTATTTGGCTGGAATTTCTCAGCCCTTTGAACCTCAGTTGGCTAGTCTACATGGCCATAGTCAAGCGCACCATTTTGGAACAAAGGCATGAGTGTATCGAACACATCTTGTGAGCTAACTGTTGGCAGTTTTTTGCATTCAAGTAGAGGGAAAACTGAATTTTCAGCAAATACCACATCTCGACTCACAATGATTGTGTTCGTCAATGGATGGTACAACCGATATCCCTTACTTTCAGCACTATAACCAACAAATATACATTTCGTTGCCTTGTCATCAAGTTTGTGACGTTGTTGTGATGGCACAAGAGCATATGCCAAACAACCAAACACACGCATATGACTAACCATGGGCTTATGACCATTCCAAGCCTCATAAGGAGTGATGACTCTCAATGCTTTTGTAGGGCAGCAATTCAACACATAATTTGCACACATGACCGCTTCCATCCAAAACTTATGAGGAAGATGCTTTCCTTTAACCATACATCGTGCCATTTCAAGTAGAGTTCTATTTTTACGCTCGGCAACACCATTTTGTTGAGGTGTATATGGCACCGTACATTGGTGTGAAATATCTCTTTCATGAAGAAAAGCATTAAACTCATGTGACATGTACTCACCACCACGATCCGTGCGTAGAGTCAAAAGCTTTTGTGAAGAAAAATTTTCAGCCATAGCTAAAAATGCTTTGAAGCAAGAAAATACCTCATTCTTTGCTTTCATAGGATACACCCATGTATGGCGAGTAGCATCATCAATGAAGGTAACAAAATATACATGCTTCCCAAAAGATGGAGTCTTGACCGGACCACATACATCACTATGAACAAGTTGCAATTTTCTTGTAGTGTGTGTATGACTATCTTTTGGAAAAGAAGCACGATGCATTTTTCCAAGAATGCAACCTTCACATGCATGCTTTTCAATGGACTCAAGTGTAGGCAAGCCAATAACCATGTCCTTCTTTTGCAAGTAGAGCAAACTATTGAAGTTCAAGTGACCAAAACAAGCATGCCAAAGCTCCATTTCAGTGATGGAAGAAGTATGAGCAACTAAGGCATTCGAGGCAGCCCTCTTGTATGTATCCATACGATACAAACCATCACATAATGTACCGGACATCACGATAACATCACCATTCTAGAAATCATGAACCATACACTTATCATCAACAAAGTGTACATGAAGTCCAGCTTTGGCAATCAACGGAACTGAAATTAAGTTCTTCTTGATACCGGGCACATACAATGCATTTTTCAAGAGAATCACACCTCCATTTGCAGCCGTAAGCTCAATTTCTCCTACTCCAATGATAGGATAAGAGGCATTGTTTGCACACACCACATGTCCTCCTTTAGGTGCATCTTTCAAAGAGGCAAAAAATCTTTTGCATGATGTTATGTGCTTTGAAGCACCACTATCAAAGAACCAATCCGAATCAGCCTCACTCACAACCATACATTTAGAATGTAAAGAAGAATCATAATGACATGTAACAACACATGCCCAAAAATCTTGAGCCATGTTAGCTTCATCATTCTTTGCATTTGCTGAATTTTCAGCAATAGACATGTCCGATTCTTTCTTCTTTTCATTGCGTTTAGCAAGCTTTCTACACTCATCAATAGTATGACCAGCCTTCTGGCAATATTTGCATCTCTTCTTCTTTTGCAAATCACCATCATTAGAGGAATGAGTGGAAGAGGAAGCTTGAGGCTTTGGTTTTGATGAACCAAAAGCTGAACCATACTTGTTTTTTCCCTTTTGTGAGATAGCAAGTGCTTGCGTTCCCTCAATCAAACCACTCATATTCACTTTAGATTGCTCTTCTTGCAAAAGAAGAGACACAACCTCATCAAATGCATACATATTAGGATTTCCTTTTGCAACCAAACGGAGTGTAGTAGCAAAGCTTTGAAAAGATTCTGGTAATCCTTTCAACAATGTAGAAATGAGTGATGCATCCGGAATGATCTCATCTATGTTTGCCAATTGCTCTTTCAAGTCCTTGATGCGTGTCACATACACATCCACTGACTCATTTTCAACCATACATACATCCTCAAGTTGCTTCCTCAAGTATGCAACACGTGCTTCATTACGCACGGCATACAAAGAAGCAAGAGTGTCCCATGCTTGTCGTGATGTAGAACATGACCGAATGTGTGGAACTATATGACGCTTCACTGAAAGCACAATCAAAGCATGAGCTTGAGAATCTTTTCCATCCCATCTAAGCTTCTCCTGTGTAGGTGGAGAAGGAGAAACCACTGTACTCGAAGAAGAAGATCCATCTGTGACAGTAGACTGTGAAGTAGAAGCACCTGCCGGTCTTCGATCTACATCTGCCACTATGTTCCAAAGTTGTTTTGCAACAAGAACATGCTTCATCATGTAAAACCACATCGGATAGTTGGTCCCATCAAGCTTATCTTCAGCTTGAAGCATGCCAAACAAGTCATTGCTGCCCGCCATTTCACTGAGGAACAAGAATGTGACAAAATCTTCACTTCGATGAAAGCTGAAATGAGTGCTGAAATTTCAGCTCACAAACCGTCACTCTGATGGCGATTCTGACTGCACAAATGGCTTCAAAATGGGGGTAAAACCCCAGCGCACCTGGTGGAAATGTTTCCGGGCTGCTGAAATTCACACTTCTATGCTCCGAAGTCGATTTGCACTGTTAAAGTGCACGCGCGCCGCGACGCGAAAAACCGAAACTTGAGAAGAAGCTGAACCTGCTCTGATACCACTGTTGGGTGTGTGTAAAAGTGCGAGAGACACACAAGAAGCACACACAAGGAGCACAAACGCAGCAAGACACACGGAGAAGACGATGGGTGGAATAGCTCTCTCTATTGATCGATGAACTGCACTGGAGTAGAGCTGAATAATATCCCTAAGTACAAAGTACCACCACATATGAGAGTATCAAGTATGTGGTAACATGGGGAAAAAACCTCTAGCCAGCACTAGAGTAAAAAGTGCCCATGTATAGGGAAAAGGTTCACATCAAAGCAACTCAAGGAACACATAAGTGTAACACTTGTCTGATTTTGCATCGTCAGGAATACTTAAGTGATTTTTTGCACTTGAAGTTGGTCGCAATAGAATTAGTTCTTTCCCTTGGGGTTATCGTCACACGCAGAGATTATCTTTTGACTTGAACTTGATTACTTAGGTAGCCTTCAACTTGTCTCGTGCCTTTCGTTGCCCTAACTTACTCCTAATGCTATGCATTCTTAGACTAAGCTAGGAATTGACTGAGGGGGTTTCAAGAGAATTTCCAACCTCAAGTCCTTTGCCTTTTGATTGCTAGTCGAGCCCAGGATGCGATCGCCCAAGGTCCATGATCACCTTGCTAAAGTTGTTTGAAATCCTTGCTTGGACACCACAGACCTGTGAAATTTTACCAGTTAAAAATGGACTTGACCGCAATGTATTGACAGACAAAAACAACCTTCAACATACACTGAAAAGTATAGACCCTTTGCTTTCCTTTTTGCCCTAAAAAGCATTCTCACTCCCTAGTACCGATTGATGCTCAACATAAAAATACCTATGCTAGAAGTCCACGTAGGATTCTCAACGAGCTGTCCAACGGAACCAAAATTGTAGCAAACAGACTTCATATGAAGAAGTTATGAGTAGTCAGGCACTCGAGAGTTGAAATAGGTGAAACAGGCACTCTGGGATAGCTCATAGTGTTTTCTAAGGTTTCTTTATGCTCTAATGACCCTGAACTTTTCCAAATTTTGGCCAAAAATAGGCTAATTTATTTTATCCCTAAAAAAATGCCGAATTTGCCTGTCAATTGTGATCGATTGGTCTATCAATCACGATTGATGTGTCCATCGCGATCGATAGGTCGGTTGCAATTGAAAGGTCTGACGTGGCTGTCCCTAGTAATTGATAGGTCAAGACACGTGGCCTGAAAATTTAGTCGGTCATGGTCAAACAATCATTGACCATGTCCATCATGATGGAAAGATTCGTCGGGGTCTGTCGATCGCGATCGATAAGTCACTCGCAATTGATGGGTCGATCGTGATCGATGAGTCACTCACAATTGATGGGTCGATTGCGATTGACACGTGGCACGTGATGGCTCTGTCAATCGTGGTCAATTGATCGTGGACCCTATCGATCGCGATCGACATGTCGATTGCGATTGACTGGTCCATCGGGATCTGTCTGTCGTCGTTTGTCAGTTGCGATTGACATGTCAATCGCCATTGATAGAAAACTATGGAATTTGAAAAAATTAATTATAGATTTAGGATCCCCTAGGCTTCAGCATCATGATTATATACTTAGTTTTGCAAAATATTCAACTTTTTTTTCAATCACGATTGACAGAATTCAATGCCTCCGGACCTGCATAGTCAATTTTTTTTACTTGCGGGAGCTGGTACAATTGCTGGAGATGCTGATTCCTGCAAAACATCTCAGAAAACACACAGCACACAATCGCACACAAGTCGCTCTCTCGCTCTCTCTCACAAGTGAAATGAGGGAATGGAAGGGGAAGGGTGATATGACCAAAAAACTGAAAATTTTGCGAAGGTGGAGATGAAGGTGGGAGATGGTGAGGATGATGATGGTGATGAAGATGGTGAAGAAAAAAAAAGGAAATAGAGAAAAGTGAAGAAAATACCTATGACTCCAACGTCTCAACTCTACGTCTTACCATCACACGCTCATACTCAAAGCTCGGTCCCTGACAATGATGCCAAAATTTGGTGTAGCTTAGTGGTGAGTAGCACCTCCTTTAATGTCAATCCAAGAAGACATGAGGATGGTATAAAGACCTCGAGCAAGTGATGTGCACAAGTGGTGATGGAGAAGCACACAAGCATGCACACACATACACACACGCGTGCACACAGGTAGAACAAAGAGTGAGACAATGGAAGCTTTGATTAAGATCAAAAGATAATTACAAGAGCTCTTCTTTAGTTCAAATCACAATTAGTTCTCCTCCAAAATGAGCTCTCTAGCTCCTTTTATAGTTTTTGACTAGCTAGTGGCCTTGTCCAGACCTAGTGTCTGGCCTAGTTAAAAATTAGGTTCCTAGACTATTTTGGAGGCTCAAGCGAGCTCTAAAAATTATGAAAATTGGTACATAAATGCTTCTAATACTCCTCAAGCTTGAGGACTCCTTGGCTTGAACAAAATGGAGTCGAATCTACCAAAAACAGTATTTACAATGTTCATGTCGTGATGAAAATCACTGTTAAAAAGAGATTAGGTCGGAAAAATTGAATGGCCTACTTGCCAAATCTTCTTTGACTGCTTTGCCTGCTTGGTCCTTCTCTTTGCTCTAATTCCTTATGTCGGCTCCCTTGTCTTGAGATGCCTTGGCTGTTGCCAACAGTCTTAGTTATTTTATTTTGGCCTACTCCATAGCCATAGGGGCAGTTTTGATTTTTAGAGTGAAGTTGCACTTAGGGAGCATATGCATGTAAGTCAGGTATTGAAGTGTGTATGTTGGATAGAAAATACATGGAAGTTTGAGTGAGTGATAGTGTGAGGGAAGGCATAATTGGGAACAAGAGGGTGGGGAAGAGAAAGAGAAGAGGGAGAAGGAGAGAATATAAATGCATGATTGGCTCACAGGCTTTATAACAATTGGGCCAAAGTCTGACCAAGTACAAATCCAAGTGGCCTCAAATGCAACTAGTAAGAAGTTAACAACAGAGGATGAAATGAAAAAAAAGTCAAAAGAGAAAGCAAAGCAAGAAAAAGCACAAGTGAGGTTTGCCTTGAATACTGAGTCTTATAAGAATCTACTCCAAGATGGATTCAACTTGTAGCTATCCAAATCCCAAAAGACGAGGATGGGAGAATATAAGAATCCATTACTTTATAAGGATGATTATGACCAAGAGTTGTTGGGATGTTTTATAGGTGCAAGTTAGGTTGAGTGTTATACAATGCATATGGACCCAACAAAGGGTAGGCTAAACAAACCCTTGGATGGAGGAATCGTAGAAGATGAAATGAACCTTGAATTGGCTACCGTAGTAGAAGCAAGACAATTGAGGGAAAAGGTCGAGGCTTTGGAAGCGGAGCTCGAGAATAGGAGTCAAGGATTAGAGACGATGATGAAAAGGAAACCGACTACAAGGTGTTGACTAGTGGTGCATGCAAGCTGCTAGGGAATCAAGAAAAAGCAAAGACGGAAGGAGGAGAGATGGTAAAAGTATGTGTTGCATAGGAAGATAGAAGTAAGCAAGAGGGCTGATCTTAGCGTAAGAAGAAGGAACCCTGTGAATGACGAGGTCGTCTTTCTAAAGCTCATGATCAAGGTTGTCATACAAAGCTGATGAGGAGGCTAGATGGTCATCAAGCTTCTAGCACAAGCAAAGTGCATGGCATCGTAAGGAAAGACATATGCAAGAAAGGCCACAAGAGTAAGGGAAAATTCGGGAGAGACAAGTGGTGCATAGACAATGAAGGTTCTAGCAAGGAAATAGATGATCAAAAGAGAGATCTCTTGAAGAATGGAAATGCTTGTGAAGAAAGGACCTTTAGACACAAGGAATCGAAGAAAGGACATGCATTGGATAATAAACCAAAAAGGATTCTAGTGAGTAAAGGCCCTCATGCAAAGGGTACTGGTAGAAATGATGGTTGCGTGAAGAAGTCAAGATTGGGTTGTGTCAAGCATGCCAAAGTCATCAGTTCAAGGTCTTAAGGAGATAGGAGTTGGGCTAGCTAGCGCAACGTATAGAGGACAATTGGAGAGAATGCACAAAAGGGATTTCAAGTGAGCCGTTGGATGATGGGACTCTTTTGCATGATTTGGACGATCCTACAAGAGATGTGTGGTTCGATACAAGAACAAAGCAAGAGTGGCTTTTTCTTTTTTATCACATAATTTACCTTCTATTTCCTGAGATCGTAGAAGCTGATAAACCAATTCTATTGCTACACAAGATCATTAGGAGTTAGGTGACAAATGCCTAATCAAGTATACCAAAACGCTCTATTCGACCTTATGATATATTTTGCAGATCAGGCATTCGCAAGCATGGAGATACTAGTCGAGAGCTTACAGACAGAATACAACATGGAGGAGGCCCATTAGCTGGTATGTTTCTCAAACCAAGATCTAGACTTTCCATTTACACAGTTCGATGCATATTTGCTTTGTTGGGTCGGGTATGTAGAGGACTGTTGTTTTTACTATGACAACTCTCAAGGGATACCTGATGAGGTAAATGGAATTTATTGGGCTTGGGCAAACCAATTAGTTATAGGTAGCGGCGATGAGGCTCCTAAGGCAGAGCCTGACTCACCGCCTAGAGAACTTTGATCATCGGTGATGAACGAGGCTAGGTACGAATTTTTGAGGTTGTCATGCTACATTGCATCTGAGGAAGGGACTTAAAGGTAGGATAGGGAAATCCAGTTTGATAGGCCCATTTGCGACTAGTCACTTGTGTCATATACAATCGTTATGCCCAAGAAAGTGATGACAAAGGGATGATCCATCTATCAGCTCTACGCATGTATTCTTTTGTGTATTTTTGTGTATGCATGATGTGCAGGATGGGTACCACAAATGCTCCTTTTTGCCTCTTCCTAACTCTCAAGACATGGGAAATGAAAAAAAAAAAGGGAAAATAAAAAAATAGAAAAATAAAAACAAAAACAAAAAGTGTGTATATAGGTGCATCAGTGCACTATGACGGGTTAGTAGGTGGGTGGAGTCATCCTGGTTGGGTGGTGAGAATCACGAGCTGACGCTAGCTTTGTCATAGGGCTGGATAGTTAGGTCTTCATGTTTGTTTGGTGCTTCACACCATAGTGGGTTGATAGGTGAGTGAGACCATCTTGGCCGGGCAATCAAGACCACAAGTTGCACCCAGCTTTGCTATGGGCTAGCACATATCTATGTGGTATATCATGTATACATTTGTTGCATCTTATGTTGTGTTGGTAGATGGGTGAAACAAACCTTGGGTGAAACAAACCTGGTGAGGTGGTTAGGGCCGTGAGTCACATCCAATTGCAACATAGGCCAACTCGTGAAAAAAAAAATAAACAAAAAGAAAAAGTTCTCACTACTGAGGGGAAGAGATAGAGAGGAGGAGGGTGGTGATCACCCAAATGGATGTGTTTTATGCATATGTGTATTTACAGAGACGAGAGGTTGGTTGCTAATAGATCCATCCGCTCGAAGCCAACACTGACGAAGGTATATCTATTATATATGTCATGCCGGTTAGTTGTAAGCAACTTATCAAATTTGGTTTTTCCTATGTTATTGATAGGTCCATTCTGAGGGTTGATAATGGTGCATGCACTCCTTGAACCTTCTTTACCTGTGTTTTGTTTCGTTGTTGGTGATCAGTTTTTTTGGGGGCATAAGTGAGGTTGCATTTAGACGGCCTCATTTTTGCCTACATATACATTGCAAGTATAGAGGGAATTATCAGGAATAGATGCATGTGAATACCTGTTTTTGTTGATTTCCTATTCGTATGATTTTTTGGGATTCACCTTTTTTATGAGTTTGTAGGTGAGAAGGGCATGACAAAAGAAGAGGACCCCGTCAAGATATATTTCCAATATGTCATGTTTTTGTTAGGTAATATGGTTGTTGGTTGTCTACAAGTTTGCAGGACAATCTTGGAGAGGTAGATTCATGATTGGGTTATGGAAGCCTTTTTAGGTGATTGATTTCATTGATTACATTCATGTCTTGGATTGGGGAAAACATGTGGTTGATATGGCTTTTGTTTAAGCCTTATTACAGGACAGTCTTGGGTGAATCGGACTTATGATTGCATCATTCATGTTTTTGAGATTTTGGTTATGGTTATTATACCTACGTTGGGGGTTGCAGGACATGTATGGATGACATGCTTTGTTGGGCTTTGTTGAAGGATGGTCTTCGAGGGATGATGCATGATCACATGATGGATATTCCCTACGAGTCATTGGGTTTAATCATGGCATTGATTACTTAGATTGTAGAAAAGCATATGGACATGTATGGATGACATGCTTTGTTGGGCTTTGTTGAAGGATGGTCTTCGAGGGATGATGCATGATCACATGATGGATATTCTCTTCGAGTCATTGGGTTTAATCATGGCATTGATGACTTAGATTGTAGAAAAGCATATGGATGGCATGACATGTTTGTTGAGTTTTATTGCGGGAACAAATGAGATGTGAAAGTGGTTGCGCACGAGCACACAAAGTGATCTATTTGTGTGTTGTAAAAGCTTGCATAGATTTTGCAATCTTTGAAACATGGTAGATCCGTACATAATCAAATCTTGTCCACTGATTTAAATTCTCACATAGTGATAAAGAGTGCACTTATAAGCATGTATGTGAAGCGTGGTGAACTAGAGAAGGGTTTCAAAATTCTTCAAAGCTCAGGTGCTCAAGATGTTGAGTTACGGGATACAATGCTAAATGTAAGTATCCTCAGTGAAGTTGGATCTACTGTTGTTGGCATTTTGACAATCATGCACAGTCAAGACATGAAATCAAGTAGGGCTCCATGGCATCTATTTTAAGAACATGTTCTGATATAAATGGCCTCAATGAAGGCAGATTGATACATCACCAAGTAGTATGTCACGACTTTGACTAGGGTATTGTAGTTGGGAATAGTCTAGTCAGCATGTGTGTGCAGTTCTAACTTGGCTGGTAAGGGATATGAGTATGCAAGTGCATTGACACAATGTATGGCATGGTCAAGGGATTAGATTACATGTGTAAAGAAAGTTGTGTGCATGTTGCTTATATATGAGTAGGGAAAATGGAATATGTCTATGTGATGGATCATGGCTAAATGATTTGGGTGATTGGGTCTTGGTGTTTTATGTACCTCTATGGAAAAGAGTGCTAACTAACTGGATGAGTGACATGTCGAAGGCAAGGTGGCCAGGGTTATGGAAATGCTCGTCAAGGATGACTTCGCAAGCAAGAAGGGGGGAGTATGTTACATGTTAACTGACATGAATACAGTGACTTACTAATATGATTTTTGATGTAGAGGACAAAGAAAAGATCCCTCGTATGAGGATGATGAAGTATTTTGCATTGATAGACATGTGTGTGTATGTTCAACATTGTGCACCTGCTTGTTTTGAGTCTATACAGGATAAGAGTTATTCCAACAATGGATATGCAAAGCAAGTCCTCATTATTTTTGAACAAATGAAAAGTGGGGGGTTGATCCTTTATTTTAGAATATTTCACTTGCATAATTGATCTTTTGGGTCATATAGGCACCTTGAGAAGGTTGTTGAATTACTCACAATAATCAGCACTATGGACGCTAATGTATGGTCTACATTATGGAGTGTCTGGTAGAGATGGAAGAATGTAAATGAAGGGGCATGGGAGTGCTTCAGTTGCCTGTGACAGAATTGAAGCGGGGATGTCCTTCTTTCGGATGCTCCTTGAATGCACACATGTTGGAGGGTGGCTTCATCTTTCAAAAAGGGGATCACAGAGAAGTTACAGGGGGGGATGCCAACACGAATGCAAAGAGACAGAGGGGTGCTATTAGCAAAAATATGAAGAAGGAGGAGGACATCGCTATAGATGCTCTGTCCAGTGATGATTATTCACATGCTAGACTTCTTCGGGAAGATGATGTCTGAGTGTGCACAGGATGCAGACATCTTAAGATGGCAAGAAAGGAAATGATATGCGGAGCAGCTCTGGCTCATGATAAAACATTGGTTCTTGCCATAACCCAGGGGATAGATAGCAATAGGAGAGAGCAAGGTAGACATTTACAAGCAACAATGCTAAATTATATGAAGAGGACCAGCTTTTAAGTCTTTAGGCATCAAATAGTTATCTATTGAAGGTTGCAGGAGGTCATGGCAAATTCAATTCGAGGGCCAAGGGGCATCCTTCCCTATAGAACATTTTAATTGAATAGTTTGAGAAAGTTGGTCATTGATGTTTATTTGCATTGATGCATTTCCCATCAATGTTGAGATCATTTTAATGAATTTCTGATCGAAGCCCATGTCTTTTAGAGATTGGAGAATTAATTCCAACTCAAGTATATCATACACTTTGTCAAAGTCAATCTTAAGGAAGAGAACATCTTGGGTGGATTCTTCAGCAAAAGCAAGACCTTTCCAAACATCAATGATAGCCTCGATGAATCCTTTTTTATCCTCACTAATCCAATTTTGTAAGTGAAAAGCAATTTGATTAGCAATAACTTTAGCAAGGATCTTGTATCTTGTTTGTAGCATCATAATTGGCCACCAATTTTCCATTTATTTTTGCTTCTTTTTTTGTGAATAAGCTTGATAACATCTTCATTGAGACATTCAGGCAGTGCACCAAAAGAAATGGCTTCTTGCCACACTAGATGTAATGGAGTAGTCACCACATGCTTGAAGGTCTTGGAAAACTAACTGGTGAGGTCATCTAGCCCTAGGATTTTGCCATTAGGATTCAAATCAATAACTTCAAGAATCTCATAATCCAAAATGGGAGTTTCAAGAAGCGGCTTCAAATTTGTGGAATTCTTTTGGATCTTACTCTAGAGATGGTTGCCTTGTAGATATGCCTGTGAGGGGAAAGATGCATGGAAACCCCCAAAAGTTGGGTAAAGTGATTGAAAATCAATGAGCAATTTTCTTCATCAGTCTTGCACTCAACCTCATTGATGTCCATCATGAAAGGGATCGCTTCCTTGGATTGTTTTTTCTTAAAGAGACCACACCCCTTTAGTAGGTTTGTCTACCCTACTGGCCCACCAATCCTTAAAGTAAACATGTAGATTCTTTCTTTGAATATCTTCTTCGTATCTCAATACGCATCTGATTTTCCAGAGCCCTATCTCATATTGAGAGTGTCATATGTTTACTTCCTCCTCAAGACCCCTAAGCCTATGATTAAGATTTTCCCTTCTACCTCAATGAATGTTTTAAAGATTCTCTTGAGTCTTGACCAAGATGTGTCATGTATTCATTATAGCCATACTCTAGCACTTGGTTGATGAATAGTGAGAAGCAAAGGCCCACTTCTAGGCATTAGTAATCTCTTGTTGGACCGAGGGGAAAGAGAAGGTTGTGGGATTGGCATGAAACCAAGGGGCTTTCTTGAGATTGAAGACCAACTTGAAGGTACGCACCATTGGGTAGTGATAAGAAAAAACTAGATCCACACATTGGGAGAGGGAGGGGTGTGTTGGTGCATTTTAGCCAAGCCTACATGCTTGATTAGATTTGATCTATGTTCATTTGTAGTCATATGTGTAGACATATGAACACCTCTTGTAAAAGAGTATATTTTATCTCTTGTAATTGTGAAAGAAAGAATGGCTTAAGTAATCCATGATGTAAGAAGGAAATTCGTGGCTCTAACTACCTAAAACCATGAATCCATCAGTCGAGAGAATATCTCCTAATTTTTAGCATCACTTTTTGATGAAGTTATTTGAATTCAAATTCAAAACTACCTCCAAAAGTAGCTATAAAAAAGAGGAAGAAGGAAGTCACCATTAGAGAGCTTGATTCGTGCCCACTTCATGTTAGTTTGTAGAGATTGAAGAGCTTATTCCATATCTCTATCATTCTACTCCCATTGTGCAAGTATTCATTGCCAATGTGGTTGTAATTATATGTGAATCTATACATTCATCATTTACTTCTTCTCTGTTTTATTCTTTGTTGTACTCACTCAGAATAGTAACTTCAAAAGCTCATACCTCAAGCTATATCTAACCTTTTTCAGATTTTAAAATGCATTGCATTTTTCTCTAAGTATATTTTATGTTCACAAAATTTCATTATCATTGAATTTACCGTTTGCAAGAAATCTGTTTTTTTTTTCTCACTAGTCGAATCTCTATAGAGTCCCAAAAATGGCGGAAGTGTTCCCAATTTTCTTAAATCTTGTTCTAAGTGCTCACTTGATCATTTGAAGTTTTTTAACTTGGATTAGCAATCTATCTAAGTGTATGTGCTATGTCCAAAATTAAGTTTTCTAATTCCTATGAGGTTGAGAGTAGTGTTCATTTTTTCGGCAGGTGTATGTACAAAAATAGCAAGTTTTGGGAGCTAGTCATTTTGCAACTAGTCTGACTTGACTCAAACTTTTGAGATACTTGTTCCAAAACACTTTGATGATTTTTTTGTGGATTTAGGAAGCTCAAAGGTCTACTAACCAACTCTGAAGTCTTAGTTGGCTGGTGTGAAGCTAGTTATAGCAGCACCAACTCATCTTCATATTGCATCCAGCATCTCTCTTTACAGTGGTATCAAATCATAGTCAATCAACATGGGAGATGGATTTCCATCAACAATTGACAAATTGGATAAAAAAACAACTACCCAACATGGTCTCTAAGGATGGAGGCTTATGTTCAAGGGAGGAATCTATTTGGATACACATCTGGAGATGAAGTTATGCCAACCATGAGGAACAAAGGGCAACCATCACATGAAGAAGAGGAAAGACTTTCAAATTGGTGTTCAAAGGATGCACTTGCAAGGTCCTATATTCTAAACTCAATCTTTGATTTTCTTTTACCTCATGTCAAGGGATGCAAGACATCAAGAGAGACTTGGAATGCACTTGCTTCTTTCTTCTCCTCCAACACTTGAGCAAGGAAGAACCAATTGTGGATGGAGTCCACAGCAATGAAGAAAAGCTCCAAGAAAAGTGTGACTGATTATGTCACAAAGATGAAGGAGATTTCAAATCAACTTGGAAGCATTGGAGAGGTAATTGAAGAGGAACAAATCATTAGGCAAATCATAGATGGAATCAAAGCAGATGACAAGTGGGAGTCCTTCACAACATCCATGGATTTGTACATGCATATGCATGTACCCGACCTCAACACACTCATGGGCCAACTATTCACTCATGAAGCAAAGATTAGCAAAGGTGGTGGGTCCTCAAGAGGTAATCAAACTTCTGCCTTATATTCTGATAAAGCTAAGGTCAAGGAAAAGTCAAAGAATAAGAAGAATGAAGATGAAGGTAGCTCTTTCCAAGCAAACTTTGCAGGTAGCGCAAGAGCTAGAGGAAGAGGTAGAGGTGGAAAACAAGGCACGGGAAGATTCTAATCATCTCAACCTTGCAATATATGTGGCTTATCTAATCATACTACTGAAGAATGTTTCAAGAACCCCAGGAACTCAAGAGGAAGAGGATTCAATAGAGGTGGATATGGATCAAATAGAGGAAGATATAATGGAGGCCACAACAACAACAACAATAACAACAACAAATACAACAACAATTATAACAACAACAACAACTATCAAAGTGGCCATAGAGGAAGAAGAGATTACAATAACTATGCAGAGGACCAAAGTCAAGAAGATTCATTATTGATTATGAATCTATCAATGAAGAAGGGTAAGGATGATGATCACATCTTTTACATTGATTTGGGATGCTCAAATCATGTAGCAAGAAATGTGGCTTTACTTTCTGATTTGGAAGATCCTCACAACAAACATGAAGTGCAAACAAGAGATGATACAAAGCACTCGGTGGAGAAGATAGGTAATGTGAAGACATCAGATGGGAATATGAACCTCTTAAGCAAAGTCCTGTATGTCCCTACAATTATTAAAAATTTAATAAGTGTTGGACAGATTGTTGAAAAAGGATTGTAGGTTAGATTCAACAGATTTGGAGCATATGTTGAAGACCCAAGGCAAGGCTTTAGAAGGATTGCCAAAGGAGAAAAGACAGGAAGGCTTTTCACTTTTGAAGTGGAAGATACAAAGAACATAGCTTTGTTTAGCTATGGATCTCAAATTCTCACAAAGTTGGAGATATGGCACAAAATTCTTGCTCACATTGGTGAGAGGACACTCAAACAAATTTGCAGGGACCAAAGTGTACTTGGTTTGCCTAATATCACAAGGCAACACATGATTTATAAGTGTGAATCTTGTCAACTCGCAAGGCTCATAGACAACCTTTCAATAAGAAAGGATATATGTATCAAAATCCTTTGGATCTAGTGCACACGGATGTGTGGGGTCCAAGTAAGGAGCCATCTATATCAAGCTCAAGATATTATGTGTCTTTCATAGATGATTGTAGCAGGTGGACCATTCTGTTTTTCACGAAGCACAAGGATGAAGTTTTTAATTGCTTTAAGAAGTATGTTGCTCTTGTTGAAAACCAAACAGGTAGGACTTTGAAAAGACTCGGATCAGATGGTGGAGGAGAATACTCCTCTTCTGAATTTGATGCCTTCTTGCATGAAAGAGGCATTAAAGGGGAAGTCACTACAAGTATACACCCGAACTCAATGGTGTCGGAGAGAGGAGAAATAGAGCTATAGTTGAAGCTGCAAGGTCCATGCTCAATGAAAAGGGATTGCCAAACTACCTATGGGCAGAGGCTGTCTCTACAGCCACATATCTCATAAATAGACTTCCATCTAAGTCACCAGATGGAACCACTCCATATGAAGTGTGGAATGGAAGAAGACCTAGTCTAGAGCATTGTAAAATCTTTGGATGCTTTGCCTATGATCACATTTCTTCTCAAGTAAGAGGGAAATCATATCCCAAAGCAGAGAAGTGCATATTCATTGGTTATGACAAAAACCAAAAAGGATATAGATTGTACAATCCAACCAATAAAGGATTTTCTGTGAGTAGAGATGTAATTTTTGATGAAAACAAATCATGGTTTGATGATGACAAGAAAGTGAAGCTACCTTATGGATTGGATGAAGATTTTCCATCACTTCAACCAAAGGAGCCAAAGCAAATGGAAGAACGTGATTCGAAGATTGACCTAGAAGACTTGGAAAGACTAAAGCTATGGAAGACAAAAGGTAAAGCAAAGATGCAGGATGCTACATATGGACCCGAGAGCTCACATCAACCACTTAGAAGATCTTCAAGGGAGAAGAAGAAACCAAAGAGGTTTGGTTATGATACTTCTTTGGTCACCAAGCACCCAATCTACATTGCAAAGGATTCAACCAATGAAGAACCTACCACATTCAAAGAAGCAAAAAGCAAGAAAGCTTGGAGAGATGCAATGGATGAAGAAATGGAAGCCTTGAAGGAGAATGACACTTGGGAGCTTGTACCTAACAAGCTATGTATGAAGGTAATTGGATCTTGATGGATATACAAAATCAAGAGGAATCTAGATGGAAGTATAAATAGACACAAAGCAAGGTTAGTTGCTAAAGGGTTTGCTCAAACCCATGGTATTGATTATGAGGAGACTTTCTCTCCTGTTGCAAAAATGCCTACAATTAGGGTTCTCATTAGTCTAGTTGCATCTACAAATTGGAAGCTCTATCAACTTGATGTAAAGAATGCCTTCTTGAATGGATGGATTTCAGAGGAAGTGTATATGGCACAACCTCCTAGATATGAGGATGTACATCATCCTAACTATGTATGCAAATTAAAGAAAGCCTTGTATGGATTTAAGAAAGCTCCAAGAGCTTGGAATTTCAGATTGGTGACTTATTTTCAGGACCAAGGATTTAAAGCTAGCAAGGCGGATACCTCTTTGTTCATAAAGAGGAATGGATGTGAAGTGATCTACTTATGTGTGTATGTTGATGATATTATTATCACAGGCAATGATCTTGAAGGAATCAAACAGGTAAAGAGTCAAATGAAGGAGGAGTTCAAAATAAGTGACCTTGGACCACTCACTTATTTTCTTGGATTGGAGTTAATCTACATAGATTCAGGTATATACATAACACAAAGGAAGTATGTGCACTACATGCTCGTCAAGTTCAAGATGGAAAATACAAAGTGTGCAGGTACACCTATGGAGCAAAATCATAAGCTTAGTGCTTATGAAAGGAGAGCCAATTGAAGACACCACAAGCTATCAAAGCTTGGTTGGACGTTTGAACTATGCAACACTCACAAGGGTGGATATATGCTATTGTGTTAGCATATTGAGCTATTTGCATTGGCGCATTGCAAACGACTATATAGCCAATCCGTGAAAGAAGATATATTTGTAATCTCATTATTATCGAGATTACGTCTATATCTTTTGTTTATTCACCTCTTACTTCGGAGATTTTGAAGTTCCTGTTCATTCTCGCTAAGGAATGCTTGCATGCATTCGCTATTATATGCTACAAAAGTAGAAACATCATTTTTTTTTGAAATGTAAATAAAAATGAAACTCCCTTACCTGATAATACCTCATCTCTTATTTTTTAAGAAGACTCGTTGGTCCATGCACGTGGAGCTTCTTCATGAACTCTTTCAAGGTACTCACTAATGCAATACATGCACTCTTCAAGCATCCAACCCTTTGCCATGGATCCTTCTGGTTTCACTCTTTGTAGCACATAACCTTTTAATATTCCCATAAATCGCTCAACCCAAAACATCCATCGAGTTTTGACAACACCTGCAATCTCTATTTCATCTACAAGATGAACTAATAAATGAATCTGAATATCAAAAAATGAAGTAGGAAGCTCTTTCTCCATCAAACATAGTAGCTCTTTGCATTCACGTTTTTTTTGTGGGATCGAGTTTTTGTCAATCTCTTTTGATGTAATCCACCTATACATATCATTAAAAAATATATAAAAAGATATCCAATATTCATACATATTAAATATAAAAGTATCATAATTACCTTATAAGTGATCCAAGATGATAGATCACATCTCATACTCCTTTTGTTGTACATCCATCGATAACCAAAGGTAAAATATGTTTCAAAAAGTTATGCCAGTCATCGGTCTTTAACCCAGATAAGCTCTTATCATCCATAATAAACATGTTTTGGAAAGATGCTCCATATCTTGTAGGAGTCCAAATCAATTGAATCCTATTGTTGATAGTATGTATCTCTCTTGTTGTAAGTACCCAAGGAGCAGGTGCATAAGTCGTTTCCTGTTGATGGCTATCAAAAATTGGCCATAACTTTGGTTTTGAGTTTTGATCTTTCAAATCATTCCTTAATGCTATGGTATCTTTTAGTCCAAGAAGATGCTGCCATAGTGAATAACCAATATTCTTGAATATGCATAGGATCAAGAAGATGACATACTTTTAACTCTTTCTGATACTCCAAAGAATACCATATTGATATCTTCTCTGCAAGTGCCAATTTTCCTTTACCTCTCCACATACTCATTATCTTCATCATCACTGAAGATTTCTGATTCTGGATCTATCAGAGGTCCATCTGTCCATTTTTTATACCAATCCATAGGCATCATATGTTTTGGACGCTGACCTGTTTCAAGCTTTCCATTAAAATGTATCGCTTCTCTTTTAGATCTTAATGGATGATCATCAGGTAAGGATCGTCGAAGGTATGTTACGCCACCTCTTATTTTTTTCCACCATACAATATCTTCTGATAATTTAATCTCAAACAGAAAAAAAGAATCAGAATACATACACATATATACACACACATACACATACACATACCCACATACACATATACATGCAAACATATACACATACATATATGCATACATATACAGATATACATACATATAACATAAACACACATATACATATCCACATATATACGTACACACACATGCATGCATATACACTCATTCATACAAAATACATGCATTTATCCCACAATAATGTTTATTTGTGTATATGTGAATATGTGTGTATGTGTAAATGTGTATATGTGAATATGTGTGTATGTGTAAATATGTATATGTGAATGTTTATGTATGTAAATAATCAGATTATTAATATCAAATACCATTATTTGTAGATTCCGATCAATCAGATGGAACTCAAACATCGTCTCCTAATCATGCAAGGACTATATACTGTAAGTATATCAAACATTTAATTTTAAATATATTTGCATATATGTGCATGTGTAAGTGTATATGTGTATGTATGTGTATGTGCATGTGCATGTGTATGTGTGTGTATATGTATGTATGTGCATGTGCATGTGTAAGTGTATATGTGTGTATATGAGTATGTGCATGTGCATGTGTATGTGTGTGTATATGTATGTGCATGTATATGTGTAAGTGTATGTGTATATGTGTGTATGTGCATGTATATGTGTATATGTATGTATGTGCATGTGTGTGTGTATGTGTATATGTGTGTGTACGTATGTGCATATATATGTGTATATATATGTATGTGTGTATATATATACATATGTGCATATGTATGTGTATGTGTATAAACATATACAAATGTATGTATATGCATGTGTATATGTATGAAACATGCATATGCGTGTGGATGCATTTCCATTTGCATCCATGTGCATGCATGTGAATATGCATGCATGTGAATATGCATGCATGTGGATGTGCATATACATGTATTTAAGTATATATTAATGTGTGTATGTGTATATATATATGCATAGTGCATGCATGCAAGTATTTTTATGTGGTTGTAGAAATGTTTGTGCATATTCATGTGTATGTGTGTGTATGTGTAAGTGTATGTGTGTGTATATATGTGTGTGTATGTGCATGTCTATATGTGCGAACATGCATCTTCATCATGTATAAGTGTATATGTGCATATCAATAAGTGTGAGTATGCTAACTAATGAAAATAACACAATTCAAATGATATACAAAGAATGGAAATTGTACTTACAATAGTTAGCCATACAAATGTATAAACATATACAAATGTATGTGTATAAACATATACAAATGCATGTATATGCATGTGTATATGTATGAAACATGCATGTGTGTGTGGATGCATTTCCATTTGCATCCATGTGCATGCATGTGGATATGTTAATGTGTGTATGTGTATATATAAATGCAATAATGCATGCATGCAAGTCTTTTTATGTGGTTGTAGAAATGTTTGTGCATATTCATGTGTGTGTGTGTGTATGTGTAAGTGTATGTGCACATGTATGTGTGTGTATATATGTGTGTGTATGTGCATGTCTATATGTGTGAACGTGCATCTTCATCATGTATAAGTGTATATGTGCATATCAATAAGTGTGAGTATGCTAACTAATGAAAATAACACAATTCAAATGATATACAAAGAATGGAAATTGTACTTACAATAGTTAGCCATACTTTTTGCTTAGTTAGCTTCTTGAATAACCTGCAATAAAGAGAGAGAGAGAGAGAGAGAATTCACAGAGAGAAAGAGGTAGAAAGAGAGAAACAGAGACAGAGAGAGACAATAAGATAGAGATTAGGCAAAACAACAATTCTGCATATACTTGTTTCAGCTCATAAGCGTAGCGCAATTGCGAACGTTGGAGAGCTCTTCGATCAGATGCATGAACATGTCGATCGAAGAGCCTCCAACGTTTTACTTTTTTTTCATCAACAGACCGTCATGTAAGTGACTTTTTTGCGTCGTAAAAAGCACTAGAATCGGTGTCACATAAGCGATGTTGTTAGCGTCACTTATGCGATGCAAAAAAGCATTGCCTATGTGATGCTTTTTTAAACCGTCACTTTAGCAATGCTCAATGCGGGCGTCACACATCCCATCGCGCCACACGTCGAAAAAAACGTCGTTTAGCTCGTTGTTTAATCGACGGTCCATGCTCGACGCTTGTCGTGATGCATTTTGCAATTTGTCGTGATGCATTTTGCAATTTGTCGTGATGCATTTTGCAATTTTATAACGATGAAATTGTGTTGCCTTAACCATCGCTATGTGACCTTTACAATGACCTTTACTTCAAATTCAAAATAATCCTAAAAAAGATGATGGCTCTCGTAAGGAATTCAGATTTTGCATGTAGGCCTTTGAGGGATTTTTTGCACACGTGGTGAATAAAGGTTCTTGAATGTCTTAGAGATGCCTTAAGCTTAAAACCCTAGGTCAAAAGTTCAACCTAAAAAAGATGTGGTCTAAAAAAAACCCAATCTTAGAGAGATTAGCTTCTTTTAGTCCTTTAATCTTCATCTTTTCAGTGTCTTTTGTATAATCTCAACTTGCATGTCTTACCTAGAGTAATTCCTCGTCACAAATTTCTCTTGAAATTCTTTTATGTCGTTTTATGAACTTTGGCTTTTCTGGAAGGATTTCATCCTTAGTTAGTTGATATAATGATCCTTGATCAGTGGAGAAAGATTTCACGTTGTTTTATCGACGTTTTAACTAACTTAAATAAAGAATTCTCTATCAAAACCTTGGATCAAGGAAGTTGACAAATGAAATTTAGGGTATCAAACTTGCTAATATCCAATATCCCAACTTGATGAAGCCGTTTGCACACTCAAAAGCACAATTTGCCCATAAAATCACCCCATTTGCAATTAGCAATGTCCTTGGGGTATATAAGTAAAAAAAAATGCAAAAGTTAGGATTTTCTTGCTATTTTCTTCTTGAGATAATATAAAAATGTGTCTCTATGCGATTTAGTTGAACTCTAGAATACAAAAAAGATGAGAAGTGCGAATTCTAACTTCTTTGGCTTAGGGAAGTCGTCAATTGCAAATTCATTTGAAAAGTTCATATTTTCTGCTTGAATGATCTTGATATGAGTCCACCTCCCCTTGTTTGTCTATTCTCCTTAATGTTCTTGGATGCCTAACAATCCAAAAGGATCTTCAAATTTTGAAAAAGTGCAATTTATGAATTCCCTCGGCTAGGATAGTCGTTGATGGAAACTTGTGATTCCTTAAGTCTTCAAATTTCACAAAAGTGCAATTTAGGGCAATCCAATTTATCTCACTTGATGTCTTTATGATGCTTCCTTAAGTCCTTTTCTTGCACTTTGGGAGTCTAGACCCACTTAAAATCCATTGTTTTGCAAAAAGCTATTGCTTTGCAAAAGACCCAGTCGTTCTTTTATACCCATAGGGGTTAGGCACCTAGCAAGTACTAAAATACTGAGCTTGAGGGTCCACTAATGTAAACATGGGAAGGGATACCCATAGGGGTTAGGCACCTAGCAGAGCTTGAGGGTCCACAAAGGTAAACATGGGAGGAAGATCTCTAAGGCTAGACTAGATGATTCCCATAAGGTAAAGTCTTCTAAAAACGTTCTTGCCAATTGTATTCTGATATGTGTAGAGATGTATAGACATAGGATTGACGACACCTCAAAGTTGAGACTCCATGTCAGGCACTAGGAGAGGAAATTTGTTCTTACCGCTCCCCATCGCCTTGCAAGACTTATGCCTTCCATGTTGAATAAAAACTCATTAAAAAAGTAATTATCTCAACAAAATATGCCTTGACATACTAAATTGTTTCCATCTCTCTTTGATTCCACATAGTGCAGAGGTATACAAATGTTAGGGTGGATTCAGACAAGGGTCTTATAACATTGAGGGAAATTCATATGTTTCCAGGAGGAACAATGCAAGAACTCAGAGGGATCCGGATGCACATTCACATATGAGGTGGAACGGAAGCATACAAAATGCATTGGAAATCTCACGTGGATAAACAAAATGCCTTGGGACATAGGAGGGTGTGTCGCAACTCAAAAACAGAGAATGTTCTGTGAGGT
Organism: Ceratopteris richardii; assembly: GCA_020310875.1. Classification (NCBI taxonomy): domain Eukaryota; kingdom Viridiplantae; phylum Streptophyta; class Polypodiopsida; order Polypodiales; family Pteridaceae; genus Ceratopteris; species Ceratopteris richardii. Next base: position 165,279,001 of record CM035417.1, on the reverse strand, counting down.
AGCACTGAAGAGTCTGGAGGACTCCACCTTGTGTGAATACCGAATGGCATGTGGCAAAGCAAAATTGGAGCACGAGTCCCTGAACATAGAGACTCCGCCCAATCTGAATTGCACCTTATTTCAGAGCTTCGCACTCCAATGTGAATAGTTGACTGGCGACACACATTGTTTACCGTTATCTGCAGTTAGAATAAACACAATTTGCATGTGAGTTCCACCGGTAGTATGTGAAACTGGCTTAAGTGTCCAACCAAGGGGGCTAACACGAGCGGATCCACTATACTATTTGAATTTTGGAGAGCTACATGAAACGTTTTCACATAGAAAACATCAAACTAATGGAAATGGCGTGAGGTCTAATCTATTATTATATGAGCTGCGCCGTTATGACTTGACACCTAAATTGCTTCTCGAAATGGGAAAAACGGCGTTTCCTCGTCAATTCTAAGCGTTTCCTACAAATTATATTTGTCTTTATGCTTTTTCATCTTTATTAAACTTCTTGGAATTCAAATTGAAATTCAAATCTAGTGGGCGTGATTTAGCGGATGTGCCTTGTATTCTTAGGCAGATGGCCAGGGTTCAAGTCCCGCCCAGGGCTGCATACCACATAATTCCCCAAGATGAGTGCCTCTACTTTACGAAGTCGGGTGTGTGTCTTTCCAAATTCATTGTACTCTTAAAAAGAAAAATAATAAAAAATCAAATTCAAAGTTAAGAACGAAGCAAAAGGGACGAGAAACTAGACATTTTTCTCCTTTACAAAATTAAAAGTGCAAACTCTTCACGTTCCCTTGCTGACTTTTAAAATGTACTCCACGTAGAGCATTTCTGAAGGTCTTTTCACGAGTCCTGGGAATCCTCGTTGCCAACTCCAGCTTCAGTTCCAACTTCCAGCTACAGCTATGCCTTCTTCTGTAGGTTTAACAATGACGCCGCATCTTGGAAAAGAATGTTTCTATGCTCGGAAAATTTGTCATTTTCCCCCGATCTCTTCGATTATGATCCCATCTTTACCCGTCCAGCAAGTTTGGAATTCGTCTAGCACACTTCGAAGAACCTTTCCAGGTCACTCTTATTTTATCTACATAGTATATGCCTTTATCGAAACCTCTGTTTATGTGCCAAACATGACATAAATGTGGAATGCAACAAGAACATTAGAGAAATTACGAGGACGTTTATCGATCACCGGAACATGATGATGGCATGTGTATTCTCAGTTTAAAGTGGTGAATAGCTGAGCAACTGTTAGACTGTGAGAAGAACTGTGGCTCCTCAGGAGACGTTAGAACACGTTAAAAATGAAAGAAATGAAACCGCTCAATCAATATCAAACATAGTAATTGCTTTTCGTTTAGCTTACTGTATGCGATGCATTTGAATATATCAGAAAATTACGAATAATCAGTAAATATATCTTTACAAATATTTTTACAGTAAATATATCTTAGGCAAGTTTTCTTCCAATCGAACGTTAATCAAATTGATGTTCTAGTAATATTCTTCATATGCGATTAAACCAAGGAGGACACAACGTAGTAAGTGTGCAAGTGCACCAGTAACAAAAATATTGATACATAAAGAGCAGCCAGGGTACATCTTAGTAAAAAATTTGAGGATTCATATTCACGAACATGTTTACTATTACAGTATTTTTCTGCGTGTTATATGCATGCACGCACACAGAAGATGCGCATGCATGCTTGTGTGTTTATGTATTTATGTACATATGTATGTATGTATGTATGTATTAATGTATGCATGTATGTATGTATGTATGTATGTATGTATGTATGTATGTATGTATGTATGTATGTATGTATGTATGTATGTATGTATGTATGTATGTATGTATGCATGCATGCATGTATGAATGAATGAATGTACGCATGTACGTATGTATGTACATAGTATTTATGTATGCATGTGCATGTGCATGTGCATGTGCATGTGTCTATGTGCATGTGTCTATGTGTATATGTGCATGTGTCTATGTGTATCTATATGTGTCTATGTGTATGTGTGTGTGTTGTGTGTGTTGTATGCATGTGCATGTGCACGTGCATGTGCATGTATATATGTATATTACATTCTTTTGGATGTTACATACATGCACACACAAATATGAGTACTATGTATATGTATATATATGTATCCTGTTTGTATAGGTATATATACCAGAAAAGTAATACACTGTTTGTCTATGTGTGTGCATCTATGTGTGCGAAAAGAAGTAACGGTGTCTCACTTTGTCTATTTCTCTCCACACGCATATCGAGAACAGGATAACAGAATGAATTATATATAGAGGATCACGTCCTTAGCAAAGTAACAGAGCTTTGTAACAGCTCAGGAATTGACGGACGGTGTGAGACAGGGTTGTATGTCGGGCAAGGAGGAGGCTTTAAATCTCCTCCAGCATACAATTTCTAAGCACTGTTGCAACTTGCAGGATGCATCCATTTAACATGCATATGTCTGTCATTTGCTTATATGTGTACCCATCGCTGCATTTCTCTCTCTTTCTCACTCTCTCTTCTTCATATATCTGGTGTATGTTTACATGCATATGTATACATGTGTGTGTGTGTGTGTATGTATGTATGTATGTATGTATGTATGTATGTATGTATGTATGTATGTATGTATGTATGTATGTATGTGCATATTTTTAATTACAAACACACACACACACACACACACACACAGACACACACACACACCCATACCCGTACCCGTACCCATATCCGTACCCGTCCCATATCCGTACCCATACCCATACCCATACCCATACTCATACCCATACCCATACCCATACACATACACATACACATACACATACACATGCATATATATTATACATACATATACACACATACATATATTATTAATTACACACATACACACACACATATATATATATATATATATATATATATATATATATATATATATATATATATATATATATATATGTGTGTGTGTGTGTGTGTTTTTAGTGTATGTATGTATACGTATACGTGATCTCTCTCTCTCTCTCTCTCTCTCTCTCTATATATATATATATATATATATATATATATATATATATATATATATATATATAGATATATATATATATATATATATATATATATATATATATATATAGATATACATACATACATACACACACATATATATATATATGTGTATATATATGTGTGTGTGTGTGTATATATATATATATATATATATATATATATATATATATATATATATATATATATATATATATATATATATATATATATATATATATATGTGTGTGTGTATATGTATATATATATATATATATATATATATATATATATATATATATATATATATATATATATATATATATATATATATATATATATATATATATATATATATATATATATATATATATATATACATATTTCCACACCTAAATCTACAAGTAGCATCTCCAACCATGATGCCTCACATGCTTCCATTGAAGCACCTCTATACTCAGCCTCTGTACTCGACAAAGCAACAGTGGGTTGCTTCTTCTTGCTTCTCTATGTAATAGCTTCACTCCCAAGTGAGAGTAGAAAATCACTAGTAGATCTTCTATCTGGAATGCTACCCACCCATCTGCATCGGTGTATCCATAAGCCTGCAAATCTACACAAGCCTCATAAAACAATGCATAATCCAAAGTAGCACTCACATAAAGTAGAGTGTGCCTCAAAGCATCCAAATGTGGCTTCCTGGGAACTGCATAAACTGACTTTCAAGTCCAATAGTGTAGCTAAGTTCAGGCCTCGTAATTGTGAGATATATCAAGCTTCCCACAATTTTCCGGTACATAGTAGCATTTTCCAATGCTTCACCTGACGTAGTATGTAACTTCAAATTCTGATCTAATGGCATAGAAATTGGCTTACTATCAACCATACCATACTTTTGCAATAAACTCAATGCCCAAGAAATAGCGAAGCACACCAAGATCTTTCATGTCGAATTTTTGCATAAGAAATTTCTTTACCTCTTTTATGCTTTCTTCATTATCACCACCTACAATCAGGTCATCAACGTAAATAGCCACAATCGTGATGCCATCATCAGCCTTCCTTGCATATAGTGAATGATTTGCATCTCACACAGAAAATCCAATGCTGATTAAGTAATCAGCAATCCTTGCATGCAATTTTCGAGCTTGCTTCAGCCCATACAAAGCCTTTTGCAACTTGCAAACATATTCTGGATGCTTTGAATCTTCATATCCTTGCGGTTGGTCCATATATACTTCTTCTTGTAACTCACCATGTAGGAAAACATTCTTCACACACATTTTAGCTACAGGGCTGAATGTTTCCTCATAATCAATGCCATATGTCTGTGCATATCCTTTAGGTACCAATCGTGCGTTATACCTGTTTATGCTACCATCAACATTATGCTTTACCTTGTAAACCCATTTGAAGCCTATGTGTTTCTTTCCTTGCGGCAATGGAACCAGCTTCCATGTA
>CM035417.1:165264478-165266978 GCA_020310875.1 Ceratopteris richardii | reverse complement strand
TCATATGGCCAAGTCTCTTATGCCACAACTCCATATGGGAGTGAACTTCAGCCAAAGCAATGAACTTGCCTGATAAGGCCTTTCCATGCAAGCAATAGAGAGTTCCCTTCTTTGTGCCTTTCACAATCAGCCTTGAACCTTTAGTCATTTTCCATGATCCTTTCTCAAAGAGAATGCTATAACCATGCAAATCCATTTGACCCACAGAAAGCAAGCTCTTCTTGATCCCTGGTACATAATGCACATTATGCAAGACCAGCTCATTAGTGCCATTTGTAGCGAAATGCACTGTGCCAATACCCTCAATGGAACATGCATGATTGTTTCCAAGGTATACATGGCCATGGCTGCCTGCAATAAAAGTAGAAAAACACTCCTTGATAGGAGTCACATGGAATGAAGCACCAGAATCTACTATCCAAGTCTGGGCCAATGCATCATTGACGGTCAGCAAAGCATCTATGACATCACTCTTAGTGATTGACATGTCCTGTGCATGAACATTTAGAGAAGGATCAAATGCATGAGTGTCATCAGCTGAGAAAGTAGCGCATAAAATGTCCTCTGCATCTGACAGCTCCTCTATGACTAGACTAGAAGCCACATTGGCCTCCTTGTCCTTTTGGCTGTCCTGTGCATCAGTCTTGTCTTCTTTCCTGTCCTTCTTCTTATCTCCAGAATTCTTCTTCCTATCAAGCTCTGCTTTGTAATAGCGGCAATCGGGTTTCTTGTGACCTTTCCTGCCACACTGATAGCATGTCACATCATTGCTTTTGCCTTTGCTTCTATTCCCCCTTTCCCTGCTTTTACTCTTATTCCTTTGTGCATAATTACTCTTCTTATCTGTCCTGCCTCTAACCATGTTGGCTGAGCTGCCTCCTTCTCCACCTTCTTTTCTCCTGATCTCTTCATTAAGAATAGAACCCCTAACACCATCAAAAGTCAAGTTGGGGTTATTGGACAATGAGACTACCAATGTCTCCCAAGAGTCAGGCAATGTCATAAGCAAGAAAATGGCTTTAAGCTTATCATCGAAAAGAGGCATTCCTGAGTCCTCCAACTGTGACAAAGTACCTGTAAACGATGACAAGTGTTGAGCTTCACTCTTGGACTCATCAAGCTGCATGCCAACAAGCTTCCGCATCAGGTGTACTTGGTTAACAGGCGTAGTATTTTCATACGTCGCCTTGAGTTTTGCCCATAACTCAAAAGCAGTGGTCAAACCTTTGAGATCTACTAGAATCTCATCGGATACAGCCATCTTAATGTATATAATGGCCTTCTTGTTCAAAGTAAACCATGCATCTTCCGACATGTCCTCTGGTTTCTCTGCCTCCAATGCACTGTCACAATCCTTCAAGAAGAGGATTCCCTGAATTCTCTCCTTCCATAAGTCAAAACCTTTTCCCTCAAACCGTCGAATCTCAAATAGATTCTTCACATCTGAGGAGGATGACGCCATAGTTGCACAATGAAAAAAACCTGCTGGAATTTTGGGCAAATGCACCAAAATCAAAGTGCAGCCTCCAAAAATGATGCACTACAGCTCCAAACGGTCACAGGAGCAATTTGGGACAAAAATGGGGTGATTCTGGGCACAAAACTGATCTCTGAATTTTCTGCGCAGAGAATTTCAGAAACTCAATTTATGCTCAAAAACAACTAATTTTGTTGTTTTTAACCTCAAAGAATGTACATAAAGCTAATACTCAGCCTTTAGATGCATGTAGGAGCAAAAGCCCCAATTTTTGCCACTGTTTTACAAGAAATTATGGCAAAATACTCCACAACTTCTCATACATAGGTTAATTTTGCTGAAACTATAGAAATTACAGCAAAATGTATCTCCCACTATGTGTGCTCAGCCAGTTGAGAGTGAGAAGACCTGCAAAAACTCAGAAATTTGCTGGAAAATCTGATATTTTGCTGAAAAACACCTGTTCTTGCTGGAAACTTTGAGATTTTGCTGAAAAACACCTGTTCTTCGCGATAAAATCAGAGAAAAATCACTTTCTTCGCGACAAAAAGCTGGAACATCACTGAAAATGATGGTACAGCAGATTTTGGACCCTTTCTTCGCGATGAAACCTGATGATTTTGCCAAATGGTGAGTGTATGCTGCTGTAGAGAACCTGTGCAGCAGATTTGAGGCCCAATATAGGCTCTGATACCAGTTGTTGAGCTGAGGAGATGTGCTCAGGTGATGCAGCAGCGGTGGTAATACCCCCCTTGGCTGAGTAGAAGGGCTGGAGGTGCAAGGAGCAGCCCACGCAGCAGATAGACAGAGATGGAGAGAGAAATTCGAATTTGGAGAGAGGCAGCTTGTTTGGGGCTTCACTAAAGAAAGAAGTGAGCCCTAAGTTTATTTGAGTTCACTTTTATAGGACCTGGCCAAGTTCACATTGAACTTGGCCAAAAGAATAAATAATGAGTACATTAAACCTTATAAAAGGCCTATACAAATGTGTACAAATAAGGGGGTCATTTAGGACCTTTACCC
>CM035417.1:165217921-165235421 GCA_020310875.1 Ceratopteris richardii | reverse complement strand
CCTGCATAGTTGGCTTGGGAGGTAGAGCCTTCATCTTCCACCTTCTTACTCTTGCCTTTATCCTTAGATTTCTTATCAGTGTATAGGGCAGAAGAGTTGTTACCTTTGGATGTATCTCCACTCTTGATGAGCTTTGCTTCATGTGTAAATAGTTGACCCATGAGAGTTGTAAGATCTGGAGTGTGCATGTCCATGTAGAGATCCATTGCAGTGGTGAAGCTTTCCCACTTGTCATCAGCCTTGATCCCATTGATTACCTGCCTCACAATCTGTTCTTCTTCAATCTCTTCTCCTATGCTTGCTAACTGATCTGCAACATCTTTGATCTTGGTCACAAATTCTGAAACAGCTTGCTTAGGTTGCTTCCTTAGTGTTGTGAATTCAATCCACAACTGATTTTTCCTAGCCCTTCTATTGGAGGAGAAATATGATGACAAGGTTTCCCAAGGCTCTTGGGAAGTCTTACAATTTCTTATATGAGGCAAAAGAAAGTCAGAGATAGAGTTGAGTAAATAAGACCTTGCCAATGCATCCTTAGCACACCATGTGTTGAGCTTTTCTTGTTCTTCCTTGGTTGGCAATCCTCTTGCTTTGAAGGAGGTTAATTCCTCATCTCCTAAGATGTATCCATAGAGACTCCTTCCTTGTAAGTAGGTCTTCATCCTTAGAGACCAAGCTTGATAGTTGTTCTTGTCTAATTTGTCAATAAATGAAGGAAAACCATATCCCATTTTACCTTATTTGCTCTGATACCACTGTTGGGAAAGATGGATGGATGATCCAAGAGACTAAGTAGGTACTGCTAAACCTGCTTTGTACCAACCCTCTTTTGCTTCAGACTTGATTAGTAGACTTCCTTAGCTTTCCAATGACACCAAGAAATGCCCTATGTCCTTTGGAAATGATGTGTGTAATGATTGAATCAAAACAGATAAGTTTGGAAATCACAAACTCAAGAAAACTTTCTATTTCTATCTTGAGACCTGCTGGATGTTTTGCTCTATGTTGTTGGATGTGATGGCTGGGTACAATCAGAAGATCAAGTTGGTGCTGCTATACCTGCTTCACACCTGCCCTCTTTTCTCTTCAGATATGTTTAGGAGACTCCTTGAGCTTCCAAATGACACCAAGAAACTATATATGTGCTTTACAAAATGATTGAGTAATGATCTAATCAAAACAGATGATTTTGACCCTTCACAACTCCAAAAACTTTCTATTCCTCTATTGATACCTGCTCAGTCCTAAGCTCAGTGTGACCAGCACACTTGCAATTGGTTTAATTCCTTCTGGGAGTATTAAATTAACTTAAAAAGCTACCATTAGCAAGTTAAATCACTCCAATTAACAAACTATACACTAAGCATGATCTTTAGCAAAATCAGAGACACCCCCGACTTTTTAGGAACTACTCAGAAAAATACCAGTGTCTGCTTCGACTGATATTTCTCCCAATTGTCTGAATAGAATCACTTGAAATTTTGTAGTGTTGTAGAATGCTTTGAGCTGGTTCCAATGAGCCCTGGATCATCCAATTTGGTTCAGTAGATCTTGAGATATGCCCTGTTAAAGTTGACAGACTTGGAGGTAGTCACTCAGAGAAAAACACAGAGATAATGACTATGAGTATATGTATTGAATCTATCAAATGTACATTCCCATTGGCATGTATAATGATGCCCAATGGTACTCAGAGGTGTAGGCTCAATAGTAGCTCTCACACACTCACTGATTTTGCTTGGAATTGCCTCGGGAAGTGAGCTTCTAACCCGCGACTTTTTCATAGTCTTTTTATATGAGTTTGAAGAAGATTTGAATTTCAAATTCAAATGTAGGCTCCCTCAAATCTCTCATCTAAACATATGGAGATATTCTCTCCATTCATACCTTTCAATTTCCACGACTTTTGAAGGTAGGTGTGATTACAAGAAGTCATATTGACTTTTTACATAAAGTAAAATGTAACTAAGCATAGGCATGTGTTCCTATGGTCTTCCTTCAAATGAAGTCTTCATGAATTACTCCAAGCTCTTGTGAAACATTCAAGGTTGATATCCAATGCTCTTCAAGGTACAAGACAAAGCCAAGTGTTAAGGCTTGTTTGCACCAACAGCTCCCCCTCAAGCCAAACACTTGCTTGAGTCTTCATCTTTAGTCTTCAATGATATCCTGCAATCCTATCATGGATTTAAACCTACATAGCTTGCTTCCATCCAAAGCTTTTGTAAGCAAATATGCACATTGAATATTAGTGGACACATATGATAATTGGATTTCCTTGCTAAGTAATTTCTCCCTCACATAGTGGTAATGAACCTCTATGTGTTTTGTCCTAGCATGATAAACAGGGTTAGCAGCTAGGTGAAGTGAACTTGTGTTATCACCAAATATGATTGGTGGCCTTGTGTATAGGCCCAATTCTGAATAGAGTAACTTCAACCATATTGCTTCTTGAGTAGCATTGGCTAGCCCTCTGTACTCTGCCTCAGTAGATGATAGGGCTACTGTGGGTTGTTTCTTGGATGACCAAGAAATTGGTTTATCACCTGCAAAGCATATGTAACCAGATGTACTCCTCCTGTCATCCTTGCAACCTGCCCAATCTGCATCTGAGTACACTTTGATATCAATGTCTGATGAATATGGAAAATACAAACCATGATTTTGTGTTCCCTTTAGGTACTTTACTATCTTCTTGGCTGCCTCCAAATGTGGTACTCTTGGCTTATGCATAAATTGGCTAAGTACACTAACACCATATGAGATATCAATCCTAGTTAAGGTAGCATAATTAAGACTACCTACCAAACTTTGGTAACCTGTAATATCCTTGAGTTCTTCTCCTTCATGTGCACTGAGTTTGTGGTTGACCTCCATAGGAATGTTTGAGACTTTAGCTTCCTGCAAATTAAACTTCTTGACCATGTCCTGAATGTACTTCTTCTGAGTAATGAATATACCTGAATTTGTGTAGACCAATTCAAGCCCTAGGAAGTACTTCAATAATCCAAGATCATTGATCTTGAATTCCTTCATCATTTGACCTTTGATGTGTCTAATTCCTTGAACATCATTTCCTCTAATAATGATGTCATCAACATAGACACACAAGTATATTACCTCTGAATTGTTCTTCTTTATAAACAATGAAGTATCTGCTTTACTCATCACAAATCCTTGATCCAAGAGATAGGTTGTCAACCTGTAATTCCATGCTCTAGGTGCCTGCTTCAATCCATACAGAGCCTTCTTCAATTTGCAAACATGATTTACCTTATTGGGATCTTCATAGCCAGGTGGTTGTGACATGTAGACCTCTTCAGATATCCATCCATTCAAGAATGCATTCTTCACATCCAATTGGTACATGTTCCAATTCTTGGATGCAGCTACACTCACCATAATTCTGATAGTTGGCATCTTTGCCACAGGAGAAAAAGTCTCCTCATAATCAATGCCTTGGGTTTGTGCAAAACCCTTGGCTACCAACCTAGCTTTGTACCTGCTTATTGTACCATCTGAGTTCCTCTTGAGTTTGTAGATCCATCTGGATCCTATCACCTTCATGGAGTCCTTCTTGGGTACCAAATCCCAAGTATCACTCTCCTTGAGAGCCTCCATTTCTTCATCCATTGCTTCCTTCATTCTGGTTTAGTAATAGCTTCCTCAAATGTACTTGGTTCTTCATTCAAGATATCCTTTGCAAGATATACAGAGTGCTTGGTTACAAGTGAAGTATCATACCCATACCTAATAGGTTTCTTTTTTTCGCTTGAAGATCTCCTCATAGCTTGAGTTGAGGATTCTGGATTATCTTCAAGTTGCTTCATCTTCATCTTCCCTTTGGATTTCCAAGCTTTGAATTCTTCAATGTTGATGGTGTCTTCATCATCTGAGCTTGTGTCCTCCTTGTGAGTTGGTTCTTGCCTGACAAGCTTTGGAAAGTCTTCTTCCATATCATAAGGTAGGCTAACTTTCCTGCACTCATTATCATACCATGAATCATTTTCATCAAAGATGACATCTCTGCTTACCTTGAAGCCTTTATTTGAGGGGTTATAGAACCTGTATCCTTTCTGATTCAAATCATAACCAATAAAGATACACTTTTCAGCCTTAGGGTCTAGCTTTCCCCTTACCTGTGAGGGAATATGCACATATGCAACACACCCAAAGATCTTGCAATGATCCAGAGATGGTCTCTTACCATGCCAAGCCTCATAGGGTGTCATTCCATCAAGTGTCTTTGATGGCAACCTGTTGATTAAGTATGTGGCAGTAGATACACTCTCTGCCCAAAGATAATTTGGTAGTTTTTTCTCATTAAGCATAGACCTAGCTGTCTCCACAATGAGTCTATTCCTCCTTTCAGCTACCCCATTTTGTTCAGGTGAGTACCTTGTGGTAATCTCCCTCTTGATGCCTCTTTCCTGCAAGAATTCTTCAAAGTCATTGGAGAAGTATTCTCCACCACCATCAGACCTTAACCTCTTCAAATGTCTACCTGTTTGATTCTCTACTAATGCAAGATACCTTTTGAAACAATTAAATACTTCATCTTTATGTTTCATGAAGTACAAGACAGTCCATCTGCTATAATCATCTATAAAAGATACATAGTACCTTGATCCAGATATGGATGACTCCTTGCTTGGTCCCCAAACATCTGTATGCACCAATTCCAAGTAGTCTTCATGCATAAAACCTTTTTTGGTATATGGCAATCTGTGTGACTTACCAAACTGACAAGCCCCACACTTGTATATCATGTGTTGCTTGGATACATTAGGTATCCCAAGCACACATTGATCTCTACTCATTTGCTTTATGGTTCTCTCTCCAATGTGACCTAATCTCTTGTGCCACATCTCCAATTCTGATAGAGTTTGGTCCTTGTAGTTGTATAATGCAATGTTCTTAGTATCCTCAAGTTCAAAAGTAAATAGTCTACCTGATTTCTCTCCCTTGGCTATCCTTTTGAATCCATGTCTTGGATCCTCCACATATGCACCATGTTGAGTGAACCTGACCTGTAGACCTTTTTCAACAATCTGACCTACACTCATCAGATTCTTGGTGATTGTTGGGACATACAATACTCTGCTTAGCAAATTCTGATTACCATCACTTGTTTTGACATTACCTACTTTAACCACTGAATGCTTAGTGTCATCACCTGTCTGCACTTGGTGCTTGCCTTTAGGTTCTTCCAAATCAGAGAGTAAGGCAACATTCCCAGCTACATGGTTAGAGCAACCTGAATCAATATAGAACAAATGATCATCATTGATACCTGATTTAGATGTCATGTTCATAATCAACAAGGAATCATCTTGATCCTCTGCATAATTGTTGTAATCCTTTCTGTTCCTGTATCCTCCTTGATAATTGCCATTGTGATTGTAGCTATTGTTGTAGTTATTGTTGTAATTATTGTTGTAGCCATGGTAGCCTTGAGATTGATTGAACCTGCCTCTGCCTTGAGAGTATCCTCCTCTTTGGTGACCTCTTCCTCTTTGGTTCTTGTAGTTCTTATAGCATTCATCTGTAGTATGGTTAGACAAGCCACAAATATTGCATGGAGATTGATTATAGGGTCTCCCCCTACCTGACTTACCTCCTCTGCCCCTACCTCTAGATGATCTACCTCTCCCTGCATAGTTTGCTTGGGAGGTGGATCCTTCTTCATCAACTTTCTTACTTTTACCCTTGTCTTTAGACTTCTTATCTGTATATAGGGCAGAGGGATTGTTACCTTTTGATTGCTCTCCATTCTTTGTGATCTTTGCTTCATGTGTGAATAGTTGTCCAATCAGAGTTGTTAGATCAGGTGCTTGGATGTCCATGTACAAGTCCATTGCAGTGGTAAAGCTCTCCCACTTGTCATCTGCCTTTAGTCCATTGATAACTTGTCTAACTATTTGCTCTTCTTCAATTTCTTCTCCAACACTTGCAAGTTGATCTGCAATGTCTTTGACTTTGGCGACAAAATCTGAAACACATTGTTTTGATTGCTTCCTGAGAGTTGTAAACTCAATCCATAGCTGATTCTTTCTGGCCCTTGTGCTTGATGAGAAGTATGTTGACAAGGTTTCCCAAGTCTCTTGGGAAGTCTTACAGTTCCTAACATGAGGTAGAAGGAAATCAGAGATAGAGTTTAGAAGATATGACCTTGCCAAAGCATCTTTAGCACACCATTGATTAAGTCTCTCATGCTCATCCTTTGTAGGTAGGCCTCTGGTTTTGAATGAGGGCAACTCCTCATCTCCTGATATGTATCCATACAAGCTTCTCCCTTGTAGATAAGTCTTCATTCTCAATGACCAAGCCTGGTAGTTATTTCTATCCAATTTGTCAATGAAGGAAGGGAAACCATCACCCATGATTACCTTGTTTGCTCTGATACCACTGTTGGATGTGATGGCTGGGTACAATCAGAAGATCAAGTTGGTGCTGCTATACCTGCTTCACACCTGCCCTCTTTTCTCTTCAGATATGTTTAGGAGACTCCTTGAGCTTCCAAATGACACCAAGAAACTATATATGTGCTTTACAAAATGATTGAGTAATGATCTAATCAAAACAGATGATTTTGACCCTTCACAACTCCAAAAACTTTCTATTCCTGTATTGATACCTGCTCAGTCCTAAGCTCAGTGTGACCAGCACACTTGCAATTGGTTTAATTCCTTCTGGGAGTATTAAATTAACTTAACAAGCTACCATTAGCAAGTTAAATCACTCCAATTAACAAACTATACACTGAGCATGATCTTTAACAAAATCAGAGACACCCCCGACTTTTTAGGAACTACTCAGAAAAATACCAGTGTCTGCTTCGACTGAGATTTCTCCCAATTGGCTGAATAGAATCACTTGAAATTTTGTAGTGTTGTAGAATGCTTTGAGCTGGTTCCAATGAGCCCTGGATCATCCAATTTGGTTCAGCAGATCTTGAGATATGCCCTGTTAAAGTTGACAGACTTGGAGGTAGTCACTCAGAGAAAAACACAGAGATAATGACTATGAGTATATGTATTGAATCTATCAAATGTACATTCCCATTAGCATGTATAATGATGCCCAATGGTACTCAGAGGTGTAGGCTCAATAGTAGCTCTCACACACTCACTGATTTTGCTTGGAATTGCCTCGGGAAGTGAGCTTCTAACCCGCGACTTTTTCATAGTCTTTTTATATGAGTTTGAAGAAGATTTGAATTTCAAATTCAAATGTACGCTCCCTCAAATCTCTCATCTAAACATATGGAGATATTCTCTCCATTCATACCTTTCAATTTCCACGACTTTTGAAGGTAGGTGTGATTACAAGAAGTCATATTGACTTTTTACATAAAGTAAAATGTAACTAAGCATAGGCATGTGTTCCTATGGTCTTCCTTCAAATGAAGTCTTCATGAATTACTCCAAGCTCTTGTGAAACCTTCAAGGTTGATATCCAATGCTCTTCAAGGTACAAGACAAAGCCAAGTGTTAAGGCTTGTTTGCACCAACATGTGTGACCAACATAGTATAAATTGATAAAATTCCTTCTAGGGGTATTTGATTAGCTTAGTACGCTACCATTTGCAAGTGGAATGATGTACAAAGATAAACTATGCTAAGAGAAATCAATTTAGAAAGTTTAGCTATACCCCCGACTTTTTAGTACTGTAGCAAAAATAGACCAGTGAGCACCTCGACGCAGGTTTCTCTGAATTTGCTGAATGGAATGTCTTCAAATTTTGCGAGCATGTAGTAGATTTCAAGCTGAATCCAACAAGCTTTGAATCACTGAATTTGGTGGAGTATTGACCGAGATATGCCCTTAACAAGTTGAGAGACTTTTGAGTAGACTAGCAGAGAACACAGAGATGAATGATGTAAATCTATCTATTAATTAACACTTGTGTACAATCCCATTGGCATGAATAACATTGCCAAAATGGTGTAAGGATGTGTAGGCTATAGTGTAGTCCTCACACACACTCAGAATCAGTAGAATGAAGCTCGGGAGTGATCTCTCTTACCCGCGACTTTTCATGTTCAGTTTTATATGTGATGAATAAGAATTTGAATTCAAATTCAAATTCTTGGCTCCCTATGATCAAGCTCCTAAATGCTTGGAGACATTATCTCAATCAAACGAGCTACTTTTTCCATGACTCACTTTGGTAGGTGATTACAAAAGATTCTAAGTCAATTTGACTTTTACAATGAGATAAAGTGGTAATTAACCACTAACATATGTTCCTATGGTTCTTCATGTATGTAGAGTCTTCATGATATCTTTCAAGCCAAATGTGTAGGCTTGTGATTTACACCAACAGCTCCCCCTCAAGCCAAACATTTTGGCTTAAATATTTATCTTCATTCTTCAAGTATATCCTGCAATCCAATCATAGATTTGAACCTGCAAAGTTTGGTTCCATCCAAGGCTTTAGTCAACAAATCTGCACATTGCATGTTGGTTCACACATAGGTCAGCTGAATATCCTTGCTTATCAACTTCTCTCTCACATAATGATAATGAACTTCTATGTGTTTGGTCCTAGCATGATATATATGATTAGCTGCAAGGTGAAGAGAACTTGTATTGTCTCCAAAGATTATTGGAGGCCTAGTATATAAGCCCAATTCTGTATACAAAAGCTTAATCCAAATTGCTTCTTGTGTAGCATTAGCTAGTCCTCTATACTCTACCTCTATAGAAGACAAAGCAACAGTTGGTTGCTTCTTTGAGGACCATGAAATTGGTTTGTCACCTGGAAAAGAAATGTATCTAGAAGTGCTTCTCCTATCATCCTTGCATCTTGCCCAATCTGCATCTGAATAGATTTTTATATCAATAGCTGAAGTGTAAGGAAAATACAAACCATGGTTCTGTGTACCTTTAAGATACTTCAAGATTCTTTTGGCAGCCTCTAAGTGAGGTATCCTTGGCTTGTGCATAAATTGACTTAGCACACTAACTCCATATGCAATATCAATTCTTGTAAGAGTAGCATAGTTCAAGCTACCCACCATACTTTGATAACCTGTAATGTCATTGACTTCATCACCTTCATGGGCACTTAGCTTTAGGTTTACCTCCATTGGAGTGCTTGCTACTTTAGAATCCTGCAATTGAAACTTCTTCAACATATCCTGTACATACTTTTTCTTAGTAATGTATATTTTTGAATTAGTGTAAACTAATTCAAGCCCCAAAAAATACTTCAATAAACCTAGATCATTGATCTTGAATTCCTTCATCATCTGGCTTTTGACATCATTACCTGTAATGATGATGTCATCAACATAAACACAGAGATATATTACCCTTGAATTACTTCTCTTAATGAATAGAGAAGTATCTACCTTGCTCATGACAAAACCTTGGTCTTGGAGGTATGTTGTTAACCTATAATTCCATGCCCTAGGTGCCTGCTTCAATCCATATAAAGCCTTCTTTAATTTGCAAACAAATGTTACTTTCTTAGGGTCCTCATAGCCAGGAGGTTGTGACATATACACCTCCTCTGAAATCCATCCATTCAAGAAAGCATTCTTGACATCCAATTGATTCATGTTCCAATTCTTTGATGCAGCCACACTAACCAACACTCTGATTGTTGGCATCTTTGCCACAGGAGAAAATGTTTCTTCATAGTCAATGCCTTGGGTTTGTGCAAAACCCTTGGCTACCAATCTGGCTTTGTACGTGTTAACTGTTCCATCAGAATTTCTTTTCAATTTATAGATCCATCTGGATCCTATTACCTTCATGGAGTCCTTCTTGGGTACTAATTCCAATGTATCACTTTGCTTGAGTGCTTCAATCTCCTCATCCATAGCTTCTTTCCATTCTGATTTGGTTATTGCTTCTTCATATGATCATGGTTCTTCATGTGACAAATCCTTGGCAAGATAAACTGAATGTTTAGTAACAAGAGATGTATCATACCCATATCTGATAGGTGCTTTGCTTTCTCTCTGAGATCTTCTGATTGATTGAGTAGAAGATTCAGGTATGTCTTCAAGCTTCTTCATCTTCATTTTGCCCTTTGACTTTCATGCCTTGAACTCTTCAGGGTTGATTGTATCTTCATCATGTGAACTTGAGTCTTCATTCTGAGTAGGTTCCTCCTTTGTAAGTTTTGGAAATTCCTCTTCCAAATCATAGGGTAGTTTCACTTTCCTGCATTCATTCTCATACCAAGAATCATTCTCATCAAAGACAACATCTCTGCTTACCATAAATCCCTTATTGATAGGGTTATAAAACCTGTAACCTTATGATTTAAATCATACCCAATAAAAATGCATTATTCAGCCTTTGGGTCTAGCTTACCTCTTACCTGAGAAGGAATGTGTACATATGCTACACATCCAAAAATTTTGCAATGGTCAAGTGAAGGTCTCTTACCATGCCATGCTTCATAGGGTGTCATACCATCAAGAGATTTAGATGGTAACGTGTTTATGAGGTAAGTGGCAGTAGAAACACTTTCTGCCCATAGATAGTTAGGTAACTTCTTCTCATTAAGCATAGATCTAGTTGTCTCAACAATTAACCTATTTCTTCTTTCAGCTACCCCATTTTGTTCAGGAGAATACCTTGTGGTTATTTCTCTTTTGATGCCTCTGTCCTACAAGAAGTTTTTAAACTCATTGGAGAAGTACTCACCTCCTCCATCTGACCTTAGCCTCTTCAAATTTCTTCCTGTCTGATTTTCGACTAGTGCAAGATATTTTTAAAAGCAATTAAATACCTCATCCTTGTGCTTCATAAAGTACAATACAATCCATCTGCTATAATCATCAATAAAAGACAAATAGTACCTTGAACCTGAGACTGAGGGATCTTTGCTAGGTCCCCATACATCTGTGTGTACAAGTTCTAGATAGTCTTCATGCATATATCCTTTCCTTGAGAAGGGTAACCTGTGAGACTTTCCAAATTGACAAGCACCACACTTGTAAATCATATGTTGCATGGAAACATTGGGTATCCCAAGCACACATTGGTCCCTGCACATTTGCTTCAAGGTTCTTTCTCCTATATGCCCTAATCTCTTGTTCCAAATCTCAAGCTCTGAAAGTGTTTGATGCTTATAGCTGTATAGTGTCTTCTAACTCAAAATGGAAAAGTCTACCTGATTTTTCTCCTTTATCTATCCTTTTGAATCCATGTCTTGGGTCCTCCACAAATGCTCCATATTGATTGAATCTGACCTGCAAACCTTTCTCCACAATATTCTTTGTGTCTTCTAACTCAAATGTGAAAAGTCTACCTGATTTTTCTCCTTTATCTATCCTTTTGAATCCATGTCTTGGGTCCTCCACAAATGCTCCATATTGATTGAATCTGACCTGCAAACCTTTCTCCACAATCTGACCAACACTCATTAAGTTTTTGGTAATGGTTGGTACATAAAGTACCCTGCTCAACAAATTCTGATTTCCATCACAAGTCTTAACATTTCCAACTTTAACTACTGAATGCTTTGTATCATCACCTGTTTGAACTTGATGCTTACCTTTTGGTTCCTCAAGATCAGAGAGTAGTGCCACATTACCAGCCACATGATTTGAACACCCTGAGTCAATGTAAAATAAGTGATCATCATTTGTACCTGATTTTGAACTCATGTTCATGATGAGAAGGGAATCATCCTGCTCCTCTGTGTAGTTGTTGTAATCTTTTCTGGATTTATATCCTCCTTGGTAGTTGCCATTGTAATTGTTGTTGTAATTGTTGTTGTGGCCTTGGTGATGGTTAAACCTTCCTCTTGACTGTGAGTAACCACCCCTTTGGTAGCCTCTTCCTCTCTGATTTTTGTAATTCCTGAAACACTCATCTGTGGTGTGATTTGATAAACCACAAATGTTACATGGTGATGAATTATAAGGTCTCCCCCTACCTTGCTTACCTCCTCTGCCCCTACCTCTTGAAGATCTACCTCTCCCTGCATAGTTGGTTTGGGAGGTAGAGCCTTCATCTTCCACCTTCTTACTCTTGCCTTTATCCTTAGATTTCTTATCACTGTATAGGGCAGAAGAGTTGTTACCTTTGGATGTATCTCCACTCTTGGTGAGCTTTGCTTCATGTGTAAATAGTTAACCCATGAGAGTTGTAAGATCTGGAGTGTGCATGTCCATGTAGAGATCCATTGCAGTGGTGAAGCTTTCCCACTTGTCATCAGCCTTGATCCCATTGATTACCTGCCTCACAATCTGTTCTTCTTCAATCTCTTCTCCTATGCTTGCTAACTGATCTGCAACATCTTTGATCTTGGTCACAAATTCTGAAACAGCTTGCTTAGGTTGCTTCCTTAGTGTTGTGAATTCAATCCACAACTGATTTTTCCTAGCCCTTGTATTGGAGGAAAAATATGATGACAAGGTTTCCCAAGTCTCTTGGGAAGTCTTACAATTTCTGATATGAGGCAAAAGAAAGTCAGAGATAGAGTTGAGTAAATAAGACCTTGCCAATGCATCCTTAGCACACCATGTGTTGAGCTTTTCTTGTTCTTCCTTGGTTGGCAATCCTCCTGCTTTGAATGAGGGCAATTCCTCATCTCCTGAGATGTATCCATAGAGATTCCTTGCTTGTAAGTAGGTCTTCATCCTTAGAGACCAAGCTTGATAGTTGTTCCTGTCTAATTTGTCAATAAATGAAGGAAAACCATATCCCATTTTACCTTATTTGCTCTGATACCACTGTTGGGAAAGATGGATGGATGATCCAAGAGACTAAGTAGGTACTGCTAAACCTGCTTTGTACCAACCCTCTTTTGCTTTAGACTTGATTAGTAGACTTCCTTAGCTTTCCAATGACACCAAGAAATGCCCTATGTCCTTTGGAAATGATGTGTGTAATGATTGAATCAAAATAGATAACTTTGGAAGTCACAAACTCAAAAAAACTTTCTATTTCTGTCTTGAGACCTGCTGGATGTTTTGCTCTGTGTGACCAACACAGTAGAAATTGATAAAATTCCTTCTAGGGGTATTTTTTTAGCTTAGTACGCTACCATTTTCAAGTGGAATGATGTACAAAGATAAACTATGCTAAGAGAAATCAATTTAGCAAGTTTAGCTATACCCCCGACTTTTTAGGACTTTAGCAGAAATAGACTAGTGAGCACCTCGACGTAGATTTCTCTAAATTTGCTGAATGGAATGTCTTCAAATTGTGATAGCATATAGTAGACTTCAAGCTGAATCCAACAAGCTTTGAGTCACTGAATTTGGTCGAGTATTGACCGAGATATTCCCTTCACAAGTTGACAGACTTTTGAGTAGACTAGCAGAGAACACAGAGATGAATGATGTAAATGTATCTATTAATTAACACTTGTGTACAATCCCATTGGCATGAATAACATTCCCAAATGGTGTAACGAGGTGTAGGCTATAGTGTAGTCCTCACACACACTCAGAATCAGTAGAATGAAGCTCGGGAGTGATCTCTCTTACCCGCGACTTTTCATGTTCACTTTTATATGTGATGAATAAGAATTTGAATTCAAATTCATATTCTTGGCTCCCTATGATCAAGCTCCTAAATGCTTGGAGATATTCTCTCGTTCAAATGAGCTACTTTTTCCACGACTCACTTTGGTAGGTGATTACAAAAGATTCTAAGTCAATTTGACTTTTATAGTGAGATAAAGTGGTAATTAACCACTAGCATATGTTCCTATGGTTCTTCATTTATGTAGAGTCTTCATGATAGCTTTCAAGCCAAATGTGTAGGCTCGTGATTTACACCAACAGCTCCCCCTCAAGCCAAACATTTTGGCTTAAATCTTCATCTTCATTCTTCAAGTATATCCTGCAATCCAATCATAGATTTGAACCTACAAAGTTTGGTTCCATCCAAGGCTTTAGTCAACAAATCTGCACATTGCATGTTGGTTCACACATAGGTCAGCTGAATATCCTTGCTTATCAACTTCTCTCTCACATAATGATAATGAACTTCTATGTGTTTGGTCCTAGCATGATATATAGGATCAGCTGCAAGGTGAAGAGAACTTGTATTGTCTCCAAAGATTAGTGGAGGCCTAGTATATAAGCCCAATTCTGTATACAAAAGCTTAATCCAAATTGCTTCTTGTGTAGCATTAGCTAGTCCTCTATACTCTACCTCTATAGAAGAAAAAGCAACAGTTGGTTGCTTCTTTGAGGACCATGAAATTGGTTTGTCACCTGCAAAAGAAATGTATCCAGAAGTGCTTTCCTTGCATCCTGCCCAATCTGCATCTGAATAGATTTTTATATCAATAGTTGAAGTGTAAGGAAAATACAAATCATGGTTCTGTGTACCCTTAAGATACTTCAAGATTCTTTTGGCAGCCTCTAAGTGAGGTATCCTTGACTTGTGCATATATTGACTTAGCACACTAACTCAATATGCAATATCAATTCTTGTAAGAGTAGCATAGTTCAAGCTACCCACCATACTTTGATAACCTGTAATGTCATTGACTTCATCACCTTCATGGGCACTTAGCTTTAGGTTTACCTCCATTGGAGTGCTTGCTACTTTAGAATCCTGCAATTGAAACCTCTTCAACATATCCTGTACATACTTTTTCTTACTAATGTATATTTTTGAATTAGTGTAAACTAATTCAAGCCCCAAAAAATACTTCAAGAAACCTAGATCATTGATCTTGAATTCCTTCATCATCTGGCTTTTGATATATCTGATTCCATTGACATCATTACCTGTAATGATGATGTCATCAACATAAACACAGAGATATATTACCCTTGAATTACTTGTCTTAATGAATAGAGAAGTATCTGCCTTGCTCATGACAAAACCTTGGTCTTGGAGGTATGTTGTTAACCTATAATTCCATGCCCTAGGTGCCTGCTTCAATCCATATAAAGCCTTCTTTAATTTGCAAACAAATGTTACTTTCTTAGGGTCCTCATAGCCAGGAGGTTGTGACATATACACCTCCTCTGAAATCCATCCATTCAAGAAAGCATTCTTGACATCCAATTGATTCATGTTCCAATTCTTTGATGCAGCCACACTAACCAACACTCTGATAGTTGGCATCTTGGCCACAGGAGAAAATGTTTCTTCATAGTCAATGCCTTGGGTTTGTGCAAAACCCTTGGCTACCAATCTGGCTTTGTACCTATTAATTGTTCAATCAGAATTTCTTTTCAATTTAAAGATCCATCTGGATCCTATTACCTTCATGGAGTTCTTCTTGGGTACTAACTCCCATGTATCACTCTGCTTGAGTGCTTCAATCTCCTCATCCATAGCTTCTTTCCATTCTGATTTGGTTATTACTTCTTCATATGATCATGGTTCTTCATTTGACAAATCCTTGGCAAGATAAACTAAATGTTTAGTAACAAGAGATGTATCATACCCATATCTGATAGGTTTTTTGCTTTCTCTCTGAGATCTTCTAATTGATTGAGTAGAAGATTCAGGTATGTCTTCAAGCTTCTTCATCTTCATTTTGTCCTTTGACTTCCATGCCTTGAACTCTTCAAGGTTGATTGTATCTTCATCATGTGAACTTGAGTCTTCATTCTGAGTAGGTTCCTCCTTTGTAAGTTTTGGAAATTCCTCTTCCAAATCATAGGGTAGTTTCACTTTCCTGCATTCATTCTCATACCAAGAATCATTCTCATCAAAGACAACATCTCTGCTTACCATAAATCCCTTATTGATAGGGTTATAAAACCTGTAACCTTTTGATTTAAATCATACCCAATAAAAATGAATTTTTCAGCCTTTGGGTCTAGCTTACCTCTTACCTGAGAAGGAATGTGTGCATATGCTACACATACAAAAATTTTGCAATGGTCAAGTGAAGGTCTCTTACCATGCCATGATTCATAGGGTGTCATACCATCAAGAGATTTAGATGGTAACCTGTTTATGAGGTAAGTGGCAGTAGAAACACTTTCTGCCCATAGATAGTTAGGTAACTTCTTCTCATTAAGCATAGATCTAGCTGTCTCAACAATTAACCTATTTCTCTTTCAGCTACCCCATTTTGTTCAGGAGAATACCTTGTGGTTATTTCTCTTTTGATGTTTCTGTCCTGCAAGAAGTTTTCAAACTCATTAGAGAAATACTCACCTCCTCCATCTGACCTTAGCCTCTTCAAATTCCTTCCTGTCTGATTTTTGACTAGTGCAAGATAGTTTTTAAAGCAATTAAATACCTCATCCTTGTGCTTCATAAAGTACAATACAATCCATCTGCTATAATCATCAATAAAAGACACATAGTACCTTGAACCTGAGACTGAGGGATCTTTGCTAGGTCCCCATACATCTGTGTGTACAAGTTCCAGATAGTCTTCATGCATGAGAAGGGTAACCTGTGAGACTTTCCAAATTGACAAGCACCACACTTGTAAATCATATGTTGCTTGGATACATTAGGTATCCCAAGCACACATTGGTCCCTGCACATTTGCTTCAAGGTTCTTTCTCCTATATGCCCTAATCTCTTGTGCCAAATCTCAAGCTCTGAAAGTGTTTGATCCTTATAGCTGTATAGTGCAATATTCTTTGTGTCTTCTAACTCAAAAGTGAAAAGTCTACCTGATTTTTCTCCTTTAGCTATCCTTTTGTATCCATGTCTTGGGTCCTCCACAAATGCTCCATATTGATTGAATCTGACCTGCAAACCTTTCTCCACAATCTGACCAACACTCATTAAGTTTTTGGTAATGGTTGGTACATAAAGTACCCTGCTCAACAAATTCTGATTTCCATCACAAGTCTTAACATTTCCAACTTTAACTACTGAATGCTTTGTATCATCACCTGTTTGAACTTGATGCTTACCTTTTGGTTCCTCAAGATCAGAGAGTAGTGCCACATTACCAGCCACATGATTTGAACACCCTAAGTCAATGTAAAATAAGTGATCATCATTTGTACCTGATTTTGAACTCATGTTCATGATGAGAAGGGAATCATCCTGGTCCTCTGTGTAGTTGTTGTAATCTTTTCTGGATTTATATCCTCCTTGGTAGTTGCCATTGTAATTGTTGTTGTGGCCTTGGTGATGGTTAAACCTTCCTCTTGATTGTGAGTAACCACCCCTTTGGTAGCCTCTTCCTCTCTGATTTTTGTAATTCCTGAAACACTCATCTGTGATGTGATTTGATAAACCACAAATGTTACATGGTGATGAATTATAGGGTCTCCCCCTACCTTGCTTACCTCCTCTGCCCCTACCTCTTGAAGATCTACCTCTCCCTGCATAGTTGGCTTGGGAGGTAGAGCCTTCATCTTCCACCTTCTTACTCTTGCCTTTATCCTTAGATTTCTTATCAGTCTATAGGGTAGAAGAGTTGTTACCTTTGGATGTATCTCCACTCTTGGTGAGCTTTGCTTCATGTGTAAATAGTTGACCCATGAGAGTTGTAAGATCTGGAGTGTGCATGTCCATGTAGAGATCCATTGCAGTGGTGAAGCTTTCCCACTTGTCATCAGCCTTGATCCCATTGATTACC
>CM035417.1:165210421-165212921 GCA_020310875.1 Ceratopteris richardii | reverse complement strand
GGGAGTATCCAATGATAACACACTTTTTTGCTTTTGGATCAAGCTTCATCCTCAATTCATCAAGGACATGTACATATGCAATACAACCAAAAACTTTCATATGTGATAAGTTTGGCTTTTTACCTGTAAATTTCTCTTGAGGTGTAACTTGATGTATAGCAGCAGTCAAAGCTCTATTCATGATGTATACAGCAATATGCATAGTTTCTGCCCAGTAACAATGAGGCATATTCTTCTCAACCATCAAGGCTCTTGCTATTTCTGCAATATGTATATTTTTGCATTCAGCAAAGCCATTCTATTGTGGTGTGTACCTGCATTAAAACTGACGTCGAATTCCATGATTTTTTAGAAAACTACTGAACTCATTTGACATGTATTCACCTCCTCGATTAGATCTTAATGTCTTAATGTTCTTCCCTATCTCCTTTTCCACCATAGCTTTAAGACTTTGGAAGTGAGCGAACACCTCGCTCTTATCTTTCACGAAATATACCTATACTTTGCGTATATGGTCATCAATGAAAGTAACATAAAACTTGCAACCACGCATAGATGTGGTCTTTGCTAGACCCCAAACATCTGTATGTACTAC
This sequence comes from Ceratopteris richardii, assembly GCA_020310875.1. Lineage (NCBI taxonomy): Eukaryota > Viridiplantae > Streptophyta > Polypodiopsida > Polypodiales > Pteridaceae > Ceratopteris > Ceratopteris richardii. Next base: position 165,212,326 of record CM035417.1, on the reverse strand, counting down.
TTCTAGTACATTCTCGCTAACATGCTTGTCATGTGCAAATGATGCTCTTGACTATTTACCAAATTGACATGTTGCACATACCTTTTGCATTTCTGTAACTTTGAAATTTGGTAGTCCATGGCCAATCTCCTTTGACTCCATCCATTTCAGCCTTTGCAAGTGTAACAAGTCTCCTAAACTTGAGTCACAATCTCACACAGAATAATGGGTTTCGACACCACAAGATATAAAGAAGGCAAACAGAGTATACGCAGAACAAGAAGAGAGAGAATTTTATTATCTGTGCAGATTTACAAGTAGTTCTGATCTGCGTTACAAAATCTATCAGATTGCTTCAATATGAAGCCTCATCCACCCGACCACCCTCGAGCTGATCTCAATCCCAATCTCAATCACAATCACAATCTCAATCCCAATCTCAATCTCAATCTCAATCTCAATCTCAATCGCAATTCCAGAAGCCGAAAAACGATCGTAATGACTGTACGACCATCATCCTTTTCTATCTCTCAGTCTTTGTCCTTTTGGGATCTCCGCCTTTCGCCAGCGCACGACCAATCACGCCTTCCTAGATCTGCACTTTTAGAATCTGCATGCTCCAAGATAGCGTCTTTTCGCATGTCTCATGCAAGACTTTCAGACCACCCATGCATCTACTTTTCATGTCCATCATCAAGAATCGTACCTCCAAAAATAGAGGTAATCCCTGCAACGCACTCACACACACGTCAATCACCCAAAAATAACCCATATACCCATGTGCGTTTTCTAAATTCGCGAACATGAATAAGATGAATGAATGAAGGCTTCTCTTTTTTTTTTTTGTGTTGGAAAACGGCACTTTTCAAAACCTTGTAAGTCAAAAACAGTGAGGAATCAGCTTGAGCTTGTAAGAGACAAAAATATTCAGTTCTTAAATCTGTACAATAATGTTAGAGACGCCTCAGGTCCAAATCTGCTTCCAGATATCACTTTTGGGCCCTGCAAAATTGAAAATTCTAGAGAGAGATGAAAAAACATGAAAAATCTCTTCATTAACCTATCTTCATGGAACCAAATGAGACATAAAACATAGGAACTACAAAAAATTCAATCAGGTAAAGTTTTTCTACTAAGAATACTCTACCTTTCTCTCATACAACACTTTTTCAGATTCCTTCATCTTCATGCTCGAAATTAACATACAAATTTCATGTGACAACTTTCTAGAGAGAGAATGTAAAAACTTATTGCTACAAAATTTTGCAGACATGATCAAAATATCCTAAACATAAAATTTCATTATTACCTACACATCCTTTTTTTTTTCGAGGTGGAAAATCAATGTGGCATCTTACAGCAAGTTTACATGTCCAATCCGTTTGTGCCACATCTCTATATTTGCAATAACCCCTGCACCTTTTGCAAACATGGTTGCATTCATTTCAGGAATCTTCACATTTAAGGTGAACATCCTACCCACTTTCTTTCCTTTGGCAACCAATCGTCCATCCTACTTGTACTCTTCTACATATAATCCATCAACATTGAACTTGCCTTGTAATCCCTAGTCAACCATTTGTCCAACAGAAACCAGATTCTTTGTTATATTTGGAACATGCAGCACATCAGCAAGATATTTTACCTTCCCGTCCTCCATAGACAATGATGTTTCCTGTATGCTCAATAGGATGTGATGTATCATCACTTATTTCAACATATCCAAGAACTAGCATTATCTACAAACTACTAAACCACTTTGCATTACTGGTTATGTGATTTGAAGCACTTGAATCAACATACCAGACATTATCATTCGATTTTGAAGTACCAGCAGACATCGTATTCATCATGTGATGTTGAACCATGACAGCTTCTCAGAATCATGTGCACTTGTGGATGCATATTTGTTTTGATGCCTTCTGT
>CM035417.1:165070421-165187921 GCA_020310875.1 Ceratopteris richardii | reverse complement strand
CAAGTTTATTATTCAATGTCTAATGATTTAGCTAGAACACTCATCCTCTTGTCAAAAGTAGACTTCCCCGATTTGATTTTGGAAATCTTTAGGCATTGGAGACTTCAACATGTTGGAATTTGTCTACGATTGTTGGGAGCAAAGGGGTTGTTCCAAAGACAATACGAGAAAGATCATTTAGGATTTTCTAACATTGCAACATGACTTGGATTCGAGATCAAAGATCAACAGGGATTCTCATGGTCGAACACTCAAACTAGCTCGTATCTCTACAAAGCACAACTTGATAGATGCTACGTGCGAGAGAACCTTATCGATAGACTTGGAGTTCCTTCATTGTTCCAATGCTTGGATGTAGTCTTGTCCCTCCATTTCCCCAATGTTACCACATTCGGTTCCCCCTCTAGAGGCAACAAGGTTCCTTTTTTCCATGCACACTTGACGGTATTCATTTTACCTTAAGTTTGCAAGAAAATTGAACACACTTGATAGGTAGCCTTTTAAGAGCAATGGTCCCCAACACCCTTTTGGATCAATCTTGTTTAGCTAACCTAGATATGTTAGTTAGAAAGCATGTGCTCCTTTTTGACTAGTCAAAAAGAGCACATGGGAGAATGTGCCTAGCCTATATATAGAGGCTCATTTCTTGTAATGGGGGGGCTTTTTGGTCGTGCTCTCATGTAAAATCCTTTCAATGGAAGAACTCTCCTTTCTCTTAAGGCTTTGTGCATATATGTATTTAGTCTTGGAGAGTGTGAGAGTGAGGTGTGTGTGCATGCTAGCATTTCCTTTGTGTGTAAGTAGAGTGTTGCAATTGTCTTGTATTTTACATATGTGACTAGGATCCTTGACTCCCATTGCTCCATATTTTCAAGCATGTGGCATAGCTGCGGGCTGATGGCCAATGGCTTGAACATGGTGGAGGATGGGGTGGATGAAAGGAGAGTCTTTCTTGGGCCTTCCTTCTTGCTTCCATGCAAGGTGGTGTGGGTCTTGGCTCCCAAGGGCATACTACAACAACATGCACAAACTAAAGGACATGGTGATTGGGTAATGATCCACAGATTATATCATATAGAGGAAACTTTAAAATCTAACACGGGCACCAAATGTTTTATGGACCATCTCGGATGTATAACATCTACAAAATCGGAGATTACATCTAAAACATTTTAAGATCTAGAGCTTGTTCTTATTTTCCATACTCGAGTAAGAGTAGTATTTAATTCCAATAATTCCAAATAGAGTTCAAAGAGCTTGACATTTATTGCACCCGCCTTATGATTGAATGTTAGAACTTCCAAGGGATGTCACACAAAGTGGAAAGGATTTCAAGAAATTCTTATGTATGAATCCACACCTGATCTAACATAAATGCATACAGGAAGAAATCATGAAAATTTTAGTCCCCCAAGAAACTCAAAACCACCCATCAATTATGACCCTTAGTGGTAGAATCATCAAAAATCTATTTACATCGAAACAATACTATTCACCATTGCCTTCTCGAGGATGCTTTGTCAAAATCCAAACATTAGATGAAGTAACCTTATTGAGTACATTCATAAGTCCGTCTTTTTATTTTTTTTTAACAAAGAGGAAGTTCGACCAAAGCCTAGTCTTCCTCGCTAGAACCAATTGAAAAAAGAAAGGACTCGTACGATGAAGGAGCATAGTGCCATTGGATCCCCCAACTCCCACAAAGCAAGGGTAGTCCATCTTGACTACCTGAAGGAAATATAAGGTGACATCCAAGCCTTTATCCTCTAGCCACGATTTAGAATGATCAATTGTGAGAGATACTAGAGTCCTTCAATATCGAACAGAACAATAGTCCTTCTAGTTTTGAGGTTTGTATTCTCTCAAGGTTGCATTTATTGGGCCAAATTATTACAAAATACCAAATATCTTTGTTTCATTCATGTTTATGTGAATAAACACAAAACATTTGACATGGGTAGACTTTTGATCGAAAAGTTCTTCGATCAAAAACTTTTTCAATTGAAAATGCTTTCGATCGAGAACCGGTTCCTAACACAAAATATATATTTTTTTAATTTTCGATCAAAAAGGTCATTGCGCACATGCTTGTTTGCTAGTCTATAAATCTATTCATTTTGAAAATGTAGCTCTCGTGCGGGAAGGACAATATGAAATGATCCATAAAGTCAGAATAATGCAGCCCAGATTCATCAAGGAAGTATTTGCACCCAAGTTATTCAGACTACCTGGTGCCGACATACAAACATGAGAGAACAAGTCCATGAATGAAACCACTATTTTGTCTGTTATGCATAGTGGAATTATTAGTCCACTTGGATTAGCTAGGCACCATAGCAAAAGTGTGTGCCTTATTTTTTAATTATGGAATGGTGGTACATCAGACATGTGGTTGGAGAAAATGAAGAAGGAGTACCTAAACATACCATGAAGGAGAGGTACTGAACACACACAGAAGGAGAAATAACAACCTTGAATACAAGAATTTGGAAGTTGATCAACAAATTATTGCAAACAATATCATTTTTACACACTTGTAGTATATCCCACAATGATTTCCATCCAAGAAACATTTTGTTTGCAGTTTTAAGCTCAACATGCTCATAGCAGGTTATGTGATTTTGGTAGAGCAACATATTTAACAGCAAAAGAAATGTTTTTTGAAGCTACTTGATTTAGAAATATCAACTAAAAATGAGTGGAGTTGAAAGTGTTGGTGGATTGCATCGGAATGTATATCCACTAGTCCTCCACCTCTTAATAAAAGTCAGGAGACATTTATGGTTTCGATACTACTATTGCAACTCTTGAAATATATAGATTTAAATACTTATCCCATTGATAGAAATGGGATTTAAAAGTTCAAATATGCTTTAGGGCTAGCTTCTAACAGTGATGCTTTAGGGCAATCCGAATCGCAGGCCTCCCTCACAAAGGAAACGAGAAGGCTCTAACCTTGTTTCCAATTCGTTTTAACATTCTTGTTTTTTTTTGTAAGGAAGTTTGACCATTGAAATCCAGTGTCCTCGATTAGCTCTCTATAACGTTTCAGGTAAGCCTCTCACGGATGCGTGCCTCTTCCTCACAGAAGAGCGCCTTCTCATTGCATGCGCAAGCAAAAAGAGGATTAAAAAGTCTCTTTCCCTCCTATGAAAGGATGAGGGCTCTCATGTGTGTGTGTTTGAGAGAGAGAGAGGGAGAAAGAGATTCGTTATGTCTCCCTTGTTAGAGATTGATCATTCTTACAACCACCATATGCGATTGAAAGCGATACACGTGTGAGAGGAAGATAGGGGTCCATGAGCCAATCCCTTGCATATGGAATTGAAAGGAAGACATAAATGTTCGTAAACTTCTACACTACCAATGCAAATCATCATAAATATTCACGAAATTCTTGATAAGTTTTATGAAATATATCCTAGAGATTCGCCCGAACAACTTCTATATTACTTATAAGTTTAGTAGGAGCCCTTATTTTCTTCCTTGGCTATAACCATTAACCAAGTGTTGAAGGAGAAAAGTATAAGCCTAGATATCGTTGTCTCCAAGAAGCAAAGATGAAGATTGAGGATCTTATGAGGAGATTATAAAAACATTGAACGCACCATGCTTGAACCTTTTATTATTGTTGATCATTAAAAAATATATCAATGCACCATGCTTGTATTAGTATGGATCACATGTTTGGTGGGAGTGGTGTCCTTGTGAGATTTTAGACATAATGGTCATGATTGGCCGAAAGCTCTCTCTTGGACCCTCTCCATAGGTGACTGTCCATGACCTTTAGAGGTACAAAAACCTTTTTGTGTGGCTTTAGTGTATGTGTTGAATTTTAAACAAGCCTAAAATTGAGACCTACAACTCAGGCTCCATGTCTACCAAGCTAGTTGTCATCGGAGATTTCAACATGGTGGAGTTTGCCTATGATTGTTGGGAGCAAAAGGGGTGTTTCATAGACAGGATGGGAAATGCCTATGATTGTTGCAACATGACTTGATCAAGCTCAACGATCGTTAGGGACTCTCGTGGTGCAACCTTCAACTAACTGTAATCTCCACAAAGAACAACGTGATATATAGATGTTATGTGTCACAAAACCTTATTGATAGAATTGGAATTCTTGCACGGTTCCAATGCTTGGACATAGTGTTGTCCGTCCATTTTCCCATTGTGAAAAAGCTCCATGCACGCTTGACTGTTTTAATTTTGACTGTTTCACATCTACCATATGCTCAAGGTGATTTCTTGGTAACAAAATGGATAGAGAAAGCTCTACCCAGGTCATCTCAGCAGAAGCTTTGTGAATCTCTTAGATTGGATGCAACACTCGATGATTTTGTTCCAGCTGCATTGCGCATTGTGGAAGCTAGGCTACATTTTGAAGGCGATGCCCAACCAAATTATGCATTAGACTTAGATCCTATTGGGAAACTCAGGAAGGATTTGGAATCCTTAAGAATGTAGCAAAGTCACCAGGAAGAGAAGGTCATACCACCAATACTGTGCCACAATGTTGATGAAGTAGCTCAACTTCGTCATGAGTTAGAAGATTTGCGGGCTACACATGACATATGAATGCACGTTTGGTGTACACTATGTAGCAACAATGGACATTCCAATGTTAATTGTCCTAACAAGGTCAATTGTCAATTCTATGGCAAGGATGGTCATGAAGCAAGAGACTGCTCCTACCTCAAGGGAGCACAGTAGCGAGGTATCCCTCCGGTTCTTGATTCATATTATGCTAGTACTTCAAATGCACATAATAGAGAAGAGAATCATCCAACATAGCCTATATATAATAGGCCATTGATGTGTTATCACTGTGCTGAGTATGACCATATGCCTATGAAAGGATGAGGGCTCTCATGTGTGTGTGTGAGAAACAGAGATTCGTTAAGTCTCTCTTGTTAGATATTGATCATTCTTACAACCACCATATGCGACTGAAAGCAATACACGTCGATGAGCCAATCCCTTGCATATGGAATTGAAAGGAAGACATAAATGTTCGGAAACTTCCACACTACCAATGAAAATTATCATAGATATTCACGAAATTCTTGATAAGTTTTATGAAATATATCCTAGAGATTCGCCCGAACAACTTCTAGATTATTTATAAGTTTAGTAGGAGCCCTTATTTTCTTCCTTGGCTATAACCAAGTGTTGAAGGAGAAAAGTATAAGCCTAGATATCGTTGTCTCCAAGAAGCAAAGGTGAACATTGAGGATCTTATGAGGAGATTATAAAAAAATTGAACGCACCATGCTTGAGCCTTTTATTATTGTTGATCATTAAAAAATATATCAGTGCACCATGCTTGTATTAGTATGGATCACATGTTTGGTGGGATTCGTGTCCTTGTGAGATTTTAGACATAATGGTCATGATTGGCCGAAAGCTCTCTCTTCGACCCTCTCCATAGGTGACTGTCCATTACCTTTAGAGACCCTTTTGTGTGGCTTTAGTGTACGTCTTCAATTCTAAACAAGCCTAAAATTGAGACCTACAACTGTGGCTCCATGTCTACCAAGCTAGTTGTCATCGGAGATTTCAACATGGTGGAGTTCGCCTATGATTGTTGGGAGCAAAAGGGTGGTTTCATAGACAGGATGGGAAACGTCTTTTCGGATTGTCTAAAGTTGCAACATGACTTGATCAAGCTCAATGATCGTTAGGAACTCTCGTGGTCCAACCTTCAACTCGTTGTAATCTCTACAAAGAACAACGCGATATATAGATGTTATGTGTCACGAAACCTTATTGATAGAATTGGTATTCCTGCACGGTTCCAATGCTTGGACATAGTCTTGTCCGTCCATTTTCCCATTGTGAAAAAGCTCCATGCACGCTTGACTGTTTTAATTTTGACTGTTTCACATCTACCATATGGTCAAGGTGATTTCTTAGTAACAAAATGGATAGAGAAAGCTCTACCCAGGTCATCTCAGTAGAAGCTTTGTGAATCTCTTAGATTGGATGCAACACTTGATGATTTAGTTGCAACTCCATTGCGCATTGTGGAAGCTAGGCTACATTTTGAAGGGGATGCCCAACCAAATTATGCATCAGACTTAGATCCTATTGGGAAACTCACGAAGGATTTGGAATCCTTAAGAAAGTAGCAAAGTCACCAAGAAGAGAATGTAATACCACCAATACTGTGCCACAATGTTGATGAAGTAGCTCAACTTCATCATGAGTTAGAAGATTTGCGGGCTACACATGACATATGAACGCACATTTGGTGTACAGTATGTAGCAATAGTGGACATTTCAATGTTAATTGTCATAACAAGGTCAATTGTCAATTCTATGGCAAGGATGATCATGAAGCAAGAGACCACTCCTACCTTAGGGGAGCACAACAATGAGGCATTCCTCCGATTCTTGATTCATATTATGCTAGTACTTCAAATCCACCTAATAGAGAAGAGAGTCATCCAACTGAGCCTAGATATAATAGGTTGTTGATGTGTTATCACCGTGGTGAGCATGGCCATATGCAAAATAGGTGTTTCTTACCAGAAGGTGCACCTCCTTTTGTGCATTGTCTAGAAGCTAAGGGTCACTATACCAAAGTTTGTCCAAGAAGCCGCCCTACACCAATTCACATGATTGCAGTCTCCCTAGAAGTAGAAGGTATGACTACCTAGTCTTATGTTGTTTCATCTTCGTCAATTCCCATGATGACTAGAGCTAGACAAGCAACAACAACGTGTAGGGAGGAACAAGGACTCAAAGATAGAGATGAGGAAAAGAAGGCTGGTTGGAAAGACCAAGCAGACATTGAAGGAGCTTATGAGAGGGTGACTACTTCACTAAAGGACCAACCAACAAGTTGTCAGGAAAACACACAGGAGGTGACGATCGAGGAAATCTTGAAAGGTATTCATCATAAGGTTAGTCTCTACCAACTCATAAAAACATAATCAAAAGTAAGAATTCACTTGTTGAAGATTATACATTCTTCCTACTAGATCCCACCTCCTAGCATAGGTGGGTTCATGGTTGAATTTCCTCCTGCACCCTTGGCAGACTACCAAAGCTCAAGTCCCTTTCAAGTGTTATTATAGATGGAGGCTCTAGCATCAATTTAATGCGAGATTTCACAATGAGGAAACTAAACCTCAACCCCACCAAGGCGACACCATTTATAGTCGATCACACTGGTAGATCAACACCGAATTACACTGATAGGCATCATTGAGAACGTATAGATGAAAGTGCAGGGTTGTCAGTTTTCCTTAGATTTTGTTGTTATTCCCTTACCACAGGACACATGATGAGGAGTGCATGATGAGGAGTACATAATGTTGTACAATGGAAATATGTGAGGCGAATGAAGACTCTCTAGAACAAAAACTGACTCCTTCTCTAGAGCAAGGAGGTCAATTTAAACTTTTGCAAGAATCAACTACCTATCTAAAGCAAGGGAATGAAGTTCAATTTTTGCAGGTATCTTAAGAAAAGCAAGGAACACTGAGAGAGCCTTTTGACCTCTATGGTCAATTTTTACCAAAGAGGACGAGTACTCTCTTTTCTCCAGGTAAGCCTCTCATGGATGCGTGCCTCTTCCTCACAGGAGAGCGCCTTCTCATTGCATGCCCAAGCAAAAAGAGGATAAAAAAATCTCTTTCCCTCCTATGAAAGGACGAGGGCTCTCATGTGTGTGTGTGTGTGTGAGAGGGAGACTGATCATTCTTACAACCACCATATGGAATTGAAAGAGATACACATGTGAAAGAGATACACATGTGCGAGGAAGGTAGGGGTCCATGAGCCAATCCCTTGCATATGGGATTGAACGGAAGACATAAACGTTCCTAAACTTCTACACTTCCAATGAAAATTATCATAGATAGTCACCAAATTCTTGATACGTTTTATGAAATATATCCTAGAGATTCGCCCAAACAACTTCTATATTACTTATAAGTTTAGTAGGAGCCCTTAGTTTCTTCCGTGCCTATAACCATTAACCAATTGTTGAAGGAGAAAAGTATAAGCCTAGATATCGTTGTCTCCAAGAAGCAAAGATGAACATTGAGGACCTTATGAGGAGATTACAAAAAAATTGAACGCACCATGCTTGAGCCTTTTATTATTGTTCATCATTAAAAAATACATCAATGCACCATGCTTGTATCACTATGGATCACATGCTTGGTGGGAGTGGTGTCTTTGTGAGATTTTAGACATAATGGTCATGCTTGGCCCAGAGCTCTTTCTTTGACCCTCTCCGTAGGTGACTCTCCATTACCTTTAGAGGTACAACAACCCTTTTGTGTGGCTTTAGTGTATGGCTTGAATTCTAAACAAGCCTACTCAGTGAACATTGGGATTTGGCAAGGCCCCTTCTGGCCTCTTGGAACCTATAATAGGATATGGCTTGTACTCATTAGGGATTGAGATGTACTCATTACAGATTGATATATACATTCGAAGATACACAAAGACACACACATGAAGTCGAGATCATTCTCTTGGCATTGGGCATTAGGTATTCTCTTGTCCACTCTTTGCACTTTGTTGCTACATGCACAGTGTTGGAGGTCACTTTGTGGTGAGGATACAAAGCATGGGCCTCCTAGTGGAGCTGGCTACTAGCAGTATAGTGTGATTGGGCAGCTTGGTTCTAGTCATTCGATGTCAAAAATTAGTATTTGTTTGGAGAAAGTCTTCATCTTTGTTGTATTCATTGTGTTGGTCAGTACTCTTGTACTGCTTGTGTTTGGTTTCTACATTGGCATTCTACCCACTACATTATCCTTTTGGAACATTTTTGGCCCATTGTAATCAATTTCTGAACTAAGTAGTGGTTTTTCTCTCCTATTTTCACTTGTCATTGCTCTTCTTACAGTGTCTCTATTGTTAGTGAATGTACCTGCGCACAAGAATGTTATATCCCTAATGAGAACCTCCCTTGAGTAGACAGAGTGCTAGACTTGAGTAAGAGTTATCTATTAGAATTGGATATGCTGGTACCTCATCTATAGTTTGGCATGCAGGGTGGGACCTTGCATCTCTCTATGAGGCCTTTAGCATGGTAGATGCTTGTTTTTTTCATTACTCTTTCTTTTTGCATATAGCCAATGGGTGCATGGTCCACATCAAGCAGATAAGGATCCTCTTTGTGTATAGAGGAGCCCTAAGAAATCATATTTACCTTCGATTGGTCAACCTAGATCTCCTCTACCCTCCTTAAATCTATCTATTGATTTGGCTGCAACCCCACCCTCAAAGGAGAAGCCAAGGAGGTCATTAGATTTTTCCTAAGATACTTCAAAAGAAGCACCAGTGCCGATGGAGGATCTTTCTCATTTACTCACTAGGTTGAATATAAAATTCCCTACCTTTATGGGATTGGCTTATGAGGATGTAGATGATCACACGAGCAGTGTATCCCTAGAAATCTTCGCTATTCTACAAGAGGGAATGTGAGAATAATAGCATGTTTGATAGACAAGGCTATCAATGCATGTGCCTGAGCATCTTTGCCATCCCAACCATTTTGCTTTGTAGTGGGTGTAGCAGAAACCGTAACATGAACAAGAACCTTAGGAATATCACCATCTTCAATGCCATCTGCATCACCTTCAATAATTGTAATTGCAGGTGTAATAGGACATGTTTCAACACCCTGCACAATAATTGGAATTGCAGGTGTAATAGGACATGTTTCACCTTATTGATAGAATTGGAATTCCTGCACGGTTCCAATGCTTGGACATAGTGTTGTCCGTCCATTTTCCCATTGTGAAAAAGCTCCATGCACGCTTGACTGTTTTAATTTTGACTGTTTCACATCTACCATATGCTCAAGGCGATTTCTTGGTAACAAAATGGATAGAGAAAGCTCTATCCAGGTCATCTCAGTAGAAGCTTTGTGAATCTCTTAGATTGGCTGCAACACTTGATGATTTTGTTGCAGCTACATTGCGCATTGTGGAAGCTAGGCTACATTTTGAAGGGGATGCCCAACCAAATTATGCATCAGACTTAGATCCTATCAGGAAACTCAGGAAGGATTTGGAATCCATAAGAATGTAGCAAAGTCACCAAGAAGAGAAGGTCATACCACCAATACTATGCCACAATGTTGATGAAGTAGCTCAACTTCATCATGAGTTAGAAGATTTGCAGGCTACACATGACATATGAACGCACATTTGGTGTACACTATGTAGCAACAGTGGACATTCCAATGTTGATTGTCCTAACAAGGTCAATTGTCAATTCTATGGCAAGGATGGTGATGAAGCAAGAGACCGCTCCTACCTTAGGGGAGCACAGCAGCGAGGCATTCCTCCGAGTCTTGATTCGTATTATGCTAGTACTTCAAATCCACCTAATAGAGAAGAGAATCATCCAACTCAGCCTAGATATAATAGGCCGTTGATGTGTTATCACCGTGGTGAGTATGGCCATATGCAAAATAGGTGTTTCTTACCAGAAGGTGCACCTCCTTTTGAGCATTGTCTAGAAGCTAAGGGTCACTATACCAAACTTTGTCCAAGAAGCCGCCCTACTCCAATTCACATTATTGCAGTCTCCCTAGAAGTAGAAGGTATGACTACCGAGTCTTATGTTGTTTCATCTTCTTCACTTCCCATGATGACTAGAGCTAGGCAACCAACAACAACCTCTAGGGAGGAACAAGGACTCAAAGAAAGAGATGAGGAAAAGAAGGTTGGTTGGAAAGACCAAGCAGACATTGAAGGAGCTTATGGGAGGGTGACTACTTCACTAAAGGACCAACCAACAAGTTGTGAGGCACAAGAGGTGATTATCGAGGAAATCTTGAAAGTGCAGGGTTGTCAGTTTTCCTTAGATTTTGTTGTTATTCCCTTACCACAACACACATGATGCGGAGTGCATGATGAGGAGTGCATAATGTTGTACAATGGAAATATGTTAGGCAAATGAAGACTCTCTCGAACAAAAACTGACTCCTTCTCTAGAGCAAGGAGGTCAATTTAAACTTTTGCAAGAATCAACTACTTATCTAAAGCAAGGGAATGAAGTTCAAGTGTTGCAGGTATCTTAAGAAAAGCAAGGAACACTGAGAGAGCCTTTTGACCTCTGTGGTCAATTTTTACCAAAAAGCACGAGTACTCTGTTTTCTCCAGGTAAGCCTCTCATGGATGCGTGCCTCTTCCTCGTAGGAGAGCGCCTTCTCATTGCATGCCCAAGCAAAAAGAGGATAAAAAAATCTCTTTCCCTCCTATGAAAGGACCACGGCTCTCATGTGTGTGTGTGTGAGAGGGAGAAAGAGATTCGTTATGTCTCTCTTGTTAGAGACTGATCATTCTTACAACCACCATAAGGGATTGAAAGAGATACACATGTGAAAGAGATACACATGTGCGAGGAAGGTAGGGTTCCATGAGCCAATCCCTTGCATATGGGATTGAACGGAAGACATAAACGTTCCTAAACTTCTACACTTCCAATGAAAATTATCATAGATAGTCACCAAATTCTTGATACGTTTTATGAAATATATCCTAGAGATTCGCCCGAACAACTTCTATATTACTTATAAGTTTAGTAGGAGCCCTTATTTTCTTCCTTGGCTCCATGTCTACCAAGCTAGTTGTCATCCATGTGTTGAATTTTAAACAAGCCTAAAATTGAGACCTACAACTCAGGCTCCATGTCTACCAAGCTAGTTGTCATCGGAGATTTCAACATGGTGGAGTTCGCCTATGATTGTTGGGAGCAAAAGGATGGGAAACGTCTTTTCGGATTGTCTAAAGTTGCAACATGACTTGATCAAGTTCAATGATCGTTAGGAACTCTCGTGGTCCAACCTTCAACTCGTTGTAATCTCTACAAAGAACAACGCGATATATAGATGTTATGTGTCACAAAACCTTATTGATAGAATTGGAATTCCTGCACTGTTCCAATGCTTCATAGTCTTGTCCGTCCATTTTCCCATTGTGAAAAAGCTCCATGCACGCTTGACTGTTTCACATCTACCATATGCTCAAGGTGATTTCTTGGTAACAAAATGGATAGAGAAAGCTCTACCCAGGTCATCTCAGTAGAAGCTTTGTGAATCTCTTAGATTGGATGCAACACTTGATGATTTGTTGCAGCTCCATTGCGCATTGTGGAAGGTACGCTAATTTTTGAAGGGGATGCCGAACCAAATTATGCATTAGACTTAGATCCTATTGGGAAACTCAGGAAGGATTTGGAATCCTTAAGAAAGTAGCAAAGTCACCAAGAAGAGAAGGTCATACCACCAATACTGTGCCACAATGTTGATGAAGTAGCTCAACTTCATCATGAGTTAGAAGATTTGCGGGCTATACATGACATATGAACGCACATTTGGTGTCCACTATGTAGCAATAGTGGACATTTCAATGTTATATGTCATAACAAGGTCAATTGTCAATTCTAAAGCAAGGATGATCATGAAGCAAGAGACCACTCCTACCTTAGGGGAGCATAGCAATGAGGCATTCCTCCGATTCTTGATTCATATTATGCTAGTACTTCAAACACACCTAATAGAGAAGAGAGTCATCCAACTGAGCCTAGATATAATAGGCTGTTGATGTGTTATCACCGTGGTGAGCATGGCCATATGCAAAATAGGTGTTTCTTACCACAAGGTGCACCTCCTTTTGAGCATTGTCTAGAAGCTAAGGGTCACTATACCAAAGTTTGTCCAAGAAGCCGCCCTACACCAATTCACATGATTGCAGTCTCCCTAGAAGTAGAAGGTATGACTACCTAGTCTTATGTTGTTTCATCTTCGTCAATTCCCATGATGACTAGAGCTAGACAAGCAACAACAACGTGTAGGGAGGAACAAGGACTCAAAGATAGAGATGAGGAAAAGAAGGCTGGTTGGAAAGACCAAGCAGACATTGAAGGAGCTTATGAGAGGGTGACTACTTCACTAAAGGACCAACCAACAAGTTGTCAGGAAAACACACAGGAGGTGACGATCGAGGAAATCTTGAAAGGTATTCATCATAAGGTTAGTCTCTACCAACTCATAAAAACGGAATCAAAAGTAAGAATTCACTTGTTGAAGATTATACATTCTTCCTACTAGATCCCACCTCCTAGCATAGGTGGGTTCATTGTTGAATTTCCTCCTGCACCCTTGGCAGACTACAAAAGCTCAAGTCCCTTACAAGTGTTATTATAGATGGAGGCTCTAGCATCAATTTAATGCACGATTTCACAATGAGGAAACTAAACCTCAACCCCACCAAGGCGACACCATTTATAGTCGATCACACTGGTAGATCAACACCGAATTACACTGATAGGCATCATTGAGAATGTATAGATGAAAGTGCAGGGTTGTCAGTTTTCCTTAGATTTTGTTGTTATTCCCTTACCACAAGACACATGATGCGGAGTGCATGATGAGGAGTGCATAATGTTGTACAATGGAAATATGTTAGGCAAATGAAGACTCTCTCGAACAAAAACTGACTCCTTCTCTAGAGCAAGGAGGTCAATTTAAACTTTTGCAAGAATCAACTACTTATCTAAAGCAAGGGAATGAAGTTCAAGTGTTGCAGGTATCTTAAGAAAAGCAAGGAACACTGAGAGAGCCTTTTGACCTCTGTGGTCAATTTTTACCAAAAAGCACGAGTACTCTGTTTTCTCCAGGTAAGCCTCTCATGGATGCGTGCCTCTTCCTCACAGGAGAGCGCCTTCTCATTGCATGCCCAAGCAAAAAGAGGATCAAAAAATCTATTTCCCTCCTATGAAAGGACCACGGCTCTCATGTGTGTGTGTGTGTGAGAGGGAGAAAGAGATTCGTTATGTCTCTCTTGTTAGAGACTGATCATTCTTACAACCACCATATGGGATTGAAAGAGATACACATGTGAAAGAGATACACATGTGCGAGGAAGGTAGGGGTCCATGAGCCAATCCCTTGCATATGGGATTGAACGGAAGACATAAACGTTCCTAAACTTCTACACTTCCAATGAAAATTATCATAGATAGTCACCAAATTCTTGATACGTTTTATGAAATATATCCTAGAGATTCGCCCGAACAACTTCTATATTACTTATAAGTTTAGTAGGAGCCCTTATTTTCTTCCTTGGCTCCATGTCTACCAAGCTAGTTGTCCTCCATGTGTTGAATTTTAAACAAGCCTAAAATTGAGACCTACAACTCAGGCTCCATGTCTACCAAGCTAGTTGTCATCGGAGATTTCAACATGGTGGAGTTCGCCTATGATTGTTGGGAGCAAAAGGATGGGAAACGTCTTTTCGGATTGTCTAAAGTTGCAACATGACTTGATCAAGTTCAATGATCGTTAGGAACTCTCGTGGTCCAACCTTCAACTCGTTGTAATCTCTACAAAGAACAACGTGATATATAGATGTTATGTGTCACAAAACCTTATTGATAGAATTGGAATTCCTGCACGGTTCCAATGCTTGGACATAGTCTTGTCCGTCCATTTTCCCATTGTGAAAAAGCTCCATGCACGCTTGACTGTTTCACATCTACCATATGCTCAAGGTGATTTCTTGGTAACAAAATGGATAGAGAAAGCTCTACCCAGGTCATCTCAGTAGAAGCTTTGTGAATCTCTTAGATTGGATGCAACACTTGATGATTTGTTGCAGCTCCATTGCGCATTGTGGAAGGTACGCTACATTTTGAAGGGGATGCCCAACCAAATTATGCATCAGACTTAGATCCTATTGGGAAACTCAGGAAGGATTTGGAATCCTTAAGAAAGTAGCAAAGTCACCAAGAAGAGAAGGTCATACCACCAATACTGTGCCACAATGTTGATGAAGTAGCTCAACTTCATCATGAGTTAGAAGATTTGCGGGCTATACATGACATATGAACGCACATTTGGTGTCCACTATGTAGCAATAGTGGACATTTCAATGTTATATGTCATAACAAGGTCAATTGTCAATTCTAAAGCAAGGATGATCATGAAGCAAGAGACCACTCCTACCTTAGGGGAGCATAGCAATGAGGCATTCCTCCGATTCTTGATTCATATTATGCTAGTACTTCAAATCCACCTAATAGAGAAGAGAGTCATCCAACTGAGCCTAGATATAATAGGCTGTTGATGTGTTATGACCGTGGTGAGCATGGCCATATGCAAAATAGGTGTTTCTTACCACAAGGTGCACCTCCTTTTGAGCATTGTCTAGAAGCTAAGGGTCACTATACCAAAGTTTGTCCAAGAAGCCGCCCTACACCAATTCACATGATTGCAGTCTCCCTAGAAGTAGAAGGTATGACTACCCAGTCTTATGTTGTTTCATCTTCGTCAATTCCCATGATGACTAGAGCTAGGCAAGCAACAACAACGTGCAGGGAGGAACACGGACTCAAAGATAGAGATGAGGAAAAGAAGGCTGGTTGCAAAGACCAAGCAGACATTGAAGGAGCTTATAAGAGGGTGACTACTTCACTAAAGGACCAACCAACAAGTTGTCAGGAAAACACACAGGAGGTGACGATCGAGGAAATCTTGAAAGGTATTCATCATAAGGTTAGTCTCTACCAACTCATAAAAACGGAATCAAAAGTAAGAATTCACCTGTTGAAGATTATACATTCTTCCTACTAGATCCCACCTCCTAGCATAGGTGGGTTCATGGTTGAATTTCCTCCTGCACCCTTGGCAGACTACCAAAGCTCAAGTCCCTTTCAAGTGTTATTATAGATGGAGGCTCTAGCATCAATTTAATGCGAGATTTCACAATGAGGAAACTAAACCTCAACCCCACCAAGGAGACACCATTTATAGTCGATCACACTGGTAGATCAACACCAAATTACACTGATAGGCATCATTGAGAACGTATAGATGAAAGTGCAGGGTTGTCAGTTTTCCTTAGATTTTGTTGGTATTCCCTTACCACAGGACACATGATGAGGAGTGCATGATGAGGAGTACATAATGTTGTACAATGGAAATATGTGAGGCGAATGAAGACTCTCTAGAACAAAACTGACTCCTTCTCTAGAGCAAGGAGGTCAATTTAAACTTTTGCAAGAATCAACTACCTATCTAAAGCAAGGGAATGAAGTTCAATTTTTGCAGGTATCTTAAGAAAAGCAAGGAACACTGAGAGAGCCTTTTGACCTCTATGGTCAATTTTTACCAAAGAGGACGAGTACTCTCTTTTCTCCAGGTAAGCCTCTCATGGATGCGTGCCTCTTCCTCATAGGAGAGCGCCTTCTCATTGCATGCCCAAGCAAAAAGAGGATAAAAAAATCTCTTTCCCCCAAGGAGTGGTCAATTGAGAAATCGTTGTTCCTCCTTGGCAAAAGGATTGTCAACTGCAAAAAATCCCCCCCCTTTAGGCATCATCAAGTACTCCTTTTGATCGATAACAAGCTTAAACCCAAGTGGGCCCCACATGAGGGTGATGAGAGGGTATTTAACCTTCTTTGTAATGTCATCTAAGCTCTGTAAAAGCTTCCCCTGCTTTGTGGGATTTGGGGGGTCCCGTGGGCACTAGTCCCCTTCTCTTGTACTTTTCTTTATTTAATTCAAGTCCGGGAGAGTAGGCTAATGCCGAACTTCCTTTATATTAAAAAAAAAAAAAAAATCTATTTCCCTCCTATGAAAGGACGAGGGCTCTCATGTGTGTGTGTGTGAGAGGGAGAAAGAGATTCGTTATGTCTCTCTTGTTAGAGACTGATCATTCTTACAACCACCATATGGGATTGAAAGAGATACACATGTGAAAGAGATACACATGTGCGAGGAAGGTAGGGGTCCATGAGCCAATCCCTTGCATATGGGATTGAACGGAAGACATAAACGTTCCTAAACTTCTACACTTCCAATGAAATCATAGATAGTCACCAAATTCTTGATACGTTTTATGAAATATATCCTAGAGATTCTCCCAAACAACTTCTGTATTGCTTATAAGTTTAGTAGGAGCCCTTATTTTCTTCCGTGGCTATAACCATTAACCAATTGTTGAAGGAGAGAAGTATAAGCCTAGATATCGTTGTCTCCAAGAAGCCAAGATGAACATTGAGGATCTTATGAGGAGATTACAAAGAAATTGAACGCACCATGCTTGAGCCTTTCATTATTGTTCATCATTAAAAAATACATCAATGCACCATACTTGTATCAGTATGGATCACATGATTGGTGGGAGTGGTGTCTTTGTGAGATTTTAGACATAATGGTCATGCTTGGCCAAAAGCTCTTTCTTCGACCCTCTCCATAGGTGACTCTCCATTACCTTTAATGGTACAACAACCCTTTTGTGTGGCTTTAGTGTATGGCTTGAATTCTAAACAAGCCTACTCAGTGAACATTGGGATTTGGCAAGGCCCCTTCTGGCCTCTTGGAACCTATAATAGGATATGGCTGGTACTCATTAGGGATTGAGATGTACTCATTACAGATTGATATATACATTCGAAGATACACAAAGACACACACATGAAGTCGAGATCATTCTCTTGGGATTGGGCATTAGGTATTCTCTTGTCCACTTTTTGCACTCTGTTGCTACATGCACAGTGTTGGAGGCCACTTTGTGGTGAGGATACAAAGCATGGGCCTCCCAGTGGAGTTGGCTACTAGCAGTATAGTGTGATTGGGCAGCTTGGTTCTAGTCATTCGATGTGAGAAATTAGTATTTGTTTGGAGAAAGTCTTCATCTTTGTTGTATTCATTGTGTTGGTCAGTAGTCTTGTAGTGCTTGTGTTTGGTTTCTACATTGGCATTCTACCCACTACATTATCCTTTTGGAACATTTTTGGCCCATTGTAATCAATTTCTAAACTAAGTAGTGGTTTTTCTCTCCTATTTTCACTTGTCATTGCTCTTCTTACAGTGTCTCTATTGTTAGTGAATGTACCTGCGCACGAGAATGTTATAGGGTATTCTTCCCTAATGAGAACCTCCCTTGAGTAGACAGAGTGCTAGACCTCAATAAGAGTTATCTATTAGAATTGGATATGCTGGTACCTCATCTATAGTTTGGCATGTAGGGTGGGACCTTGCATCTTTCTATGAGGCCTTTAGGATGGTAGATACTTGTTTTTTTCATTACTCTTTCTTTTGGCATATAGCCAATGGGTGCATGGTCCACATCAAGCAGATAAGGATCCTCTTTTTGTATAGAGGAGCCCTAAGAAACCATATTTACCTTCGATTGGTCAACCTAGATCTCCTCTACCCTCCTTAAATCTATCTATTGATTTTGCTGCAACCCCACCCTCAAAGGAGAAGCCAAGGAGGTAATTAGATTTTTCCTAAGATACTTCAAAAGAAGTACCAGTGCCGATGGAGGATCTTTCTCATTTACTCACTAGGTTGAATATAAAATTCCCTACCTTTAAGGGATTGGCTTATGAGGATGTAGATGATCACACGAGCAGTGTATCCTTAGAAATCTTCGCTCTTCTACAAGAGGGAATGTGAGAATAATAGCATGTTTGATAGACAAGGCTATCAATGCATGTTCCTGAGCATCTTTCCCATCCCAACGAATTTTCTTTGTAGTGGGTGTAGCAGAAACCGTAGCATGAACAAGAACCTTAGGAATATCACCATCTTCAATGCCATCTGCATCACCTTCAATAATTGTAATTGCAGGTGTAATAGGACATGTTTCAACACCCTGCACAATATTCCATGATCCTTTTGGAACCAATACATGACCCATCATATAAGCCCATAATGGGTGATTTGTACCATCCAATTTATCCTCAACAACCAACATACAGGATAGACCTCTACTTTTAGTCATGGCCACTAACTTAAATATGCTGATGCAAATAAATGATTGTATCTCAAAAAGTTGAAGAGGACTACCCTGTCGAGTTGTGCTAAATGTGTAGCAGAATTTGAGGCACTTATACTAGCGAACCAAAACCTGTATATCTTTGGCATAAAAAGACAAAATTGCCTACACAAGCACTACAATAGTGCATTCAGAGGCCGAAACGAGCTCATATTGTGATTTCGGAGCCTTGAGTATGCTCACCAATTTTCGTGCAATTATGAGACAATGACTACAAGGGTATCAAAGATGCCCTAGATGAAGCCACAACCTCCTCAAATACCAATTGTTGGAGTTTGAGGTCTGGAGAAGCACACAAAAAACACAAGGAAGAAGAAGAAGAAGAAGCTTGAAGCACAACACACAACACTGAATGTATTACTAAGAGAATGTGCAAAGATGAGTGACCTATTAGGGTTTTATGCATATATACAAGCTGGTGCAAAAAACCTCCTAAAGAGGGAAAAAGTGCCCCGATGGTGCTAGTGTGTTCACACATCACTACCTAAATATATCAAGAAGATAAATTTCCTCCTAGCCTCTAAGCTCTGTGAAATACGAAGAAGGGAGAGGGAAGCAGGACAAGTCACAACATGGACACATAATACATCTTGGACAAAGTTCAACATAGATGCCACAAATAATCTACATGACAATGACGAATCTATTCAAATTTATTGGCTATAATATATATAATATATAGTTTCTTTGGCTCTTGTTTCTTTTATAAAAGTTTACCAGATTAGAAAAGTTTTCTCCAAAATGCAAAAAATTTCCAAGTTTATAGCCCAAACGGACCCACGAGACGTCAAACGTTGAAGAACAGGGTAATCATTTATGCATTGGGTTTTCAACTTTATTTTTCTTAGTTTTAACAACTTCTTTCTTCTTAGGGCTTATTTCGATAAGACGTCAGAGCTTCCCTTTCATGGGATCTTTCCCTTTCATGTGCGGCAGCCTTGAGAGCGTGGATGTGAGCGCAATTCAATTCTTTCTTTTTCCATGAAAGATCCTCTTGCTTTCGTAGTTACTAAACAATGGAGCCTACAATGGGATAGTGGAGCCTACAATGGATCCATCACTATTTGTAGTTACTAAACATTTGGACATCATCAGTTACAACTTACGATGGTTTTAAGGAATAATCTCCCCTGTACAATTTGTTGATTTTCCCTGCTATATCTCACATCACGTTCAATGTGTGGATACTAACGAAATTGCCGACAATAATTATTTATATTATTACGACACAGATTATATACAAGAAATCAATAAATTATCTGTGATCTCTTCTAGATCAATTTTTTATTAGGCTAATCTTTTTATTAGGCTAATCTCTTCTAGATCAATTTTTTATTAGATCAATAAACTTTGAGCTGCATCTCGAATTATGCACATGAAGCTCTTAACTACAAATTATGTTATTCTTATACACTCGACGTAGAGGAATTAAAATTCAAGTACCCGCTATTACTTGCATACACAAACTGACACGTATTTTGTTGTTGTTGATTTAGAGAAAAATAAGTCTCCATCCATTTCATGTTACTGTGTTGATCAAAAGGTTTAGCACTTCTAGCCCACTTCAAATATCATCACCTAACAACAAAATAACATAGGAAATTACCATGATAGCAATTAAATAACAAATATTACTATGGAAATTGTAGAAGAGAGGAAAAATATGAATGTGATTGGCTTGATTATCAAGGATGGGCCTCACTTATCCAAATATGGACTTGTTAAATGGTGATTTCCGGGAATTTGCTGAGAGGAATGTACGTGTAACTTGTTATTCTTGAGTTTGTGCTGTCTATTACAATTTCATATGCACAAGCAAGCCATCTTCTTCAATACCCATGATGACTAGAGCTAGACAAGCAGCCGCAACGTGTAGGGAGGAACAAGGACTCAAAGATAGAGATGAGGAAAAGAAGGCTGGTTGGAAAGACCAAGCAGACATGGAAGGAGCTTATGAGAGGGTGACTACTTCATGAAAGGACCAACCAACAAGTTGTTAGGAAAACACACAAGAGGTGAACATTGAGGAAATCTTGAAAGGTATTCTTCATAAGGTTAGTCTGTACCAACTCATACAAATGGATTCAAAAGTAAGAAGTCACTTGTTGAAGATTATACATTCTTCCTACTTGATCCTACCTCCTAGCATATGTGGTTTCATGGTTGAATTTCCTCTTGTACCCTTGGCAGACTACCAAAGCTCGAGTTTATCTATTTTTATAAGAGATGAAGCCCTTACAAGTGTTATTATAGATGGAGGCTCCAGCATCAATTTAATGCAAGATTTCACAATGAGGAAACTAAACCTCAACCCCACCAAGGTGGCACCATTTATAGTCGATCACACTGGCAGATCAATACCGAATTATTACACTGATTGGCATCATTGAGAAGGTATAGATGAAAGTGCAGGGTTGTCAGTTTTCCTTAGATTTTGTTGTTATTGCATTACCAGAGGACATATCTTATCCTCTACTTTTGGGAAGACCCTGGTTGAGACAAGCAAAAGCCTTGTAGGATGGGGGAAGAAACCAGTTGTGGATTTCTAGAAAAGATAATGCTAACATGCAGATACATTTAGAGGAGGGGTGCGACAATGCAAAGGCAACTAGATATGTAGTAGACCTATAGGTAATGCCTTCTTTACCTCAAGAAGATGGTGCACTGTAAAATTGGATGCTGAGGAGTGCAGAATGTTGTAGAATGGAAATATGTGAGGTGAATGAAGACTCTCTAGAACAAAAATTGACTCCTTCTCTCGAGCAAGGAGGTCGATTTAAACTTTTGCAAGAATCAACTAGTTATCTTGAGCAAGGGAATGAAGTTCAATTTTTGCAGGTTTCTTAAGACAGCCTTTTGACCTCTGTGGTCAATTTTTACCAACTAGGATGAGCACTCTCTTTTCTCCATGTAAGCCTCTCACGGATGCATGCCTCTTCCTCACAGGAGAGCGCCTTCTCATTGCGTGCGCAAGCAACAAGAAATAAAAAAAATCACTTTCCCTCCTATGAAAGGATGAGGGCTCTCATGTGTGTGTGTGAGAGGGAGAAAGAGATTCGTTATGTCTCTCTTGTTAGAGACTGATCATTGTTACAACCACCATATATGATTGAAAGAGATACACATGTGAGGGGAAGGTAGGGGTCCAAGAGCCAACCCCTTGCATATGGAATTGAAAGGAAGACATGAATGTTCCTAAACTTGTACACTACCAATGAAAATTATCATAGGTATTCACCAAATTCTTGATATGTTTTATGAAATATATCGCAGAGATTCGCCCAAACAACTTCTATATTACTTATAAGTTTAGTAGGAGCCCTTATTTTCTTCCTTGGCTATAAGCATTAACCAATTGTTGAAGGAGAAAAGTATAAGCCTAGATATCGTTGTCTCCAAGAAGCAAAGATGAACATTGAGGATCTTATGAGGAGATTACAAAAAAAGTGAACGCACCATGCTTTAGCCTTTTATTATTGTTGATCATTAAAAAATATATCAATGCACCATGCTTGTATTAGTATGGATCACATGTTTGGTGGGAGTGGTGTCCTTGTGAGATTTTAGACATAATGATAATGATTGGCCCAAAGCTCTCTCTTCGACCCTCTCCATAGGTGACTGTCCATTACCTTTAGAGGTACAACAACGCTTTTGTGTGGTTTTGGTGTATGCCTTGAATTCTAAACAAGCCTAAAATTGAGACCTACAACTCAGACTTCATGTCTAGCAAGCTAGTTGTCATCGGAGACTTCAACATGGTGGAGTCCGCCTATGATTGTTGGGAGCAAACCGGTTTGTTGCATAGACAGGATGGGAAACGTCTTTACGGATTGTCTAAAGTTGCACCGTGACTTGATCAAGCTCAACGATCGTTAGGGACTCTCGTGGTCCAACCTTCAACAACAAGCTCTGATCTCTACAAAGAACAACCTTATTGATAGAATTGGAACTCCTTCACGGTTCCAATGCTTGGACATAGTGTTGTCCGTCCATTTCCCCATCGTGACATAGTTCCATGCACTTGATGGGTATAAGCCCATCATGACTGTTTTAATTTTGCCTTACGTTCGCAAGAAAATTGAACGCACTTGATGGGTAGAAGATCAAGAGAAGTCCTCCCCAACACCTTCTATATGAATGTTGTTAAGTCAACCTAGCAGATTTTGAGAAGTACATACAAAGAGGATTAGAAACAATTTAAGAGAGAAATTCTATAGAAGACTCACTCGGCTTGAAATAAAAGTGTACAAAGGTAAGCTGCCATGGGTGTCATGACTCAAAGATGAATTTCGAAGCAAGAATCTCCGACCTTTCTTCAAAGAGTGATGGACATACAGGCGGATAAACAAAAATCAAATCAAATACTACATCCACAAAATGATTACGTCGAATGCAATTTAGAGGAAGAGAACTTTAAGGGCATTCTTGGCGTATCATAATTCATGGTCCCTAAGTCACGATCTTATGGAGGTTCCCAAGTTATGGAGGTTCGCTTTCTCTATTATCTACTTTCCTGTGTGTGGGAGATGCTACGAAAAAGATTTGATAAAGATGAAGAGCTTGCAAGAACTTTCTTTTGATGAACAGCTCGATGGAATGGATACGCTCAATGCTTCAGTAGTAGCGTGAAACTTATGTTTAGAAGAAGTCAACGCTTAAGATGGAAAAAAATCAAAACCTCAGTACACTCATATTTTCTTCTATCCTATGCACCAAAGGATAGGGGATTGTCTCCTCTATTTGGAAATCTTTGAATAACATGAAGTCCCAAGACTATCCTAGAAAACTTTATACATTCTAGGTAGAAGAATCATAAATCACAAGAGTAACCCATCCTTGAAGCACAAGAAGGTCTTGGCTCAAAAGCTTATGTATTCCTCATGAAGGTGACAAAATGCTAGTGATCTTGCATTATATATCCCCCTTATGTTCTTTTATGTTCTTCTTTATGTATCTTGTCAAAAGTAGACGTGCCCCATTTGATTTTGGAAATCTTTAGGCATTGGAGACTTCAACATGTTGGAATTTGTCTACGATTGTTGGGAGCAAAGGGGTTGTTCCAAAGACAATACGGGAAAGATCATTTAGGATTTTCTAACGTTGCAACATGACTTGGATTCGAGATCAACAGGGATTCTCATGGTCGAACACTCAAACTAGCTCGTATCTCTACAAAGCACAACTTGATAGATGCTACGTGCGAGAGAACCTTATCGATAGACTTGGAGTTCCTTCATTGTTCCAATGCTTGGATGTAGTCTTGTCCCTCCATTTGCCCAATGTTACCACATTCGGTTCCCCCTCTAGGGGCAACAAGGTTCCTTTTTTCCATGCACACTTGACGGTATTCATTTTACCTTAAGTTTGCAAGAAAATTGAACACACTTGATAGGTAGGCTTTTAAGAGCAATGGTCCTCAACACCCTTTTGGATCAATCTTGTTTAGCTAACCTAGAGGATCCTGAGAAGTACATAGAGAGGGGATGAAAAAAGATCAAAGAGAGAAAGTCTATCTAAGACTCACTTGGCTTGAAATAGAAGTATAGAAAGGTAAGCTACCAATGGGATCTCATCAAAATCAAGTGCAAGCTCAGAGTCAAAGAGGAATTTCAAAGCAAGAAGCTCCAACCTTTCTTCAAACATTGGTGGACACATAAGGTGGATAAATATAAGTTATGTGTAAATTCCTTAATGAAAATAAAATTGAAGAGCACATCCACAAAATGAAGTAATTAGGAGGGTGTTGAATGCAATCTAGAGGAACAGAACTACAACTTTATTTTAAAACACTTTAAGGGGACTCTTGGGGAATTAGGCATCATGAATGATCGACTTCATGATTGCATGGTCCTAGAGACATGAGCTTATGGAATCCATTGAGCCCCTATTTTCTTAGCAAAGTTATGAGCCTTGAAAATGTGAGGAGGCCTAGACCGATGGGATTGGGTGCTAAGCAAGTCATAGTCTGAGCTCCAATATTAGAAGGGCATGCAATTGAATGTGGCCAAATAGGGATGGTGATCAACACATTCTTGATTTTCACTAGTATCTACTTTCTTGCATGTGGGAGATGTTATGAAAAAGATTTGGCAAAGATCAAGAGCTTGCAAGAGATTTCTTTGGATGGGGGACCCTAATAGGAGGGGAATTCCATAAAGATCATAGGTGCATCTATGCTAGGCTTAAGGAGCTCCATGGAATGTATATGCTCAATGCTTTACCACTAGCCAACAAAGTTGTGGCTAGATGGATTGTGTTTTCTTTTATCCTATCCACCAAAGTTTCGGGGATTGTCACCTTGATTTGGAAATCTTCTAACGGCATGAACTCCCATTGCTCTCCTAGAAAACCTTATAATCCCAAGGTAGACGAATAAAAAATAACCAAAGTAACGCCCAGAAGGAGGTCTTGGCTCATGAAGGGGAGAGAAAGGCTATTGAGCTTGCTTTGTGTATCCCCCTAATGTTCTTGTAGTCTTCTCCTTTTCTTAAATCAATTTTTGTTTTGGATGGAAACTGTTTTGGATTCGTGAAACAAATGATATCCATACAATCTCTTTTCCTCTCATTTTTTGGTAAACCTTGGTTAAAGGTGGTTTTTTTTTTGTTCACTTCCAACTCTAAGCAAGAAAGCCTATTAAATAGTTTATCCCTTTTTTCTTTCCACTTCTTTGAATTCCTCTTCCAGCCTCACTAAGGATTCTTCATGTAGAGCTTACTATTTCGATATGGGTGTGAGTAAGGAAGGACCCATTCTAAAAATAGCCACTCTCCAAGGATCTTCAATGCATCACCACACCAAAGGTAGGGATAAGATTGAAAGGGTGAACATGGAACCAAGGACCCAAAATGATCCTATTGCACTGTTGGGTTATAAGGGTTGCCCACAATTCCTCTTATGTAATGACACCCTCTAGTACTCATAAAAATATCTCTTTTTGGCATTTAGGAGATGTGCTCATGTGAACACTCTCCTAAGCCCTTTTTAATATTTTCCTTATGCTATAGTGTGGAAGCATCTTAAATACATCCACCTTTTTGCACATATGTAGAAATCCCACGTTGAGAAATTCCCACGCTCCCATTTCCTTGAGATTTGGGAATATTCTCCAAGATATCAAAAGATATGTTAGTTAGAAAGCATGTGCTCCTTTTTGACTAGTCAAAAAGAGCACATGGGAGAATGTGCCTAGCCTATATATAGAGGCTCATTTCTTGTAATGGGGGGGCTTTTTGGTCATGCTCTCATGTAAAATCCTTTCAATGGAAGAACTCTCCTTTCTCTTAAGGCTTTGTGCATATATGTATTTAGTCTTGGAGAGTGTGAGAGTGAGGTGTGTGTGCATGCTAGCATTTCCTTTGTGTGTAAGTAGAGTGTTGCAATTGTCTTGTATTTTACATATGTGACTAGGATCCTTGACTCCCATTGCTCCATATTTTCAAGCATGTGGCATAGCTGCGGGCTGATGGCCAATGGCTTGAACATGGTGGAGGATGGGGTGGATGAAAGGAGAGTCTTTCTTGGGCCTTCCTTCTTGCTTCCATGCAAGGTGGTGTGGGTCTTGGCTCCCAAGGGCATACTACAACAACAAATTTGGCGCCGTTGCCGGGGAGAATGGCCTTTCATCACTTGGAGTGCTCAAGAGCATGTGGTAAGATATTGATTTGCAATTTTTCTACTTATTCACTCAGGTTATGTGTGTTGGCATGGCACTTTCACCCTTCCATTGGACCATTAGTTCCCCATTATTTGTTTTTAGTAGTGTAGTTTTAGTTCATGTTTGGTTGATGCACAAAAGCACCCCCTTACCTCCCTTCTCTCATTCTCTCTTTCACATACACACCTCCACACACACTCACATTGGGCATCACTCTTCACCCCTGTCACTTCTTGTTTTGAGTGTCAGCCTTGAATAGGGGGGGTGGGTACTACCCTCTCTAACCCCTCCCTCTCTTCACTTATTTGAAAAAAAAAAAAGAGAGAGAAAATACATGCCAAAGAAAAAGATGAGATCCGAATTTCTCACGTGTGCCCTTGAAAATTCAAGAAAGAGAAGTAATACCGTCTCTGTAATGAATCATGATGGGCCCTCACGAATTTGAAGCATTATAGAGTAGCCACGGATTTTTTTATGGATCGTCCTTACCACCTACCATACAAATGGGCAGTTAATGTGGGCAGTACCCATCAACTCTCTCTCATGAATATGGCGGCAGTCTTCGTATGTGAGGGTGGGAGTATGCTCTCCACCCTTCTCGTTTTTCTGAAGCTGCAGGTGGCAGTAATGCTTCTGGGGAGCATTCAGCGTTGTCTGCTCCCGCTCTGCATCACACTTGCCAATTAGGTGGGGGAAGGTTGAGCAATGTCTTCTCCTCTACAGGCAAGATAGACGAGTTGCACCTTGCTCCCCCTATCGTGCTCCTTCTCTGAAGAATCTACCAAGCTGGGCCGATGACTGATATTCCTCTACCGTGGCTCAGTGTGGAGCTTCCTTTGCTCCCCTGCCCTTCTTCTTCTCCATTTTGAAGACTTCGATGAGTCTGTGCTACGCGAAGGCTGAGACCCTTTGTCTCCCCTGGTGCCTCCATTCGTAGTTTGGGAGCTTGAAGCTTCCCTCCTGGGGGTCGAGTATCTGCCTCCCATGGTTGCTTTAACATCAACTTCCGCTCTGTCGTGAGCATCCTCTCCTCCTACAGCATCTCTAGCTTGAGGCAGAGTCGCGTTTATCCTATGCTTCCCTTTGGTCCCTATAACTATTGGCAGAATCAACCTCTCGCATCTTCGTTTTGGGTAGCAGAGCTCTCTGTCATGCAAGGCGCTACAACTACTAGTGTTGGGGAATTTGAAAGATCGGCTTTGTGCATCATGGTTGGGTGGTGCTTCCATGAAAAGATCTGATTCATGCTCATGCTCTTAGAACTTCCCCTTTTGCATCTCTACTCCAACTTGTATCTATGGATGGGTTCTTTCGTGCGGCTTGCTGAGCATGATCTTAAGGTAAAGCTTTCGATGGCTCCTATGTCTCAAAATGGTGATTGAGGTTAACTCAGACTCCTTCTTTCTGGGCTCACAACTAAAGAACTTTGGGAGATTTTGCCTCCTTGATGATGTCGAGATCGAGCCATGCCTACCCCTCCCTTTTGATTCTTGCATAAGAGGGCACCATGATGTACAGAACAATGCTCTTCCCGTGATGTCCTTCTTGGTGTCATGGGATTTTACCCCGACCACCCTCTCAGGCTGCTCGACTTTTAGAACTTCATCTCTATTCTATTTTTTGGAGCTTTGCATTTCTCTATACATGCTGCTATGTTCAGCCTTGGCTTCTCCTAGTGGAGATTTATTTCACTTCATCCTAATTGCCATTGAGGATATGGTTCATGGAGCAGGTCGCTCCTCTCATAAGAAGACGCTCGTGGAGGAAAACCTTGGGGATTATGTGCCTGGCTCCTCTCTCAAACATTGTCCACTATATATACTGCCATCAGACTACTTTTTGAAGAAGATTTGCATCCATGTAGTGCAAAAAATATGGCAGATCGTGGCTCCATCCCCCTATGAGGGCGTTGATATGTCTTCTATGTCGTTACTATATGAAATATGCTGGTTGCTGTACAAAGTATGGAAGGCATGAGCTGCACATTAATGCCGGCAAAGCTGTAACACATTTTGTTCGAGATACCAGTATCGAGACTAAACGTGTGGTGTTGAACTCAAGGAGACAATACGGCATTCCTTTTTTTTCAAAGGATTGAGGGAAGCATTGTGGATTTACTTACTACTTTTCTATGAAAGTTTTGTTTTAAAAGAATGGTTACAATGGACCTCAAACCTATATGCTTAATGATCATAGTCGTCACAGTTTATGCATTGCTTCCACGATTAGAATCTGTCTATATGCTGTGAAATCATCTACAATTTTCAATGGGTGTCCAATTTCAACATCATCGAGGGAGACATTTACATATTTTGCAGATTATACTAATGATTAAGAATGTGTGAAGATTTTCTTGAAGGACTCGTGAAAGCATCTCGGGATCAAGTTCGTGACTTTGAGAAAACCCCAAGTATTCGGGCTGGATAGTGTATGTCCTTCGATGGCCTTGTTCTGATGCTTGTGCAGATCTCTATGCCCTTGCCCCGTCTTCATGATCATCTGTTCTCACCTTGTGATTTGGCGGACGACTCCATGATTTCAACAGCTCTCCATGCTTGGCTTGCTATAATAGTAGAGCGAAGGAACTTGTGAGGAACGTGCTTCTAACTGTCAAGTGGATGTGAGGACACAGTACCAGCTCACATTGACCAAAGGCTGGTTGAATGTTAGGAGTTTGAAATGATTGGTGTCCACAATCCATGGGCTTGGTACATCTATCGTAAAGGTTAGGTATGATGTAACCCTTGAAAGAAAACTTTGTTGGGAATGTTATGCACCCACATTGGTGGCAGGTTCGATATCTCATGTGCCTTCTTATGTTTTGACTTTGAAAGATATTGCAGTTATTCACTTTTCTCGACTTAGGCATTGCAAAGGAACTATATTGTTATATTCCCTCTTGATTGTGGAATCTTAGTCGAAAAAGGGGCTATAGTGGTCCACTCTTGCTATGCATACCAACGACTGTAGCATTCCTGGTAGGTGTGCCTCCTTCCTAAAAACCGCTCATCTGTTGGTTATAAGGTGTACACTGAGAAAAGGTGAAGTCTCGACCAGAGTTATCTCTGCAACCTCACCACGAGGCAGACTCTGAGTGTTCTACTACATCAAGGTTTGATGAAACCATAGTGACAGATGTTGTGTTTCCACACCATAGATAAAACTATTCTACAAATTTGCAGTTGGCTAAACTTTTTAGTGCTGGACTTCAACTAATCTACCATCCGCACTTTTCAATTCCATGAAATGTGGTGGGTTCCATGAAGTACAAAATCTGTTTGTTGTGGCCCCTAGTCTTGAGGGCTTGTTGTTGTTGTAGGTCACGACTATTGATGAATGGCACACAGCCCCCTCAGACGGCGCTCGCTCTCATGCTTGGCTAGATGCAAGCTTTGGATTTTTCATCGGTGTCTTCTAAAGAATGGTTCTACTTCTTTCTATGTGACATGGTGTATGCAGTTCATAGTTGGGCATTTTTTGGTCAATAAAATTCTTGGTGTATTGCCCTTTGCTGGAAAATGGTTTCTATGCAAGACTCTGCTCTAAGGATGTCTTGCTCTCGGGAAGTAGATTATACGGATTATGGGTGCACACAATCGCTTGTTAGGCACATCATAGTCTACTTGGGGGACACAATGTGGTTTACTACACCGAGCATTTAATCTTTTGGCAGATGAGCGCTCAGACAATATTTATGCTGAATACTCGAAGAAGTTGGCTACAGGCATGGGGTTTGACTGTCAAATCTGGTTTATCAATCTATGTGTTGCATGACAATGTGGTTCACTGCCTCATTTTGGTTGTAACAGAGGGCTTCTTTGTGCTCAACTCAAAAATCTGGATTGCTAATATGCGTCTTCTTGAGATTGATTCTACTTGTTCCTATGTATGTGTGAAGTTTGTATGATGCTTGAGGTACATGTGTATGGACATTACAAGTTTGTATGCTGCCAAAATTCATGGTTTACAGGTACCATACATAGTTGAGCTATTTTGGTCAGCACATTTTCTGGCCAGTTGCCCTTTTATTGGGGAATGCTTTCTATGCTAGGATTCAAGCTTACCCATTCTGTTCATGAGCAGATTCAACTCATATATTTGGGCATAAGTAACCACCACTACAAGATTTGCAACTAATGTGGTTGATGTCCAAAACCCATCATCATGTGGAGATACTGATATAAGTGTTTTGGACTCTAGTGATCAAGAGTATGATGCGGGCACAACTATGGTATAAAGTTCATGCCTTTTTTGCAGATATGTTTGATGCAAGGATTGCTCACGAATGTTGGGGTCATACTCCGAATTTTCGTGAATGCAGTAAAAGCTAAGATTGGCTTGTGTGGGGTAGTGTGATTGTCCACAATACCTGCAATCATGTTGATGGTTGTTGTCACTTCCTTATGATGGGGCAGCAAGAATTAATTGCAGGATTTAAAAGAATGCTATAGCTTATGGAAGTTGGTTACTTTCTTGCTTCCCATGTTTGCAATTTTATGTATGCACATGAGTCTTTTTGGAAAAGCAGGTGATGTACCAATGTTTGGAGTTCTGGTCATTGTCTTGTGGTTGTCTAAATTTCTAGACCTTTACCTGCCACTCATTTTGTTTCACATCCGATGATGTACTTATTTCAGATGAAGTATTTCTGACACATGACAGTCTATGACAGTTTGCCCCATCATCATATTTTATTGCTCCTTGTTGGGAAATATTTTTTATGATGGGTACTTGAGCTCCTGGATGGTTTTTTTTTTTTTTTTCAACTACCCCCCTTGACATTCACTAGTTTTGGGGCTTCACACTGACTGTGAACTGCTTACCTTCACTTGGAAGGTTTTGATTTTCAGGAACTACTCCATGGGATGGCTGCATATTCGGAAACAAAAGGCTACTCTTCTGGATTGCTGGGCTGACTGCCCCCCAAGGGGATTGTGTCGCTCAACACTGAAGACCTGCAGACTGAAGAAGACTTGCAAATTTGAAGACTTGAGGGCTGCAGATCTGAAGACTTGAAGACTCAAACTTGGACTTGTTCAGCAATGTATGCTTCTCCTATCTTAGCTTTGTCGAGGACGACAAAGTCTAGGAGGAGGAGAGTGTTGGGTTATAAGGGTTGCCCACAATTCCTCTTATGTAATGACACCCTCTAGTACTCATAAAAATATCTCTTTTTTGCATTTAGGAGATGTGCTCATGTGAACACTCTCCTAAGCCCTTTTTAATATTTTCCTTATGCTATAGTGTGGAAGCATCTTAAATACATCCACCTTTTTGCACATATGTAGAAATCCCACGTTGAGAAATTCCCACGCTCCCATTTCTTTGAGATTTGGGAATATTTTCCAAGATATCAAAAGATATGTTAGTTAGAAAGCATGTGCTCCTTTTTGACTAGTCAAAAAGAGCACATGGGAGAATGTGCCTAGCCTATATATAGAGGCTCATTTCTTGTAATGGGGGGGCTTTTTGGTCGTGCTCTCATGTAAAATCCTTTCAATGGAAGAACTCTCCTTTCTCTTAAGGCTTTGTGCATATATGTATTTAGTCTTGGAGAGTGTGAGAGTGAGGTGTGTGTGCATGCTAGCATTTCCTTTGTGTGTAAGTAGAGTGTTGCAATTGTCTTGTATTTTACATATGTGACTAGGATCCTTGACTCCCATTGCTCCATATTTTCAAGCATGTGGCATAGCTGCGGGCTGATGGCCAATGGCTTGAACATGGTGGAGGATGGGGTGGATGAAAGGAGAGTCTTTCTTGGGCCTTCCTTCTTGCTTCCATGCAAGGTGGTGTGGGTCTTGGCTCCCAAGGGCATACTACAACAACATGCACAAACTAAAGGACATGGTGATTGGGTAATGATCCACAGATTATATCATATAGAGGAAACTTTAAAATCTAACGCGGGCACCAAATGTTTTATGGACCATCTCGGATGTATAACATCTACAAAATCGGAGATTACATCTAAAACATTTTAAGATCTAGAGCTTGTTCTTATTTTCCATACTCGAGTAAGAGTAGTATTTAATTCCAATAATTCCAAATAGAGTTCAAAGAGCTTGACATTTATTGCACCCGCCTTATGATTGAATGTTAGAACTTCCAAGGGATGTCACACAAAGTGGAAAGGATTTCAAGAAATTCTTATGTATGAATCCACACCTGATCTAACATAAATGCATACAGGAAGAAATCATGAAAATTTTAGTACCCCAAGAAACTCAAAACCACCCATCAATTATGACCCTTAGTGGTGGAATCATCAAAAATCTATTTACATCGAAACAATACTATTCACCATTGCCTTCTCGAGGATGCTTTGTCAAAATCCAAACATTAGATGAAGTAACCTTATTGAGTACATTCATAAGTCCGTCTTTTTATTTTTTTTTAACAAAGAGGAAGTTCGACCAAAGCCTAGTCTTCCTCGCTAGAACCAATTGAAAAAAGAAAGGACTCGTACGATGAAGGAGCATAGTGCCATTGGATCCCCCAACTCCCACAAAGCAAGGGTAGTCCATCTTGACTACCTGAAGGAAATATAAGGTGACATCCAAGCCTTTATCCTCTAGCCACGATTTAGAATGATCAATTGTGAGAGATACTAGAGTCCTTCAATATCGAACAGAACAATAGTCCTTCTAGTTTTGAGGTTTGTATTCTCTCAAGGTTGCATTTATTGGGCCAAATTATTACAAAATACCAAATATCTTTGTTTCATTCATGTTTATGTGAATAAACACAAAACATTTGACATGGGTAGACTTTTGATCGAAAAGTTCTTCGATCAAAAACTTTTTCAATTGAAAATGCTTTCGATCGAGAACGGGTTCCTAACACAAAATATATATTTTTTTAATTTTCGATCAAAAAGGTCATTGCGCACATGCTTGTTTGCTAGTCTATAAATCTATTCATTTCGAAAATGTAGCTCTCGTGCGGGAAGGACAATATGAAATGATCCATAAAGTCAGAATAATGCACCCCAGATTCATCAAGGAAGTATTTGCACCCAAGTTATTCAGACTACCTGGTGCCGACATACAAACATGAGAGAACAAGTCCATGAATGAAACCACTATTTTGTCTGTTATGCATAGTGGAATTATTAGTCCACTTGGATTAGCTAGGCACCATAGCAAAAGTGTGTGCCTTATTTTTTAATTATGGAATGGTGATACATCAGACATGTGGTTGGAGAAAATGAAGAAGGAGTACCTAAACATACCATGAAGGAGAGGTACTGAACACACACAGAAGGAGAAATAACAACCTTGAATACAAGACTTTGGAAGTTGATCAACAAATTATTGCAAACAATATCATTTTTACACACTTGTAGTATATCCCACAATGATTTCCATCCAAGAAACATTTTGTTTGCAGTTTTAAGCTCAACATGCTCATAGCAGGTTATGTGATTTTGGTAGAGCAACATATTTAACAGCAAAAGAAATGTTTTTTGAAGCTACTTGATTTAGAAATATCAACTAAAAATGAGTGGAGTTGAAAGTGTTGGTGGATTGCATCGGAATGTATATCCACTAGTCCTCCACCTCTTAATAAAAGTCAGGAGACATTTATGGTTTCGATACTACTATTGCAACTCTTGAAATATATAGATTTAAATACTTATCCCATTGATAGAAATGGGATTTAAAAGTTCAAATATGCTTTAGGGCTAGCTTCTAACAGTGATGCTTTAGGGCAACCCGAATCGCAGGCCTCCCTCACAAAGGAAACGAGAAGGCTCTAACCTTGTTTCCAATTCGTTTTAACATTCTTGTTTTTTTTTGTAAGGAAGTTTGACCATTGAAATCTAGTCTCCTCGATTAGCTTGAATTGATAGAAAGTACAATGAAAGTGGACATATGACCCCTAGGACCCTTGAATCCCATAAAGCAAGGGTGAGATGCCTAGTAGCTACTTAGGCCTGAAGGTCTACAAAGGTAAACACTAAGAAAAGATGATCCTAAGGCTAGAGGAGCTGAGTCGTTTGAGACAAAAAATCCATAAAATCCAATAGTCCCCTCAAAGAACTGACTTTAATAGCTTAGTACTAAATTGATGATTTTAATAGCTTACTACTAAAGTGATGAATGATTGAACCCCCACTCCAAACATTCAGAGACAAAGGGCCCAATCGAATGGGTTGACATGCACAAATATCTCTATAACGTTTCAGGTAAGCCTCTCACGGATGCGTGCCTCTTCCTCACAAAAGAGCGCCTTCTCATTGCATGCGCAAGCAAAAAGAGGATTAAAAAGTCTCTTTCCCTCCTATGAAAGGATTGATGGGGGAAGTATCTCAACCCCTAAGCAACGATGAAGCGCGAATGACCTCCACAGGTATCCTTCTTTGACCTCTGCACACCAAAAATGCTCTTACTTAGAGCTTATGCGGAGAACTCCAGTGAGCTTTTGTAGACCTGTAGTAGACACCAAGGGCTTTCCAACAAAACAAATTTCACTTGAAATGGATGCTTACACAAAGAGAAACAATGTCTACAACATGAGCTAGTTGAATGCTCACAACTGCTAGTCAAGCAGAGACCTCACTTCACTCCAGCAAACTTTTCTCAGAGATTATACAGAGAATGAATCTCAAACTTATGTCAACTTTAGAGGACTCTAATAGCTACTCAATGACACCAAAATCATAGCAAATGGATACATAGAGAAGGAGAACCAGCCCTTACAACAGAGAGCAAAATATTTCCAACAGAGCCTACACAAAGAGAGAGATATCAATCACACAACTTCACTAAAATGAATGTTGCTCCCAGCTTACTCAGAGAATGCTCCAGAGAATTGGTAAGCATAAAATAGACTCTTATAGCTATCCAATGAGACAAGAATTACATCAAATGGATACCATATGAGGGAGAACCAATGCTAACAACTCAGGGGTAGAGAGTTGCAACACTGCCTGTGCACACACATAGATATGCCTACTAAAAGAAAACAAACAAGCAAGCAAGGGGGTTGCTTAAGCAAGGGGCTTGCTTATCACAACTCCAGCACTTAGTGCTCACTTTACATGAGCTAAAACTCCAAGAAGATGGCCCCAAAAGAAGTCGGGATACATGCTCCTTTTATAGTGAGAGGTGTGCCCCTAAAATCTAGGAACTACCTTTCCAAATCAGCCTCCTAACTTGGAGGAATTAGTTGAGATGACTTGGGGAGTGGTTGAGTGACTTTTCTTGATGGAATCTCGTGGCTTTTGGCTTCCTTTGATTGCTCCACATGTCCATAAAAGATTCCCCACGAATTTTTAGCTTGAAGCTTGACTTTTAACACTCCCCCTCAAGCTTCAATTCTTCATCCTCATCCAAGCTCCTTCATGTTGATGCATTGCTTGAATTTTGAAATCTTCATCCCATCCAAAGCCTTTGTAAACATGTCCGCAACTTGGTCCTTAGTACCAATATGATGTACTGAAACTTCCTTGGATATCACCTTTTCCCTTATGAAGTGATAGTGCACTTCAATATGCTTGGTTCTAGCATGATAGACAGGGTTCGATGCTAGATGAATGCTACTCATGTTGTCACAAAAAATTGGATATGTGTCAACCTGCAAATTAAGCTCCATAAATAACTTCTTAATCCACATTAGCTCACATGTGACTTGAGCCAAAGCTCTATACTCAGCCTCGGTGGAAGATAATGCAACCGTGGGTTGCTTCTTTGAAATCCATGAGATGATCTTGCTACCTAGCATGACTAGGTAACCACTTGTACTCCTTCTATCTTCCTTCGAACCGGCCCTATCGGCATCGGAATAAGCTTTGACCTGCATATCATCATCAAATGAGTAGAACAATCCTTCATTTATAGTGGCTTTGAGATATCGCAACATTCTTCTTGCAGCTTGCAAGTGTGTAGTCCTTGGACTATGCATAAATTGTGATAACACTCCAACTCCATATGCTATGTCAGGTCTGGTTATTGTGGCATAATTGAAAGAGCCTACAATAGATCGATACAAAGTTACATCCTCTAATGGATCTCCATCAATGGAGCTTAGCTTTACATTAACTTCCATGGGATTTGAAATAGGCTTGCAATGTAGCATCCCAAACCTCTCAAGTAGGTCTAGAATATACTTCCTTTGTATGAGCATAATACCTTCTTCTTTGTATACAACTTCAATGCCAAGAAAATACCTAAGATCTCCAAGATCAGAGATCCTAAACTCCTTTCCAAGCTTTGCCTTGATCTCCTCAATGCCCTTTGTATCATTACCTGTAATGATAAGATCATCTACATACACGCACATGTAGACCACAAGTTCTCCTCTTTGTTTGATGAAGAGAGATGGATCCGCCTTGCATTGATTGTAACCACATTTGATCAAATAGTCCACCAATCTTTGGTTCCAAGCCCT
Source organism: Ceratopteris richardii (assembly GCA_020310875.1). Classification (NCBI taxonomy): domain Eukaryota; kingdom Viridiplantae; phylum Streptophyta; class Polypodiopsida; order Polypodiales; family Pteridaceae; genus Ceratopteris; species Ceratopteris richardii. The sequence continues at coordinate 165,151,045 of CM035417.1, read as the reverse complement.
TGGAGCTTGCTTTAGGCCATAAAGTGCCTTCTTCAACCTACAAACATGATGTGGAAACTCTTTATGAACAAAACCTAGTGGTTGCTCCATGTATACCTCTTCTTCCAAGTCTCCATTGAGAAAGGCATTCTTGATATCCAATTGGAAGAGCTTCCATCCTTTGCTAGCAGCCATTGCAATGAGTGTCCTAATGGTGCTCATCTTTGCCACGGGGCTGAATGTCTCTTCAAAGTCCACTCCATAGGTTTGTGCAAAACCCTTGGCCACCAATCTTGCTTTGAACCTAGAAATAGATCCATCTGAATTCCTCTTTACTTTATACACCCACTTATTACCTATTACCTTCATGTTCTCCTTCTTGGGCACTAGAGTCCATGTTTGATTTTCCTCAAGTGCGTCGATCTCTTCTTGCATTGCCTCTTTCCATTCGGTGTACCTGCTTGCATCTTCATAGCAATCGGGCTCATGATCTTCTACTACTTTGTTCATATATGCATAATGTGTTGCCATGTATGAATCATAAGTAAACCTTTGAGTTGGATACTTAACTCTAGAAGACTTCCTTTCTTCACCTTTTGGAGGAATAAACCTCCTTTGCCTTGGGAACTTGATCTCTTTCTTTGACGTGGCTTCTTTCTCCATCATGTGTCCTTCATCATCTTCAACTTCATTACCTTCTTCATCCAACTCCACCAATGTTGCTTTGCCTTTGTTGATTGATTGTGCTTCATAGCTTGATGAAGATCTCCCCCTCCATGGTGAGTTCATGCTTGAACTATCTTCATTGATGGAACACCTTCGGCCGCTTAGCTCTAGGTCGATTTGTTCTTCATCATGTCCATGCTTTTCTTCTTCATAGTCCTGCATACAATCATACTTCTTATACCAAGGGAGTAGCTCATCAAATGCTACATCCCTTGATATCCTCAAGTCCTTTGTATTTGGGTTGAAGCACCTGTAACCTTTATGATCATTTGAATATCCTAGAAACACACACTTTTCTGCCTTTGGTTGTAGCTTGTGCCTCAATTCACTTGGCACATGTACATAACAAGTACATCCAAATATCTTCAAGTGGGAAAGATCAGGTTTCTTACCATAATAGGCTTGATATGGTGTCAAGCCATGGATCCCTGAGGTAGGAGCCCTATTCATTAGATACACGGCGGTATTTGCTGCATCACTCCAAAACATGTTAGGTACATTCATCTCATTAAGCATTGCTCTAGCGATCTCGGCAATGTATCTATTCTTTCTCTCTGCTACTCCATTTTGTTGGGGTGTGTACCTGCATGTTACTTGCCTCTTGATGCCTTGATCCATTAAAAAATCAGAAAACTCATTTGAGAAATATTCTCCCCCTCCATCGGACCTTAGCTTCTTGATATATGTACCTGTTTCCTTCTCTACCATTGCCTTGAATGCTTTGAAACATGTAAACACATCTGATTTGTTTTTGATGAAATAAACCCAAACCATCCTTGTGCAATCATCTATAAAAGTGACAAAGTACTTGTTACCTCCAATGGATTGCTCTTTCGTTGGCCCCCACACATCTGTATGTATCAACTCCAATGGATGTTGGCTTATGTAGCCACTCTTCTTGAATGGAAGTCTCGCTTGCTTCCCTAGTTGACAAGATTCACATAAATGCTTCATACCTTGTCCTTGGAAGTTGGGAAGACCTTCAACCAGCCTCTTGAATTGCATTTCCTTCATTCTTTGTATGTTGATGTGACCTATCCTCTTGTGCCACAAGTCCAACTCCGAAATCCTCTTGTTTCCATATGTGAAGTAGACATGTTGAGTAGAATGAGAATTTACCTCCAAAGTGAAGAGTCTCCCTTGCTTCTTTCCTCTTGCTATGACCTTGTAACCTTGCTTAGGGTTCTCCACAAAGCATCCACCTTTGTTGAACCTTACTTGATAGCCTCTTTCAACCATTTGCCCAACGGACACCAAGTTCTTTGTGATGGTAGGTACATGCAAGACATCCTTGAGACATCTTCCTTCCTCCTTGTCATCCAAAGCTACATCTCCAACATGGGAGATCTCATGGGCTGTATCATCACCTGTTTCTACATGTCCTTTACCTTTGGGAACATGTAGATTAGTAAACCAAGAAGCATTGCAACTCATATGGTTGCTACATCCACTATCAATATACCAAGTGTTATCTACTTTGCTTGAATTCCCATTCATGTGCATCATCAAGAGATTGTCATTTTCTGAACTTGTAGAAGCATAATTACCTTGGCCTTTGTATGAAGAACCTTGATTATAGTTCCTTTGGTTTCCTCCTTGGTAGCAATCTCTAGCATAGTGGCCAAACTTGCCACATATGTAACATCCTTCGCCATCTTGATTCCTGTTTTGTTGATGTCGTCCTCCTCTTCCTCTTGATCTTCCTCTCCCTCTTTGTGATGAGGTGCCTTGGTCATGTCCTTGATTTCTTGAGTGGCCTTGCCTTCCTCCAAACCTTCCTTTGCCCCTTCCTTGTCCTTGTCTTCCTTTGCCCCTTTGATTACCTGCATAGAAAACTTGTGCATCTTTGCTTTTAGTTGAACTTCCACCTATGTTCATTTCTTCGGTGACCATGAGAGCAACCAATTGCTCAAAATCGGGAAGATTATCCCTTACATAAACTGAAGTGGTAAAGGGTTTCCACTTCTCATCATCTCTCAAACCATTGAGAGTATAAGCCACAAGATCGTCATCGTCTACGTGGCTTCCAATGGATCCCAATGCATCTGATAACTCCTTGACCTTAAGTATGTAGTCATTTATGCTACTCCCTGAGCTCTTCCTAAGGTTGTTGAGCTCATTCTTGAGTTGGATCTTCCTTGCTTTGGTGCTTGTTGAATAAAGCCTTTCAAGTGTCTCCCATACCTTCATGCTTGAATCCAGGTCTTGGATATGGCCGATCATGCTATTGCTAATGTGTTGGGAAAGAATAAAGATAACCCTCTTGTCTCTTTCATTCCATTCCCTAAAGGCCCTTCTCTGGTCATTGGTTGGATTCTCATCCAACCTAGGTCTTGGTTCACTTCCACTAATCAACCCCCAAAGGCCCTTGCCCATAAGATAGTTGGAGACCCTAAATCTCCATGGTTGATAGTTACCTTTGTCTAGCTTTTCAATTTGAGTGTTGAAGTCTCCCATATCTAGTCTTTGATACTTGACCTAGCCCTTGGCTAATGCTCCAATGTGTGTAAAATGAAAATGAGGCTCTGAGGTTACCTCAATCCAAAGCTTTCCTTAGATGGACACCTTGTGCTCTTGCAAATTTGAGTAGAATAGCTCCCCCTTGATGTGAGCTACCTCCAAGAAGCTTTTGTTGATGCAACTCTTCAACCACCAACTCCAAGAGGTCTTCTTGCTTGTATGTGATACCTCCAAGATGCCCAAATGCTCTGATACCACTGATGGGGGAAGTATCTCAACCCCTAAGCAACGATGAAGCGCGAATGACCTCCACAGGTATCCTTCTTTGACCTCTGCACACCAAAAATGCTCTTACTCAGAGCTTATGCAGAGAACTCCAGTGAGCTTTTGTAGACCTGTAGTAGACACCAAGGGCTTTCCAACAAAACAAATTTCACTTGAAATGGATGCTTACACAAAGAGAAACAATGTCTACAACATGAGCTAGTTGAATGCTCACAACTGCTAGTCAAGCAGAGACCTCACTTCACTCCAGCAAACTTTTCTCAGAGATTATACAGAGAATGAATCTCAAACTTATGTCAACTTTAGAGGACTCTAATAGCTACCCAATGACACCAAAATCATAGCAAATGGATACATAGAGAAGGAGAACCAGCCCTTACAACAGAGAGCAAAATATTTCCAACAGAGCCTACACAAAGAGAGAGATATCAATCACACAACTTCACTAAAATGAATGTTGCTCCCAGCTTACTCAGAGAATGCTCCAGAGAATTGGTAAGCATAAAATAGACTCTTATAGCTATCCAATGAGACAAGAATTACATCAAATGGATACCATATGAGGGAGAACCAATGCTAACAACTCAGGGGTAGAGAGTTGCAACACTGCCTGCGCACACACATAGATATGCCTACTAAAAGAAAACAAACAAGCAAGCAAGGGGGTTGCTTAAGCAAGGGGCTTGCTTATCACAACTCCAGCACTTAGTGCTCACTTTACATGAGCTAAAACTCCAAGAAGATGGCCCCAAAAGAAGTCGGGATACATGCTCCTTTTATAGTGAGAGGTGTGCCCCTAAAATCTAGGAACTACCTTTCCAAATCAGCCTCCTAACTTGGAGGAATTAGTTGAGATGACTTGGGGAGTGGTTGAGTGACTTTTCTTGATGGAATCTCGTGGCTTTTGGCTTCCTTTGATTGCTCCACATGTCCATAAAAGATTCCCCACGAATTTTTAGCTTGAAGCTTGACTTTTAACAAGGATGAGGGCTCTCATGTGTGTGTGTTTGAGAGAGAGAGAGAGGGAGAAAGAGATTCGTTATGTCTCCCTTGTTAGAGATTGATCATTCTTACAACCACCATATGCGATTGAAAGCGATACACGTGTGAGAGGAAGATAGGGGTCCATGAGCCAATCCCTTGCATATGGAATTGAAAGGAAGACATAAATGTTCGTAAACTTCTACACTACCAATGCAAATCATCATAAATATTCACGAAATTCTTGATAAGTTTTATGAAATATATCCTAGAGATTCGCCCGAACAACTTCTATATTACTTATAAGTTTAGTAGGAGCCCTTATTTTCTTCCTTGGCTATAACCATTAACCAAGTGTTGAAGGAGAAAAGTATAAGCCTAGATATCGTTGTCTCCAAGAAGCAAAGATGAAGATTGAGGATCTTATGAGGAGATTATAAAAACATTGAACGCACCATGCTTGAACCTTTTATTATTGTTGATCATTAAAAAATATATCAATGCACCATGCTTGTATTAGTATGGATCACATGTTTGGTGGGAGTGGTGTCCTTGTGAGATTTTAGACATAATGGTCATGATTGGCCGAAAGCTCTCTCTTGGACCCTCTCCATAGGTGACTGTCCATGACCTTTAGAGGTACAAAAACCTTTTTGTGTGGCTTTAGTGTATGTGTTGAATTTTAAACAAGCCTAAAATTGAGACCTACAACTCAGGCTCCATGTCTACCAAGCTAGTTGTCATCGGAGATTTCAACATGGTGGAGTTTGCCTATGATTGTTGGGAGCAAAAGGGGTGTTTCATAGACAGGATGGGAAATGCCTATGATTGTTGCAACATGACTTGATCAAGCTCAACGATCGTTAGGGACTCTCGTGGTGCAACCTTCAACTAACTGTAATCTCCACAAAGAACAACGTGATATATAGATGTTATGTGTCACAAAACCTTATTGATAGAATTGGAATTCTTGCACGGTTCCAATGCTTGGACATAGTGTTGTCCGTCCATTTTCCCATTGTGAAAAAGCTCCATGCACGCTTGACTGTTTTAATTTTGACTGTTTCACATCTACCATATGCTCAAGGTGATTTCTTGGTAACAAAATGGATAGAGAAAGCTCTACCCAGGTCATCTCAGCAGAAGCTTTGTGAATCTCTTAGATTGGATGCAACACTCGATGATTTTGTTCCAGCTGCATTGCGCATTGTGGAAGCTAGGCTACATTTTGAAGGCGATGCCCAACCAAATTATGCATCAGACTTAGATCCTATTGGGAAACTCAGGAAGGATTTGGAATCCTTAAGAATGTAGCAAAGTCACCAGGAAGAGAAGGTCATACCACCAATACTGTGCCACAATGTTGATGAAGTAGCTCAACTTCGTCATGAGTTAGAAGATTTGCGGGCTACACATGACATATGAATGCACGTTTGGTGTACACTATGTAGCAACAATGGACATTCCAATGTTAATTGTCCTAACAAGGTCAATTGTCAATTCTATGGCAAGGATGGTCATGAAGCAAGAGACTGCTCCTACCTCAAGGGAGCACAGTAGCGAGGTATCCCTCCGGTTCTTGATTCATATTATGCTAGTACTTCAAATGCACATAATAGAGAAGAGAATCATCCAACATAGCCTATATATAATAGGCCATTGATGTGTTATCACTGTGCTGAGTATGACCATATGCCTATGAAAGGATGAGGGCTCTCATGTGTGTGTGTGAGAAACAGAGATTCGTTAAGTCTCTCTTGTTAGAGATTGATCATTCTTACAACCACCATATGCGACTGAAAGCGATACACGTCGATGAGCCAATCCCTTGCATATGGAATTGAAAGGAAGACATAAATGTTCGGAAACTTCCACACTACCAATGAAAATTATCATAGATATTCACGAAATTCTTGATAAGTTTTATGAAATATATCCTAGAGATTCGCCCGAACAACTTCTAGATTATTTATAAGTTTAGTAGGAGCCCTTATTTTCTTCCTTGGCTATAACCAAGTGTTGAAGGAGAAAAGTATAAGCCTAGATATCGTTGTCTCCAAGAAGCAAAGGTGAACATTGAGGATCTTATGAGGAGATTATAAAAAAATTGAACGCACCATGCTTGAGCCTTTTATTATTGTTGATCATTAAAAAATATATCAGTGCACCATGCTTGTATTAGTATGGATCACATGTTTGGTGGGATTCGTGTCCTTGTGAGATTTTAGACATAATGGTCATGATTGGCCGAAAGCTCTCTCTTCGACCCTCTCCATAGGTGACTGTCCATTACCTTTAGAGACCCTTTTGTGTGGCTTTAGTGTACGTCTTCAATTCTAAACAAGCCTAAAATTGAGACCTACAACTGTGGCTCCATGTCTACCAAGCTAGTTGTCATCGGAGATTTCAACATGGTGGAGTTCGCCTATGATTGTTGGGAGCAAAAGGGTGGTTTCATAGACAGGATGGGAAACGTCTTTTCGGATTGTCTAAAGTTGCAACATGACTTGATCAAGCTCAATGATCGTTAGGAACTCTCGTGGTCCAACCTTCAACTCGTTGTAATCTCTACAAAGAACAACGCGATATATAGATGTTATGTGTCACGAAACCTTATTGATAGAATTGGTATTCCTGCACGGTTCCAATGCTTGGACATAGTCTTGTCCGTCCATTTTCCCATTGTGAAAAAGCTCCATGCACGCTTGACTGTTTTAATTTTGACTGTTTCACATCTACCATATGGTCAAGGTGATTTCTTAGTAACAAAATGGATAGAGAAAGCTCTACCCAGGTCATCTCAGTAGAAGCTTTGTGAATCTCTTAGATTGGATGCAACACTTGATGATTTAGTTGCAACTCCATTGCGCATTGTGGAAGCTAGGCTACATTTTGAAGGGGATGCCCAACCAAATTATGCATCAGACTTAGATCCTATTGGGAAACTCACGAAGGATTTGGAATCCTTAAGAAAGTAGCAAAGTCACCAAGAAGAGAATGTAATACCACCAATACTGTGCCACAATGTTGATGAAGTAGCTCAACTTCATCATGAGTTAGAAGATTTGCGGGCTACACATGACATATGAACGCACATTTGGTGTACAGTATGTAGCAATAGTGGACATTTCAATGTTAATTGTCATAACAAGGTCAATTGTCAATTCTATGGCAAGGATGATCATGAAGCAAGAGACCACTCCTACCTTAGGGGAGCACAACAATGAGGCATTCCTCCGATTCTTGATTCATATTATGCTAGTACTTCAAATCCACCTAATAGAGAAGAGAGTCATCCAACTGAGCCTAGATATAATAGGTTGTTGATGTGTTATCACCGTGGTGAGCATGGCCATATGCAAAATAGGTGTTTCTTACCAGAAGGTGCACCTCCTTTTGTGCATTGTCTAGAAGCTAAGGGTCACTATACCAAAGTTTGTCCAAGAAGCCGCCCTACACCAATTCACATGATTGCAGTCTCCCTAGAAGTAGAAGGTATGACTACCTAGTCTTATGTTGTTTCATCTTCGTCAATTCCCATGATGACTAGAGCTAGACAAGCAACAACAACGTGTAGGGAGGAACAAGGACTCAAAGATAGAGATGAGGAAAAGAAGGCTGGTTGGAAAGACCAAGCAGACATTGAAGGAGCTTATGAGAGGGTGACTACTTCACTAAAGGACCAACCAACAAGTTGTCAGGAAAACACACAGGAGGTGACGATCGAGGAAATCTTGAAAGGTATTCATCATAAGGTTAGTCTCTACCAACTCATAAAAACAGAATCAAAAGTAAGAATTCACTTGTTGAAGATTATACATTCTTCCTACTAGATCCCACCTCCTAGCATAGGTGGGTTCATGGTTGAATTTCCTCCTACACCCTTGGCAGACTACCAAAGCTCAAGTCCCTTTCAAGTGTTATTATAGATGGAGGCTCTAGCATCAATTTAATGCGAGATTTCACAATGAGGAAACTAAACCTCAACCCCACCAAGGCGACACCATTTATAGTCGATCACACTGGTAGATCAACACCGAATTACACTGATAGGCATCATTGAGAACGTATAGATGAAAGTGCAGGGTTGTCAGTTTTCCTTAGATTTTGTTGTTATTCCCTTACCACAGGACACATGATGAGGAGTGCATGATGAGGAGTACATAATGTTGTACAATGGAAATATGTGAGGCGAATGAAGACTCTCTAGAACAAAAACTGACTCCTTCTCTAGAGCAAGGAGGTCAATTTAAACTTTTGCAAGAATCAACTACCTATCTAAAGCAAGGGAATGAAGTTCAATTTTTGCAGGTATCTTAAGAAAAGCAAGGAACACTGAGAGAGCCTTTTGACCTCTATGGTCAATTTTTACCAAAGAGGACGAGTACTCTCTTTTCTCCAGGTAAGCCTCTCATGGATGCGTGCCTCTTCCTCACAGGAGAGCGCCTTCTCATTGCATGCCCAAGCAAAAAGAGGATAAAAAAATCTCTTTCCCTCCTATGAAAGGACGAGGGCTCTCATGTGTGTGTGTGTGTGTGTGAGAGGGAGAAAGAGATTCGTTATGTCTCTCTTGTTAGAGACTGATCATTCTTACAACCACCATATGGGATTGAAAGAGATACACATGTGAAAGAGATACACATGTGCAAGGAAGGTAGGGGTCCATGAGCCAATCCCTTGCATATGGGATTGAACGGAAGACATAAACGTTCCTAAACTTCTACACTTCCAATGAAAATTATCATAGATAGTCACCAAATTCTTGATACGTTTTATGAAATATATCCTAGAGATTCGCCCGAACAACTTCTATATTACTTATAAGTTTAGTAGGAGCCCTTATTTTCTTCCTTGGCTCCATGTCTACCAAGCTAGTTGTCATCCATGTGTTGAATTTTAAACAAGCCTAAAATTGAGACCTACAACTCAGGCTCCATGTCTACCAAGCTAGTTGTCATCGGAGATTTCAACATGGTGGAGTTCACCTAGTATGATTGTTGGGAGCAAAAGGATGGGAAATGTCTTTTCGGATTGTCTAAAGTTGCAACATGACTTGATCAAGTTCAATGATCGTTAGGAACTCTCGTGCTCCAACCTTCAACTCGTTGTAATCTCTACAAAGAACAATGCGATATATAGATGTTATGTGTCACAAAACCTTATTGATAGAATTGGAATTCCTGCACGGTTCCAATGCTTGGACATAGTCTTGTCCGTCCATTTTCCCATTGTGAAAAAGCTCCATGCACGCTTGACTGTTTCACATCTACCATATGCTCAAGGTGATTTCTTGGTAACAAATTGGATAGAGAAAGCTCTACCCAGGTCATCTCAGTAGAAGCTTTGTGAATCTCTTAGATTGGATGCAACACTTGATGATTTGTTGCAGCTCCATTGCGCATTGTGGAAGGTACGCTACATTTTGAAGGGGATGCCCAACCAAATTATGCATTAGACTTAGATCCTATTGGGAAACTCAGGAAGGATTTGGAATCCTTAAGAAAGTAGCAAAGTCACCAAGAAGAGAAGGTCATAACACCAATACTGTGCCACAATGTTGATGAAGTAGCTCAACTTCATCATGAGTTAGAAGATTTGCGGGCTATACATGACATATGAACGCACATTTGGTGTCCACTATGTAGCAATAGTGGACATTTCAATGTTATATGTCATAACAAGGTCAATTGTCAATTCTAAAGCAAGGATGATCATGAAGCAAGAGACCACTCCTACCTTAGGGGAGCATAGCAATGAGGCATTCCTCCGATTCTTGATTCATATTATGCTAGTACTTCAAATCCACCTAATAGAGAAGAGAGTCATCCAACTAAGCCTAGATATAATAGGTTGTTGATGTGTTATCACCGTGGTGAGCATGGCCATATGCAAAATAGGTGTTTCTTACCACAAGGTGCACCTCCTTTTGAGCATTGTCTAGAAGCTAAGGGTCACTATACCAAAGTTTGTCCAATAAGCTGCCCTACACCAATTCACATGATTGCAGTCTCCCTAGAAGTAGAAGGTATGACTACCCAGTCTTATGTTGTTTCATCTTCGTCAATTCCCATGATGACTAGAGCTAGGCAAGCAACAACAACGTGCAGGGAGGAACACGGACTCAAAGATAGAGATGAGGAAAAGAAGGCTGGTTGCAAAGACCAAGGAGACATTGAAGGAGCTTATGAGAGGGTGACTACTTCACTAAAGGACCAACCAACAAGTTGTCAGGAAAACACACAGGAGGTGACAATCGAGGAAATCTTGAAAGGTATTCATCATAAGGTTAGTCTCTACCAACTCATAAAAATGGAATCAAAAGTAAGAATTCACTTGTTGAAGATTATACATTCTTCCTACTAGATCCCACCTCCTAGCATAGGTGGGTTCATGGTTGAATTTCCTCCTGCACCCTTGGCAGACTACCAAAGCTCAAGTCCCTTTCAAGTGTTATTGTAGATGGAGGCTCTAGCATCAATTTAATGCGAGATTTCACAATGAGGAAACTAAACCTCAACCCAACCAAGGCGACACCATTTATAGTCGATCACACTGGTAGATCAACACCGAATTACACTGATAGGCATAATTGAGAACGTATAGATGAAAGTGCAGGGTTGTCACTTTTCCTTAGATTTTGTTGTTATTCCCTTACCACAGGACACATGATGAGGAGTGCATGATGAGGAGTACATAATGTTGTACAATGGAAATATGTGAGGCGAATGAAGACTCTCTAGAACAAAAACTGACTCCTTCTCTAGAGCAAGGAGGTCAATTTAAAATTTTGCAAGAATCAACTACCTATCTAAAGCAAGGGAATGAAGTTCAATTTTTGCAGGTATCTTAAGAAAAGCAAGGAACACTGAGAGAGCCTTTTGACCTCTATGGTCAATTTTTACCAAAGAGGACGAGTACTCTCTTTTCTCCAGGTAAGCCTCTCATGGATGCGTGCCTCTTCCTCACAGGAGATCGCCTTCTCATTGCATGCCCAAGCAAAAAGAGGATAAAAAAATCTCTTTCCCTCCTATGAAAGGACGAGGGCTCTCATGTGTGTGTGTGTGTGTGAGAGGGAGAAAGAGATTCGTTATGTCTCTCTTGTTAGAGACTGATCATTCTTACAACCACCATATGGGATTGAAAGAGATACACATGTGAAAGAGATACACATGTGCGAGGAAGGTAGGGGTCCATGAGCCAATCCCTTGCATATGGGATTGAACGGAAGACATAAACGTTCCTAAACTTCTACACTTCCAATGAAAATTATCATAGATAGTCACCAAATTCTTGATACGTTTTATGAAATATATCCTAGAGATTCGCCCAAACAACTTCTGTATTACTTATAAGTTTAGTAGGAGCCCTTATTTTCTTCCGTGGCTATAACCATTAACCAATTGTTGAAGGAGAAAAGTATAAGCCTAGATATCGTTGTCTCCAAGAAGCCAAGATGAACATTGAGGATCTTATGAGGAGATTACAAAAAAATTGAACGCACCATGCTTGAGCCTTTTATTATTGTTCATCATTAAAAAATACATCAATGCACCATACTTGTATCACTATGGATCACATGATTGGTGGCAGTGGTGTCTTTGTGAGATTTTAGACATAATGGTCATGCTTGGCCAAAAGCTCTTTCTTCGACCCTCTCCATAGTGACTCTCCATTACCTTTAGAGGTACAACAACCCTTTTGTGTGGCTTTAGTGTATGGCTTGAATTCTAAACAAGCCTACTCAGTGAACATTGGGATTTGGCAAGGCCCCTTCTGGCCTCTTGGAACCTATAATAGGATATGGCTGGTACTCATTAGGGATTGAGATGTACTCATTACAGATTGATATATACCTTCGAAGATACACAAAGACACACACATGAAGTCGAGATCATTCTCTTGGGATTGGGCATTAGGTATTCTCTTGTCCACTTTTTGCACTCTGTTGCTACATGCACAGTGTTGGAGGCCACTTTGTGGTGAGGATACAAAGCATGGGCCTCCCAGTGGAGTTGGCTACTAGCAGTATAGTGTGATTGGGCAGCTTGGTTCTAGTCATTCGATGTGAGAAATTAGTATTTGTTTGGAGAAAGTCTTCATCTTTTTTGTATTCATTGTGTTGGTCAGTACTCTTGTAGTGCTTGTGTTTGGTTTCTACATTGGCATTCTACCCACTACATTATCCTTTTGGAACATTTTTGGCCCATTGTAATCAATTTCTAAACTAAGTAGTGGTTTTTCTCTCCTATTTTCACTTGTCATTGCTCTTCTTACAGTGTCTCTATTGTTAGTGAATGTACCTGCGCACGAGAATGTTATAGGGTATACTTCCCTAATGAGAACCTCCCTTGAGTAGACAGAGTGCTATACCTCAATAAGAGTTATCTATTAGAATTGGATATGCTGGTACCTCATCTATAGTTTGGCATGCAGGGTGGGACCTTGCATCTTTCTATGAGGCCTTTAGGATGGTAGATACTTGTTTTTTTCATTACTCTTTCTTTTGGCATATAGCCAATGGGTGCATGGTCCACATCAAGCAGATAAGGATCCTCTTTTTGTATAGAGGAGCCCTAAGAAACCATATTTACCTTCGATTGGTCAACCTAGATCTCCTCTACCCTCCTTAAATCTATCTATTGATTTGGCTACAACCCCACCCTCAAAGGAGAAGCCAAGGAGGTCATTAGATTTTTCCTAAGATACTTCAAAAGAAGCACCAGTGCCGATGGAGGATCTTTCTCATTTACTTTTTGGGCTATAAACTTGGAAATTTTTTTGCATTTTGGAGAAAACTTTTCTAATTTGGTAAACTTTTATAAAAGAAACAAGAGCCAAAGAAACTATATATTATATAAATTATAGCCAATAAATTTGAATAGATTCGCCATTTTCATGTAGATTATTTGTGGCATCTATGTTGAACTTTGTCCAAGATGTATTATGTGTCCATGTTATGACTTGTCCTGCTTCCGTCTCCCTTCTTCCTATTTCACAGAGCTTAGAGGCTAGGAGGAAATTTATCTTCTTGATATATTTAGGTAGTGATGTGTGAACACACTAGCACCATCGGGGCACTTTTTCCCTCTTTAGGAGGTTTTTTGCACCAGCTTGTATATATGCATAAAACCCTAATAGGTCACTCATCTTTGTACATTCTCTTAGTAATACATTCAGTGTTGTGTGTTGTGCTTCAAGCTTCTTCTTCTTCTTCTTCCTTGTGTTGTTTGTGCGCTTCTCCAGACCTCAAACTCCAACAATTGGTATTTGAGGAGGTTGTGGCTTCACCTAGGGCATCTTTGATACCCTTGTAGTCATTGTCTCATAATTGCACGAAAATTGGTGAGCATACTCAAGGCTCCGAAATCACAATATGAGCTCGTTTCGGCCTCTGAATGCACTATTGTAGTGCTTGTGTAGGCAATTTTGTCTTTTTATGCCAAAGATATACAGGTTTTGGTTCGCTAGTATAAGTGCCTCAAATTCTGCTACACATTTAGCACAACTCGACAGGGTAGTTCTCTTCAAATTTTTGACATACAATCATTTATCTGCATCAGCGTATTTAAGTTAGTGGCCATGACTAAAAGTAGAGGTCTATCCTGTATGTTGGTTGTTGAGGATAAATTGGATGGTACAAATCACCTATTATGGGCTTATATGATGGGTCATGTATTGGTTCCAAAAGGATCATGGAATATTGTGCAGGGTGTTGAAACATGTCCTATTACACCTGCAATTACAATTATTGAAGGTGATGCAGATGGCATTGAAGATGGTGATATTCCTAAGGTTCTTGTTCATGCTACGGTTTCTGCTACACCCACTACAAAGAAAATTCGTTGGGATGGCAAAGATGCTCAGGCACATGCATTGATAGCCTTGTCTATCAAACATGCTATTATTCTCACATTCCCTCTTGTAGAAGAGCGAAGATTTCTAAGGATACACTGCTCGTGTGATCATCTACATCCTCATAAGCCAATCCCTTAAAGGTAGGGAATTTTATATTGAGTTTGAAATGATTGGTGTCCAGAATCCATGGGCTTGGTACATCTATCGTAAAGGTTAGGTATGATGTAACCCTTGAAAGGAAACTTTGTTGGGAATGTTATGCACCCACATTGGTGGCAGGTTCGATATCTCATGTGCCTTCTTATGTTTTGACTTTGAAAGATATTGCAGTTATTCACTTTTCTCGACTTAGGCATTGCAAAGGAACTATATTGTTATATTCCCTCTTGATTGTGGAATCTTAGTCGAAAAAGGGGCTATACTGGTCCACTCTTGCTATGCATACCAACGACTGTAGCATTCCCGGTAGGTGTGCCTCCTTCCTAAAAACCGCTCATCTGTTGGTCATAAGGTGTACACTGAGAAAAGGTGAAGTCTCTACCAGAGTTATCTCTGCAACCTCACCACCAGGCAGACTCTGAGTGTTCTGCTACATCAAGGTTTGATGAAACCATAGTGACAGATGTTGTGTTTCCACACCATAGATAAAACTATTCTACAAATTTGCGGGTGGCTAAACTTTTTAGTGCTGGACTTCAACTAATCTACCATCCGCACTTTTCAATTCCATGAAATGTGGTGGGTTCCATGAAGTACAAAATCTGTTTGTTGTGGCCCCTAGTCTTGAGGGCTTGTTGTTGTTGTAGGTAACGACTATTGATGAATGGCACACAGCCCCCTCAGACGGCGCTCGCTCTCATGCTTGGCTAGATGCAAGCTTTGGATTTTTCATCGGTGTCTTCTAAAGAATGGTTCTACTTCTTTCTATGTGACATGGTGTATGCAGTTCATAGTTGGGCATTTTTTGGTCAATAAAATTCTTGGTGTATTGCCCTTTGCTGGAAAATGGTTTCTATGCAAGACTCTGCTCTAAGGATGTCTTGCTCTCGGGAAGTAGATTATACGGTTGATGGGTGCACACAATCGCTTGTTAGGCACATCATAGTCTACTTGGGGGACACAATGTGGTTTACTACACCGAGCATTTAATCTTTTGGCAGATGAGCGCTCAGACAATAGTTATGCTGAATACTCGAAGAAGTTGGCTACAGGCATGGGGGTTGACTGTCAAATCTGGTTTATCAATCTATGTGTTGCATGACAATGTGGTTCACTGCCACATTTTGGTTGTAACAGAGGGCTTCTTTGTGTTCAACTCAAAAATCTGGATTGCTAATATGCGTCTTCTTGAGATTGATTCTACTTGTTCCTATGTATGTGTGAAGTTTGTATGATGCTTGAGGTACATGTGTATGGACATTACAAGTTTGTATGCTGCCAAAATTCATGGTTTACAGGTACCATACATAGTTGAGCTATTTTGGTCAGCACATTTTCTGGCCAGTTGCCCTTTTATTGGGGAATGCTTTCTATGCTAGGATTCAAGCTTACCCATTCTGTTCATGAGCAGATTCAACTCATATATTTGGGCATAAGTAACCACCACTACAAGATTTGCAACTAATGTGGTTGATGTCCAAAACCCATCATCATGTGGAGATACTGATATAAGTGTTTTGGACTCTAGTGATCAAGAGTATGATGCGGGCACAACTATGGTATAAAGTTCATGCCTTTTTTGCAGATATGTTTGATGCAAGGATTGCTCACGAATGTTGGGGTCATACTCCGAATTTTCGTGAATGCAGTAAAAGCTAAGATTGGCTTGTGTGGGGTAGTGTGATTGTCCACAATACCTGCAATCATGTTGATGGTTGTTGTCACTTCCTTATGATGGGGCAGCAAGAATTAATTGCAGGATTTAAAAGAATGCTATAGCTTATGGAAGTTGGTTACTTTCTTGCTTCCCATGTTTGCAATTTTATGTATGCACATGAGTCTTTTTGGAAAAGCAGGTGATGTACCAATGTTTGGAGTTCTGGTCATTGTCCTGTGGTTGTCTAAATTTCTAGACCTTTACCTGCCACTCATTTTGTTTCACATCCGATGATGTACTTATTTCAGATGAAGTATTTCTGACACATGACAGTCTATGACAGTTTGCCCCATCATCATATTTTATTGCTCCTTGTTGGGAAATATTTTTTATGATGGGTACTTGAGCTCCTGGATGGTTTTTTTTTTTTTTTTTCAACTACCCCCCTTGACATTCACTAGTTTTGGGGCTTCACACTGACTGTGAACTGCTTACCTTCACTTGGAAGGTTTTGATTTTCAGGAACTACTCCATGGGATGGCTGCATATTCGGAAACAAAAGGCTACTCTTCTGGATTGCTGGGCTGACTGCCCCCCAAGGGGATTGTGTCGCTCAACACTGAAGACCTGCAGACTGAAGAAGACTTGCAAATTTGAAGACTTGAGGGCTGCAGATCTGAAGACTTGAAGACTCAAACTTGGACTTGTTCAGCAATGTATGCTTCTCCTATCTTAGCTTTGTCGAGGACGACAAAGTCTAGGAGGAGGAGAGTGTTGGGTTATAAGGGTTGCCCACAATTCCTCTTATGTAATGACACCCTCTAGTACTCATAAAAATATCTCTTTTTTGCATTTAGGAGATGTGCTCATGTGAACACTCTCCTAAGCCCTTTTTAATATTTTCCTTATGCTATAGTGTGGAAGCATCTTAAATACATCCACCTTTTTGCACATATGTAGAAATCCCACGTTGAGAAATTCCCACGCTCCCATTTCTTTGAGATTTGGGAATATTTTCCAAGATATCAAAAGATATGTTAGTTAGAAAGCATGTGCTCCTTTTTGACTAGTCAAAAAGAGCACATGGGAGAATGTGCCTAGCCTATATATAGAGGCTCATTTCTTGTAATGGGGGGGCTTTTTGGTCGTGCTCTCATGTAAAATCCTTTCAATGGAAGAACTCTCCTTTCTCTTAAGGCTTTGTGCATATATGTATTTAGTCTTGGAGAGTGTGAGAGTGAGGTGTGTGTGCATGCTAGCATTTCCTTTGTGTGTAAGTAGAGTGTTGCAATTGTCTTGTATTTTACATATGTGACTAGGATCCTTGACTCCCATTGCTCCATATTTTCAAGCATGTGGCATAGCTGCGGGCTGATGGCCAATGGCTTGAACATGGTGGAGGATGGGGTGGATGAAAGGAGAGTCTTTCTTGGGCCTTCCTTCTTGCTTCCATGCAAGGTGGTGTGGGTCTTGGCTCCCAAGGGCATACTACAACAACATGCACAAACTAAAGGACATGGTGATTGGGTAATGATCCACAGATTATATCATATAGAGGAAACTTTAAAATCTAACGCGGGCACCAAATGTTTTATGGACCATCTCGGATGTATAACATCTACAAAATCGGAGATTACATCTAAAACATTTTAAGATCTAGAGCTTGTTCTTATTTTCCATACTCGAGTAAGAGTAGTATTTAATTCCAATAATTCCAAATAGAGTTCAAAGAGCTTGACATTTATTGCACCCGCCTTATGATTGAATGTTAGAACTTCCAAGGGATGTCACACAAAGTGGAAAGGATTTCAAGAAATTCTTATGTATGAATCCACACCTGATCTAACATAAATGCATACAGGAAGAAATCATGAAAATTTTAGTACCCCAAGAAACTCAAAACCACCCATCAATTATGACCCTTAGTGGTGGAATCATCAAAAATCTATTTACATCGAAACAATACTATTCACCATTGCCTTCTCGAGGATGCTTTGTCAAAATCCAAACATTAGATGAAGTAACCTTATTGAGTACATTCATAAGTCCGTCTTTTTATTTTTTTTTAACAAAGAGGAAGTTCGACCAAAGCCTAGTCTTCCTCGCTAGAACCAATTGAAAAAAGAAAGGACTCGTACGATGAAGGAGCATAGTGCCATTGGATCCCCCAACTCCCACAAAGCAAGGGTAGTCCATCTTGACTACCTGAAGGAAATATAAGGTGACATCCAAGCCTTTATCCTCTAGCCACGATTTAGAATGATCAATTGTGAGAGATACTAGAGTCCTTCAATATCGAACAGAACAATAGTCCTTCTAGTTTTGAGGTTTGTATTCTCTCAAGGTTGCATTTATTGGGCCAAATTATTACAAAATACCAAATATCTTTGTTTCATTCATGTTTATGTGAATAAACACAAAACATTTGACATGGGTAGACTTTTGATCGAAAAGTTCTTCGATCAAAAACTTTTTCAATTGAAAATGCTTTCGATCGAGAACCGGTTCCTAACACAAAATATATATTTTTTTAATTTTCGATCAAAAAGGTCATTGCGCACATGCTTGTTTGCTAGTCTATAAATCTATTCATTTCGAAAATGTAGCTCTCGTGCGGGAAGGACAATATGAAATGATCCATAAAGTCAGAATAATGCACCCCAGATTCATCAAGGAAGTATTTGCACCCAAGTTATTCAGACTACCTGGTGCCGACATACAAACATGAGAGAACAAGTCCATGAATGAAACCACTATTTTGTCTGTTATGCATAGTGGAATTATTAGTCCACTTGGATTAGCTAGGCACCATAGCAAAAGTGTGTGCCTTATTTTTTAATTATGGAATGGTGATACATCAGACATGTGGTTGGAGAAAATGAAGAAGGAGTACCTAAACATACCATGAAGGAGAGGTACTGAACACACACAGAAGGAGAAATAACAACCTTGAATACAAGACTTTGGAAGTTGATCAACAAATTATTGCAAACAATATCATTTTTACACACTTGTAGTATATCCCACAATGATTTCCATCCAAGAAACATTTTGTTTGCAGTTTTAAGCTCAACATGCTCATAGCAGGTTATGTGATTTTGGTAGAGCAACATATTTAACAGCAAAAGAAATGTTTTTTGAAGCTACTTGATTTAGAAATATCAACTAAAAATGAGTGGAGTTGAAAGTGTTGGTGGATTGCATCGGAATGTATATCCACTAGTCCTCCACCTCTTAATAAAAGTCAGGAGACATTTATGGTTTCGATACTACTATTGCAACTCTTGAAATATATAGATTTAAATACTTATCCCATTGATAGAAATGGGATTTAAAAGTTCAAATATGCTTTAGGGCTAGCTTCTAACAGTGATGCTTTAGGGCAACCCGAATCGCAGGCCTCCCTCACAAAGGAAACGAGAAGGCTCTAACCTTGTTTCCAATTCGTTTTAACATTCTTGTTTTTTTTTGTAAGGAAGTTTGACCATTGAAATCTAGTCTCCTCGATTAGCTTGAATTGATAGAAAGTACAATGAAAGTGGACATATGACCCCTAGGACCCTTGAATCCCATAAAGCAAGGGTGAGATGCCTAGTAGCTACTTAGGCCTGAAGGTCTACAAAGGTAAACACTAAGAAAAGATGATCCTAAGGCTAGAGGAGCTGAGTCGTTTGAGACAAAAAATCCATAAAATCCAATAGTCCCCTCAAAGAACTGACTTTAATAGCTTAGTACTAAATTGATGATTTTAATAGCTTACTACTAAAGTGATGAATGATTGAACCCCCACTCCAAACATTCAGAGACAAAGGGCCCAATCGAATGGGTTGACATGCACAAATATCTCTATAACGTTTCAGGTAAGCCTCTCACGGATGCGTGCCTCTTCCTCACAAAAGAGCGCCTTCTCATTGCATGCGCAAGCAAAAAGAGGATTAAAAAGTCTCTTTCCCTCCTATGAAAGGATTGATGGGGGAACTATCTCAACCCCTAAGCAACGATGAAGCGCGAATGACCTCCACAGGTATCCTTCTTTGACCTCTGCACACCAAAAATGCTCTTACTCAGAGCTTATGCAGAGAACTCCAGTGAGCTTTTGTAGACCTGTAGTAGACACCAAGGGCTTTCCAACAAAACAAATTTCACTTGAAATGGATGCTTACACAAAGAGAAACAATGTCTACAACATGAGCTAGTTGAATGCTCACAACTGCTAGTCAAGCAGAGACCTCACTTCACTCCAGCAAACTTTTCTCAGAGATTATACAGAGAATGAATCTCAAACTTATGTCAACTTTAGAGGACTCTAATAGCTACCCAATGACACCAAAATCATAGCAAATGGATACATAGAGAAGGAGAACCAGCCCTTACAACAGAGAGCAAAATATTTCCAACAGAGCCTACACAAAGAGAGAGATATCAATCACACAACTTCACTAAAATGAATGTTGCTCCCAGCTTACTCAGAGAATGCTCCAGAGAATTGGTAAGCATAAAATAGACTCTTATAGCTATCCAATGAGACAAGAATTACATCAAATGGATACCATATGAGGGAGAACCAATGCTAACAACTCAGGGGTAGAGAGTTGCAACACTGCCTGCGCACACACATAGATATGCCTACTAAAAGAAAACAAACAAGCAAGCAAGGGGGTTGCTTAAGCAAGGGGCTTGCTTATCACAACTCCAGCACTTAGTGCTCACTTTACATGAGCTAAAACTCCAAGAAGATGGTCCCAAAAGAAGTCGGGATACATGCTCCTTTTATAGTGAGAGGTGTGCCCCTAAAATCTAGGAACTACCTTTCCAAATCAGCCTCCTAACTTGGAGGAATTAGTTGAGATGACTTGGGGAGTGGTTGAGTGACTTTTCTTGATGGAATCTCGTGGCTTTTGGCTTCCTTTGATTGCTCCACATGTCCATAAAAGATTCCCCACGAATTTTTAGCTTGAAGCTTGACTTTTAACACTCCCCCTCAAGCTTCAATTCTTCATCCTCATCCAAGCTCCTTCATGTTGATGCATTGCTTGAATTTTGAAATCTTCATCCCATCCAAAGCCTTTGTAAACATGTCCGCAACTTGGTCCTTAGTACCAATATGATGTACTGAAACTTCCTTGGATATCACCTTTTCCCTTATGAAGTGATAGTGCACTTCAATATGCTTGGTTCTAGCATGATAGACAGGGTTCGATGCTAGATGAATGCTACTCATGTTGTCACAAAAAATTGGATATGTGTCAACCTGCAAATTAAGCTCCATAAATAACTTCTTAATCCACATTAGCTCACATGTGACTTGAGCCAAAGCTCTATACTCAGCCTCGGTGGAAGATAATGCAACCGTGGGTTGCTTCTTTGAAATCCATGAGATGATCTTGCTACCTAGCATGACTAGGTAACCACTTGTACTCCTTCTATCTTCCTTCGAACCGGCCCTATCGGCATCGGAATAAGCTTTGACCTGCATATCATCATCAAATGAGTAGAACAATCCTTCATTTATAGTGGCTTTGAGATATCGCAACATTCTTCTTGCAGCTTGCAAGTGTGTAGTCCTTGGACTATGCATAAATTGTGATAACACTCCAACTCCATATGCTATGTCAGGTCTGGTTATTGTGGCATAATTGAAAGAGCCTACAATAGATCGATACAAAGTTACATCCTCTAATGGATCTCCATCAATGGAGCTTAGCTTTACATTAACTTCCATGGGATTTGAAATAGGCTTGCAATGTAGCATCCCAAACCTCTCAAGTAGGTCTAGAATATACTTCCTTTGTATGAGCATAATACCTTCTTCTTTGTATACAACTTCAATGCCAAGAAAATACCTAAGATCTCCAAGATCAGAGATCCTAAACTCCTTTCCAAGCTTTGCCTTGATCTCCTCAATGCCCTTTGTATCATTACCTGTAATGATAAGATCATCTACATACACGCACATGTAGACCACAAGTTCTCCTCTTTGTTTGATGAAGAGAGATGGATCCGCCTTGCATTGATTGTAACCACATTTGATCAAATAGTCCACCAATCTTTGGTTCCAAGCCCTTGGAGCTTGCTTTAGGCCATAAAGTGCCTTCTTCAACCTACAAACATGATGTGGAAACTCTTTATGAACAAAACCTAGTGGTTGCTCCATGTATACCTCTTCTTCCAAGTCTCCATTGAGAAAGGCATTCTTGATATCCAATTGGAAGAGCTTCCATCCTTTGCTAGCAGCCATTGCAATGAGTGTCCTAATGGTGCTCATCTTTGCCACGGGGCTGAATGTCTCTTCAAAGTCCACTCCATAGGTTTGTGCAAAACCCTTGGCCACCAATCTTGCTTTGAACCTAGAAATAGATCCATCTGAATTCCTCTTTACTTTATACACCCACTTATTACCTATTACCTTCATGTTCTCCTTCTTGGGCACTAGAGTCCATGTTTGATTTTCCTCAAGTGCGTCGATCTCTTCTTGCATTGCCTCTTTCCATTCGGTGTACCTGCTTGCATCTTCATAGCAATCGGGCTCATGATCTTCTACTACTTTGTTCATATATGCATAATGTGTTGCCATGTATGAATCATAAGTAAACCTTTGAGTTGGATACTTAACTCTAGAAGACTTCCTTTCTTCACCTTTTGGAGGAATAAACCTCCTTTGCCTTGGGAACTTGATCTCTTTCTTTGACGTGGCTTCTTTCTCCATCATGTGTCCTTCATCATCTTCAACTTCATTACCTTCTTCATCCAACTCCACCAATGTTGCTTTGCCTTTGTTGATTGATTGTGCTTCATAGCTTGATGAAGATCTCCCCCTCCATGGTGAGTTCATGCTTGAACTATCTTCATTGATGGAACACCTTCGGCCGCTTAGCTCTAGGTCGATTTGTTCTTCATCATGTCCATGCTTTTCTTCTTCATAGTCCTGCATACAATCATACTTCTTATACCAAGGGAGTAGCTCATCAAATGCTACATCCCTTGATATCCTCAAGTCCTTTGTATTTGGGTTGAAGCACCTGTAACCTTTATGATCATTTGAATATCCTAGAAACACACACTTTTCTGCCTTTGGTTGTAGCTTGTGCCTCAATTCACTTGGCACATGTACATAACAAGTACATCCAAATATCTTCAAGTGGGAAAGATCAGGTTTCTTACCATAATAGGCTTGATATGGTGTCAAGCCATGGATCCCTGAGGTAGGAGCCCTATTCATTAGATACACGGCGGTATTTGCTGCATCACTCCAAAACATGTTAGGTACATTCATCTCATTAAGCATTGCTCTAGCGATCTCGGCAATGTATCTATTCTTTCTCTCTGCTACTCCATTTTGTTGGGGTGTGTACCTGCATGTTACTTGCCTCTTGATGCCTTGATCCATTAAAAAATCAGAAAACTCATTTGAGAAATATTCTCCCCCTCCATCGGACCTTAGCTTCTTGATATATGTACCTGTTTCCTTCTCTACCATTGCCTTGAATGCTTTGAAACATGTAAACACATCTGATTTGTTTTTGATGAAATAAACCCAAACCATCCTTGTGCAATCATCTATAAAAGTGACAAAGTACTTGTTACCTCCAATGGATTGCTCTTTCGTTGGCCCCCACACATCTGTATGTATCAACTCCAATGGATGTTGGCTTATGTAGCCACTCTTCTTGAATGGAAGTCTCGCTTGCTTCCCTAGTTGACAAGATTCACATAAATGCTTCATACCTTGTCCTTGGAAGTTGGGAAGACCTTCAACCAGCCTCTTGAATTGCATTTCCTTCATTCTTTGTATGTTGATGTGACCTATCCTCTTGTGCCACAAGTCCAACTCCGAAATCCTCTTGTTTCCATATGTGAAGTAGACATGTTGAGTAGAATGAGAATTTACCTCCAAAGTGAAGAGTCTCCCTTGCTTCTTTCCTCTTGCTATGACCTTGTAACCTTGCTTAGGGTTCTCCACAAAGCATCCACCTTTGTTGAACCTTACTTGATAGCCTCTTTCAACCATTTGCCCAACGGACACCAAGTTCTTTGTGATGGTAGGTACATGCAAGACATCCTTGAGACATCTTCCTTCCTCCTTGTCATCCAAAGCTACATCTCCAACATGGGAGATCTCATGGGCTGTATCATCACCTGTTTCTACATGTCCTTTACCTTTGGGAACATGTAGATTAGTAAACCAAGAAGCATTGCAACTCATATGGTTGCTACATCCACTATCAATATACCAAGTGTTATCTACTTTGCTTGAATTCCCATTCATGTGCATCATCAAGAGATTGTCATTTTCTGAACTTGTAGAAGCATAATTACCTTGGCCTTTGTATGAAGAACCTTGATTATAGTTCCTTTGGTTTCCTCCTTGGTAGCAATCTCTAGCATAGTGGCCAAACTTGCCACATATGTAACATCCTTCGCCATCTTGATTCCTGTTTTGTTGATGTCGTCCTCCTCTTCCTCTTGATCTTCCTCTCCCTCTTTGTGATGAGGTGCCTTGGTCATGTCCTTGATTTCTTGAGTGGCCTTGCCTTCCTCCAAACCTTCCTTTGCCCCTTCCTTGTCCTTGTCTTCCTTTGCCCCTTTGATTACCTGCATAGAAAACTTGTGCATCTTTGCTTTTAGTTGAACTTCCACCTATGTTCATTTCTTCGGTGACCATGAGAGCAACCAATTGCTCAAAATCGGGAAGATTATCCCTTACATAAACTGAAGTGGTAAAGGGTTTCCACTTCTCATCATCTCTCAAACCATTGAGAGTATAAGCCACAAGATCGTCATCGTCTACGTGGCTTCCAATGGATCCCAATGCATCTGATAACTCCTTGACCTTAAGTATGTAGTCATTTATGCTACTCCCTGAGCTCTTCCTAAGGTTGTTGAGCTCATTCTTGAGTTGGATCTTCCTTGCTTTGGTGCTTGTTGAATAAAGCCTTTCAAGTGTCTCCCATACCTTCATGCTTGAATCCAGGTCTTGGATATGGCCGATCATGCTATTGCTAATGTGTTGGGAAAGAATAAAGATAACCCTCTTGTCTCTTTCATTCCATTCCCTAAAGGCCCTTCTCTGGTCATTGGTTGGATTCTCATCCAACCTAGGTCTTGGTTCACTTCCACTAATCAACCCCCAAAGGCCCTTGCCCATAAGATAGTTGGAGACCCTAAATCTCCATGGTTGATAGTTACCTTTGTCTAGCTTTTCAATTTGAGTGTTGAAGTCTCCCATATCTAGTCTTTGATACTTGACCTAGCCCTTGGCTAATGCTCCAATGTGTGTAAAATGAAAATGAGGCTCTGAGGTTACCTCAATCCAAAGCTTTCCTTAGATGGACACCTTGTGCTCTTGCAAATTTGAGTAGAATAGCTCCCCCTTGATGTGAGCTACCTCCAAGAAGCTTTTGTTGATGCAACTCTTCAACCACCAACTCCAAGAGGTCTTCTTGCTTGTATGTGATACCTCCAAGATGCCCAAATGCTCTGATACCACTGATGGGGGAAGTATCTCAACCCCTAAGCAACGATGAAGCGCGAATGACCTCCACAGGTATCCTTCTTTGACCTCTGCACACCAAAAATGCTCTTACTCCGAGCTTATGCAGAGAACTCCAGTGAGCTTTTGTAGACCTGTAGTAGACACCAAGAGCTTTCCAACAAAACAAATTTCACTTGAAATGGATGCTTACACAAAGAGAAACAATGTCTACAACATGAGCTAGTTGAATGCTCACAACTGCTAGTCAAGCAGAGACCTCACTTCACTCCAGCAAACTTTTCTCAGAGATTATACAGAGAATGAATCTCAAACTTATGTCAACTTTAGAGGACTCTAATAGCTACCCAATGACACCAAAATCATAGCAAATGGATACATAGAGAAGGAGAACCAGCCCTTACAACAGAGAGCAAAATATTTCCAACAGAGCCTACACAAAGAGAGAGATATCAATCACACAACTTCACTAAAATGAATGTTGCTCCCAGCTTACTCAGAGAATGCTCCAGAGAATTGGTAAGCATAAAATAGACTCTTATAGCTATCCAATGAGACAAGAATTACATCAAATGGATACCATATGAGGGAGAACCAATGCTAACAACTCAGGGGTAGAGAGTTGCAACACTGCCTGCGCACACACATAGATATGCCTACTAAAAGAAAACAAACAAGCAAGCAAGGGGGTTGCTTAAGCAAGGGGCTTGCTTATCACAACTCCAGCACTTAGTGCTCACTTTACATGAGCTAAAACTCCAAGAAGATGGCCCCAAAAGAAGTCGGGATACATGCTCCTTTTACAGTGAGAGGTGTGCCCCTAAAATCTAGGAACTACCTTTCCAAATCAGCCTCCTAACTTGGAGGAATTAGTTGAGATGACTTGGGGAGTGGTTGAGTGACTTTTCTTGATGGAATCTCGTGGCTTTTGGCTTCCTTTGATTGCTCCACATGTCCATAAAAGATTCCCCACGAATTTTTAGCTTGAAGCTTGACTTTTAACAAGGATGAGGGCTCTCATGTGTGTGTGTTTGAGAGAGAGAGAGGGAGAAAGAGATTCGTTATGTCTCCCTTGTTAGAGATTGATCATTCTTACAACCACCATATGCGATTGAAAGCGATACACGTGTGAGAGGAAGATAGGGGTCCATGAGCCAATCCCTTGCATATGGAATTGAAAGGAAGACATAAATGTTCGTAAACTTCTACACTACCAATGCAAATCATCATAAATATTCACGAAATTCTTGATAAGTTTTATGAAATATATCCTAGAGATTCGCCCGAACAACTTCTATATTACTTATAAGTTTAGTAGGAGCCCTTATTTTCTTCCTTGGCTATAACCATTAACCAAGTGTTGAAGGAGAAAAGTATAAGCCTAGATATCGTTGTCTCCAAGAAGCAAAGATGAAGATTGAGGATCTTATGAGGAGATTATAAAAACATTGAACGCACCATGCTTGAACCTTTTATTATTGTTGATCATTAAAAAATATATCAATGCACCATGCTTGTATTAGTATGGATCACATGTTTGGTGGGAGTGGTGTCCTTGTGAGATTTTAGACATAATGGTCATGATTGGCCGAAAGCTCTCTCTTGGACCCTCTCCATAGGTGACTGTCCATGACCTTTAGAGGTACAAAAACCTTTTTGTGTGGCTTTAGTGTATGTGTTGAATTTTAAACAAGCCTAAAATTGAGACCTACAACTCAGGCTCCATGTCTACCAAGCTAGTTGTCATCGGAGATTTCAACATGGTGGAGTTTGCCTATGATTGTTGGGAGCAAAAGGGGTGTTTCATAGACAGGATGGGAAATGCCTATGATTGTTGCAACATGACTTGATCAAGCTCAACGATCGTTAGGGACTCTCGTGGTGCAACCTTCAACTAACTGTAATCTCCACAAAGAACAACGTGATATATAGATGTTATGTGTCACAAAACCTTATTGATAGAATTGGAATTCTTGCACGGTTCCAATGCTTGGACATAGTGTTGTCCGTCCATTTTCCCATTGTGAAAAAGCTCCATGCACGCTTGACTGTTTTAATTTTGACTGTTTCACATCTACCATATGCTCAAGGTGATTTCTTGGTAACAAAATGGATAGAGAAAGCTCTACCCAGGTCATCTCAGCAGAAGCTTTGTGAATCTCTTAGATTGGATGCAACACTCGATGATTTTGTTCCAGCTGCATTGCGCATTGTGGAAGCTAGGCTACATTTTGAAGGCGATGCCCAACCAAATTATGCATTAGACTTAGATCCTATTGGGAAACTCAGGAAGGATTTGGAATCCTTAAGAATGTAGCAAAGTCACCAGGAAGAGAAGGTCATACCACCAATACTGTGCCACAATGTTGATGAAGTAGCTCAACTTCGTCATGAGTTAGAAGATTTGCGGGCTACACATGACATATGAATGCACGTTTGGTGTACACTATGTAGCAACAATGGACATTCCAATGTTAATTGTCCTAACAAGGTAAATTGTCAATTCTATGGCAAGGATGGTCATGAAGCAAGAGACTGCTCCTACCTCAAGGGAGCACAGTAGCGAGGTATCCCTCCGGTTCTTGATTCATATTATGCTAGTACTTCAAATGCACATAATAGAGAAGAGAATCATCCAACATAGCCTATATATAATAGGCCATTGATGTGTTATCACTGTGCTGAGTATGACCATATGCCTATGAAAGGATGAGGGCTCTCATGTGTGTGTGTGAGAAACAGAGATTCGTTAAGTCTCTCTTGTTAGATATTGATCATTCTTACAACCACCATATGCGACTGAAAGCAATACACGTCGATGAGCCAATCCCTTGCATATGGAATTGAAAGGAAGACATAAATGTTCGGAAACTTCCACACTACCAATGAAAATTATCATAGATATTCACGAAATTCTTGATAAGTTTTATGAAATATATCCTAGAGATTCGCCCGAACAACTTCTAGATTATTTATAAGTTTAGTAGGAGCCCTTATTTTCTTCCTTGGCTATAACCAAGTGTTGAAGGAGAAAAGTATAAGCCTAGATATCGTTGTCTCCAAGAAGCAAAGGTGAACATTGAGGATCTTATGAGGAGATTATAAAAAAATTGAACGCACCATGCTTGAGCCTTTTATTATTGTTGATCATTAAAAAATATATCAGTGCACCATGCTTGTATTAGTATGGATCACATGTTTGGTGGGATTCGTGTCCTTGTGAGATTTTAGACATAATGGTCATGATTGGCCGAAAGCTCTCTCTTCGACCCTCTCCATAGGTGACTGTCCATTACCTTTAGAGACCCTTTTGTGTGGCTTTAGTGTACGTCTTCAATTCTAAACAAGCCTAAAATTGAGACCTACAACTGTGGCTCCATGTCTACCAAGCTAGTTGTCATCGGAGATTTCAACATGGTGGAGTTCGCCTATGATTGTTGGGAGCAAAAGGGTGGTTTCATAGACAGGATGGGAAACGTCTTTTCGGATTGTCTAAAGTTGCAACATGACTTGATCAAGCTCAATGATCGTTAGGAACTCTCGTGGTCCAACCTTCAACTCGTTGTAATCTCTACAAAGAACAACGCGATATATAGATGTTATGTGTCACGAAACCTTATTGATAGAATTGGTATTCCTGCACGGTTCCAATGCTTGGACATAGTCTTGTCCGTCCATTTTCCCATTGTGAGAAAGCTCCATGCACGCTTGACTGTTTTAATTTTGACTGTTTCACATCTACCATATGGTCAAGGTGATTTCTTAGTAACAAAATGGATAGAGAAAGCTCTACCCAGGTCATCTCAGTAGAAGCTTTGTGAATCTCTTAGATTGGATGCAACACTTGATGATTTAGTTGCAACTCCATTGCGCATTGTGGAAGCTAGGCTACATTTTGAAGGGGATGCCCAACCAAATTATGCATCAGACTTAGATCCTATTGGGAAACTCACGAAGGATTTGGAATCCTTAAGAAAGTAGCAAAGTCACCAAGAAGAGAATGTAATACCACCAATACTGTGCCACAATGTTGATGAAGTAGCTCAACTTCATCATGAGTTAGAAGATTTGCGGGCTACACATGACATATGAACGCACATTTGGTGTACAGTATGTAGCAATAGTGGACATTTCAATGTTAATTGTCATAACAAGGTCAATTGTCAATTCTATGGCAAGGATGATCATGAAGCAAGAGACCACTCCTACCTTAGGGGAGCACAACAATGAGGCATTCCTCCGATTCTTGATTCATATTATGCTAGTACTTCAAATCCACCTAATAGAGAAGAGAGTCATCCAACTAAGCCTAGATATAATAGGTTGTTGATGTGTTATCACCGTGGTGAGCATGGCCATATGCAAAATAGGTGTTTCTTACCAGAAGGTGCACCTCCTTTTGTGCATTGTCTAGAAGCTAAGGGTCACTATACCAAAGTTTGTCCAAGAAGCCGCCCTACACCAATTCACATGATTGCAGTCTCCCTAGAAGTAGAAGGTATGACTACCTAGTCTTATGTTGTTTCATCTTCGTCAATTCCCATGATGACTAGAGCTAGACAAGCAACAACAACGTGTAGGGAGGAACAAGGACTCAAAGATAGAGATGAGGAAAAGAAGGCTGGTTGGAAAGACCAAGCAGACATTGAAGGAGCTTATGAGAGGGTGACTACTTCACTAAAGGACCAACCAACAAGTTGTCAGGAAAACACACAGGAGGTGACGATCGAGGAAATCTTGAAAGGTATTCATCATAAGGTTAGTCTCTACCAACTCATAAAAACAGAATCAAAAGTAAGAATTCACTTGTTGAAGATTATACATTCTTCCTACTAGATCCCACCTCCTAGCATAGGTGGGTTCATGGTTGAATTTCCTCCTGCACCCTTGGCAGACTACCAAAGCTCAAGTCCCTTTCAAGTGTTATTATAGATGGAGGCTCTAGCATCAATTTAATGCGAGATTTCACAATGAGGAAACTAAACCTCAACCCCACCAAGGCGACACCATTTATAGTCGATCACACTGGTAGATCAACACCGAATTACACTGATAGGCATCATTGAGAACGTATAGATGAAAGTGCAGGGTTGTCAGTTTTCCTTAGATTTTGTTGTTATTCCCTTACCACAGGACACATGATGAGGAGTGCATGATGAGGAGTACATAATGTTGTACAATGGAAATATGTGAGGCGAATGAAGACTCTCTAGAACAAAAACTGACTCCTTCTCTAGAGCAAGGAGGTCAATTTAAACTTTTGCAAGAATCAACTACCTATCTAAAGCAAGGGAATGAAGTTCAATTTTTGCAGGTATCTTAAGAAAAGCAAGGAACACTGAGAGAGCCTTTTGACCTCTATGGTCAATTTTTACCAAAGAGGACGAGTACTCTCTTTTCTCCAAGTAAGCCTCTCATGGATGCGTGCCTCTTCCTCACAGGAGAGCGCCTTCTCATTGCATGCCCAAGCAAAAAGAGGATAAAAAAATCTCTTTCCCTCCTATGAAAGGACGAGGGCTCTCATGTGTGTGTGTGTGTGTGAGAGGGAGACTGATCATTCTTACAACCACCATATGGGATTGAAAGAGATACACATGTGAAAGAGATACACATGTGCGAGGAAGGTAGGGGTCCATGAGCCAATCCCTTGCATATGGGATTGAACGGAAGACATAAACGTTCCTAAACTTCTACACTTCCAATGAAAATTATCATAGATAGTCACCAAATTCTTGATACGTTTTATGAAATATATCCTAGAGATTCGCCCAAACAACTTCTATATTACTTATAAGTTTAGTAGGAGCCCTTAGTTTCTTCCGTGCCTATAACCATTAACCAATTGTTGAAGGAGAAAAGTATAAGCCTAGATATCGTTGTCTCCAAGAAGCAAAGATGAACATTGAGGACCTTATGAGGAGATTACAAAAAAATTGAACGCACCATGCTTGAGCCTTTTATTATTGTTCATCATTAAAAAATACATCAATGCACCATGCTTGTATCACTATGGATCACATGCTTGGTGGGAGTGGTGTCTTTGTGAGATTTTAGACATAATGGTCATGCTTGGCCCAGAGCTCTTTCTTTGACCCTCTCCGTAGGTGACTCTCCATTACCTTTAGAGGTACAACAACCCTTTTGTGTGGCTTTAGTGTATGGCTTGAATTCTAAACAAGCCTACTCAGTGAACATTGGGATTTGGCAAGGCCCCTTCTGGCCTCTTGGAACCTATAATAGGATATGGCTTGTACTCATTAGGGATTGAGATGTACTCATTACAGATTGATATATACATTCGAAGATACACAAAGACACACACATGAAGTCGAGATCATTCTCTTGGCATTGGGCATTAGGTATTCTCTTGTCCACTCTTTGCACTTTGTTGCTACATGCACAGTGTTGGAGGTCACTTTGTGGTGAGGATACAAAGCATGGGCCTCCTAGTGGAGCTGGCTACTAGCAGTATAGTGTGATTGGGCAGCTTGGTTCTAGTCATTCGATGTCAAAAATTAGTATTTGTTTGGAGAAAGTCTTCATCTTTGTTGTATTCATTGTGTTGGTCAGTACTCTTGTACTGCTTGTGTTTGGTTTCTACATTGGCATTCTACCCACTACATTATCCTTTTGGAACATTTTTGGCCCATTGTAATCAATTTCTGAACTAAGTAGTGGTTTTTCTCTCCTATTTTCACTTGTCATTGCTCTTCTTACAGTGTCTCTATTGTTAGTGAATGTACCTGCGCACAAGAATGTTATATCCCTAATGAGAACCTCCCTTGAGTAGACAGAGTGCTAGACTTGAGTAAGAGTTATCTATTAGAATTGGATATGCTGGTACCTCATCTATAGTTTGGCATGCAGGGTGGGACCTTGCATCTCTCTATGAGGCCTTTAGCATGGTAGATGCTTGTTTTTTTCATTACTCTTTCTTTTTGCATATAGCCAATGGGTGCATGGTCCACATCAAGCAGATAAGGATCCTCTTTGTGTATAGAGGAGCCCTAAGAAATCATATTTACCTTCGATTGGTCAACCTAGATCTCCTCTACCCTCCTTAAATCTATCTATTGATTTGGCTGCAACCCCACCCTCAAAGGAGAAGCCAAGGAGGTCATTAGATTTTTCCTAAGATACTTCAAAAGAAGCACCAGTGCCGATGGAGGATCTTTCTCATTTACTCACTAGGTTGAATATAAAATTCCCTACCTTTATGGGATTGGCTTATGAGGATGTAGATGATCACACGAGCAGTGTATCCCTAGAAATCTTCGCTATTCTACAAGAGGGAATGTGAGAATAATAGCATGTTTGATAGACAAGGCTATCAATGCATGTGCCTGAGCATCTTTGCCATCCCAACCATTTTGCTTTGTAGTGGGTGTAGCAGAAACCGTAACATGAACAAGAACCTTAGGAATATCACCATCTTCAATGCCATCTGCATCACCTTCAATAATTGTAATTGCAGGTGTAATAGGACATGTTTCAACACCCTGCACAATAATTGGAATTGCAGGTGTAATAGGACATGTTTCACCTTATTGATAGAATTGGAATTCCTGCACGGTTCCAATGCTTGGACATAGTGTTGTCCGTCCATTTTCCCATTGTGAAAAAGCTCCATGCACGCTTGACTGTTTTAATTTTGACTGTTTCACATCTACCATATGCTCAAGGCGATTTCTTGGTAACAAAATGGATAGAGAAAGCTCTATCCAGGTCATCTCAGTAGAAGCTTTGTGAATCTCTTAGATTGGATGCAACACTTGATGATTTTGTTGCAGCTACATTGCGCATTGTGGAAGCTAGGCTACATTTTGAAGGGGATGCCCAACCAAATTATGCATCAGACTTAGATCCTATCAGGAAACTCAGGAAGGATTTGGAATCCATAAGAATGTAGCAAAGTCACCAAGAAGAGAAGGTCATACCACCAATACTATGCCACAATGTTGATGAAGTAGCTCAACTTCATCATGAGTTAGAAGATTTGCAGGCTACACATGACATATGAACGCACATTTGGTGTACACTATGTAGCAACAGTGGACATTCCAATGTTGATTGTCCTAACAAGGTCAATTGTCAATTCTATGGCAAGGATGGTGATGAAGCAAGAGACCGCTCCTACCTTAGGGGAGCACAGCAGCGAGGCATTCCTCCGAGTCTTGATTCGTATTATGCTAGTACTTCAAATCCACCTAATAGAGAAGAGAATCATCCAACTCAGCCTAGATATAATAGGCCGTTGATGTGTTATCATCGTGGTGAGTATGGCCATATGCAAAATAGGTGTTTCTTACCAGAAGGTGCACCTCCTTTTGAGCATTGTCTAGAAGCTAAGGGTCACTATACCAAACTTTGTCCAAGAAGCCGCCCTACTCCAATTCACATTATTGCAGTCTCCCTAGAAGTAGAAGGTATGACTACCGAGTCTTATGTTGTTTCATCTTCTTCACTTCCCATGATGACTAGAGCTAGGCAACCAACAACAACCTCTAGGGAGGAACAAGGACTCAAAGAAAGAGATGAGGAAAAGAAGGTTGGTTGGAAAGACCAAGCAGACATTGAAGGAGCTTATGGGAGGGTGACTACTTCACTAAAGGACCAACCAACAAGTTGTGAGGCACAAGAGGTGATTATCGAGGAAATCTTGAAAGGTGTTCATCATAAGGTTAGTCTCTACCAACTCATAAAAACGGATTCAAAAGTAAGAAGTCACTTGTTGAAGATAATACATTCTTCCTACTAGATCCCACCTCCTAACATAGGTGGGTTCATGGTTGAATTTCTTCCTGCACCCTTGGCAGACTACCAAAGCTCAAGTCCCTTTAGATGGAGGCTCTAGTATTAATTTAATGTGAGGAAACTAAACCTCAACCCCACCAAGGCGACACCATTTATAGTCGATCACACTGGTAGATCAACACCGAATTACACTGATAGGCATCATTGAGAAGGTATAGATGAAAGTGTAGGGTTGTCAGTTTTCCTTAGATTTTATTGTTATTCCCTTACCACAGGACACATCTTATCCTCTACTTTTGGGAAGACCCTGGTTGAGACAAGCAAAAGCCTTGTAGGATTGGGGAAGAAACCGTTTGTGGATTTCTAGAAAAGATACTGCTAACTTGTAGATACATTTAGAGGAAGGATGTGACAATGTAAAGGCGACTAGATATGTAGTAGACCTAAAGGTAATGCCTTCTTTACCTCAAGAAGATGGTGCATTGTAAAATTGGATGATGAGGAGTTTATAATGTTGTACAATGGAAATATGTGAGGCAAATGAAGACTCTCTAGAACAAAAACTGACTCCTCTGGAGCAAGGAGGTCAAATTAAACTTTTGCAGGAATCATCTACTTATCTAAAGCAAGGGAATGAAGTTCAATTTTTGCAGGTATCTTAAGAAAAGCAAGGAACACTGAGAGAGCCTTTTGACCTCTCTGGTCAATTTTTACCAAAGAGGATGAGTACTCTCTTTTCTCCAGGTAAGCCTCTCATGGATGTGTGCCTCTTCCTCACAGGAGAGCGCCTTCTCATTGCATGCCCAAGCAAAAAGAGGATAAAAAAATCTCTCTCCCTCCTATGAAAGGACGAGGGCTCTCATGTGTGTGTGTGTCAGAGGGAGAAAGAGATTCGTTATGTCTCTCTTGTTAGAGACTGATCATTCTTACAACCACCATATGGGATTGAAAGAGATACACATGTGCGAGGAAGGTAGGGGTCCATGAGCCAATCCCTTGCATATGGGATTGAACGGAAGACATAAATGTTCCTAAGCTTCTACACTTCCAATGAAAATTATCATAATAGTCACCAAATTCTTGATACGTTTTATGAAATATATCCTAGAGATTCGCCCAAACAACTTCTATATTACTTATAAGTTTAGTATAAGCCCTTCTTTTCTTCCGTGGCTATAACCATTAACCAATTGTTGAAGGAGAAAAGTATAAGCCTAGATATCGTTGTCTCCAAGAAGCAAAGATGAACATAGAGGATCTTATGAGGAGGTTACAAAAAAATTGAACGCACCATGCGTGAGCCTTTTATTATTGTTGATCATTAAATAATACATCAATGCACCATGCTTGTATCACTGTGGATCACATGCTTGGTGGGAGTGGTGTCTTTGTGCGATTTTAGAAAAAATGGTCATGCTTGGCCCAAAGCTCTTTCTTCGACCCTCTCCATAGGTGACTGTCCATTACCTTTAGAGGTACAACAACCCTTTTGTGTGGTTTTAGTGTATGGCTTGAATTCTAAACAAGCCTACTCAATGAACATTGGGATATGGCAAGGCCCCTTCTAGCCTCCCTTCTAGCCTCTTGGAGCCTATAATAGGATATGGCTTGTACTCATTAGGGATTGAGATGTACTCATTACAGATTGATATATACATTCGAAGATACACAAAGACACACACATGAAGTCGAGATCATTCTCTTGGCATTGGGCATTAGGTATTCTCTTGTCCACTCTTTGCACTCTCTTGCTACATGCACAGTGTTG
The DNA here is from genome assembly GCA_020310875.1 of Ceratopteris richardii. NCBI lineage: Eukaryota > Viridiplantae > Streptophyta > Polypodiopsida > Polypodiales > Pteridaceae > Ceratopteris > Ceratopteris richardii. The sequence goes on along the minus strand of CM035417.1, from coordinate 165,114,931 downwards.
GAGCTCACTTTGTGGTGAGGATACAAAGCATGGGCCTCCGAGTGGAGTTGGTTACTAGTAGTATAGTGTGATTGTGCACCGGTCAATACTCTTGTACTGCTTCTGTTTGGTTTCTAGATTGGCATGCTACCCACTACATATCCTTTTGGAACATTTTTGGCCCACTCTAATTAATTTCTGAACTAAGTAGTGGTTTTTCTCTCCTATTTTCACTTGTCATTGCTCTTCTTACAGTGTCTCTATTGTTAGTGAATGTACCTGCGCACGAGAATGTTATAGGGTATACTTCCCTAATGAGAACCTCCCTTGAGTAGATAGAGTGCTAGACCTGAGTAAGAGTTATCTATTAGAATTGGATATGCTGGTACCTCATCTATAGTTTGGCATGCAGGGTGGGAGCTTGCATCTCTCTATCAGGCCTTTAGCATGGTAGATACTTGTTTTTTTCATTACTCTTTCTTTTTGCATATAGGCAATGGGTGCATGGCCCACATCAAGCAGATAAGGATCCTCTTTGTGAATAGAGGAGCCCTAAGAAACCATATTTACCTTCGATTGGTCAACCTAGATCTCCTCTACCCTCCTTAAATCTATCTATTGATTTGGCTGCAATCCCACCCTCAAAGGAGAAGCCAAGGAGGTCATTAGATTTTTCCTTAGATAGTTCAAAAGAAGCACCAGTGCCGATGGAGGATCTTTCTCATCCACTCACTAGGTTGAATATAAAATTCCCTACCTTTAAGGGATTGGCTTATGAGGATGCAGATGATCACACGAGCAGTGTATCCCTAGAAATCTTCGCTATTCTACAAGAAGGAATATGAGAATAATAGCATGTTTGATAGACAACGCTATCAATGCATGTGCCTGAGCATCTTTGCCATCCCAATGAAGTTGCTTTGTAGTGGGTGTAGCAGAAACCGTAGCATGAACAAGAACCTTAAGAATATCACCATTTTCAATGCCATCTGCATCACCTTCAATAATTGTATTTGCAGGTGTAAGAGGACATGTTTTAACCCCCTCCACAATATTCCACGATCCTTTTAGAACCAATACATGACCCATCATATAAGACCATAATGGGTGATTTGTACCATCCAATTTATCCTCAATATCGAACATACAGGATAGACCTCTACTTTTAGTCATGGCCACTAACTTAAATATGCTGATGCAGATAAATGATTGTATCTCAAAAAGTTGAAGAGAACTACCCTGTCAACTTTTGCTAAATGTGTAGCACAATTTGAGGCACTTATACTAGCGAACCAAAACCTGTATATATCTTTGGCATAAAAAGACAAAATTGCCTACACAAGCACTACAATAGTGCATTCAGAGGCCGAAATGAGCTCATATTGTGATTTCAGAGCCTTGAGTATGCTAACCAATTTTTGTGCAATTCTGAGACAATGACTACAAGGGTATCAAAGATGCCCTAGATGAAGCCACAACCTCCTCAAATACCAATTGTTGGAGTTTGAGGTCTGCAGAAGCACACAAACAACACAAGGAAGAAGAAGAAGAAGAAGCTTGAAGCACAACACACAACACTGAATGTATTACTAAGAGAATGTACAAAGATGAGTGACCTATTAGGGTTTTAGGCATATATACAAGCTAGGGCAAAAAACCTCTTAAAGAGGGAAAAAGTGCCCCGATGGTGCTAGTGTGTTCACACACATCACTACCTAAATATATCAAGAAGATAAATTTCCTCCTAGCCTCTAAGCTCTGTGAAATAGGAAGAAGGGAGAGGGAAGTAGGACAAGTCACAGCATGGACACATAATACATCTTGGCCAAAGTTCAACATAGATGCCACAAATAATCTACATGAAAATGGCGAATCTATTCAAATCTATTGACTATAATATATAGTTTCTTGGGCTATAATATATTGGCTATAATATATAAAAGTTTACCAAATTAGAAAAGTTTTCTCCAAAATGCAAGTTTATAGCCCAAAAGTGATCCACGAGACCTCAAACATTGAAGAACAGGGTAATCATTTATGCATTGGGTTTTCAACTTTATTTTTCTTAGTTTTAGCAACTTCTTTCTTCTTAGGGCTTATTTCGATAAGACGTCAGAGCTTCCCTTTCATGGGATCTTTCGTATGGGATAGTGGATCCATCACTATTTGTAGTTACTAAACATTTGAACATCAACTAGTTATCTTTTTTTCCCTGCTATATCTCACATCACGTTCAATGTGTGGATACTAACGAAATTGCCGACAATAATTATTTATATTATTACGACACAGATTATATACAAGAAATCAATAAATTATCTGTGATCTCTTCTAGATCAATTTTTTATTAGGCTAATCTTTTTCACGTACCATTATAACTTTGAGCTGCATCTCGAATTATGCACATGAAGCTCTTAACTACAAATTATGTTATTCTTATACACTCGACGTAGAGGAATTAAAATTCAAGTACCCGCTATTACTTGCATACACAAACTGACACGTATTTTGTTGTTGTTGATTTAGAGAAAAATAAGTCTCCATCCATTTCATGTTACTGTGTTGATCAAAAGGTTTAGCACTTCTAGCCCACTTCAAATATCATCACCTAACAACAAAATAACATAAGGATTGTAGAACAGAGGATTGTGAGCTTTGTTTCACCTTTCAAAATTAACCATAAGGATTGGCATGCAATGAAAGGATTTGATGGTGGTTGAACCTTATTTGAGAATAGAGCTACTGTATGAATTAATTAAGCAATGCTTCCTCACCACCCCATAACCCTGTGAACTCACCACTCTATGGTTTTGGGATCCCGCGAACAAACCAACATGTGACCTCGTGAACCTACCACTCTGCCACCCCACAAACCCGCCACTCTGCAACCCCATGACCTCGCGAACCAACCGCCCCACAACCCTCCGCGAACTCACCACCCCGTGAACCCACCAACCCATGATCCCGTGAACCCACCACCCCGTGACCCTGCGCCCCCAAACCTAGCACCCCACAGCCCTAGGAACCCACCCCCTCATGACCCTGTAAACCCACCACCCCATTACCCTACGGACCCACCATCATACGACCCCAGGAACCCACCATCCCCCGAACGCACCACCCCACAACCCTGCAAACCCACACCTCGCGACCCCATGAATCCACCATCCTGCAACCCCACAAACCCACCACTCTATGAGCCCGTGAACCCACCACCCCATATGCCTGCGAGCCCACCACTCTACGAGCCCACGAACCCACCACCTTGTGACCCTACGAACCCACCACACTGAGACTCCATGAACCCACCACACTGTGATCCCGTGAACCCACCACTCTGTGACTTTGGAACATGCAAACCCACCTCCCAGGGGTCCCGTGAACCCACCACTCTGCGACCATCCTACAAGCCCACCACTCTGCCACCCCAGGACCTTGCGAACCTACCACCTCATGACCCCACAAACCCAATGCCTTGTGACCCTGTGAACCCACCAGCACGTGACCCCACGAGCCCACCACTCCACGACCTTGCGACCTCGTGAACCCACCACCTCACGACCCCGCGAACCCACCACCCCACAATCGTGTGATATCACCACCCCCAACCCCGTGAACCCACCACTCGGCTACCCTACGACCTCGCGAACCCACCATCCTGCAACCCCATGAACCCACTATCACGCGACCCGACAAACTGAACACCCCACGACCTCGTGAACCCAGCACCCCATGACCCTGGGAACCCACCATGCTGCGATCCCGCGAACCCATGAACCCACCACCCCATGAACCCACCACCCCGCGAACCCGCGACCCCACGAACCCACCACCCCGTGACCTCGCAAATCCACCACCCCGTGACCCTATGAACCTACAACCCTACAACCCTACGAACCCACCACCCCACGATCCCTTGAACCCATCATGCTGCGACCCCACGAACCCACCAAACTGCGACCCACATGAACCCACCACCCTACGACCCCATAAACCCACCACCTCGCGACCTTGCGAACAATGTTCTGAACTAGTCAATGGTGCGAAGGCCAATTGATCCTAAGGTTCTAATTTCTCGAGTTGTTTGGTGAATGAGAAATGCCTTTGGAAGTAATGTTTTCATAAGTAAAGGACAAGGTCCCAATATATCATTTTCAATATTATAAGCATGAGGGCGCATATGGAAGACAATAGAAGATTCGCAAATGAAGACCTTATAATCTGTGTAAAAGCCAAAGCTAAATATTCATCTCTCTCTATGGGAGAAAGCACAAGCAAGAATCTGTGTAAAAGGGTCTTTGAAGATGTGAATAATGTTATTCAAGTTATAGCAGAGGGACACTGGATCATTAGGAACACTCCTCTGTCTTTCTACAAATGGTATCCTGGGTTTAACCCTAGGAATAATAAGCCGACCAAAGCGCCAGTTTGGGTGGAATTTCCTGACTTTTCGGTGGAATTTTACCGATGGCTTGATAAATTAGGATCATTATTAGGGAAAGTGCTTGGTCAGAAGCCTAAGAAAGAGTTTAACCCTAAATGGGATCCTCAATTGCTTATAGAGGTTGATATTACCAAATCAGTTAAGACAGAGCTGGTTATTAAAAATTCAGAGGGATATAAGCTGCATACTCAAAGTGTAGTGTACAAGAACCTTCCTAATGCTTGTTTTAATTGTTATAAGCAAGGACATTTAATTAAAGACTATCCCCTGCTGGTTAAAAATCAGGAAAAAACGGCAGATTGTGGTGAAGCGTCCCCCTCTGAACCTGCTCCCTCCAAATCGGCCCACCAAAAAGAAAACCAAGGCTTCAAAAAGGTTCCCCTCAAACAAAGGAAAAAAAACCCTAATTTGGTAGTTAGATCCGAGCCCCTTGTCAGGGGGGTTTTCAATCCCTTTCAGGTTCTTGAGAACGCCCCGGGCAGTGGCTCCCATGCTTCGGATGCTGAAACTACAGTGGAAAAAAAGTTTCAGAAAAACAAGGATATTGAAGACGTCTTGATCAATGGCACTCAAGCTATAAGAACCAATCTGAAAGTTCAGGTACAGTGTGGCAGTGATAACTTTGCCACTAAGGATTCCGATAATAGACCCAATTCAAGCACCACTCCTGCCTCTGTGTCCTCTGAAGAAGATGATAGTGATGATATGTTTGTGGATCAAATTAATTGTGTTGATGATGTTGCCATTAACCAAGATGATAATGTTTGTCCCATTGAACAAGATGTTAAAATGGACAATGTCAGGTCCCCTATCCCTAAAGGGAAAGTTAAATCCAAATCCAAGAGGAAAGAAACGGCTAGGTCATCGTTCTCAGCTGTGAAGCCTGGTAAGAACCCCAAAAAGTAAGTTTCTTCTCTTTTGGCTTCCTCCTATGGATTGTATCAAACTGGTTTCTATTAATACAAAAGGGCTTTCTGACCCGGTCAGAGGTAAGATTTTAAATAATTGGCTCAAAGATGCTTCTTTTGCTCCTGACTTCATCTGCTTGCAGGAACTTAAGATAGGAGGTCCCCCTCTCATGATGAATCTGAGAACTATTTCAAACAACAGTCATTGGATGTACACAGACCATATGGGCAAAGGGGGAGCGGCCATTGGAGTTGCTAATGGAGTGAGACATCTCATTGAGGATGTGCAGATGAGTCCTACTAACCAATGGATTGCGGTAAAGTGTAAAGTGCCTCTCAATGTCACTATTGTTTGTGTTTATGCTTCTAACAATGCTTTACAGAGAGTCAAATGCTGGGAAGAGATTTCTAGGATCAAAGGTGACATCTGGCTGACTGGAGATTTTAACATGGTCACTAATAGTTGTGACAGGAATGGTAATAGTGAAAATGTCATTTCTGGTAGTGAAAAGCAGAGCTGGTATAATTTGATTGACAAGCATAACCTCTTGGATCTTTCTGCTAATACTGGTCACACCTGGAATAACAGAGGGCAGAGCTCCTTTTTGTCTGCTAGGCTTGACAAGTTTTATATGAATGCAGGCAAGAGTCGTGATTTGTCTAATTTCTGTTGTTCTGTTGATCAATCTCTATTGCTGTCTGATCACTCGCCCTTGATTGTCAAATTGTATAATAACAACCCCAGTTACAGGGTTGGCTGGCCTCATCTGGATTCTTCCCTATTTAAGATTCATGTTGTGAAGGATAAAATCTCTAAAATTCTTTTGTTGCATTTTGCCTCGGATTTGCCTCCTTTTGTGGTCTGGGAAAGGGCTGTTAGAGAAATTCAGGATATTATTAAGTAGTATAAGAATAGGGCCAAAAGTATAAGATACAGAAGAAGGATGATGATCATACAGGAGATGAATATGCTTGAGAATTCTAACATTGATTTGTGTGCCAAAAGAGCAAAGTTGTTTGATCTTCAGGAAAAAGTCAAGAAAGTGGACTACCTCCTTGCTAGAGGTGCCCTTGCCTCTTCTAGAGAATTCTGGGCTGGAAAAGTTGACAAACCTAATAAGCATATGTTTGAATTGTTGAGAAAGAAAAAAGTCAGGGACTTCATCCCCCTGCTTATAGACAATGCTGGTTCTCATGTATCCAGCATGAAGGATAATCTGCAGGTTGCTCATAGGTTCTTTGCCAATGTATTCTCCCAACCTCCCAAGAGAGGGGATTCTGTGTGGAGTGCAAGAGCTACCATTGCCCTTTGTGGGAAAAAAATGGTTCCTCAGGGAATGGACTCCCTCCTTGACATGCCCCTCTCTGCTGGTGAGATTAGAGAATCCATTAGCAAATTGAAGCCTGGAAAGTCTCCCGGTCATGATGGTTTGCCCAATGAGTTTTTTCAGGATTTCAAGGAAGAGTTGGTGCCCATTATTCTCAAGATTTGGCAAGAAGCCTCTAGAAGGGGATCCCTTTCTCCTTTTATTAACGCCGGAGTGATTAAACTTATCCACAAAAAAGGTCCCAAAGATGATTTGAACAACTGGAGACCCATCTCCTGTCTGACTTCTCTGTATAAAATCTTTGCTTCTATCCTGGCCAGAAGGCTGAGCCCTCTCATGGATAGTATTATTCTCCCTGAGCAAAAAGGGTTTATTAAAGGAAGGTTTATCCTTGACAACATTATCACTATTTGGGAAGGGCTTGAATACTACAATGAGCTTAATGTCGATACCTACTTCTTTAAAATTGACTTTGATAAGGCCTATGACAGGATAGAATGGGATTTCATTCTGCAATCTTTGCATGATATTGGATTTGGCAAAAATTTCATCAAATTTGTTAGTATTCTGTTTGGTAATGCCTTTTCTAAAGTGACTATAAATGGTTGTCTTACTAACCCTTTCAGGTTGTGCAGGTCTATAAGGCAAGGCTGCCCTTTGGCTCCCCTTCTTTTTGCCATTGCAAGTGATGCTTTAGGTTGGCTGGTTAAAGACTGCATCTCCAAAGGGACCATTACCGGTTTAGATATCCCCCAGGCTTCCTCTCCCCTGGGTCTGCAGATGTTTGCAGATGACACCAATATGTTAATGCAGGCTGGGGAAACCTCTGCTTGCCATTTCCTTAATTGTCTTAACTTGTTTTGTCTGGCTAGTGGCTCGGTGGTTAATCATAAGAAAACCGGTTTTTTTTTCCACCGATAATAAGATTCCTCATTGTGTTGAGGCTGCTGGTTGTGAGATTATTAAAAAAGGTACCATTTTCAGGCTGCTTGGTATTCCCATGGGCTTTGGTATCTCTAACGAGCAGAGGTGGCAATGGGTGCTTGAAAAGTTTAGAGCTAAAATCTACAACTGGAATGACCTGCATCATAATATGTCCCAAAGAACGTTTATTCTGAAGCATTATATCCTCCCCTCTTTGACTTACTTTCTCTCCTGCTGGCATCCTAATAAAAAGCAGCTTGGGCAGGCCATCTCCCTGGCTATAAGGTTCTTATGGGGAGGATCTAGAATCCCTAAAGTTGCGTGGAATATTTATTGTATGAAGAAGAGTGAAGGGGGCCTTGGTCTCATTTGTCCCTCTAGGATGGCCACTCAAATGTCTGCCAAGTGGATTGTTAGATCTGTTTCCTCTAATGACTACTGGGCCTGTTTGATTAAAAGAAATATTAAAAGGTTCAGCGTCAAGTATAACAAGAGTTGGGATGGTTGCTCTATTTGGGATGTGATCTCCTCTCCTGTTGAATTTGTGCCTAAGGGTAGTCAACTGATATGTAATTTTTGGAAAGCTTGGATGGCTGTTAAGTCCAAATACATCCTACCAATTTGGTTTGCTAACAATTTTTCTTTCATAGTGTAGGACTCCATTTGGCTGGGCTGGTCTGAAAGAAGCACCTATCAGTCCTTCCCTATCAGATGGAATAAGTGCAGGAAGAAAGGCTTCCCTCATTGGCAGGACTTATTAAATGAAGGTGAAGTGCTAGATGACAATTTTATTCTGGACTCTGATGGGTTGTCTGTGTACTGTAAACAGATTCTTCTGAGTAAGAAGGAGCAATTGCAGAAAAAGTTGGAGGTCAATTTGTGGAAGAAGGAGATTACTCTCCAAGTTATTGCCTGGGATATGCTAAGCTCCATCAGAAGGAACGTCAGAAGCATTAAGGAGATTTCTGGGAAACTCAACAAGAAATGGGGTCTGCAATGGTCCCACTTACAGTGGAAGTACAGATTTCAGTGATGTTGGGCCTTCCCTCTATCTAACAAGCAGTCTTGTCTAAATTGGCTTATTCTCCACAAAGGAATTTGGACAGGAAGTCTTCCTAGGAAGTATAAAATTGATGCTGGCCTCTGTAAAACTTGTGGCATAGAAGAGGATTTGGATCACTTGTTTATTAAATGCAAAACTGCTTCCAGATTTTGGATCTGCATATGGTCTTTCTGTCGGGTGCAGGGCCTCAAAATTCCTAGCTGCAAGGACATCCTTATTGGTGAATCGTGTGGCCTTGACATTCTCCTTTGGCAGATTATTAGAAACCACTTCTTCTGGTCTATTTGGAAAAATAGAAATAATGTCCTTTTTAGTTCGAATCAAAAAGACCACTTATTCTCTTGTATCTATGGGTTGAAAAAAATTCTCAACCTTTGCCTCACCGCTTGTCAAAATACCCAATCGGTCCCTCTGAGCCCTTTTGAAATCTTAAAGAAAAATCATTGTAACGCTTGGAAAGCTAAACTCCTCCCCATGTACTCTAAGTCCAGAATGGACATGATCACTTTCCTAGGTGACTATGTTAGCTCTACCCTTGGGTGATCCTTTTCTCCCATCCTTGACGAGAAGGACTCGTCTTCTGTTGTAATTCCTTTCAGCATCAATTTTATACTTTCTGTTTTGTTTGAAAAAAAAAAGAAAAAATAAATATTCATCTCTCTCTATATGGGAGAAAGCACAGCCTTGCTGAAGCTAACAATCAAGAAGATTCTCAAGATGAAGTCGAGGGAATCAAATATGAAGGTGATTGCCTTGATTATCAAGGATGGGCCTCACTTATCCAAATATGGGCTTGTTAAATGGTGATTTCCGGGAATTTGCTGAGAGGAATGTACGTGTAACTTGTTATTCTGCTGTCTATTACAATTTCATATGCACAAGCAAGCTCGTTGGTGGCCGCCGTATCCATTCTACAAGTCTACGTCTTTTTCCCTCCCTCTTTCTCCTCGTGGACTCCCAGCCATCGGCCATCGTGGACTCCCAGCCATCGGCCATCTCTTTCTCTCTCATCCGTGCGCCATTTTGCAGTTCACGTTTTCTCTCTCTTTCTCTTTTTTTTTTTTAATAAAAGGAAGTTCGGCCTTAGCCTAATCTCCCGGATTTTAATTAAAATAAAGAAAAAAGTTACAAGTGAATGGGACTACTGCCCATGGGACCCCCCAAATCCCACAATGCAGGGGAGGAGTATGGCAAGCTAGAACAAATGAGGCGGATAAATCTATCATCATCCCCATGTGGGATCCATTTGGGTTTCAACTTGTTGTTTTCGAGGAGATAAATATAGTGGTGTCTAAACGGTGGAGATCTCTTATGTCGGGAAATTCTTTTACCAAGAAGAAACAAGGAATTCTCGATCGACCATTCCTTAGGAGTTTGGCCAAAATTGACCACACATCGCTCCCTCCAAATCTTCCAGAGAGTCTCACCCCTGATGGCATTCCACAGCCTCGCTGAGCAGCCGACCGCCTCACCCAACATCGCATGTTGCCAATTGATTTGGTTCGTGAGTCTCAATACTCGAGTCACGTGATGCCAGATAACACGGGACTTGGGGCAGTCGAAGAACATGTGAACTATATCTTTGATGCATCGATGACAACGCTTGCACCATGGTGGCACACCATAGATTTTGTTAGCCCTTGCATTAGACCAAATACCTTTATGGAAGATCTGCCACATGAGAACAGACTTTTTGACCTCAATTAGGGGGTGCCAAATAGACATGAATTTTAGTTCCCACCGAAGCTTGGTCCAAGAAAGGTATGATCTCTTGTTAAGAGTGTGGTGAACATCTAAGTTCTCTTTGAAGTTGGGGGTTCTGGATAGCTTCTTGCCGTTACTCCATTTGAGGCCCTCCATGCAAGGAAGATTGTCGCTCTAGCACAATGGTAAGTACCACGTTAAGAAACTTCACCTCCTTAATTGTCAATCCGCGGAAGAGATAGGAGTGATATGAAGATCGTGAATGTGAGATGAAGTGAGAGTGAAGGTGAGAAGCACAAAGATGCATACACACATACACACACACACTACGAAGAGACAAGCAAGACACAATGGAAGGTGAGAAATTAGCTCTATTACTCAAGAACACTCTTACAAGTTCAAAAGAACTCTAACCTCAAACAAGCTAACCTCAAAAATGAGCTCTCTAGCTCTTTTTATAGTTTCTAGACTAGTTTTGACCGGTTTCACATCTAGTGACCGGCATAGTTAAAAATTAGGTCCTAGATGCTATTTGGAAGGGTAAACGGTGTCTAAAAATAACGAAAATTGGTACACGCATTCTACCTAAGCTCCTCAAGCTCGAGGACTCCTCGGCTTGCACAAAATGGAGCTATGGATTACAAAATGGGGTTTTCTATGTTACATATGTTACAATAGTGATAAAAATCATTGTTGGAGGTTTTTGGAAAGTATTTGAAAACATAATTATTTGAAAAACGATTCGACTGGCTCCCTGCTTTGTCGTTACATGCTTCCGTGTCGTATGTGCCTCTCGCTGCTTCCAACACCCCCCTCCCTCTCGCTTCTGTCGTCCTTGACAGAACCTTGCTGTGAGGTCTGCCGGATATAGTTCTGTAGGAGGTCTTGAGCGAGGGTGTGCTCGGAGATACGAATGCCTCGGGCCAGGTCTGCCTCGAGTTTCTCCCAGTCGATTGGTTGCGGTTCTTCCGGTGGCGGGAGCTGATAGTGTGTGGAATAGACCATTCGTTCACAGGCAAATAATTGTAATAAATGTGTAGGCCTGCTTATGAATACCTCTGAATGGTATTCCCAGAAGCCAGTTGTGAACATCTCTTCGAACGTCTGCTTGTAGCACGCCGGTAGGTACTTTATTCTGCAGTGCCAGGCATAACACACCCGTAGCGATGGCGTTGTACTCATATCATATACCAGATCGAAATTGCCATGCTCAAAGCCCGGGGTGTTGACATGGGGTGCCTTGACGCGTCGGAAGACTTTAAAAATCATTTGCCTCATGTCAAAGATTTTGACAGTCATATGCGCTGCTATATCATCCACATGCTTTAATCTAGGGAGCCAGTGGCGAATTGTAGCCATCATGTAGCCAACAGTTGGTAACTCAATGGGTGGCTTAAAATAGGGGTAATTCAACCAGTCTTGGCACTGCTTATTGTTTTGTACCTTAATAGCAAAGGCAGTCCAGGAGCGGCGTCGTGGCACTGGTCCCCAACACGGATTGTACTTCAAATGCAAAGGTGCCTTTACCCATGTACTCATCATCTCTGGATACTTCTGTAGTAAATCTTTTCGCCACTCTGGTTGATAGATCTCTCCTTGCTGCGCATCTAGTGGCAAATCGTGCTCCTCGAATTGAGTTGCATGCGATGGTTTCTTACCTGTCTCTTTCTCAATGGCTAACTGGTATTCAGCCATTAACATAAAATACGGTTTATACTGTAGCTCATGCCCAGATATGTATCGTCGCAGGGCCAAATGAGCAAAGAATGGAGACTGTAATATCTTTTCTTCTATCATCGCCATGGCATGTAATTGTGCCTCTACTCTCGCGGAGTGCGTTGTTCCAAGTTCCTCAATAGTCTTCATCCACGCGGGGGTCGGAAGTTCGTACGTCATCTGGCCTTCGGCCGTGACGCGTCTGCCTGGGATGGGTTGTGGCTCGTACGCTTCTTCAAATGTTTCCTCCACCGGGATGGTGACCTTTTCTTCTTCAGCTGGTAGCTCAGGTGGGGAATCTGGCCTTGGTGGTGCTTCATATACTGCAATCCTTGATTCAAGGGTCGATACCTGGGCCCGTAATGAGTTGAGTTCCTCTAGGAGGTCAGGAGAGGGGTCCACAGGTGCTGGTATGTCGTGGTGTGCCGGTTCTCGTAACTGGAGTAATTTGTGATCTTCTTTGAGTTTCTGCAACTCCTCGTTCATGCGGTCGTATTCATCTAGTAATCTTACATGATCGTCTAGCAGCATCCTCATCGAGTCTGAAGGAATGGCTTTGAACCTGCTAGGACTGAGCGGTTGGTCTGGGTGGTCGAGCGCTGCTTCTAAGTTTTCTCGGTTCTGATCCTGTAAGCGCTGGTTTTCTTCCTTGGCGGCTGCTAGGTGTCTTCGTAGTAAGCCCATGTTTCGTGTTAGCATTGCATTGCGGACTGTCTGTGCTCTTAATAAGTTATCCAGGTCAGCAGTGGCTTCCTTGGTCTTTTCTTCGCTTTCTAGTTCCAATTTGTGATAAGCCTCGCGTAATTCCTGGTATCGGGTGTTCAGAGAGGCATTCTCAATAGACAATAAATTAAGCTACGACTGTAAGTCATTGGTTGTCCTCTGCAGCTGCTGATAATTATCACCAAGAGATGTGAACTCATCTCTTACTTGCATCATACACATGAACATCTGTCGGAATGCATTATCTACAGTGGGTGATAGTATTAATGGGGTGCTAAATGAAGATGCAGTTGGTGTAGATGCAACGGGAATGGGGAATGGGGATGGGAAGGTGTATGATGTAGTGATTGTTGAAAATTGTGATGTGCCTAAAAATGTTTGTGCCGGGAGTGAAGTGAGTGATGGTGCAGCGGGTGGTGAGATGTCCATGTGAGTGGACGTATTTAGTGCGGTGACCGTGAATATGGGTGTGATCGTGGGTGCTCGTGCTGGTGTAAATACGGGATTTACAAAGGTTGAGGGGTAATTTACAGGGGGGCTGGCTGGAGCAGCTTGGTGGAAAGGGGAAAGAGGGGTTACAGTGGGTCGGGGAGGTGAGACGGGGGAGAAGGTTAAGGGCGGGGGGAATGGGAAAAGGGGTCTTGGAGTTGTGGGGAAGGATGGAAAAGATTGATGAAGGAACGGGTTGGATAGAAAGGTGGGTGTGGGAGGGGGTAGACTAGGGCTAATGGGTACACGAATTGTGGGGTGAGTGGTCGTAAAGACAATTTCTGCAACACCACCGGCGAATGAAGATGTTGGTCTGGGGGAAGGAGGGTGAAGAGGGGAGGCTGGATGGACGGGTGGTGAGAGAGGAGCGGTTGGGGTGGTCGGTGCTACTGAGGTTTGTACAGCTGTAGCGCGGGGTGGGGAATCTACAAAGATGGTTTCTACAGCCAACGAACTGTTGGGGACGAGGCGTGCCTCCCTGGCTTGTTCTGAAGATTGTGCTACGGTTGGTACACGAATGTATTCTCCGGGCTTCGAAAGTAGTCGTACTCTGCGGGGGTCAAACTGTGGTAGTGGCTTTCTTTGCAAGTACCTGAGTGCTTCGTTGGAGCCTACTGATTTGACTAACTCGCGGAATCCTTTGATGTATGCGTCTTCGAATCTGCCTGTGACAAGTTCTTGTTCTATTATTGTTTGACTCTCTTCCTCTGTCAGCTTTTTGCATGCCCAAACTTTTTCCATAGTTCTATACAGCTTCTTGATAGCTAGTGTGTAAGCTGCTGCTTCATAAGTTTCATCTTCATGGGTACTTGTATCACCATGTGTGTCTGTTTGTTGGCCTTGGCCATCTGTCTGTTCATGCTCTTGGGATTCATGTGTTCCCTGGCTAGCTTCGTCGTCTCCTTCGTCGTCATCGATTGCTGTTCTTTCGTCATCAGAGCTGGACACGATCTGTCCTTGTGGCTGATCCCTGGGTGTGGTAGGGTAGCTAGGCCTTTCAAATTCTTGAGAAAACAAATGTCCTTCTGAAAACTGGAACTCATTGGAGAATGCATCGGGCATCTCAAAATCAAAAGTTTGGTCCAGTGGCTCTGCTTGTCCTGGTTCTAAATGCGGTATTGGAAAAGAGAAAGCTTCCGCACCAATAGTGGTGGGAAGTTCAGCTGCTGTGGTGATAGGTTTTGTGGTTGTGGCTGCTTGGGGTGCAACATTACTGGTGGTGCCCTCCGGCATAACTGGTCTTGATAACCGTATACGAATTGGTGGTACCGTGGGAGTGGCTGCTGTTGGTGACTGCTCTGGAGATGGTTGTGGCGAGGGTGATTCTGGGACTTGTAGGCACGGGATAGTACCTCTCATCCGCTTTCCGGCTCTGCCTTTGCTAGACTTTCTAGCCTTCCTCGTGGTGCCTTTAAATGCTTTGAGTTCCTCACTGGTCATGGCACGCTCAATTGGTAAGTCATACGCCAAGCACATATATATGATCCTGGTGAGGGCGCATCACCCATTGATTACCTTCTTTCGCTCCCATCGATGTTGTGCCAAATAGAGCTGGTCAATGATCCAGCTGGCTAGATCAACCGTTTGAGGTCCAGTACATGCTAAGTATAATCCAAACCAGATTCTCTTGTGGGGCATGGTAAAACGATCCTGAGCTGGGAAAGCAAAGTGCTGCATGCATATCCGTAATGGCTTAGAGAGCTCAGGTGTTATAGCAGAAATATCCTCCCACTTAGTTACGTCACCACGCTTCATCTGTTCTAGGACTAGCCGTTCTTTCTCCGTTGGAGTGTGTGTTCCATGTATTTTCAGAGCTGTGCGAATTAAATCTTTAGACAAATAGAACCTTCTAAATGGAGGATCATTTACCAAGGATGGTAACATGAATGTGCCGGGTAGATCCTTGTTCTCTGAAGCCGTTAAGGTGGTTACCAAGTAAAAGCATCTGTAAAAATCGGGTTTAGGTAGAGGGTCGCTAAAATACTCTGTAAATCCCGCTCGTGCCCAAACGTGCGTTAAATCTTGGGTATTCTGTAGTCCTTCAAATTCTCGTGAAAAGAACTGGTACTTGGTCCATGTGCGAAGATCAAATGCCAAATTGGCCTCAAATATGAAATCAGCGTCTGCTAAGGGTCCTGCTAAGCCTTGAAACCAGTGAGAATTACAATGAATCTTCTCGGTATATCCTCTAGGAGGATCATCGATTGGCATGGGTCCTGGAAAACCTTGAAACTCTGGTGGTTGTACCGTAGGATAAGATTCTGCTAGTAATTCTCCAATAGTGGCCATCGGTGCACTGGGGCCAGTTTCGGATGGTCCTGCTTCGGTTTGCATGATGACTGATGAGCTAATGGAAAAGATCTGCTACAAAAGATTAACACATTAGTATGGAAATTAATTATGATCCCATTAAGGTGAGACCGCAATCCCTTTCCATAACCGATGTGTAACCCGTGTAGCCAAGTGTCGTGAAGTGATTGATGCAATGATCTTTTTGCAGAGCTATGCAGGTCTCTAGACACCTACATGGTTCAGATTATGCATACATTTCTTGATGAGCTTTTATTATGCAAAATGTGGGGTTTGGGTGTATGAATTTATACAAGGTTTGGTTGAGGGTGAATTATTACAAGGGTGGAGTTTAAAAGGGGTGGGAGAATTGTTAGATACGATGGTACAAGAAGACGTTTGGATACGTTTCGGTATCCATTTCCTAAGAGTCTTTGGGTGGGTGGTATGGTTCTGCTGAGGGACAAACAGCGGTATCGGGTTTGGTGGTATTGAAGGATGAAAAGATTTCTGAGGGGTATATATTACATGGCTTGAGGGTTGGGCTATAATACATTGTTTGGGTACCCAAATCTGCATGGGTGTGGGTCTATGGATAAGGTATTTCTTGGCGATCGAAATCTGCCGAGTATTTGTACTTGGGTAAGAAGATCGAGGGGACTTTGGATGCTGACTCTGCTTCTGTTGCAACTTTTTCCTGTTCTCGTCTGCAGTGTTGCCAATAGCCTGTGTTTGCTGTCCTTTTGGCACCCATATTTGTTTTGTGCCACTTGTTCTGTGATGTTGATACTGCTGCTTTCTTTGCCTTGTCTGGTGATGTCGTCGGTCTGGGTTCCTCTGTTGTGGTTGACTCGTTCGTGGTTGGGTTTGAGAGGTCCTTTGGACACTCTGCTTTGGAAAAGAAGGGAGATCCAACACTTGCGTGACCTGCCCATTAGGAAGTGATTCGTTATTTATCTTTAATCTAGGCCAGTCCGCAGCAAGTTTGGAAGGATGAGCACCGCGGGGTGTTGTGCTCATTTGGCCGCTGATGCAACCCACCTGACCGCTGATTGTGTTCAACTGCCCTAGCGGTTGGGTAGCTGCCCCTTCTAGTTTGCAGGAAGCCCCAGGGAAGATCTCCTGTCATTCCTCTGATTGACAATTGTCCCTAGCCAAGCCCGAGTGGGTTGGAGTAGACGTAACGTGACTGGTCTGACCCAAGATCTTTCGGTCTTCCATCGCATGCGTTTCATAGGGTCTAGGGTTACAAACCTCAATCGGAATGCCGTTAGGGAAGTCAAGCGGTATCACTCGCTTCTATTCTAAGGTTCCAATCTGTAAGGAGCCTTGTCTAAGATTTAGGTCCACTGAGTGATCGTATAGCCAATCTTGGCCAAGGATTAGGGGTTCTATCAGGTCGTCATCATGGCACACTAGTAGCTTCGCTGTTATGGTCACATCCTTAATGAGGATAGGAAGGTCCACCTCACCCATGCAAGGGGTTTCCATGCCTCCTAGGCCTATGAGGTATGCCTCAATTGGCCGCATTTCTATGCTTGAATCCTTATAGTGGGACCATCTAATAGCACTAGTCGCAGCACCTGAGTCAATTAAAGCCCTGAGCTCTTGGCAAGGGTTGTCGTGCTCTAGCCTGACTGTAATGAATGGTCTCCTGTCCACTATGCTAGGATGAGTGTTTGACTTTACTTGACACATGGCCATGGGGTATCTGGGTGTAGTTTCCAGATGGTTATAATGTTCTCTCCCTAGTCCTTGTCTTCTTAACTTCATGCGTTTAATGCGTTCTATTGCTTCTGCCTGAGCTTCCGCTCGTATTCTATTTTCTTCCTCCTTACGCTTCTTTGCCAACGTGAGTCGTCTAAGCATATCCTCAATAAGAGGTTCTTGATATAACTTGACTCTACAGCCACTAATGTAATTAGGCATTATATCTCCTTCTAAAGTGGCTAACTCTACTGCTCCACTAGTTGAGAGTCTGTTAATGATCATAGGTCCATAACCTCGCTTTTCTAACTTACGTGCGTGTTGCTTTAGCGTATATACTAGAACTAAATCTCCTTCTTTTAGGCCTTTATCTTTCACATGCGCATCAAAATATGCTTTCTGTCGCTTCTTCGCTGCATATATTCCTGCTGCTGCCTTTAGCCTGGTTTCTCCTAATCGTTCCAAGTCCATTATTCTTGCTGATAATTCATGGCCGGTCCACTGATGTTCTTGTGCAACCTTAAGGGTCGGTATCAAGAAGTCCAAAGGAAGCACAACATTCTGACCAAAAACCATCTGAAAGGGAGTTGCATTGAGTACGGTCTTGTAGGCCACTCGATATGCCCAAATAGCGTGGTGTAACTGTTTGTTCCAATCTGAACGTTTGTTGTTCACGAGTTTCGTCAGTACGTTACAAAGGATCTTATTAGTGCTTTCAGCCTGACCATTGGCCTGAGGATGATATGGTGCGGATTTCTTGTGAATCACCATAAAATCCTATAACAAATATTCAATGACTTGGTTTAGAAAGTGAGTGCCTCGATCGCTCACTAACTCTATAGGCAACCCATATCTTGTAAAGACATTCTCAAATAAGAATTTTGCAGTTGTGTGTGCATCATTCTTTTTCGTGGCTTTTGCCTCTACCCATTTCGTAAGATAATCTATGGCAACAATAATGTATTCAGCATGTGTACCTTTTGCAGGGGGGTTAATGGGTCCTACAAAGTCTATACCCCACTTTGAAAATGCACGTCCGCCCATCATGGGTTTCAATGGCATTTCATCTCTGCGAGTAGGAAACTGAGTTCTTTGGCACACATCACATCTCTTTACATAGGTATGAGCATCCATGTGAAGAGTGGGCCACCATAATCCTGCAAAGAGGATGGCTTTGATTATCCTATCGGGTCCAAAATGACCTCCTGCAACACCTTGGTGTGCAGTCTCTAGTATGCTCAGATAATCGCTCTCATGAACACATTGTCTTAGATATCCATCTCATCCTCTTTTGTATAGGTTATCGCCAATAAGTGAATAGTCGTGAGCTTCCTGCTCTAGACTACGTTGTCGTGCTAAAGTCATTCCTTGAGGGAATGTGTGCGTCCTCAAGTATGTCACTAATTGTTCACTCCAGTCTGGTGTGAGAGACACGTGATATAATGTAGCATGCTCTACTGGTGGTCTTTCACAACAAACATGGCATTCTTTACACAACTTGTAGACATCTGCTTCCATCGTAGGCCAATATACTCCTAATCTATGTAGAGTCTGTAATGTTCGATGTTTTGAATGATGTTGCTTTAATGCGCCTATGTGTGCTAATTGCAACCAATTCGCATGTTCTGATTCATCTACACAACAAGCAAGAATCTTTTGATTATCCTGTTTATATATGCTTCTTGCCATTATTTGGTATCTCTGAGACTTGGTGATCTCTCCTTCTTTGATCTTTATCCTAGAATTCTTGGGTCCGTATGTCAGAATAGGGACTATAGGCTTAGCCCATTATGGTGCTATCTCAAGGTTAAACAAATATGCGTCTGGTAACTCATCCACTACTCCTTGAGGAGCTTCTCCTGAGGTTAATCTCGAAAGGTGGTCAGCTCTAAGATGTTTCTTTCCTTTCTTGACTACGACTTCAAAATCATACTCCATGAGTAATAGAAACCAACGTATCAGTCGTCCGGTGTTACATGGCTTGTTGACTAAGTACAATAGTGCTTGATGATCTGTGAAGAACTTGAACTTGTTGGCCAACAAGTAGTGCCTAAACTTCTTTACTGCGTAGATCATCCCTAATCCTTCTCGTTCCGTCGTGGTGTAATTTCTTTCTACTGTGTTCAATTGTCTGCTCGCGTAAGCTATGGGGAGATCTATGTTACCTTCATTCGTGGGTTGTGCTAACACACATCCTATGGCATAATTGGATGCATCCACATGTACATGGAATGGCTTACTCCAATCTGGTGTAGTCAATATAGGTGCTGAGCACAAGCGTCGTTTAAGTTCATTGAATGAATTTTCACATTCATCTGTCCATTCAAAATTGGTTAAAAGAGAGTACAAAGGCTTGGCTATGATTGCATACATGTGTATGAATCTCCTATAATATCCGCAATGGCCCATAAATGCCTGTACCTCTTTCACATTAGTTGGTCTAGGTAAATCTGCAATTACCTTCACCTTTTCTTCATCCGTAGAGATTCCATTTTTTGACACAATGTGTCCTAGAATTTTGCCTTGTCTGACCATGAAAACGCACTTTTCTGGGTTCAAACAAACCTGATATTCTCGACATTTGTCAAATATTTGTCTTAACTCTGGGATATGTGTCTGTCTTACATTTGAATGTGCACATAAGTCATCGACATAAACTTCCAAACTCTTGCGTAAGAATTCCTTAAAAACATGACACATGAGTCGCTGGAAAGTGGCGGGTGCATTTGTTAAGCCAAATGGCACCACACAAAATGCAAATATGACCCATTCAGTGGCAAATGCCGTCTTGTGTTGATCTTCTGGAGCAATGGCTACTTGATTATAGCCTGAAAATCCATCAAGAAAGCTATAAACTTCCTTGCCTGCAACTCTTTCCAATAGATGTTCCGTGATAGGAAGAGGATAACTATCTCTAATCGTTGCGGCATTAACTTTTTTAAGGTTAATACACACACGCAATTTTCCATTCTTCTTGGGCACAACCACAATGGGGGATACCCATTCGGTATGCTCAATTTCGTAAATGAATCCTGCTTCTATCAAGCGATCTATCTCCTCTTTAATTTTCGCAGCGTAGTTATCATTATACGTGTACGGTTTCTGTTTTGTCGGTTTTGCATCTGGAGTCATAGGGATTCTATGAGAACATATATCTAGATCTACTCCTTTCAAATCTTTGTAACTCCAAGCAAAAACATCTCTATATTCGCACAATAGGGCAACTAGTTCTTCTTCTTCTTCAGTTGTCAAATCATGCCCTATGTATGTACATTTTTCTTCTTCTCCTTCGATAGCAACTATTATTTTCTTAGTTTTCTCTCGGTTATCATATACTTGTCCGTCATTCGCTTTTCTATTAGGCATTCGTACCATGATTCTTCTATCTTCGATTTCATATTTCTTGAAGTTCTCGGGTACTTCAAATAAAGATTCTTCTTTTTCTGTCGTGGTTTCTTTCTTCTTTCTTTTCTTGCCTTCACTTCTGCTAGTCACTTGTGTGGCTAACCTCACCTCATTCGTAACTTCCTCGTGTCTCTGAGTGTGAGTCTCTACCTCGAAAAAATATTCTTCTTCTGATGCAAAGGGAGAATCCATGATAATTGATTCTAAATCGAAATCGCTTGCATCCTCAAATGCATCAGTGTTAGGTTCACATTCTTCTAAAATTGCATCGCCCATGATTGGCTCTATCGTGAAAATTGAGATATCATAGCCATCCTCGTCACAGTGGGGTGTCCATTGTTCTTCATTGATGGCTACGTCCATGGTTGCTAGGATTTCTGCCCAACCATGGGGTTCAAACTCTTCGTCTGGGAATACTACAGGTGCGTAGGCTGGATCTTGAAGTGTTCTTGGATGTTGTTCTGCACCTAAGGTCCTGGCTTCTAACCTTTCTTCCTCTTGTTTTGCTGCTTTACACATCCATAAATGGGTATCCTCATGCAACCAAGAAGGATCTGATTCTAATGAGTGCACGGATTCTGTTTCTACTGGTGTCTTATGGATGGTATTCCATTGTATTGGGGGTACATCTCGATGTGAATAGTCTTTAAGATTGACTTTGGTAGTCACTCCTAAATGTTGCAAGTACAACGAATTAGTTCCCCAATCTTGTACAATTTGCAACTGACGCATGAATGGTCGTCCCAATATCATCTCATAAGCATGGTTTTTTGCAAAGTCACAAATGGCAAAAGTATGCTCAAATTCTACACCACAAGTGGTGAGAGATATGCCTTCTAGTAAGCCTAATGGTTTTTCTATGTGTCCGTCAGCCATTTGTAGCTTCATCCTGGTGGGTCTTAATGCTGGCTTACCCCAACGTTTCCATAAAGCGGTGGTAGCTATGGCTACTCCGGCTCCTGAATCTAAGATGGCTTTCGTGGTGTAGCCCTGATGGGTTATCGGAAGATAAGTGTTACCTTCCTCTCCTTCGCTTACATCTCCAATCTTTTCTACGGGTATCTCTGGTACCTTATTTTGTGATCCTATTTGTGAGGGAGTAGTAGCAAGCTCGGGGAATTGATTTGCTACATGTTTCCACAATTCTGGTTTTACCTTTAACAACTCCTCCAGAGTAAGGTTACATTGTACTTTGGTATTCTTGACGACTTCCCTGTTTCTAGGGATTACTGATTCTTCATTCCTCACTATTATCGTGGGTGCTCTCATACTAATAGACTTTGCTTCCCAAGGTCCTGTGAACTGAGGTAATTCTTGTAAAGAATTAGATTCAAAGCCTGTGTGTTCCCTCAGTTGTTCTTCCTCTACATCATCGTATATAGAGGGAATGTCTTGGGGAAATTGTTCTTGCAAGTCATCTATTTCTTGAATAGGAGGATGGGTTCCTTGTTCTTTTCTCCATTTCTCTTCTTGGATTTCTCTCAAAAATTCATGTGAGTACCTATGTATGGAAGACAGGTTGTCTTGACTTTCTGAGTTGGGTACTTGAGACAGGGATGGTGCATTCCTTTCCTGTGTCTCTAGAACAATAGGGTTCCTATGCTGATCCTTTTTCTCTTTGCTTTTAATCAAATATTCTAGCCTCTCCATTAGTCCTTGAAAGTGTAATTCCGGTTTTGCCATGTTATTCCAATTGAGATATCTAGAGGCTTCAAACAAAGCTTGTGCTAATTCTACCATCTTCATGCAAAGTTTAGTTCTCTCAATTTCTAGATCAGCTCGAGGGTAGTTTTTGCTCATTTCAGCTACCTGAGGTCCCTCTTTTAATCTAGCCTGATATGCACGAAACATCATGTCTAGATTTTCTGGTATGGGTTCCGCTAAAACTGATCCTAATTTTTGAGTTGGATTCTCTTGATTCAATTCCTGTGAAGTCAATTCTTGGATTTTGGCTCTAGATTCCTTCAAACTTCCTTCCAACTCACTTATCTTTTTACTCCACTTTCTCTTTATTCTTTCTCTAGAGTCTTTCCAAGATTTCGTCTTTTTACTACTAGATTCTGCAACTTCACTGGTTCCAGCTACTTTCTCCTGATTAAGCTGTTGGTTCTGTAAGAGCGCCTGGGCTCTTGTTATAGCTTGGATAGGCACGTATGTAGGGTTGGATCCATCTGCGTTATTTACAATACCTATCACGTTGATCGGTGTCACATTCGAAGCGTTAACAGGGTTCTTAGGACAATCTTTGAGTATGTGCTCTTTGCCACAATCGGCACAAAAGCCTTGGATATTATAGTACTGTGATTGTCCTGCTATCGGGGGATGTGGACAGTCCTTTATGAAATGATCTCCTTGGCACCTAAAGCATGGTCCTCTAGGGCCCTGTGGTCTTTGTTGTCTCAATTGGGGCCGTGGATTTGGGTTTGTGTACATCACATTAGCATAGTCGGGCTCCCAACTAGGTTCCACTGGTGGACTATCATAATGATAGGTTTCTACGTGTTCTGGTGACTCGGTGTAATATGCGGGTGGACTATCTACATGCGTAGAGTCAAAACTGTTCGAATTCGGGTCATCCTCTGTGATCAAAGGTGAAGAAGGCACTAAGGCCCTACTTAGGCTCTCTTCTGCAGCAGCGTATTTGCTGAGCTAAGACAGGTTGATGTCTCTGTTGAGCCTGGTATGGGTAGTTCTGAGGAGGCCTATAGTAATAAGGCTGAGCATTGAAATGGCCTTGATACCTACCTGGCTGCTGGTATGTTTGCGGATAGTTCTGTCTCACGGTTTGTTTGTTGTATGGGCAGTCCTGAGCCGTATGATTCGTGTATCTTCTCTCAATTGTACAGTATTGGCCACTAGGGTTGGATTGAGGTTGTGGTGCATGGGGACACACATTTGCCATATGGTCACCACCACAGGTGTAACAACGCTTGTTTGTTAGCACCCTAGGTTTACTAGAAACTCCTAGTTTTTGGGCCACTTTTTCTGCTAGGTCTTCTATTGAGCTAGACAATTTTGTGGATGCTAGAGATGAACAGTCTGAGTCCTTATAGACCTTTGAGAGTTCCAACTCGTCTCCTAAGTTGTCCTCAATGTCTATACAAATTCTTACACATTGCTCTAGCGTTCTGGGTTCTTTTAGGTACACGTAGGAGCGTAGTTTAGAGCTCAACAAGCCATCTAGAAACAATGACACTTGCTTAGCTTGTGAGGGTAGCTCTTGCATTGGACATCATTCAACATATTGTCTAAACCTACGTCCTGCCAGTCTTACGGTTTCCTGAGGGGTCTGTTTAAAGCTATGAATCAACGAA
This sequence comes from Ceratopteris richardii, assembly GCA_020310875.1. Lineage (NCBI taxonomy): Eukaryota > Viridiplantae > Streptophyta > Polypodiopsida > Polypodiales > Pteridaceae > Ceratopteris > Ceratopteris richardii. The sequence goes on along the minus strand of CM035417.1, from coordinate 165,090,938 downwards.
GACGTGTCATGTCTAATCCTACTTTTAGAGAATTCGGTGATGAATGACTCTAAAAAGTGATGGATGTCTCTAAATTGCCTTTGTTGCAGAGGTTGGAACCATGTTAAAGCGGTATTCTTTAACGTTAGTCCAAATGCGTTGTATTGCGTGAACATGTCTTCGACTTGTTCGGCTCTTAGTACTTGCTTGAATTCTGCGACGTGGTCATAGGGATCTCCTGTCCCATCAAAGTAATTCTTCATTGATTTTACTAACTGTGTGGGTCTCAATATTCTTGCGTGTTCACGTGGCCTAGGTAGAGGGAAATCATCTCTACCACCTGGTATTCCATGATCTCTTTGTCTATCCGCTCTATTAGTGTCTCTGGTTGTTCTATCTCTGCCTATGGGGTGATTAAAGCTTACTTCCGGTCTCTCTTTATTTCCCTCTCTTTGATTTCCATGGGCTGATGATGTTCCTGCCCCTTGTTGACTTGTGTTCATGTTCGTCCTAGATGGAGGGAATACCAATTCACCTCTCCATGTGTATGTGTTTTTAGCGCGGTCAGGCACCACAAAGACTCTTTCTGAAGTCTCATCCAGGTATACAACCTTTCCAGGTGTATCCGGGTCCTTGAACTCGTATATAGTGATGATACCTACCTCACTAAGTATTTCGGTCTTGTATCTCCAAAAGGCTTCATCAGTTTCTTTATTTACAAACAACTCTATGCTTCTGTTATCCTGAGGGATCCATTCTGGGATTAGTACTCGTGTCAGTACAGATTTCCCTCTAGGTGTTCTAGGCTCTTCTAATGGTTCTTTTCCTTGAGGTTTTGCTTCCGTTTCTGGTTGAATCACGCCAAACTCGTTGGTATTGTTTGGCTGCGTACTTAAGATGTACATCGTTCCTTCCTTGTCTATGTACGCGTCTCTCTCGAATTTCGCCACTGGATGTTCCAATCCAATGGGTTGATCGGGGTTGTGCATTTGCACCACTTGCCTTCTCAAACCATCCTCATAGATGCGAGCACCTAATCGGTTGGTTCGGAGAAACTCTAGTTGTGTTCTATAGGGTCCTTCTGGTTTTTCTAAATAGGCTACATTCGACCCTCCTTCTGGTCTATCTGTGCTAAATGCCATTTCTGATTCGCTAGTATCTGAGCTCTCGTAGGGATAACTAGTGTTCAATTGCTGAGCCCACGATCGTGCAGTAGTTCTTACACTTGCCTCTGATGATCTAAGGCTTCGTCGGTCTGACTTACCTATATGTTTGCCCGATCTAAGGTTCATTAATTTTCTTCCTTGCACGCTCAGTACACGCTCATATCGTCAATGATTTCTTTGTTATTACTGTCTTGCTTCTTTTTAAATTTCCTTAGATTCTTGTCTTAGTGTATGCGTCAGGAATTCGACCTTCCGTTATAATTTTGAGTTCTCGTTCCGTCAGACTTATGTTCCTTCCTTTAGGTTTTTGTGTCACACACCTTTACTTGTAGTCTTAGACTTGAAAGAATTAAATATCTTGAACTTGAGGCGTTCCTATCGTCGTTAATCCACAACACTACCGTTTAGCCTAAGCTAATAATTGGCTGAGGGGGTTGAGTAATCTTCCAACCTCGAGTCAGCTTTTCTGGTTCCTCTGATGCCCAAGAAGCCGCACTTCCCAAGCTTTATGCCCTTCACTGCCTTGCCTTGGTTGCCTTCGATTGCCCTTGCTAGACCTGGAAAAATCCGATATTAGACCAATTCACAGTTGGATGATCAAGCACTTGAGTATATGCACATTTTAAGTCCCTTCCCTTTTGCCCAACTTTTCAATGCTTGCCCCCTGGCTTTCTAGTCCCAAACTAGGTCAACCTCAAAATAGTTTGTCTATAAATAGACGTATCCCTTAAGAAAAAAACAATTGAGGTCACGTAGTACTCGTCAAGAGCTTTCTAATGAGCTATTAAGCTCAAAAAACGGACTTCGGATGAAAAAGTTATGACCGTTCAGGCCCTGGGGGGTAAAAACTGACAAACAGGTTTTTCTCCAAATATGAGCTAAGGGGTCTCCTATGAGTCTAATCACCCAAAAATTTCCCAAAAATAGCCCCAAAATTGGCCAAAAAATGAAACCCTAAAATTTGCGATGGGGGTGCACAATCGCGATGGTCTGGGACCGTCGCGATGGCGTGAGGGTGCACTGTCGCGATGGCGTGAAAGTGCACAATCGCGATGGTGTGAAATTGCACCGTCGTGATGGCGTGAAGGTGCACCGTCGCGATGGTCTGAAGTGCACCGTCAAGATGGTCTAGATTGCCACATGGCACCGTCGGCGCGATGGCGTGAGCCAATCGCGATGGCGTGACACAATCGCGATGGTCTGGGCGCGATGGCGTGAGCCAATCGCGATGGTCTAAATTTTTGAAGTGTCGCGATGGTGTGAGGGTGTCGTCGCGATGGTCCGAAAAATGAACCGTCGCGATGGTCTAGATTGCCACGTGGCACCGTCGGCGCGATGGCGTGAGCCAATCGTGATGGCGTGAGCCAATCGCGATGGCGTGACACAATTGCGATGGTCAGAGACCGTCGCGATGGTCCGGCCAAGCCGTCGCGATGGCGTGAACCAATCGGGATGGTGTGACACAATCGCGATGGTCAGAGACCGTCGCGATGGTCCACCAAAATGCAAATTTTGTGAATGCAGCTATGGATTCCTGTAGGCGCAGGTGTGCTCTTCACGCTGGTGTGGTCGCCTTCTCCAAATTCCGAACTTTGCAGACCATCGCGATGGTCTGACACAGACGGAAATTTCTGACAGAAACTGAAGTTTTTACCTTTTTGCAGCCTTCCTGATGCACTGGAGCTCTGTACCTGCCAGAAAACTCAAGAAAACAAAAGTACACACAAGCACAAAAGCTCTCTCTCACTCTCTCGCATGCACAAATGAGGGGAAATGAGGAGAATGGTGGATATGGTGATTTTGGAGATGAAGATGATGATGCGGTGATGAAGATGGAGTGTGGGGGAGGTGAAAAACACTAAAAACTAAGTAAAAACAACAACAAAAACTGAAATTTTTTACCTTCCAACGCCACTTCTTGCTATACTCTTACCATCACACATTCGTCCTAGACTCGATCCCCGGCAACGGCGCCAAATTTGGTGTTGCTCTAGCACAATGGTAAGTACCACGTTAAGAAGCTTCACCTCCTTAATTGTCAATCCGCGGAAGAGATAGGAGTGATATGAAGATCGTGAATGTGAGATGAAGTGAGAGTGAAGGTGAGAAGCACAAAGATGCACACACACATACACACACACTACGAAGAGACAAGCAAGACACAATGGAAGGTGAGAAATTAGCTCTATTACTCAAGAACACTCTTACAAGTTCAAAAGAACTCTAACCTCAAACAAGCTAACCTCAAAAATGAGCTCTCTAGCTCTTTTTATAGTTTCTAGACTAGTTTTGACCGGTTTCACATCTAGTGACCGGCATAGTTAAAAATTAGGTCCTAGATGCTATTTGGAAGGGTAAACGGTGTCTAAAAATAACGAAAATTGGTACGCGCATTCTACCTAAGCTCCTCAAGCTCGAGGACTCCTCGGCTTGCACAAAATGGAGCTATGGATTACAAAATGGGGTTTTCTATGTTACATATGTTACAATAGTGATAAAAATCACTGTTGGAGGTTTTTGGAAAGTATTTGAAAACATAATTATTTGAAAAACGATTCGACTGGCTCCCTGCTTTGTCGTTACATGCTTCCGTGTCGTCTGTGCCTCTGGCTGCTTCCAACAAAGATCCTGACCGTAGAGAAGGTGGGTAGTTGAGCGGTCCCATGCTAAACACTTGCTTTGAAGCAGAGTCCATTCCTCAATGGTAACTCTAAGTCTCGGATCCAAGTCTTCGAACCTAATCCACTGGCTGGTCTCTTGTTTCCAAAGATGTTTCCACTCTTTGAACCCCTTGTTCCATAACCACTTTGCAGTTTGGAGGTTCCAAGACTCCACCCCCCTAATGCCACTGATCGAGAACCAGATAGAGTAATTTTGTCTTATCCCAGCTGCCCACTTCCACTCGTCACTGATTCTGATGAACTGTTTGGCCTTGTTCCAATTCTTCCATAAGGAACACACGAGGCTAGAGCCTTTAGGGGACACCGGGTGGGGGAGAACAAAAGCGTGAGAGTCCCTATGTCCGTCCAGCCAGGATGGCCAACTAAGGTAAGGTCTTCTGTGTTTCTGAAGAGCAATTTAGCCCAAGAGGACTCTTATTGCTCCAAGCCTTGATAAGCCACTTTGCCGCCAGCTTGTCAACGAACCCAACGATATCCAAAATTCCTAAGCCCCCTAAGTCTTTAGGGCTAATGCAAGTTTCCCATTTGATTTTGGGAATCCCCCTCCTATTGGGGTCCTCAGTCCAAAGGAAGTTTCTGCAGATTCTTTCCACTTTGGCCAAGTCTTTCTCCTTAGGTCTCCAACATGAGATAAAGTAAATGATTGTAGACAGCATAAATGTGTTAACAACCATAGCACGCCCTGCCAAGTTGACTTGCATACCTTTCCAATGATTCAGCTTGCTATCCAGCTTGGATAGCACCCAGTTCCAGCATTGGTCCATTGAGATGTCAAAAACCCATCGGAATGCCAAGGAGACGGAAGACTTGACCTCTAGGGATAACTTGACACCCTTGATCCACCAACAATTGGGGAGTAGGTCCGCTGATTGCTCTAAAAGCAGTTTTAGCATGGTTGATTTTTAAACATGACGCCACACAAAAGGTGTCGAGGCACCACCAAAACACCTCAATGTTGTTTATATCGTTATGCACAAAAGCCTTCATGTCATCAGCAAAAAGTCTCTCAATCATTTGGCCGTGATTTAGAGGTAGGGAAAGACCCTTGAGATTGCCAGCGTCCATGTGATGCTTTAATAGGTGACTAAGTCCATTCCAGGCGATAGCGAAAAGTAATGGAATCAGAGGGCAGCCTTGCCTAATTGATCTTTTTAAATGAATGGGCTCAGAGAGCTTACCCTTTATATTTATTCTAGTTGAAGCGTTTCCAAGAAGAGTGGAGACCATCTTCGTGAACTTTTGGCTACATCCAAGGTCTTTCAATGATTGAAGAATAAAGTCCCATTCCAATATATCATATGCTTTGTCGAAGTCGATCTTAATGAATACCATATCTTGAGCAGACTCCTCAGCAAAAGCAAGGCCTTCCCAAATATCGACAATTGCTTCAAGTATAGATCTACCTTGGATAAAACCTTTCTGGTCCTCACACAGCCATGACTTTAGATGACAAGAGATTCTGCTGGCGATAACTTTTGCAATTATCTTGTATCCTGTTTGGAGCATCGTAATTGGACGCCAATTTTCAATTTTGTTCTTATCTCCCCTTTTGTGGATTAACTTGATGATGCCATTATCAAGACACTCAGGGAGGGCACCAAAGGAGAGAGCCTCTTGCCACACCAGACGCAGTGGGGTGGCCACCTCATGTTTGAAGGACTTGAAAAACTCATTGGTGAGACCATCCGGACCTGGACTTTTCCCATTGGGAAGGGCATCAATAACCTCGATAATTTCATTCTCGAAAATGTTAGCATCCAGCAGAGAAATCATGTTCTGTGGGATTCTAGAGTGAGCAACCCTTGAGATGGTTGCCATGGAGTCACGCCTGTGGGGGGAAGGAGGAGTGGAGACGCCAAGAAGATTGGTAAAGTGCTCGACGATGATAGATCTATTTTCAACTTCCGTGCTACATTCGGCTCCATTGCTATCAACCAATAGGGGGATGGATTCCCTAGCTTGTTTCCTTTTGAGGATGTTACACATCTCTTTCAATGGTTTGTCGGCCTTCCCCGCCCACCAATCTTTGAAGAAAATTTGCAGATTTTTCCTACGAACCTCCTCCTCTAATCTTAGTCTTCCCCTGATTTTCAAAAGACCTTGTTGGCAATGTAACTTACCTTTGTTCACCTCTTCTTCAAGCCATGAGAGCCTCCGGTACACCGTTTCTCTTCTTTTTTTCCAGATATCTCTTATGGCCTTTTGAGTCCTGATCAGAATTTTTTGAGTCCTTTCCACCATTTCTCCAACATTTAGTTGGTTCATTATAGTAGGCAAAGGCTTCCGCCCACACTTCAGCAATTTCTTGGTGGACAGAGGGGAGAGACAGAGTAATCGGGTAGTGGTCCGAGATAGTCAGGTCCATGTGTTGGGAAATCGAAGGCATACCCCACTGAAGGATGGTGTTCTGATCTATGTAACATCTATCAAGTCTTGCTTTCCTCAAAGAGTCCCCCAATTGGAGATTTGACTAGGAGAACCCCTTCATGTCTTTCACCTCGACCAGGTCAAGATGGAGCTTGATTTTATCCCATATCTCTTTCTCTTGACCATCAATAATTTTTCCTTTGTTATTCCATCGGTCCTCACGAAACTCAACCATGTTGAAGTCCCCACAAATCAGAACATCCTATGAAAGGGAGTCAAGGGAGGCCCAAGTATCCATTCTATCTGCTTCACCATTAGAGGCATCGATTGAGACCACAATGAATTGGGAAGGGGACTCGATAGAGGCAGCAATCCAACAATGATTCCAATCTTCAAAAGTCGAGGTCACATTGTCGGACAAGGAGTGACTAATACCGATAGCAGCACCCCCCGTACCCCTGGTGTGAGAAGTGGAGAACCAAAGGTGGTTTGGAGAAATGCATTTAAGCCGTTTCTGGAGATCCTCTCCGTCAATTTTAATCTCTTGTAAGCAGATAAAGTCAGGGTTGAGGCACTTGTCTTTGAACTACTGGCCAAGAATCGCCCCTCTTGCTGGGTCAGACAGACCCCTGACATTTAGTGATGTGAATTTCATTATTGATGGTTGCCCTCTTTGAGGGGAGGGACCCGATCTTTTCTCTTCTTGTGGTCTTCTTTTTTTCTCCCAACTTCTTGAGTTAGGATCCTACTCTTGAGGGCGCTCTTCCAAGGCATGTCTGAAGGTTGTTTACCTTTAAGCTTTGACTTTTGTTGCAGTAATCTTGGAAAGAGAGGAGCTTTCGCTATTTGGGTTGTCTTCATTGCTAGTAGTGAAGCCTTCCTCTTTACTCGTGGTGTATCCTTCTTGGTTGTCTTCTTTGTTGGTAGAGCACCCAAGGGTATTATCAGTGGGGTCTTCTTCATAGAGGTTGTCCCCTGGGAAGTCGACCTCATTAATCTCCTTTTCTAGGTTACAGTACATGTTATTCGAGGGGGCAATTGTCGTAGTGTTCCTTGTTGTTGATCTTCGAGGGCTAACTTTCCTCCTGCGTCTTACTTCAGTGAATTCTTCTAAATCCGTCTCAGCAACGCGAGTTCCCTCTTCTTCCTCCAACAGAGGGGGATGACCCCGAGTGTCATCTTGGGGGAAAGGATTCAGGGTCCCATTTAGTTTAAGCTTGTTTTTATTGGTACTTTTCTTCAGGGGGCAGTCTTTGATCCTATGACCTTGATGCCCACACCGGAAGCACGCGTTTGGCAAATTCTTGTAAGTAACCTCTTGTGTCCAGGTCTTACCATCTCCACAGTTTATGGAGATTTTCGAGGGAAGGACCTGGTTCAGGTCTGTTTCAACACAAATCTCTGGGTGCCATCTTGCATTGAAAGAATGTTGAGCACCATCGTAGATTAACCCCCCAACATCCTCTCTTGAAGCCATCGAGCGACCGATCGGTGAAACGATTTCGCGAAGAAATCCATACAAAAAGTAAGGTAGGTTGGGAAGCTCCACCCAAAGTGGGTAACGAAGGGGCTTTGATCTGTTCGGAACAAAGTTTGGGGTCCACTTAAAGAGGCAAAGGGTAGACCGGCCCACTTGCCAGGAGCCGGCTTGTAGGGCTTGGAATGCCATCTCTTCGTTCTCAAATACTAGAAGTAGGTGATTCGCCGGCAAGAATTGATATTTGCAGACAATTAAGCCATGCGAGAACCACTCCTTGCGAAGCCAAGTTCTCACACTTTCAAGAGGGGGTCTGCGACCAAACATTTGACCGATCAGATAAGTTTTCATCAGTTCTTCTTGCTTTGCCGCCACAAACTCCTTGCACAAAAAGACCACCGGTGGTACGATGTTCGTTGAGACAGAATGCATCTCAAGGATTAATGCACGGCTCTCTTTTTCTTTCTCTCTCTCCTCCATAGTGATTAATGCGCGGCTCTGCAATCGTCCCCACCATCTCTCTCTCTATCTCTCTCTCTGCCATTTCCTTTAGCCCGCAGGGTCGTAGGTCCGGAAGCCCATAAGCCTACAGGCCCGCAAGCACACAGGCCCGCTGAGGCATCGTCCCTCATGCCCGTAGGCCACACGCAGCAACCGGCGTAAGCTCCCATTCCTTGTCTTTCGCTCTCGGTGACAAAACTTATGAGCAGATACATCCGTCAATGCTAAGCGCTGGAGGCCCCAACGGCAATGGTTGGGAAGTGCTACAGTGCTACTGGTATTGTGGTAAAAAAGGTTCCCCCTTGTTCTTTGTAGGGAAAAGCTTGTACCGGGAGCTTCGACTCTATGACTTCATGGTCCTTTAAATGGGTCCATGCGCAAGTGAATATGGAGGGATGGGTCGAGGTCCGTCAGGAAATGGCACCCTTGGCAGTGTAGAAGACTAGGGAAGTTGCAAACCCTGAATTGATTCAAAGAGAAAATACATCTTTTCATCTTCCTCATACGGTGTTCCTACTGTGCTGCCCTCGGGGTTTTCGAAGCCATCAGACTACCTTATTTCCACATGGATGCACTTATGGATTGGGCTAGATGGGGGTTCATATAGCCCATGACTTTCGGGCTCGCTTGATGTGCTATTGAGATCATGCATATAGGTGCCACTCATGCGACCGTGACCGCCTTGGGATCATTGACCTAGTCCTTGTTAGTTAGATTGCTTGATCAATACGAGTACTCTCACAAACAAGATGGCTCCTACTCTCTCCAAGGTTTATGATCCAATGCCAAAACCATGTTGGATAATATCTGTGGACGCCATGTAAATGGAGGTGGGGAAAAGTTAGAAAATTGCAAGTTCGAGCTACTTGCCAGGTAATGGAAGACATTTTGGGACACAAGGTAAAGGTCTCATAACTGGTGAATATTGTTGGACTGCCAGTATGGAGTGTATTATGAAGGCTCAAGCAGAGAGTTCAAGCTATATGTCATCGAAGAAAACTAAATTAATATGGAGAATGCCATCATGAAAGAGCTAACCAAGAGATGATGTATGGAAGCTTCAAAGGTAGATCAACCCTGCCCACTGAATGAGAATTCAACCTTGCAAGCACATCCAAGTATCATGGTCCTTCATCTCTCACCTCGTCTTGATGCTCTATCCGAATTGGTAAGGGTTCCGAGTCAATATTAGTGCATCCATCCTTGGTAGAACAAGACCTAGATAATGCGGATAATCCAATGGATGTTGTTTACATTGGCCAAGTCGATAATGACCTTGTAGGTCAAGTTATGGAAAAAGGGAATCTTGCACTAAAGAATAGCATGGATTTTCCCACGAGCGAGCTATAGTGGATCTAATTTTGGTGGAAATTTATTGGGTCAATATGGAAACAAGGGTGACTATTTGATCAACTAGGCATGGGTCAATGAAAAGCAATAATTAATGTAGGGAATATAACTACATGCCTCGACGGTGTCATAAGCTAAGTTGAGGACTTAAATTTGGATGGGAAAGCCATATTTGGCCTACTTCTCCATTTCTTGCAAACCACTTTGGTGCATACTCGGTGAACATTGGGATTTGGCAAGGCCCCTTCTGGCCTCTTGGAGCCTATAATAGGATATGGCTTGTACTCATTAGGGATTGAGATGTACTAATTATAGATTGATATAAACATTTGAAGATACACAAAGACACACACATGAAGTCGAGATCATTCTCTTGGCATTGGGCATTAGGTATTCTCTTGTCCACTCTCTGCACTCTGTTGCTACATGCACAGTGTTGGAGGTCACTTTGTGGTGAGGATACAGAGCATGGGCCTCCTAGTGGAGTGGGTACTAGCAATATAGTGTGATTAGGCAGCTTGGTTCTAGGCATTCGATGTGAGAAAGTAGTATTTGTTTGGAGAAAGTTTTCATCTTTGTTGTATTCATTGTGTCGGTCAGTACTCTTGTACTGCTTCTGTTTGGTTTCTAGATTGGCATGCTACCCACTACATTATCCTTTTGGAACATTTTTGGCCCATTGTAATCAATTTTTGAACTAAGTAGCGGTTTTTCTCTCCTATTTTCACTTGTCATTGCTCTTCTTACAGTGTCTCTATTGTTGGTGAATGTACCTGCGCACAAGAATGTTATAGGGTATACTTCCCTAATGAGAACCTCCCTTGAGTAGATAGAGTACTAGACTTGAGTAAGAGTTATCTGTTAGAATTAGATATGCTGGTACCTCATCTATAGTTTGGCATGCACGGTGGGACCTTGCATCTCTCTATGAGGCCTTTAGCATGGTAGATACTTGTTTTTTTCATTACTCTTTCTTTTTGCATATAGCCAATGGGTGGATGGCCCACATCAAGTAGATAAGGATCCTCTTTGTGTATAGAGGAGCCCTAAGAAACCATCTTTACCTTCGATTGGTCAACCTAGATCTCCTCTACCCTCCTTAAATCTATCTATTGATTTGGTTGCAACCCCACCCTCAAAGGAGAGGCCAAGGAGGACATTAGATTTTTCCTCAGATACTTCAAAAGAAGCACCAGTGCCGATGGAGGATCTTTCTCATTTACTCACTAGGTTGAATATAAAATTCCCTACTTTTAAGGGATTGGATTATGAGGATGCAGATGATCACACGAGGAGATTCATCTCCTTAAGCCACGGACGAGGTCTGTAGAACTGAGAGGATGCAATGTTGGTACTCTTTGCATCTACATGGGAAGGCGTTAGAGACAAATGGTATAGTCAATATGTGGATGGCTACTTCACTATGTGGGAGGCACTCAAGAGGGAATTCTCACAGACATTGCGAGGAAGTGACTCCTCAGAAAGAGCTCTAGATCAGCTAGAGAACCTAAAGTTCAGATCAGGTGAATCCTTTCACAAACTTCACACGAGGACAAAAGCACTTGTTTCACATCTACCACATGCTCAAGGTGATTCCTTGGTAAAAAAATGGATAGAGAAAGCTCTACCTAGGTCATCTCAAAAGAAGCTTTGCGAATCTCTGTATGGCACATCCAGGAAGCTATGCTACATTTTGAAGGGGATGCCCAACCAAATTATGCATCAGATTTAGATCCTATTGGGAAACGCAGGAAGGAGTTGGAAGCCTTAAGAATGTAGCAGTCACCAAGAAGAGAAGGTCATGCCACCAACATCGCGTCACAATGTTGATGAAGTAGCTCAACTTCGTCATGCGTTAGAAGATTTGCAGACTACACATGACATACAAAGGCAAGTTTGGTGTACACTATGTAGCAACAATGGACATTCCAATGTTAATTTTCCTAACAAGGTCAATTGTCAATTCTGTGGCAAGGTTGGTCATGAAGCAAGAGACCAATCCTACCTCAAGGGAGCACAGCAGCGAGGCATCCCTCTGATTCTTGATTCGTATTATGCTAGTACTTCACATCCACCTAATGTTGGTGTAATTTGCAAGCCCTCACACTTGGCTTGGATTTATTCTTGAAGACTCAACATGTGAGAAGAACCATAGGAACTTATTCTTATAAGTTCTTACCATTTTACTTCTTGTAAAAGTCTAAATCACTTGGAATCTTATAGATACACCTACTTGATAGATTCGTGGAAAATTAGAATTTGTGATTGAGAGAATATCTCTCTACTTTTAGAGGATTGATTATAGGAAGTCTTAGATTTGAATTTGAAATTAAAATCAACCTCCAACTCATATAAAAGAGAGAAGAAAACTCGCGGGCAGTAGTGAGTACATCCGAGCTTCATTTCTGCTAGTATTGAGTGTGTAAGAGTGCTACACCATAGCCTACAAATCTCTACCTCATTAGGCAATGCTTGGCATGCCAATGAGTTTGTAAACTAATGTTAATCAATACATATACTTACATTGATCAACTCTGTGTTCTCTGAGTTTTCTACCTCCAAGTCTGTCAACTTCAAAGAGGCATATCTCAGTCCCTACTGCACCAAAGCAAGTGATTCAAAGCTTGGTAGATCCAGCTCAAAGCATACTACAAGCATACAAAGTTTGAAGCAATTTGGTTCAGCCGATTTCGAGAAATCGCGGTCGAAGTGCTCACTGGTATTTGTCTGCACATTTCCTAAAAAGTCGGGAGTGTCCCTAACTTTGCTAAAGTGATTTCTCTGAGTATACTTTATCATTTTTTCTCATTCCACTTGCAAATGGTAGCTTACTAAGCTAATAGAATACCTCTAGAAGGAATTTTGCCAATTGTAAGTGTACTGGTCATACTGAGTGAAAGACTGAGCAGGTGTCAATACCAAAATAGCAAGTTTTCTTGGATTTTTGAAGTCTCAAGTAGTCTGTTTTGATTTGATCAGTACACACATCATTTGCAAAGTACATATATGATCTCTTGGTATCATTTGGAAGCTAAGGGTGTCTACTAATCATATCTGGAGTCACTGAGGGCTGGTGCAAAGCAGGATTAGCAGCATCTACTCAATCTTCTGGAGGATCCATCCATCTTTCCCAACACCTAATAGAGAAGAGAATCATCCAACTCAGCCTAGATATAATACACCGTTGATGTGTTATCACTGTGGTGAGTATGGTCATATGCAAAATAGGTGTTTCTTACTAGAAGGTTCACCTTCTTTTGAGCATGGTGTAGAAGCTAAGGATCACTATACCAAAGTTTGTCCAAGAAGCCGCCCTACTCCAATTCACATGATTGTAGTCTCCCTAGAAGTAGAAGGTATGACTACCCAGTCTTATGTTGTTTCATCTTCTTCAATACCCATGATGACTAGAGCTAGACAAGCAGCCCCAACCTATAGGGAGGAACAAGGACTCAAAGTTAGAGATGAGGAAAAGAAGGCTAGTTGGAAAGACCAAGCAGACATGGAAGGAGCTTATGAGAGGGTGACTACTTCACTAAAGGACCAAAACCAACAAGTTGTTAGGAAAACACAGAAGAGGTGAACATTGAGGAAATATTGAAAGGTATTCATCATAAGGTTAGTCTGTACCAACTCATAAAAATGGATTCAAAAGTAAGAAGTCACTTGTTGAAGATTATACATTCTTCCTACTTGATCCCACCTCCTAGCATAGGTGGTTTTATGGTTGAATTTCATCTTGTACCCTTGGCAGACTACCAAAGCTCAAGTTTATCTATTTTTATAAGAGATGAAGCCCTTATAAGTGTTATTATAGATGGAGGCTCTAGCATCAATTTAATGCAAGATTTCACAATGAGGAAACTAAACCTCAACCCCGCCAAGGCAGCACCATTTATAGTCGATCACATTGGCAGATCAATACTGAATTATTACACTGATTGGCATCATTGAGAAGGTATAGATGAAAGTGCAGGGTTGTCAGTTTTCCTTAGATTTTGTTGTTATTGCCTTACCACAGGACATATCTTATCCTCTACTTTTGGGAAGACCTTGGTTGAGACAAGCAAAAGCCTTGTAGGATGGGGGAAGAAACTAGTTGTGAATTTCTAGAAAAGATATGCTTACATGAAGATACATTTAGAGGAGGGGTGCGACAATGCAAAGGCAACTAGATATGTAGTAGACCTATAGGTAATGCCTTCTTTACCTCAAGAAGATGGTGCACTGTAAAATTGGATGATGAGGAGTGCAGAATGTTGTACAATGGAAATATGTGAGGTAAATGAAGACTCTCTAGAACAAAAATTGAATCCTTCTCTCGAGCAAGGAGGTCGATTTAAACTTATGCAAGAATCAGCTACTTATCTTGAGCAAGGGAATGAAGTTCAATTTTTGTAGGTATCTTAAAAAAAGCAAGGAACACCAACATAGCCTTTTGACCTCTGTGGTCAATTTTTACCAAATAGGATGAGCAGTCTCTTTTCTCCATGTAAGCCTCTCACGGATGCATGTATCTTCCTCACAGGAGAGCGCCTTCTCATTGCATGCGCAAGCAAAAAGAAATAAAAAAATCCCTTTCCCTCCTATGAAAGGATGAAGGCTCTCATGTGTGTGTGAGAGAGGGAGAAAGAGATTCGTTATGTCTCTCTCTTGTTAGAGACTGATCATTCTTACAACCACCATATGGATTTGAAAGAGATATACATGTGAGAGGAAGGTAGGGGTCCATGAGCCAACCCCTTGCATATGGAATTGAAAGGAAGACATAAATGTTCCTAAACGTCTACATTACCAATGAAAATTATCATAGATATTCACCAAATTCTTGATAAGTTTTATGAAATATATCCTAGAGATTAGCCCAAAATACTTCTATATTACTTATAAGTTTATTAGGAGGCCTTATTTTCTTCCTTGGCTATAACCATTAACCAATTGTTGAAGGAGAAAAGTATAAGCCTAGATATCGTTGTCTCCAAGAAGCAAAGATGAACATTGAGGATCTTATGAGGAGATTACAAAAAAAAGTGAACGCACCATGCTTGAGCCTTTTATTATTGTTGATCATTAAACAATATATCAATGCATCATGCTTGTATTTGTATGGATCACATGTTTGGTGTGAGTGGTGATAATGATTGGCCCAAAGCTCTCTCTTCGACCCTCTCCATAGGTGACTGTCCATTACCTTTAGAGGTACAACAACCCTTTTGTGTGGTTTTAGTGTATGCCTTGAATTCTAAACAAGCCTAAAATTGAGACCTACAACTCAGACTCCATGGTTGAGTCCGCCTATGATGGTGGAGTCTGCCTATGATTGTTGGTTGTTTCATACTTTCTAGGTAGAAGAATCATAAATCACAAGAGTAACCCATTCTTGAAGCACAAGAAGGTGTTGGCTTAGAAGCTTATGTATTCCTCAGTAAGGTGAGAAAATGTTAGTGATCTTGATTTTCATATCCCCCTAATGTTCTTTTATTTTCTCCTTTTCCTAATATAACTTTTGTTTTGTAAAAGAAACTACTAACTTTTAGGGTAATTAAAAGCAAAATCAAAATTTTCAAACACTTTGACGTATACAAACATGACCAACACGAATCAGGAACCTTGAGAATTTCTACAAAAACTTTGAGAACTTTGAGGATTAAGATATTGTACACCTACACATTTTATGGACTTATGTTTGAGCTTTTACTTAAATATGTTTTCAATGAAGACTCATTGGATTGTAATTAAAAACACTTTAGAAAATATTTGACTCCAAGAAATGTAAGATAGTAGTTGATTAGGAAGTGGTGGTAGAATTGACAAGGGAAACAATAGGGGACGTAGAGAGAGAGAGATCTTGTTTGGTTTCAATAGGGGTTGATCTCCATGAATTATTTCTATTAGAAATTCCTTGATCATCCATTTGGCTGCAAGTTTATTATTCAATGTCTAATGATTTAGACTAACTAGAACACTCATCCTATTGGCCAAAGTAGATGTGTCCATTTGATTTTGGAAATCTTTAGGCATTGGGAAAGATCATTTAGGATTTTCTAACGTTGCACCATGACTTCATCGAGATCAAAGATCAACAGAAATTGTCATGGTCGAACCTTCAAACTTGATAGATGCTACGTGTGAGAGAACCTTATCGATAGACTTGGAGTTCCTTCATTGTTCCAATGCTTGGATGTAGTCTTGTCCCTCCATTTCCCCAATGTGACTACATTCGGTTCCCCCTCAGAAGGCAGCAAGGTTCCTTCATTCCATGCACACTTGATGGTATTCATTTTACCTTAAGTTTGCAAGAAAATTGAACACACTTGATAGGTAGCCTTTTAAGAGCAATGGTCCCCAACACCCTTTAGGATCAATGTTGTTTAGTTAACCTAGAAGATCCTGAGAAGTACATAGAAAGAGGATGAAAAAAGATCAAAGAGAGAAAGTCTATCTAAGACTCACTCACTCGGCTTGAAATAGAAGTATAGAAAGGTAACCTAACAATGGGATCTCATCAAAATCAAGTGCAAGCTTAAACTCAAAAAGGATTCACTAAGGATTCTTCGTTTAGAATTTACTATTTTGATCTCATCATGAGTAAGGAAGGACCTATTATAAATCTAACACGGGCACCAAATGTTTTAGGGACCATCTAGGATGTATAACATCTACAAAAATCGGAGATTACATCTAAAACATTTTAAGATCTAGAGCTTGTTCTTATTTTCCATACTCGAGTAAGAGTAGTATCTTAATTCCCATAAGTCCAAGCACCCGCCTTATGATTGAATGTTAGAACTTCCAAGGGATGTCACACCAAGTGGAAAGGATTTCAAGAAATTCTTAAGTATGAATCCACTCCTGATCTAACATAAATGTATAAAGGAAGAAATCATGAAAATTTTGGTGCCCCAAAAAACTCAAAAGCACCCATCAATGATGACCCTTAGTGGTGGAATCATCAAAAATCTATTTACATCGAAACAATACTACTCACCATTGCCTTCTCGAGGATGCTTTGTCCAAATCCAAAGATAAGATGAAGTAACCTTATTGAGTACATTCATTAGTCCATCTTTTTATTTTTTATTTAAGAAAGAGGAAGTTCAACCAAAGTCTAGTCTTCTTCGCTAGAAGCAACTAAAAAAGAAGAATCGTACAATGAAGGAGCATAGTGCCCTTGAGATCCCCCAACTCCCACAAAGCAAGGGGTAGTCCATCTTTGTTATCTTGACTACGTGAAGGAAATTCAAGGTGACATCCAAGCCTATATCCTCTAGCCACTCATTTAGAATGATCAGTTGTGAGAGATACTATTGTCCTTCTAGTTTTGAGGTTTGTATTCTCGCTAGGTTGCATTTATTGGACCAAATGATTAAAAAATACCATATATGTTTGTTTTATTCATGTTTATTTGAATAAACACAAAAAAAAAACAAACACGGGTATACTTTCGATCAAAAACTTTTTCAATTTAAAACGTTTTCGATCGAAAAATGGTTCGTAACAAAAAATATATATAATTTTACATTCGATCGAAAAGGTCATTGCACACATGCTTGTTTGCTAGTCTATAAAGATCTAATCCTACCATTTCTTTCATAGAGGCCTTTCTTCATCGTATCATTCACGTATTCATTTATTTTTTATTTATTGTTTATTTTATTGTTTTGTTCAATATATCATGCATATTGTATGATTCATATATGCATCTCTTAAATATGTCTAATTTGTATTTATATAATTAGTTTTATGTTTCTTAATCTTGAATCGTATACATGCTCGACTCATGTAAGTGTTTCTTACTTATATACATTGATGAATAAAATTTAAAATAAATTACTTATGTGACTCTCTGAATCACAACATCGTTTCTCATGCTCACAATAATACATGACTCAACAATAGATCTATTGAGATTGTTTGAATCACCACCTTGATTCCTATTCTCTCAATAGCATAGGGATTATATAGGGACTATTGTGATTGTTTGATTCTTTGACTCTTACTCTCGCAATAGTCACTTAGATTCCAATGAGCATACTTAGTGTAGGTCACAAGGTGTACAGAAACTATTCTGATTGTCTGATTCTTTGACTCTTACTATCACAATAGTGATATACAATCATGTGACAAGACTCATACATAGCATAGTGAGTGTATATGAGCTATTATGAATGTCTATTCTTTGACTCTTACATTCTTAATAGTTACATAGATTCACTTCAAGATTATAACTACACTTTCTATTTAAATATAGATTTACTTATCTAACTAACTATCCATTTTTCTATCATTTGTCTACACATACTATTGATCTATCTATCCATATACTTAGTGTTGTATCTATGTATATGTGTACTTAAAATGTATTAGAGCATATCTCATTTTATATATGAGACTTATTGTGTTGAAAGGTTTAATATCAGTTCTGATACTCTGATAGTCTTTTCTTTTTCACAGATGGCAGGTAAAATAAATAAGCACCAACAAACATTTTTGGAAGATTTTGTGTGCCCCTACATGTATGGAATGAGAGAAGATAAAATCACTCTAGCCATGCACATATCTAGTTACAAAGATTTCATTGAGAAGTTATCTAGAGCAACATATATCAACATTGAAGATAAATTTCGCAATGTGTTAGGTGGAGCATAGGTATGAGATGAGAAAATGTCTAGAGAACTTACTCATATCTTTGGATAGATAATAGAAAATATAGAGTCATCGCCATTGGATACCACCACAATGTTTGGACTCATCAACAAAATCAAACTTGTCGATTTACATTATTAGACAATGAAGAGAGGAAAGCCAGTGAGACCAGACACGACTAAACAGGGAGAGAGACCATTGATAGTTACATATACAAGAGATATGCATGTGAGTATGGGAGATCAAACATCGAATAATCTTTGTTTGCTCCCATATTCATCTATTTGTTTCGAAAATGTAGCTCTCGTGGGGGAAGGACAATATGAAATGATCCATAAAGTCAGAATAACACACCCCAGATTCATCAACAAGGTATTTGCAGCCAAGTTATTCAAACTACATGGTGCAGACATACAAACATGAGAGAACAAATCCATGAATGAAGCCACAGTTTTATCTATTACATATAGTGGAATTATTAGTCCACTTGGATTAGCTATGCACCATAGCAAAAGCCTGTGTCTTATTTTTTAATTGTGGAATGGTGGTACATTAGACATGTGGTTGGAGAAAATGAAGAAGGAGTACCTAAACATACCATAAAGGACAGGTATTGAACACATGGAAGGAGAAATAACAACCTTGAATACAAACATTTGGAAGCTGATCAACGAAACACACTTGTAATATATCCCACAATGATTTCCATCTAGGCAACATTTTGTTTGCATTTTTAAGTTGAACATGCTTATATCCGGTTATGTTATTTTGGTAGAGCAACATATTTATCAACAAAAAAATGTTTTTTGAAGCTACCTGATTTAGAAATATCAACTAGAAATGAGTGGAGTTGAAAGTACTAGTGGATTGTACCAGAATGTATATCTAGTAGTCCTCCACCTCTTAATAAAATTCAAGAGACATTTATGGGTTTGATACTACTGTTGCAACTCTTGAAGTATATAGATTTAAATAGTTATCCCATTGATAAAAATGGGATTTACAAGTTCAAATATGCTTTAGAGATAGCTTCTAACAGAGAAGTATCAAAAAGATTAGACACACATGAACTACTTAGAGTACTCTCGAATCTAACTTGGTATGGTTTAAAGATATCCATGACAGATGGATTAAGACCATCTTGAAAATGATATCTATTCAATTCAACTATGTGTATTAAAGGATATATTTATAGATTCATTTGCATTAAGTGGAGTAAATGTTGTGGATTCATTTGAATTATGTGGATTACATGAAGTGGTATCATTTGAGTTAAGTGCATTAAATGAGGTGGTATCATTTGAATAATGTGGATTAAATGAAGTGCTAACTTTTGAATTATGTGGATGAAATGAAGTGGATTCATTTGTAATATGTGGATTAAAAGATGTGGATTCATTTGAACGAAGTGCTATCTTTTGAATTATGTGGATAAAATGAACCCGATTCATTTGTAATATGTGGATTCATTTGAATGAAGTACTATCTTTTGAATTCTATGGATAAAATGAAGTGGATGCATTTGTAATATGTGGATTAAATGATGTGGATTCATTTGAATGAAGTGCTATCTTTTGAATTATGTGGATGAAATGAAGTGGATTCATTTGTAATATGTGGATTAAATGATGTGGGTTCATTTGAATTATGTGGAGTAAATGAAGTGGTATCATTCAATTTAAGTGGATCAAATGAGTTAGCACTATTGAGTTAAATGAACTAGATTCATTTGAACTATGTGGATTAAATGAAGTGCTATCATTTGAGTTATGTAAATTCTTTTAGGGTAAAACTAGTGTTTTTATTTTACAGATTTGAAAGTAAAACATGGCAAGAATGCAAGATGTGAATAATGATCTTGATCATGTTGAATCTCAAAGGATTTTGTCTAAGTAGAATGCTCAATTTGCATAATCAGGAGTAGCATTTTTATTCCATGAAGATCTAGAGCGAGAGGGACTAGAAGGAGAACCACTATCAATGAAGAAGTCAAAATGATATGCCCAAATCATTATGTTCATGATGTTCTCTTTTGGGTTACAAGAAGGGAAAAAGAAACAACAGCTTAAAGCTTTTTGAATTACAACATCAAGGATTAGCAAAAAGTCTACTTTGATGCTTTGTCCAAGTTGAGAGATCATTCCCAAATAATAATCAAATAACACTATATTTCATTCAAAAGGATTTTGCACGAGATATTCTTCGTCGACATGTAGATTGGGATGATCGCCTAAAGAATGTAGGTATAGGTTTGGCTTGTCCTCAAAATTGGGGCAGAATTTGGTAGTCAAGGAAACCAAGGCCCTGTTCCTTGAAAGTGGTCCTACATTTTGCTACCTTAAGAACATAA
>CM035417.1:165060421-165062921 GCA_020310875.1 Ceratopteris richardii | reverse complement strand
AAGTTCACAAAGGTTGGAGATACATCTAAAGGTAACACTCCTTCTGCCCTATATACTGATAGAAAGGTTAAAGACAAAGGTAAAGGTAAAAAGCAAGAGGATGAAGGTTCTACCTCCCAAGCCAACTATGCAGGGAGAGGTAGATCTTCAAGAGGCAGGGGCAGAGGAGGTAAGCAAGGTAGGGGGAGACCCTACAATTCATCACCATGCAATGTTTGTGGATTGTCTAACCACACCACAGATGAGTGCTACAGAAACTACAAAAATCAGAGAGGAAGAGGCTATCAAAGAGGTGGATACTCTCAAGGCAGAGGAAGGTTCAACCAACACCAAAGCTACAATGGCTACAACAATAACTACAACAACAATTACAACCACAATGGTAACTACCAAGGAGGATTCAGAAATAGGAAAGACTACAACAACTACACAGAGGAGGAAGATGACTCCCTATTGATCATGGATATGACTTCCAAGTCAGGTATCAATGATGATCATGTGTTTTATATTGATTCAGGGTGTTCTAATCATGTAGCTGGCAATGTGGCACTACTCTCTGATCTTGAGGAACCCAAGGTCAAACATCAAGTACAAACAGGTGATGATACTAAGCGTTCTGTAGTAAAGATTGGAAATGTAAAAACTTGTGATGGTAATCAGAACCTATTGAGCAGGGTACTTTATATACCAACTATTACCAAAAACTTAATGAGTGTTGGTCAGATTGTGGAGAAAGGTTTGCAGGTCAGATTCACTCAACATGGAGCATATGTGGAGGACCCAAGACATGGATTCAAAAGGATAGCCAAGGGAGAAAAAGCAGGTAGATTATTTACTTTTGAGCTAGAAGACACCAAAAACATTGCTTTATACAATTACAAGGATCAAACACTTTCAGAATTAGAAATATGGCACAAGAGATTAGGGCACATAGTTGAAAGGACCTTCAAGCAAATGAGCAGAGATCAATGTGTGCTTGGGATACCTAATGTATCCAAGCAACACATGATTTACAAATGTGGTGCTTGTCAATTTGGTAAGTCTCACAGGTTACCTTATACAAGGAAAGGCTTTATGCATGAAGACTACCTAGACTTGGTACACACAGATGTTTGGGGACCTAGCAAAGATCCCTCCATTTCAGGATCAAGGTACTATGTGTCTTTCATTGATGATTATAGCAGATGGACTGTGTTATACTTTATGAAGCATAAGGATGAAGTGTTTAATTGTTTCAAAAGATATCTTGCACTAGTTGAAAATCAAACAGGAAGGAACTTGAAGAAGCTAAGGTCAGATGGAGGGGGTGAATACTTCTCCAATTAGTTTGAGGACTTCTTGCAGGAAAGAGGCATCAAAAGGGAGATAACCACAAGGTACTCACCTGAACAAAATGGGGTAGCTGAAAGAAGGAATAGACTTATAGTTGAAACAGCCAGATCTATGCTTAATGAAAAGAAGTTGCCAAATTATCTTTGGGTAGAGAGTGTATCTACTGCCACCTATCTCATAAACAGGTTGCCATCAAAGTCACTTGATGGAATGACACCTTATGAAGCTTGGCATGGTAAGAGGCCATCATTGGATCATTGCAAAATCTTTGGTTGTGTAGCATATGTGCATATTCCCTCACAGGTAAGGGGAAAGCTAGACCCTAAAGCAGAAAAATGTATTTTCATTGGTTATGACTTGAATAAAAAAGGGTACAGATTCTACAACCCAACCAATAAAGGGTTCAAGGTAAGCAGAGATGTCATCTTTGATGAGAATGACTCATGGTATGAGAATGAATGCAGGAAGGTTAGTCTACCCTATGATTTGGAAGAGGAGTTTCCAAAACTCTCAAAGGAAGAACCAATCCAGAAGGAAGACTCAAGTTCAGAAGATGATGACAGAATCAATCTTGAAGAATTCAAGGCATGGAAGTCCAGAGGCAAGTTAAAGATGAAGAAGCTTGAGGATATACCAGAATCCTCAACTCAAGCAATGAGGAGATCTCAGAGAGAAAGTAAGAAGCCTATCAGATATGGGTATGATACATCTCTTGTAACTAAGCATTCAATTTATCTTGCAAAGGACTTGTTAAGTGAAGAACCAGGTTCATATGAAGAGGCAATCACCAAACCAGAATGGAAAGGAGCTATGGATGAAGAAATAGAAGCTCTCAAGGAGAGTGACACATGGGACTTGGTACCCAAGAAGGACTCTATGAAGGTGATAGGATCCAGATGGATCTACAAACTAAAGAGGAACTCTGATGGTACAATCAACAGGTACAAAGCTAGGTTGGTAGCCAAGGGTTTTGCACAAACCCTAGGCATTGATTATGAGGAGACATTTTCTCCTGTGGCTAAAATACCAACAATCAGAGTATTGGTGAGTGTAGCTGCATCCAAGAATTGGAACATGTACCAATTAGATGTCAAGAATGCTTTCTTGAATGGATGGATATCTGAAGAAGTATACATGTCACAACCACCTGGCCATGAAGATCCCAAGA
>CM035417.1:165027921-165037921 GCA_020310875.1 Ceratopteris richardii | reverse complement strand
CTTAACCAATCTGTAATTCCAAGCTCTTGGGGCTTGCTTCAACCCATATAAAGCTCTCTTGAGCTTACACACATAATCTGATCCAATTGATTCCATGAAGCCTTCTGGTTGTTCCATATATACTTCATCTGCAATATATCCATTTAGAAATGCATTTTTCACATCCAATTGTGATAATTTCCATCCCTTACAAGTAGCAATAGCAATCAATGTCGTAATTGTAGACATCTTAGCAACAGGACTAAAGGTTTCATCATAATCTACCCCATAAGTTTGGGCATATCCTTTGACCACAAGTCTAGCCTTATATCTAGACACCTTACCATCTGCAAACCTCTTTGTTTTATATACCCACTTACATCCAATGACCTTCTGATTCTTTGGTCTTGGTACTAGTTCCCAAGTTTCATTTTCAAGTAGAGCATCATACTCTTCCTGCATTGCCTTCTCCCAATTCTGTTTACCTTTGGCTTCTTCATAAGTGGTTGGATCTTCTTCTGTTTTCACAATGTAGGCATAATCTTTTGTTGTTAGGAAAGATGTATCATAACTATACCTTATAGGCTCTTTCCTTTCTCTTGTAGATCTCTTGATTTCTGCACTTCTTGAAGTTTCAGCCTCATTTGATTCTGGATCAAATCTTGGCCCTTCTTCTACATGATCCTGCACTCTACATCTAGAGTCAACTTCATCAACAATTTCTTCACAAACTTTTACCTTTGCCTTTCCTTTCCTTTGTATTTCTTCAACACCTGTATACTCATTTGGTGATCCTGTATACCACATATTTTGCTCATCAAATGTCACATCTTTAGTAACAAGAAATTGCTTTGTGGATGGACTCCACAACCTGTAACCCATCTGTCTATCATCATATCCAATAAACACATACTTCTCTGCTTTTGGTTCTAGCTTATGTCTTAATTGTGAAGGAACATAAGCATATGCAATACATCCAAATACTTTACAATGATCAAGACTAGGCTTCTTACCCCACCATGCTTCATAAGGGGTTCCTCCATCCAAAGCTTTGCAAGGCAACCTATTCACAAGGTATGTTGCAGTGTTAATAGCTTCTGCCCATAAGTAATTTGGACAATTCTTTTCCTTCATCATGGCTCTTGCAAACTCTACAAGAGTCCTATTCCTCCTTTCTGCTACTCCATTTTGTTGAGGGGAGTACCTGCAAGTCACTTCTCTTTTGATACCTGCATTCCACAAATAATCATCAAACTCTTTTGAGAAATACTCTCCCCCTCCATCTGATCTTAACCTCTTTAGCTTTTGTCCTGTGATCCTTTCTGCATAGACATGAAAATGTTTGAATGTCTTGAAAACTTCTGATTTATCCTTGATTACATACAAAGTAATCCACCTGGTTGCATCATCAACAAACAACACATAATATCTGGATCCATTTATGCTATAGTCCCTTGAGGGACCCCATACATCTGTATGAACCAATTCAAGCATATTTGAATACTTGTACCCTGATTTGTTATAAGAACTCTTATGTGCTTTACCTAATTGACAAGCTTCACACTTGTACACCATATGTTGCCCTTCAATATTTGGCAATCCAAGCACCACCTGATTCTTCGACATCTCCTTTATAGCTCTCTCATTGAAATGACCTAGCCTTTTATGCCATAGGTCTAATTCAGATACCTTTTGACTTCCATAGGTAAATAATGCATATCCCACATTACCTTGGACTTTGAGAGTGAACAATCTTCCTTCCTTTTTACCTGCAATTATGTTTCTATATCCTTGATTTGGATCTTGTACATAAACACCATCATTTGTGAATCTTACCTCATATCCTTTCTCCACAATTTGCCCTACACTTATCAGATTTTTAGGAATAGTAGGAACATAAAGTACCTTGCTCAGAAGTGTACTTCCACTCTTTGTCTTCACTGATTCAATGCTCTCCACTTTATGTTTGGTATTGTCACCTGTTTGAACTGTATGTCCATTTACCCTTGCTTCCATATCAGTCATCAAAGATAGATTCCCACTCAGATGGTTGCTGCACCCTGAGTCAATATAAAACACTCTTTGATCTTCTCCCATTGATTCATGAGTTGCATTCAAGATAAGAGTCATGTCATCCTTCTGATCTGATGCATAATTGTAATAATTATTGTTGTAGGACTGAGATTGGAAGTTTCTTCCACCTCCTCTACCATATGATGTCCTACCACCTCTTCCTCTGAAGTTGCCTCTTTGGTTTCTGCCTCCTCTACCTCTTTGGTTATAATTCTGATTATTGTTTCCACCATTTTGATTGTTATACCAACAATCATTTGCCAAATGATTTGTTCTGCCACAAATCCAACAAGCTTTAGCATTATCTTTGTTCTTACCTCCTCTTCCTTTACCTCTGAAATTTGTCTTCCCTTTTGTGAAGTTAGCTTGATTTGAATTCCCTTCATCATCATTTGATTGCTTTCCCTTGCCATTCTTTTTCTTGTCCTTGGAGTACATAGCTTGACTTGTACTTCTATCATTGTCTCCTTTAAGATCCTGCTCAAAGGTTAGCATATGTCCTAGCAATTGATTAAGGTCAGGAGTAAAGTGATCAAGTGACAACTGTTGGATGTGATGGCTGGGTACAATCAGAAGATCAAGTTGGTGCTGCTAGACCTGCTTCACACCTGCCCTCTTTTCTCTTCAGATATGATTAGGAGACTTCTTGAGCTTCCAAATGACACCAAGAAACTATATATGTGCTTTAAAAAATGATTGAGTAATGACCAAGTCAAAACAGATGATTTTGAACCTTCACAACTCCAAAAACTTTATATTCCTGTATTGACACCTGCTCAGTCCTAAGCTCAGTGTGTCCAGCACACTTGCAATTGGTTTAATTCCTTCTGGGAGTATTAAATTAACTTAACAAGCTACCATTATCAAGTTAAATCACTCCAAATAACAAACTATACACTGAGCATGATCTTTAGCAAAATCAGAGACACCCCCGATTTTTTAGGAACAACACAGAAATATACCAGTGTCTGTCTCGACTAAGATTTCTCCCAATTGGTTGAATAGAATGACTTGAAATTTTGTAGTGTTGTAGAATGCTTTGAGCTGGTTCCAATGAGCCCTTGATCATCAAATTTGGTTCAGTAGATCTTGAGATATGCCCTGTTGAAGTTGACAGACTTTGAGGTGAATGACTCAGAAAACACAGAGTTAAGAACTATGAGTATTTGTATTGAAACTATCAAATGTATATTCCCATTGGCATGTAAAGTGATGCCCAATGGTACTCAGAGGTGTAGGCTCAATAGTAGCTCTCACACACTCACTAATTTGCTTGGATTAGCCTCGGGAAGTGAGCTCTATGCCCGCGACTTTTACATTGCTCTTTTATAGGAATTTCTGAATGAATTTGAATTTGAATTCAAATTAAAGTTCCCTTGATTCTCTCCACTAGACTTAGGGAGATATTCCCTCAACTAAATCATCTAACTTTTCCACGACTCTAGTCTAGTAGGTGTGATTACATTGTTGATAAAGTCACATAGACTTTTTACATGAGATAAAAGGTAAGAATCAATAAGACTAGGTTCATATGGTTATTGATTCTTGTGAATGTATCATTCAAGGGTCCAATCTTTTAATCTTCCAAGGTTCTAATAGTCCAAGCTTTATGTTGAGTCTTCAAGGCACAAATCAAAGCCAAGTGTTAAAGCTTGTTTGCACCAACAGCTCCCCCTCAAGCCAAACACTTGCTTGAGTCTTCATCTTTAGTCTTCAATGATATCCTGCAATCCTATCATGGATTTAAACCTGCATAGCTTGCTCCCATCCAAAGCTTTTGTAAGCAAATCTGCACATTGAATATTAGTAGACACATATGATAATTGGATTTCCTTGCTAAGTAATTTCTCCCTCACATAGTGGTAATGCACCTCTATGTGTTTTGTTCTAGCATGATAAACAGGGTTAGCAGCTAGGTGAAGTGAACTTGTGTTATCACCAAATATGATTGGTGCCCTTGTGTATAGGCCCAATTCTGAGTATAGTAGCTTCAACCATATGGCTTCTTGAGTGGCATTGGCTAGCCCTCTGTATTCTGCCTCAGTAGATGATAGAGCCACTGTGGGTTGTTTCTTGGATGACCAAGAAATTGGTTTATCACCTGCAAAACATATGTAACCAGATGTACTCCTTCTGTCATCCTTGCAACCTGCCCAATCTGCATCTGAGTATACCTTGATGTCAATACCTGATGAATATGGATAATATAAACCATGATTTTGTGTTCCCTTTAGGTACTTTACTATCTTCTTGGCTGCCTCCAAATGTGGTACTCTTGGCTTATGCATAAATTGGCTAAGTACACTAACACCATATGAGATATCAATCCTGGTTAAGGTAGCATAGTTAAGACTACCTACCAAACTTTGATAACCTGTAATATCCTTGAGTTCTTCTCCTTCATGTGCACTGAGTTTGTGATTGACCTCCATAGGAATGTTTGAGACTTTAGCTTCCTACAAGTTAAACTTCTTGACCATGTCCTGAATGTACTTCTTCTGAGTAATGTATATACCTGAATTTGTGTAGACCAATTCAAGCCCTAGGAAGTACTTCAATAATCCAAGATCATTGATCTTGAATTCCTTCATCATTTGACCTTTGATGTGTCTAATTCCTTGAACATCATTTCCTGTAATAATGATGTCATCAACATAGACACACAAGTATATTACCTCTGAATTGTTCTTCTTTATAAACAATGAAGTATCTGCTTTACTCATCACAAATCCTTGATCCAAGAGATAGGTTGTCAACCTATAGTTCCATGCTCTAGGTGCCTGCTTCAATCCATACAGAGCTTTCTTCAATTTGCAAACATGATTTACCTTATTGGGATCCTCATAGCCAGGTGGTTGTGACATGTAGACCTCTTCAGATATCCATCCATTCAAGAATGCATTCTTTACATCCAATTGGTACATGTTCCAATTCTTGGATGCAGCTACACTCACCATAATTCTGATAGTTGGCATCTTTGCCACAGGGGAAAATGTCTCCTCATAATCAATGCCTTGGGTTTGTGCAAAACCCTTGGCTACCAACCTAGCTTTGTACCTGCTTATTGTACCATCTGAGTTTCTCTTGAGTTTGTAGATCCATCTGGATCCTATAACTTTCATGGAGTCCTTCTTGGGTACCAAGTCCCAAGTATCACTCTCCTTGAGAGCCTCCATTTCTTCATCCATTGCTTCCTTCCATTCTGGTTTAGTAATTGCTTCTTCATATGTACCTGGTTCTTCATTCAAGATATCCTTTGCAAGATATACAGAGTGCTTGGTTACAAGTGAAGTATCATACCCATACCTAATTGGTTTCTTCTTCTCTCTTGAAGATCTTCTCATAGCTTGAGTTGAGGATTCTGGATTGTCTTCAAGTTGCTTCATCTTCATCTTCCCTTTGGATTTCCAAGCTTTGAATTCTTCAATGTTGATGGTGTCTTCATCATCTGAGCTTGTGTCCTCCTGGTGAGTTGGTTCTTGCCTGACAAGCTTTGGAAAGTCTTCTTCCATATCATAAGGTAGGCTAACTTTCCTGCACTCATTATCATACCATGAATCATTTTCATCAAAGATTACATCTCTGCTTACCTTGAAGCCTTTATTTGAGGGGTTATAGAACCTGTATCCTTTCTGATTCAAATCATAACCAATAAAGATACACTTTTCAGCCTTAGGGTCTAGCTTTCCCCTTACCTGTGAGGGAATATGCACATATGCAACACACCCAAAGATCTTGCAATGATCCAGAGATGGTCTCTTACCATGCCAAGCCTCATAGGGTGTCATTCCATCAAGTGTCTTTGATGGCAACCTGTTGATTAAGTATGTGGCAGTAGATACACTCTCTGCCCAAAGATAATTTGGTAATTTTTTCTCATTAAGCATAGACCTAGCTGTCTCCACAATTAGTCTATTCCTCCTTTCAGCTACCCCATTTTGTTCAGGTGAGTACCTTGTGGTAATCTCCCTCTTGATGCCTCTTTCCTGCAAGAATTCTTCAAAGTCATTGGAGAAGTATTCTCCACCACCATCAGACCTTAGCCTCTTCAAATGTCTACCTGTTTGATTCTCAACTAATGCAAGATACTTTTTGAAACAATTAAATACTTCATCTTTATGTTTCATGAAGTACAAAACAGTCCATCTGCTATAGTCATCAATAAAAGATACATAATACCTAGATCCAGATATGGATGGCTCCTTGCTAG
The DNA here is from genome assembly GCA_020310875.1 of Ceratopteris richardii. NCBI lineage: Eukaryota > Viridiplantae > Streptophyta > Polypodiopsida > Polypodiales > Pteridaceae > Ceratopteris > Ceratopteris richardii. The sequence continues at coordinate 165,031,659 of CM035417.1, read as the reverse complement.
GTCCCCAAACATCTGTATGCACCAATTCCAAGTAGTCTTCATGCATAAAACCCTTTTTGGTATATGGCAATCTGTGTGACTTACCAAATTGACAAGCCCCACACTTGTATATCATATGTTGCTTGGATACATTAGGTATCCCAAGCACACATTGATCTCTACTCATTTGCTTTATGGTCCTTTCTCCAATATGACCCAATCTCTTGTGCCACATCTCCAATTCTGATAGGGTTTGGTCCTTATAGTTGTACAAGGCAATATTCTTAGTATCCTCAAGTTCAAAGGTAAATAGTCTACCTGATTTCTCTCCCTTGGCTATCCTTCTGAATCCATGTCTTGGATCCTCCACATATGCACCATGTTGAGTGAACCTGACTTGTAGACCTTTTTCAACAATCTGACCTACACTCATCAGATTCTTGGTGATTGTTGGGACATACAATACTCTGCTTAGCAAATTCTGATTACCATCACTTGTTTTGACATTACCTACTTTAACCACTGAATGTTTAGTGTCATCACCTGTCTGCACTTGGTGCTTGCCTTTAGGTTCTTCCAAATCAGAGAGTAAGGCAACATTCCCAGCTACATGGTTAGAGCAACCTGAGTCAATATAGAACAAATGATCATCATTGATACCTGATTTAGATGTCATGTTCATAATCAACAAGGAATCATCTTGATCCTCTGCATAATTGTTGTAATCCTTTCTGTTCCTGTATCCTCCTTGATAATTGCCATTGTGATTGTAGCTATTGTTGTAGTTGTTGTTGTAATTATTGTTGTAGCCATGGTAGCCTTGAGATTGATTGAATCTGCCTCTGCCTTGAGAGTATCCTCCTCTTTGGTGACCTCTTCCTCTTTGATTCTTGTAGTTCTTGTAACATTCATCTGTAGTATGGTTAGACAAGCCACAGATATTGCATGGAGATTGATTATAGGGTCTCCCCCTACCTGACTTACCTCCTCTGCCCCTACCTCTAGATGATCTACCTCTCCCTGCATAGTTTGCTTGGGAGGTGGATCCTTCTTCATCAACTTTCTTACTTTTACCCTTGTCTTTAGACTTCTTATCTGTATATAGGGCAGAGGGATTATTACCTTTTGATTGCTCTCCATTCTTTGTGATCTTTGCTTCATGTGTAAAGAGTTGTCCAATCAGAGTTGTTAAATCAGGTGCTTGGATGTCCATGTACAAGTCCATTGCAGTGGTAAAGCTCTCCCACTTGTCATCTGCCTTTAGTCCATTTATCACTTGTCTGACTATTTGCTCCTCTTCAATTTCTTCTCCAACACTTGCAAGTTGATCTGCAATGTCTTTGACTTTGGTGACAAAATCTGAGACACATTGTTTTGATTGCTTCCTAAGAGTTGTAAACTCAATCCATAGCTGATTCTTTCTGGCCCTTGTGCTTGATGAGAAGTATGTTGACAAGGTCTCCCAAGTCTCTTGGGAAGTCTTACAGTTCCTAACATGAGGTAGAAGGAAATCAGAGATAGAGTTTAGAAGATATGACCTTGCCAAAGCATCTTTAGCACACCATTGATTAAGTCTCTCATGCTCATCCTTTGTAGGTAGGCCTCTGGTCTTGAATGAGGGCAACTCCTCATCTCCTAATATGTATCCATACAAGCTTCTCCCTTGTAGATAGGTCTTCATTCTCAATGACCATGCCTGGTAGTTATTTCTATCTAATTTGTCAATGAAGGAAGGGAAACCATCACCCATAATTACCTTGTTTGCTCTGATACCACTGTTGGATGTGATGGCTGGGTACAATCAGAAGATCAAGTTGGTGCTGCTAGACCTGCTTCACACCTGCCCTCTTTTCTCTTCAGATATGATTAGGAGACTTCTTGAGCTTCCAAATGACACCAAGAAACTATATATGTGCTTTACAAAATGATTGAGTAATGACCAAGTCAAAACAGATGATTTTGAACCTTCACAACTCCAAAAACTTTCTATTCCTGTATTGACACCTGCTCAGTCCTAAGCTCAGTGTGTCCAGCACACTTGCAATTGGTTTAATTCCTTCTGGGAGTATTAAATTAACTTAACAAGCTACCATTAGCAAGTTAAATCACTCCAAATAACAAACTATACACTGAGCATGATCTTTAGCAAAATCAGAGACACCCCCGATTTTTTAGGAACAACACAGAAATATACCAGTGTCTGTCTCGACTGAGATTTCTCCCAATTGGTTGAATAGAATGACTTGAAATTTTGTAGTGTTGTAGAATGCTTTGAGCTGGTTCCAATGAGCTCTTGATCATCAAATTTGGTTCAGTAGATCTTGAGATATGCCCTATTGAAGTTGACAGACTTTGAGGTGAATGACTCAGAAAACACAGAGTTAAGAACTATGAGTATTTGTATTGAAACTATCAAATGTACATTCCCATTGGCATGTAAAGTGATGCCCAATGGTACTCAGAGGTGTAGGCTCAATAGTAGCTCTCACACACTCACTAATTTGCTTGGATTAGCCTCGGGAAGTGAGCTCTATGCCCGCGACTTTTACATTGCTCTTTTATAGGAATTTCAGAATGAATTTGAATTTGAATTCAAATTAAAGTTCCCTTGATTCTCTCCACTAGACTTAGGGAGATATTCCCTCAACTAAATCATCTAACTTTTCCACGACTCTAGTCTAGTAGGTGTGATTACATTGTTGATAAAGTCACATAGACTTTTTACATGAGATAAAAGGTAAGAATCAATAAGACTAGGTTCATATGGTTATTGATTCTTGTGAATGTATCATTCAAGGGTCCAATCTTTTAATCTTCCAAGGTTCTAATAGTCCAAGCTTTATGTTGAGTCTTCAAGGCACAAATCAAAGCCAAGTGTTAAGGCTTGTTTGCACCAACAACAACTCTATGGACAATATAAAAGGCTTCCACTTCTCATCTCCTCTCAAACCTGTAAGTATTTGTCTTACCAACTTTTCTTCTTCAATATCTTCATCCACTGCTCCCAAGCTATCTGCAATATCTTTCATCCTTGCCACATAATCTGAAATTGATTGTGAGCTCTTCTTCTTGAAGGTTGTGAACTCAGCCCATAGTGAGGACTTCCTTGACTTAGTTGTATTTTGGAAATGCTCTTCCAAAGCATTCCAAACATCTGTGGCACTTTCCAAACCTCTGATATGAGGTAGAAGGTAATCATTTACAGCCATGTAGATAATACTCCTTGCTTGAGCATCGTTTCTCATCCAAGTCTTCAACATTGCAAGCTCTTCCCTAGTAGGAATACTTGGATCTGCAAACTCACGTTTTTCTTCATCTCCTGTAATAAATGATATAAGATCTTTGCTCATGAGATGTGCTTCCATCCTCATGGACCATGCTGGATAGTTCTCCCTATCTAGCTTATCAATCTGCAAGCTTTCTCCCATCTTGTATCCACCTGTGTATTGAAATCTTCAAGCTTTACAAACAATGTATGTACCTTTACTTCGAATTGGACTCCTTTTGCCTTTCTTGATGTCAAATAGTCTTCTCCTCGAGCTTTGACTCCAAGCTTTCACTTCTTAGTCCTTCAAGTGTTGAATTTCTTGAATCTGCAGCAGTCGGGATCCTCCTTTCTTCAAATTGATGTCTCCTGCTCTGATACCACTGATGGAGAATGTTAATCTCCAAAAGAACAACTTACTCTTGTGATTAGAGCACCTTTATACCAAGAGTAAGTCAAACACTCCACTAATTTAGAGGATCAATTGCTAATTA
>CM035417.1:165010421-165012921 GCA_020310875.1 Ceratopteris richardii | reverse complement strand
TGCTTTCAATTTATGTTTGATGGATGCTCTTACTCTTCCTTTGGGTGTACCTACTTCTTTTGGGTACTTTTCTTTGCTTTGGACTTGTCTTGGATCTTCCAATCCTTGCAAGCTAACTCCCCCTTGCTTCATAATCTTTGCTTCATTCTTCATGGCTGATTTTAGACCTGCAAAATCAACAATGGACTGATCATACATGAACTTTTTCATGAGTTCCTCTTCATGTGAAGCATTCATAGCTTCCACATGTTCCAAGCTTTCTTCATCACCTACAAAACAACACAAGAAATGTGAATGTGATCAATGGTGCCTCTTGCACCTAACAAGGGTTGTCATTCCTCTTGGGATGGTCTTACTTTCCCTCACATAGGCTTGCCATTCCTCTTTGAATGGTCTTTTTTGCCATAGGCTTGCCACTCTCTTTGGTGGTCTTACTTGCCTTTACTTTTGGCTTGCCACTCTCTTTTGGTGGTCTTACTTGCCTCACACATTCACAATACATTCAGTTAATTTATGCTTGGAACTTACCACAACACACAATGTGGATTTTTTTCCTCAACAATTTACATCAGCCTTTACACTTGCAAATGAACTTCTTTACCTTCATTTACCTCATTCAACTTCAGCCATGTTGTCACACTTTTGATGAGTGACTCTACCTTCTACCTTGGCACTTGCTTGTGCTCCTTGCAACCTTGGGGAGTGTCTTCAAGTCTTTGTGTACTCTTTGACACTTTATGGCAGCCCTTCTCTTAGAGTTTTCTACTCCTCCTTTGTTGGGAAGCTCAATCCTAGGCTTCACCCTTGTCCACCTTCAGCTTGGGTTCCATCTTCAAATCTTCAAGTGTTTGAAAACCTTTTAGCTTGGGCTCCTTCCTTTCCTTTGGCTCCAAGCTTTGTGTCCTTGCATCATCCAAGTGTTGCCAATCTTTTCTTTGGCTTGTGCAAATGGGAGCATTGCATTCAATTGATGTATCTAAACTCAAGAATCAAATCCTTTTAGTTATCATAACATAAGCATACATATTTGCTTTGGCAAATTTACCTCAATAAGTTTTATCCATAACAAGATACATCCACAAACTTCATACATGGCAGCCTTGCATCTTACCAAACATCATGGCATCCAAACACATGTACTTTCAGCTCATCTATGGTTGAACATGACCAATCTTTAGTGCTTCAATATCACATTAACAGTCACATATACGCATGCATGCAAATCACCAATCATTTGAGCATCTATCAAGCTCACATTGTGCCAATTCATATGGCTACATAAACCTGCAAATTTTCAGCTTTTATAGGCTTTATAAAATAGCCTATTACTCATCAAGACATCATGGAACATCCATATATATATCCATGACCACATAAGCATACATTCTTGCATGTTAGACATCAGTCATAAACTCAAAATTCAACTTACATTCAGCCTACGCATGGCTGTCCAAAATTCTCATTCATCATAAGCACAACCTTCACAAGCATGCATACAAAAGCATATCCAATGCATAAGCATATAATGCTATCATCAAGCTTACATAAAAGCTTCAATACTCAACCATGTACATAATAGAAATTTGCACTTCATTCAATTGAGTGCATTATCTCAAGCATCTATACAATGCTCACATACAACTCGTAGTTGTGCATCCAAGATTCCTTGCCTGAATCTTCATCTTCTTCTATAGGCTACTCACAAATCTTCAACAAAGTGATTAGCATCACTTATAGCATGCCTCAATGAACGAACATCTTTAGTAGAGATTAGGACAAGAGAGTGATTGACTTCAATGAACATAAAGCAACAAAATGTTCTTACATACACAAGCTTCATCTCCATAGCTTTCCACTGAGCATCATAGCTCCAAGCTTTCCTTCGCTATCTCTGCATTTTCTTCAAGATCTCTTTGCACATACATGGGCTCCACTCCCAATGCTCTACAACCAAAGCTCTGATACCAAAATGTGGAGAAATTTCACTCCAATACACACAACGGAATTGAGAGAACCACTTCTAGAATTTGCCCTCCAAGACACATGCTTACAAAAACCTGATTCAGTCACAAGTCAAAGATCCAATGGCTATGAAACTTAGCCCACACATAGTGTACTCTTATAGCATTCTAACAGGCTATAGAACACTCCATTTGGAGTTCACTTGGCTACATAACCAACTATTCAAAGATAGACTACCTATCATCTCAGGTTAAGTAGAAAACTGAGGTTCACAAGAAATGTTCCCAGTAACTACTGGAGAACGATCTGATAGAGATATTTGAGATAGAAAGATTATGATAGATAAGCGTTCCAACAAGATATCATATGCATTAATTGGATAAGTAAAAAGAGAGATACAACCTTCACAAGGTGGCTGTGTACAAAAAACGTATGTAGTTGGAATACCTATCTTCCTTGTAGCATCCAAATGAGCTACCTTCTGATATCTATTGGTGAGAGAATGACCAGCATATGCTTCTACACCATCTCCTTGTCA
>CM035417.1:164985421-165005421 GCA_020310875.1 Ceratopteris richardii | reverse complement strand
TATGAGAATTTTGGAAGTAATCTAAAGAACTCCATTGCTTCTCACTCTTTGTCTTACCTTGTGTGCGCGTGTGTGTGTGTATGTGTGTGCATGTTGGTGTGCTTCTCACTCACACACTTGTGCCTTCACTTGCTCGAGGTCATCATACCATCCTCACGTCTTCCGATTGACATTAAAGGAGGTGCTACGCATCACTGAGCTACACCAAATTTTGGCGCCGTTGCCGGGGATCGAGCTTTGAGGACGAGCGTGTGATGGTAAGACGTAGATTCGAGACGTTGGCGTTGTTGGTAATTCCTTTACTTTTTCTTATTTTTCTTTTTCTTAATCCACAATCATCATCACCATCATCATCCTCACCATCTCCCACCTCCATCTCCATCTCATCGCGAAAAAATTCAGTTTTTGATTATGCCTCGTTTCTCCTTCCATTCCCCTCATTTCACTTGAGTGAGAGAGAGAGAGAGCGATTTGTGTGCTGTGTTTTTGCATGTTTTTTGAGCACTCTTGTAGGTTCTTGCTGTATCATCATGTCTAGCACGTTGCGCAGGTACGGAAAAGCTCAGAACTGTCTCTGTGTCGCAGACCTCTGTCGATCGCGATCGACATAAAAATCGCCTATTTAGTAAAAGAAAGTACACCACCTTAATGCACATGGCAAGCACATTCCAAATCACTAAACAAAACTAATAAATTCCGTGTTTCTCTGTCAATCGCGACCGACACCATCGATCGCGATCGACAGCCACGATCGATAGATTCTGTCGATTGCGACCGACAGAGACGACCGATTGACCCTGTCAATCGCGATTGACACCATCGATCGCGATCGACAGCCACGACTGACACCTCTGTCAATTGCGATTGACACCGTTGATCGCGACCGACTGAATTTTGACGATTGACTGAATTTCTCGTGTTGCCACGTGTCCATCGTGACGGACACATCCCCGATCGACTGAAATTATGGCAAAAATCCCGGAAAACGTGTCGATCGTGATTGACACCATCGATCGTGATTGACAAGATCCACGACCGACTTTGTCGATCTCGATTGAAAGACCTGTCGATCGCGATTGACAGGCTTTTTCGGCTAAATTTTAGGGTTTGTTATACCAAGCTTTGGGAAATAATTTTGGGCATATTAATCTAGCAAGTAGTGATTTGTGAGGTTCCTACAATCCTACAAGTGTGTTTTGAGGAAAACCCTGGATTTGTCAGCCTGTTTGAACCCTGTTTAAGCCCCAGAACCCTGAATAGTCATAACTTCCTCATACGAAATCCATTCGGGGTGATCTTAGGCTTGTTGGAAAGCTCGTAGGATTATTAGATATCCTATTTTGAAGTAACCATCCCTAGGGGGAACAAAACCAAGGGATCTCTAGAATTGTTTGCAATAGAGACAGGGGACATAATTGATATCCAAATTACATGCATGAAAGTGATCTGTCTGTCATTTGAATTTAAGTCTTGAACTAACCTTGGGACTCTTACAGGTCCATTGAGAGCATCAAAGGGCGTTCGGAGCAAGAGTAAGTGCAAGCTTGGGAACACACTTCCTGAGCACACAAGGGCAACCAAGGGAGGAACTCAAGGTTGGAAGATTCACAACTCCCTCTGTCAATTCCTAGCCTAGGCTAAGTACAAATAGTGATAGAAGTAAGCCAGGGCAACGATAGGCACGAGACAAGTCAAAGACTATCTAAGAAATCAAGTGCAAGAGATAACCTGTGTGTGACCGACAACTTTAAGGGAAAAGAACTTAACGTGGAACGATCGACTTAAGTGCGGAAAATTAACTCAAGTATTCCTGACGATGCGATATCAGACAAGATCATAAACACGATAACACATAAAAAACAATCAAGTAACTGGTACAAAAGAAGAGGTTGTACTTGGGTAAAATTTGGGACTGCTCAATAAAGCATATGAACCTTAGATCAGGACGTTATCTAGGAAGGGATAGACAAAGTCTTAGGTCTTCAGAGGCTAGTGTTAATCACACTGCTAGGTCTTGGGCCCAGCAGTTGAGCCACTTTTCACATTACCCTAGCTTTGAGACTAGTGAATCAGAGATGTCTCAAGGTATGGAGAGACCTACGGGGAGTTCAGGTGTGCCATATTTATATAGGGTGGAAGGCCCCTATAAGACGATGCTGGAATACCTTAGGACCAACCAATTAGGTGCTAGCATCTATGAGGACAGCCTAGGAAGATCTGTAGTCAAAATCAAAAACCCTGACCAATCCATTGGACTGGAACATCCAGCAGTCAAGTTTGAAAATGGAGCATACTTGGACAAAGAAGGAACCATATATGTGGTCACTAGTCACCCAGAGAGGACAGATGAATTTGGGAATGTGATCCCTGAGACGGACATAGGTGACCTAGAGCAAGGGAACATAGGAGGAGAGCCTAGGACCCCTCGAGGAAAATCTGTTCTAACTAGAATCCTCAATCCTGAGTGGGTTCCCTAGGACAATAAGAGTATTGATCTGCTCCTAAACCAAGAGACCGATGAAGCCTTTTGGAGGTATAAATCGGATAGGCCAAATGATGTAGGATCAATCATGATCTATGAGTTCAAAGATCCTAATAGCCCAGGCAGAGTGACCTACTTAGATCACACTTCAGAGAGGATCTTTGTGGTTACAGATCATGATAGGCATGCTTACACTTGGAAGGGTGAATTTATTTTCCCCCTACCAAGATCAAATGTGTCCTATGGCCACCCAGGAGCCGGAACGTCCCAAGCTCATGGAGCTCAAAGAGACAGACATAGAGATAGACCTGAGGTAAGCTTTGCCAACCTAGTGGGCAGAGAAAGAACGAGAACGGAAACAAATAGAGTGGAACCTGAGGGACTTAGGGCCCCAAGGAACCAAAGGAATGCGGATGAATTCCCTCTACCAAGACCTAGAGAGCACGCGAGGACTTTGAGACCGACTCAGTTAGTTAAGTCCATGAAGAACTACTTCGATGGTACAGGAGATCCATATGATCATGTGGCTGAGTTTAGGCAAGTTTTGAGAGCCGAATAAGTTGAGGACCTATTCACGCAGTATAATGCCTTTGGTCTAACCCTTAGGAACATAGCCCTTACATGGTTTCAATCACTAAATGAGAGACACTTCAGGAGCATAGATCAACTCTTAGAGGCTTTCATCACTGAATTCTCTAAGAGTGGGATGAGGCACAACACTTCCTCATTGATACACAGCTTCAAGCAGACCCCTCAAGAGATCGTGAGACTTGTCGGAAGAAGATTTAGACAATACCTAGAGAGATGTCATGTTCTTGAGTTACCCACACCAGCTAAGCAAGTGGCTTTATTCCTGGATGGGTTACTAAGTACCAAATTGAGGTCCTATGTGTACTTGAAAGACCCTAGGACCATAGAAGAGTGTGTACGCATGTGCATTGACATCGAGGATAACCTAGGGGAAGAGTTAGAGCTCTCCAAAATCTACAAAGAATCAGATAGTGCCTCTAGCCTCTCTTCCTCGCAATCCACATCAATTGAGGAACTCGCTGAGAAAGTAGCTCAAAAACTAGGTGTCACTAGCAAACAAATCCCAAGGTTTGCCCCAGTAAAGAGGTGCTATACTTGTGGAGGTGACCATATGGTGAATGTGTGTCCCATTATGGCTCAACCCCAAGTAAATCCTAGTAGCCAGTACTGCACCATAGAACGAAGATACACAAATCACACAGCACAAGACTGCCCATACAATAAGCAAGCGGTTAGGCAAACCTACCCTCAGCCCTATCCACAACAAGGTAGGTACCAAAACCAGTATTCACCATAGCAGTACGGTAGGCCCCAACAACCCTATCAACAACCCTACCAAAACCAACAAAGGCCTCAGCCTGTGTTAGCTCAACAGCCCCCTGCTCCAGCTAATGTAATTCCGGTAAAGTATGCAGCTGCAGAAGAGAATTTGAATAGAGCTATAGTCCCAGTAACACCATTAATCTCAGAAAGTGACCCTAGTGACCATAGCTTTGATTCAACACATATTGATAGTCCCCAGGCTTATTACATGCAGTCTCCTGAACATGGTGATTCCTACGATAGTAAAGAGCCGAGTGAACCTAGTTGGGAGCCGGATTACGCAAACGTTATGTATATGAATCCCAACCCTAGACCTCAACCTAGACAGGTAAGACCTCCATTCCCTAGAGGACCATGCTACAGATGTCAAGGAGATCACCTCATTCATGATTGCCCCTTACCTCCACCTACACAACCCCAGTCAGTGACAATCCAGGGCTTTTGCCAAGATTGTGGAAAAGAGCATCTCTTACGAGATTGCCCAAAGAATCCTAACAATATGCCAAAAATCACTCCCATCAATGTTATTGGGTTAGTGGTAAACTCTTCAGGGAGTGTGACGTCCACGACACCAGTACAGGTAGTCACTAGAGCTCAAGCCTTGCAGCAAAACCAAAGTTTAGGTCAGGAAAAGAGCTCCGAGGTGAGTGAAACAGAGAGCATAACCAAGAAGAGGACTAGAGCCTGGAGAGATAGTCGTGAAAGAATGAAAAGGCAATGGGCAAAGAAAATGAGTGAACTTGAGGAAAGCCTAAGAGAAACGAGAGCCAGGATAACCGAACTCACATCTCAAACTCCCTCTCAAACTACCCCACCTCCACCATTCCCGTCTTCATCCGATCCACCACCTCCCAACCCACCTCATACGATTCCACCACCCCCTAGAGTAGGATCAGTACTAGCAGACCCCACTCTCGAGGACCTAAACATGATGCTTAAGGCATATCAGGCCAGAATCCAAGAAGGGCCAAACGTAACTGATCATGAAAAGTGTTACCCTAGAGCGGAACTAGAGCTTGAACGAACCAAAATCTGTGCCAAAATGGTGGAATTGGCTCAAACCATGTTTGAAGCCAGTCGCCTCTTTAACATCTCTAGCTCAGCTAAGATGCAGTTGCACTTTGAAGGACTGTTAGAAAGAATAGAGGGGCTAATTGGACAATGAGAAAAGGAACCCGCCTCATGGGATAAGGGCAAGGCAAGCGAAAGAGTGAGCCTACCTGCCCAGGAAGCCTATGTGCCTAACTCTACAGAGCCAGACACATCTTCTTCTATGAATCGGTTCACACCAGAATTCCTACGAGAGATTCAGGAAGACAAATGGGCTAAGGAAAGTGAAGTCCCTCCTCCCATTGAACTTGTGGATGATGCACGCGACCAATTCCCACAAGACATCCCATCCATTTATGAAGAGCAGGAGAGCACTCAGTCTCAGGAGAGATTAGACTTTGAATCTAATTCCATACAAGAACTACCCCATTTCACAGGTCCATGGGAAGCAAAGTCCACGTGTATGAGAGCACCCATAGTCATGGTAAGAAACGAAGACTCAGTCATACCTAGGAACACAGAGGTAGTGAAAAACACTAAAGTGCAGTGCAACCTCACTTTAGAAGAGCTACTCAAAGTAAGGCCGGAGCTATGGAAACCTCGTTCCCAGGTAGGATCTCTTCGCATAGTGCCAGCGATACCATTGGATAAGATAGGAGACATGAGTGAAGGAGAAGAGGGAAACACCTATCTTCCCATTACCCACCAAGGATATACAACCAAGGCCATTCTAGACTCAAGTGCAGGAGTTGCAATTGCTACCACTTCCCTATGGAAGCGTTGGGGCAAGCCAGCACTCAGGCCCACGAGGATGAAAATGCAAATGGCCGATGGTCACATAGAGAGACCCTTAGGGCTGCTAGAAGGAATAACTCTCACCACATGTGGTGTTGAGTTTGAGCACTCATCTGCTATATGTGATTTTAGCAAGAACCATGCCTATGAGATGATTTTGGGAAGACCATTTATGCGGCAGTTGCAAGTGGTACAAGACTGGGGAACCAATTCCTTGTACCTGCAACACTTAGGTGTTCTGACCAAGGTGAATCTCAAAGATTACTCTCATAGAGATGTCCCTCCTATCCAATGGAATCCCATCCATAGAGCTAGAGAGGATATAGAGTCAGTGCATTCCATAGGATCAGGATCCTCATGGATGCATGAAGATACCCATTTGTGGATGTGCAAAGTAGCAGTAGAAGAAGAGAAGAGAGAAAAAGCTAGAGAGGTTGGTGCGAATGAAACACATAGATCAATTCAAGACCCAGCCTATGCACCTGTAGTATTTCCCGATGAAGAGTTTGAACCTCATGGCTGGGTAGAAATCCTAGCAACAATGGATGTAGCCATTAATGAAGAACAATGGACACCTCATTGTGATGAAGATGGCTATGAAATTTCCGCCTTCTCCATAGAGCCAATCATGGGAGAGGCAATGTTAGAAGAGTGTGTGCCTAACCCTGATGCATTTGAGGATGCAAGTGACTCCGATCTAGAGTCAATCATTATGGACCCACCTTTTGCATCAGATGAAGAGTACTTCTATGAAGTGGAAGCTTACCCTCAGAGACACGGAGAAATTACAAATGATGTAAGATTGGCCACACAAGTGACTCCTCAGGATGAAGGAAAGAAAAGAAAGAAGAGAGAAGTCACACCAGAAGAGGAAGAATCTTTGTTTGAGGTCCCTGAAAACTTTAAAAAGTATGAGATAGACGGTAGAAGAGTCACGGTAAGAATGCCTAAACGCGAGGCACAATCAGGGGAGGCCTATGATAACAAAGAAACCACCAAGAAAATAGTGGTAGCCATAGAAGAAGGAGACATCAAGCAAGGCAAGATTCTAGGACACATAGTGTCGAAGAATGGCATATCCACCGATGAGGAGAAAGTAAGAGCCATAGCAGAGCTACCAAGGCCCAAGAATGTCAAGGAAGTACAAGCTTTCATGGGGCATTGCGGTTATTACCGACGTTTCATACACATGTATGCCATCATTGCAAAGCCTCTGTATGGACTTTTGACTAACTTTGAGTGGACTGATGAATGTGAAAATTCTTTCAACGAGCTCAAAAGAAGATTGTGTTCAGCACCAATCTTAACCACACCAGATTGGAGTAAACCCTTTCATGTTCACGTGGATGCATCCAATTATGCTATTGGATGTGTACTCGCACAACCTACTGGTGAAGGTAATATGGACCTTCCAATTGCCTACACTAGTAGACAGCTAAATGTTGTTGAACGGAATTATACCACTACAGAGAGAGAAGGATTAGGCATGGTATATGCAGTTAAAAAATTTAGACACTATTCGCTTGCAAATAAGTTTAAATTTTTCACTGATCATCAAGCTCTACTTTACTTGGTGAACAAGCCATGCAACACCGGTAGATTGGTGAGATGGTTCCTCTTGCTAATGGAGTATGACTTTGAGGTTGTGGTGAGGAAAGGAAGGACTCACTTGAGAGCGGACCATCTCTCTAGGCTCACATCAGGAGAGGCCCCACAAGGAGTATCAGATGACCTTCCTGATGCTTACTTGTTTAATTTGAAAGTGGTGCCTAGTTGGGCTAAGCCACTGGTGCCAGTATTGACATACGGGCCTAAACATTGAGTCATAAACACTCAAGATAGAGAGGTAGTAAAAGCCCAGAAGTACCATATCATGGCAGGAAGTATGTACAAGCACACAGATCAAGGGATATTGGCTTGTTGCGTGGAAGAGGAAGAGTACGCTAAATGGTTGCAACTAGCACACATAGGTGCATTAGAGAAACACTACTCAAAGCAACGAACCCTACAGACACTAAGGAGACTCGGAGAGCATTGGCCGACCATGGAAGTTGATGTCCAAAAGTTGTGCAAGGAATGCCCAATCTGTTGCACTAAACCACCTGTGGAACATGCCACTCTTTATCAAGTGTCCATAGTGCCAGATTGGAGTGAACCACTAGTATCCTTCCTGAGGACGAAAACATTCCCTCCAGACATGACTCTGGCTAGGAAAAGGAGTTTAGAACAAGAAGCCCTAGATTACTCACTCATTGGTGATAATCTATACAAATGTGGTAAAGATGGTTACCTGAGACTATGTGTCCATGAGAGCGCAAAATCTTGGAAACTGCTCACCAAGGTGTAGCAGGAGGACATTTTGGACCAGACCGAGTGATTAAAGCGATCCTATTTGCAGGTTTGTGGTGGCCTACCCTTCACATGGATGCACATACCTATGTGAAACGGTGTGATGTTTGTTAGAGAACTCAATATCCTATACGCAAAGATGAGATGCCACTGAAACCTATGATGGGTGGACGTGCATTCTCTAAGTGGGGAATAGACTTTGTAGGTCCTATTAATCCCCCAGCTAAGGGTTCCCATGCTAAGTATATCATTGTTGCCACGGACTATCTAACCAAATGGGTAGAGGTAAAAGCCACAATGAGGAACGATGCTCAAACAACTGCTAAGTTCTTATTTGAGAATGTGTTCACCAGATACGGGCTACCTATAGAGCTAGTAAGTGATAGAGGCACCCATTTCTTGAATGAAGCTATTGAAAATCTTCTCCAAGAGTTCTTGGTAGTACACAAGAAGTCTACTCCCTATCACCCACAAGCTAATGGACAAGCCGAAAGCACAAATAAGATTCTGTGCAATGTGTTGACCAAACTAGTAAATAATAAACGCTCTGATTGGGACAAACAGCTACACCATGCTGTTTGGGCATACAGAGTCGCCTATAAAACGGTACTCCAAGCCACCCCCTTTCAGATGGTATTTGGCCAAAATGCAGTGCTACCGTTGGACTTCTTGATACCTACATTAAAAGTCGCACAAGAGCATGAATGGACGGGTCATGAACTCTCCTCTAGACTCTTTGACCTTGAACGATTAGGAGAAACAAGACTGAGGGCGGCTACAGGGATATATGCAGCTAAGAAACGATAGAAAGCATACTTTGATGCCCATGTTAAGGATAAAGGCTTGAAGGCTAGAGACTTAGTTTTGGTATATACCCTGAAACAACATGCAAGAAAGCTAGAAAAGCATGGCTATGGACCCATGATTATCAATAGGATATCCACAAGTGGAGCAGTCCAATTAGATACACTCGAAGGCGATGTTCTCCCTAGCTACATAAGCGGATGCAGAGTCAAGTTATATCAGGAACCCCTGACTAAAGAGATGCTAAATCGACTCAACACTGCTAAGAAATGCAAAGAAGAAGACAAATGAATTCGAGAAGAAGCACAAGCAGAAGCATTGGAACGCATCCGAAGAATGAAGCTGAGAAGACAGGGTAGAGAGCAACCTAGGACAGATGCGTATGCAGATCAAGGATATCATGTGGCTATGTGTGAAGTTTCGGGTATTAGCTCTCATAGGATAATTGATCGACGTCCTTTTGTAACCTTAGAAATAGGACAAGGAAAGGGTGCAAAAACTGTAAGAGCCTTGATTGACTCAGGTGCAGCCACTAGTGCTGTTAAATTTTCTTACTGTCAAAAGTTGAAATTAACTGTCAATCCTATAGAAGCATATCTCATAGGATTGGGAGGTGTGGAGACCCCTTGCATGGGCGAGGTGGAACTTCCCCTCTACATTCAAGATGAAGTAATGATAGTTAAAGTGCTAGTGTGTCAAGATCAGGACCTCACGGAGCCTCTTGTCTTGGGTCAAGACTGGATCTATGATCATGCAGTCAACCTGAACCTAAGAAGCAGACTTCTTCAGGTATGGGTAAATCAGAGTCGAATTACAGTTAAATTAGAAAATGAAGCACTCAAGGAACTAGGAAAGGCACAAACTCCTGGTCCTTCCAGGAGTACACATGAAGATGACCATGCTGTTCTTGTCCAAAACTATGTGATGCAGAGGAATGATGATCTCAATCAAAAAGTCAGGGACACAACGGAACTCTCTTCTTTTCCAAAAGCCAGAGGGATACAGCAACCAAGGGCAGATCAAATACAGAAGAAGCAGAGTACTACCTATGCTGGAGGCCAAAAGAACATGCGAAGCAGAATGTCTCAGCCATTGAAACAAGTGTGGGTGCGGAAAGGCGAACACCTTGTGGCGACCAAGCCAACCACACGGGCAAAACTTCTTATTAGTAATCAACAACACAACACTAATAAGAAGCCTTTCAGGAATTCTTCTGCGAAAGCGAAATCTATTTGGGTACCCAAGAATTCGAGGAAGGCTAGCCCACAATCAAGACTAATTTGGGTGCCTAAGGCTTGCTTGCAGGCTCAAATAGCTACACCGAGACCACACCCTGTACAACATGATTCACTCACTCGCACAACCGATACCCACTTGTTTTCAACACTCACGAACACACATTGGCCCGTGAGCACGAGCAAAATCACTTGCAAATGGGTCCCTAAAGAGCCTCATTTCCAAGCAGACACTCAAGAGTCTCCACCAAACCAAAACAGAAAGCCATGCACAGTGTCTGGCAGCCAAAAACTTGTAATAAACCCCCTGACCCCCATTTGTAAATTCATCCTCACCTACTAACTACATCACTCTCACACTACATCATCCCACTTAGCTCCTAGGTCTATCCAATCCCTAACTACACACATAAGCACCGAACACTTAATAACCTACTAACCTCTCCCCAACCTCTTGTTAATGTTGTAACGGGGACAAAAACTGTTCTATCTTGTCCTTTACAATGTTAACACATGTTTCTATATTCTCACAGAGTCAGCAGGCATGAAGTAACATGGCAGATACGTCAGGAACTAGCTCCCAGGCAGGCACCAGCCCGCAAATAGTGGACATTGAAAGTCTTCCCATTGAAGATGAATTGAAGGAACGCCCAGTGGCATTGAGGGCATTACATGCCATACCAATTCAGAATCCTCCACAGGGGCACACAATGCCGGTCAGCAAAAACTCACATTGGTTCAGTGATGTGGCAGGATCTCTGGGAGAAGGAACTTACATGTGGGAGGCCGAGATAGAGTTCCATGGGCGCTTGGGCAGGTATCACTTCTTCACCATGGAATTTGAGAAACTACAAAATAATGAAGGACTGAAACCGATATTGAAGAAAGTGGGACTCTACGATTACTTCAAATCCCAATTGCCAAAGCCCGACTTTCTAAGATGCTCGTATTTGATTAGCACCCTCACTCCGAACAAAGAGAAAAAGGGATACAACACCTTTGTCCTCCCATCTCTCACAAGGGGAAATGAGCTGAAGCACTTCAAGCTGACTATCAATTTGGTAAGGGAAGCTCTCGACATGAAAGGCATGCACATTCCCACCAAGAAAGAGAGCATGGTCCCCGATAATATGAAGAATAGGAATCTGACGAAATTAAAGGATATGGTAGCAATGACACCAACGATTGCCATTCACTTCCGAATGGTCATGCAGCACTTCGCATTCCCCGCTCAGGAGAGGTTCACAATGCCACCCAAGAAGATATGGTTTAGTCTGTACTTGGCCGATGCCTTCGATTTGACAATCAACATGCCGCATTGGATTATCGACCAAATCCACTTGGCCCATCAACGGTGGTATAAAAAGCAAAAGTCTGTATTGTATGGATGCTGCGCCCTCACCAGGATTGTGTATAGATGTTTGGCTTATGATGTGCCAGTTCAGAGGGCACTAATTTGGACCAGGGTACAGGAATTTCAACGCAGACTCTCAACCGCAGGACCCCCATCAAAGAAAATGAGAGGTGCAGTTCAGATGCCCTGTGCACAGGCCCGCGGTGCGACACTAACACCATGGACAACTCCACGGCTCCAAAGGCGGGTGCAACCCTTCACGATAAGACTACCAAGACACAGCACTGATGGACCAAACCTGGTGTTTCCTCCTGTACCAACCGACTTAGAGTTTCCTCATGGATTTACATTGGAAGATCTAACTGATGAAGAAGTGGCCAGAATAATCAATGCTACGAACTTAGAAGTGGAGGCAAAGCAGGCCAGCGGGCAGCAGACAGTACCAGACCAACCTTGTCCAGTCCAACCACAAGTAGTGGAAGTGGAGGATGAAGAAGAAGAAGAACAAGAAGAGGAACGAGAAGGATGGTCCGACAAAGAAGAGCGGGAATATGAGTAAGAAGTTCTACAGGAACTCGAGGGTGCCCCGGCTTATACGAAGGAATTGAAAAAGCTGTATGACACCATCAATAGAGTTCAAGAGCAACATAGACTGTCCCTAGCAGCAGGAAAAGCCCTCATGAACCAAATCATTGAGGAGGAAGGTGTGGACGAGCAATACAGAGCAACCCTTGACATGATAGCCGATGCGTTGGGGGTACCTGAGACGGTGCATACCGCCCTTGCACAATCACGAAGAACGGAGCGAAGATACGGAAGACGCCCCCCTCGATCAGGAAAACAAATGAATGTACTAGTATCAGAACCACAGGGTAACACATCCACAACCACGGGCACGGCACACACCATTCATGACACTCAGGAAGCCCAAACATCAAGTGCACCCCCGTCACCCCCTTTACCACCCCTACCTCCAACTCCACCACATTCACCTCCCACTACCAGTGTAGCCACTACTGTCACCGCCTCAGAGTCCACTGCCCATACCAAACCATAGACCGTTAGTCAACCCACACACCCTATCTCCACCTCTCTTGTATACACGACCACTGACACAATAATTCTAACTGCTGCCACGGAAAACCCCATTCCCCCGATCACACTTCCTGGTGGTTTGTATTCACAATTGCACACACCACTGTACACTTTCACCACTATCACCACACCCACAATTCCCGTGTTCACAATCACCCCCACAACTGCATCCACTTTTGATTTCATGGACATATCGCCCACCTCCGCACCTCTTCCTCCCCCCATACGTACACAATCTCCCATTCCCCCACCACCAACCTCACCCTTTTCAAGCACAACATTCACGCTCCCGTTCCCTTTTCCCTTCCCTTCTACATTCAACACCTTTCCCGCATCCACCCCTGTTAATAATGTATTTAATAACATGTACCAGTGTATGTCTCAACTACAACAGCATTACCAGCACCTAGATGCTCAACACACCAGTCTGTTCAGAAGCCATGAAACATTACAAGGAAAATTCATTGATTTAGAAAAGGAGAACCAGCTATTACAATAGCAGTATACTACCCTACAAGCACAACATGAGCAGTTAGTGGCCAATCCACCCCAGTCAGATGCGGAAGAAAAACAACAAATGGATGATATGCTACACGCCCAGATAACAGAGAATCTCAAACTTCGACGCAACTTGGCCCTCTTATGAAAACACATGTCTACAGCACTCGAGGAAAATATGTTGGTGCAGACCAATCACCAATTGAAGGCTTGGGAGATCAAATGATGAAGAAAGAATCAATTCCTAAAGTGTGGAAGAAGATTATATTCAGAGGACAAGAGAAGTGTACACATATGTACATTAGCATAGTCATAGATGACTTAGATCATTTTGTTCAGTAAGAATTATGTACAAATTATCTATAAATACCTTGAGAAAAGTCGGGGCATGTATGAGAGCATATGTGACATTAGTTAGAAGTCAAGAATGAAGGAGATAGAAGTTATGTGATAGAGAAAAAGTTAGTTGTGTTAGCTCTCATCACTCAGTTGTATTTTCTCTGAGTAAATGAAAAGTTTTGCGCCCGATGTTTCTGCGTGTTCTCCTTCTACAGTAGATCAATTGTGAAATGCTTTTGTACAAGTCTAAGTTGAGAGTTGCTTGACCTCTGTGCAAAGTTTTAGCTTCCAATTGTAATCAGGCTGAGTGAATTAAGTGTAGGAACATTCATATGTGAAGTGTGCTCACAGGTTCCTAAAACAGGCGCATATTTCGAAGTCAATGTTTTGGTCATTTCTCCTAGCACAGTTTAAAGTTTTGCATGAGTGAGGGCTTAATCTTTAAGTTGGAAGATAAGCTACTTATGTCTAGAAGCATTTTGTAAAACGGGTTCTATTCAAAGAGAACCAAGTCTTAAAAGTTACAGGTGTAAAGTCGACTGTTTTTTATAACAGTTTCTGACTTAGGTAACTTGTGAAATCAATTTCTCAAGTTATACTTAATCTTTTGAAGAGGTTCAACTTGGAGTAGATGCGCAATCCCTAGGAGATGATTCATACAAAGTTTCATCAAAAACTTTACACATTTGATAAGTCAATGTGAAGAAATTCTGCAGCAGACTTTTCTGTGTTTCATCTTCTTCACATATTTTCTCAGATTTAATAATCTGGAGATTGGACTTCTAATTAAGTGAAGGTTTTGACTTACTCTTGATATAGAGGTGTTCTAAATTCAAGAGTAGGTTGTTCTTTTGGAGATTAACACTCTCCATCAGTGGTATCAGAGCAGGAGACATCAATTTGAAGAAAGAAGGATCCCGACTGCTGCAGATTCAAGAAATTCAACACTTGAAGGACTAAGAAGTGAAAGCTTGGAGTCAAAGCTTGAGGAGAAGACTATTTGACATCAAGAAAGGCAAAAGGAGGTCAATTCGAAGTAAAGGTACATACATTGTTTGTAAAGCTTGAAGATTTCAATACACAGGTGGACACAAGATGGGAGAAAGCTTGTAGATTGATAAGCTAGATAGGGAGAACTATCCAGCATGGTCCATGAGGATGGAAGCACACCTCATGAGCAAAGATCTTATATCATTTATTACAGGAGATGAAGAAAAACCTGAGTTTGCAGATCCAAGCATTCCTACTAGGGAAGAACTTGCAATGTTAAAGACTTGGATGAGAAAGGATGCTCAAGCAAGGAGTATCATCTACATGGCTGTAAATGATTACCTTCTACCTCACATCAGAGGTTTGGAAAGTGCTACAGATGTTTGGAATGCCTTGGAAGAGCATTTCCAAAATACAACTAAGTCAAGGAAGTCCTCACTATGGGCTGAGTTCACAACCTTCAAGAAGAAGAGCTCACAATCAATTTCAGATTATGTGGCAAGGATGAAAGATATTGCAGATAGCTTGGGAGCAGTGGATGAAGATATTGAAGAGGAAAAGTTGGTAAGACAAATACTTACAGGTTTAAGAGGTGATGAGAAGTGGAAGCCTTTTATCTTGTCCATAGAATTGTCACTTGATCACTTTACTCCTGATCTTAATCAATTGCTAGGACACATGCTAACCTTTGAGCAGGATCTTAAAGGAGACAATGATAGAAGTACAAGTCAAGCTATGTACTCCAAAGACAAGAAAAAGAATGGCAAGGGAAAGCAATCAAATGATGATGAAGGGAATTCAAATCAAGCTAACTTCACAAAAGGAAAGACAAATTTCAGAGGTAAAGGAAGAGGAGGTAAGAACAAAGATAATGCTAAAGCTTGTTGGATTTGTGGCAGAACAAATCATTTGGCAAATGATTGTTGGTATAATAATCAAAATGGAGGATACAACAATCAGAATTATAGTCAAAGAGGTAGAGGAGGCAGAAACCAAAGAGGCAACTTCAGAGGAAGAGGAGGTAGGACATCATATGGTAGAGGAGGTGGAAGAAACTTCCAATCTCAGTCCTACAACAATAATTATTACAATTATGCATCAGATCAGAAGGATGACATGACTCTTATCTTGAATGCAACTCATGAATCAATGGGAGAAGATCAAAGAGTGTTTTATATTGACTCAGGGTGCAGCAACCATCTGAGTGGGAATCTATCCTTGATGACTGATATGGAAGCTAGGGTGAATGGACATACAGTTCAAATAGGTGACAATACCAAACATAAAGTGGAGAGCATTGGATCAGTGAAGACAAAGAGTGGAAGTACACTTCTGAGCAAGGTACTTTATGTTCCTACTATTCGTAAAAATCTGATAAGTGTAGGGCAAATTGTGGAGAAAGGATATGAGGTAAGATTTACAAATGATGGTGTTTATGTACAAGATCCAAATCAGGGATATAGAACCATAATTGCAGGAAAAAAGGAAGGAAGATTGTTCACTCTCAAAGTCCAAGGTAATGTGGGACATGCATTGTTTACCTATGGAGGTCAAAAGGTGTCTGAATTAGACCTATGGCATAAAAGGCTAGGTCATTTCAATGAGAGAGCTATAAAGGAGATGTCAAAGAATCAGGTGGTGCTTGGATTGCCAAACATTGAAGGGCAACATATGGTGTACAAGTGTGAAGCTTGTCAATTAGGTAAAGCACATAAGAGTTCTTATAACAAATCAGGGTACAAGTATTCAAATATGCTTGAATTGGTTCATACAGATGTATGGGGACCCTCAAGGGACTATAGCATGAATGGATCCAGATATTATGTGTTGTTTGTTGATGATGCAACCAGGTGGATTACTTTGTATGTAATCAAGGATAAATCAGAAGTCTTCAAGACATTCAAACATTTTCATGCTTATGCAGAAAGGATCACAGGACAAAAGCTAAAGAGGTTAAGATCAGATGGAGGGGGAGAGTATTTCTCAAAAGAGTTTGATGATTATTTGTGGAATGCAGGTATCAAAAGAGAAGTAACTTGCAGGTACTCCCCTCAACAAAATGGAGTAGCAGAAAGGAGGAATAGGACTCTTGTAGAGTTTGCAAGAGCCATGATGAAGGAAAAGAATTGTCCAAATTACTTATGGGCAGAAGCCATTAACACTGCAACATATCTTGTGAATAGGTTGCCTTGCAAAGTTTTGGATGGAGGAACCCCTTATGAAGCATGGTGGGGTAAGAAGCCTAGTCTTGATCATTGTAAAGTATTTGGATGTATTGCATATGCTTATGTTCCTTCACAATTAAGACATAAGCTAGAACCAAAAGCAGAGAAGTATGTGTTTATTGGATATGATGATAGACAGATGGGTTACAGGTTGTGGAGTCCATCCACAAAGCAATTTCTTGTTACTAAAGATGTAACATTTGATGAGCAAAATGTGTGGTATACAGGATCACCAAATGAGTATACAGTGTTGAAGAAATACAAAGGAAAGGAAAGGCAAAGGTAAAAGTTTGTGAAGAAATTGTTGATGAAGTTGACTCTAGATGTAGAGTGCAGGATCATGTAGAAGAAGGGCCAAGATTTGATCCAGAATCAAATGAGGCTGAAACTTCAAGAAGTGCAGAAATCAGAAGATCTACAAGAGAAAGGAAAGAGCATATAAGGTATAGTTATGATACATCTTTCCTAACAACAAAAGATTATGCCTACATTGTGAAAACAGAAGAAGATCCAACTACTTATGAAGAAGCCAAAGGTAAACAGAATTGGGAGAAGGCAATGCAAGAAGAGTATGATGCTCTACTTGAAAATGAAACTTGGGAATTAGTACCAAGACCAAAGAATCAGAAGGTCATTGGATGCAAGTGGGTATATAAAACAAAGAGGTTTGCAGATGGTAAGGTGTCTAGATATAAGGCTAGACTTGTGGTTAAAGGTTATGCCCAAACTTATGGGATAGATTATGATGAAACCTTTAGTCCTGTTGCTAAGATGTCTACAATTAGGACATTGATTGCTATTGCTGCTTGCAAAGGATGGAAATTATCACAATTGGATGTGAAGAATGCATTTCTTAATGGTTACATTGCAGATGAAGTATATATGGAGCAACCAGAAGGCTTCATGGAATCAATTGGATCAGATTATGTTTGTAAACTCAAGAGAGCTTTATATGGGTTGAAGCAAGCCCCAAGAGCTTGGAATTACAGATTGGTCAAGTTCTTGAATGAATGTGGATTTCAAGCATCAAAGGCAGATAGTAGCTTGCTAGTGAAGGCAAGTGAAAATGGATACATTTACATGTGCATTTATGTTGATGATATTATTGTTACAGGAACAGATGCTCAAGGAATCAATGAACTCAAAAGACAAATAGAGAAGGAGTTTAAGATAAGTGACTTGGGAAACTTATCTTATTTTCTAGGAATGCAGATTGTGTATACTCAACATGGAGTATATGTTTCACAAGAGAGATATTTGAAGAATCTTCTAGTCAAATTTAACATGGAAGATTGCAAGACCTCAACTACACCATTGGAGGTAAATCATAAATTAAGCAGGTATGGAGGTGAAGAATTCAATGACATGAAGAAATATCAGAGTTTGGTAGGTAGTCTAATCTATGCTACCTTAACAAGGCCAGATCTATCATATGCAGTAGGTGTGTTGTCACAATTCATGCATTGTCCAAAGAAGACTCATTGGATTGCAGCCCAAAGGGTACTCAGATATATTAAAGGAACCCTAAGTGAAGGTTTGTATTATGGTTTTACTTCTGACACAAGAATCAAAGTGTTTAGTGATGCAGATTGGGCAGGTGACTCAGATGATAGAAGGTCTACTCATGGATATCTATGTTATGTTGGAGACAAGTTAGTGTCTTGGTGTTCAAAGAAGCAACATACAATTGCTTTATCATCCACAGAAGCTGAGTATAAGGGAATGGTAGAAGCTGCAAAGGAAGTGATATGGTTGAAGACCTTGATGAAAAGTTTTGAGTTTGATCATAGTACTCCAATAATTTTTGGAGACAATATGAGTTCTTTGTATTTGGCAGCTAACCCTGTTTTTCATGCCAGGACTAAGCATATAGAGATTCAGTATCATTTCTTGAGGGAAAAGGTACTAGATAAAGAGATTGAAGTGATGTACACTCCAACAAAAGAACAAGTGGCAGGTATGATGACAAAGAGTCTGGATGGACCTAAGTTACAAAGGTTCAAAGACATGGCAAGTATAAAGAAGACAGAGAAAACCTCAATTGATGATTGAGGGGGAGCTGTTGGTGCAGACCAATCACCAATTGAAGGCTTGGGAGATCAAATGATGAAGAAAGAATCAATTCCTAAAGTGTGGAAGAAGATTATATTCAGAGGACAAGAGAAGTGTACACATATGTACATTAGCATAGTCATAGATGACTTAGATCATTTTGTTCAGTAAGAATTATGTACAAATTATCTATAAATACCTTGAGAAAAGTCGGGGCATGTATGAGAGCATATGTGACATTAGTTAGAAGTCAAGAATGAAGGAGATAGAAGTTATGTGATAGAGAAAAAGTTAGTTGTGTTAGCTCTCATCACTCAGTTGTATTTTCTCTGAGTAAATGAAAAGTTTTGCGCCCGATGTTTCTGCGTGTTCTCCTTCTACAGTAGATCAATTGTGAAATGCTTTTGTACAAGTCTAAGTTGAGAGTTGCTTGACCTCTGTGCAAAGTTTTAGCTTCCAATTGTAATCAGGCTGAGTGAATGAAGTGTAGGAACATTCATATGTGAAGTGTGCTCACAGGTTCCTAAAACAGGCGCATATTTCGAAGTCAATGTTTTGGTCATTTCTCCTAGCACAGTTTAAAGTTTTGCATGAGTGAGGGCTTAATCTTTAAGTTGGAAGATAAGCTACTTATGTCTAGAAGCATTTTGTAAAACGGGTTCTATTCAAAGAGAACCAAGTCTTAAAAGTTACAGGTGTAAAGTCGACTGTTTTTTATAACAGTTTCTGACATAGGTAACTTGTGAAATCAATTTCTCAAGTTATACTTAATCTTTTGAAGAGATTCAACTTGGAGTAGATGCGCAATCCCTAGGAGATGATTCGTACAAAGTTTCATAAAAAACTTTACACATTTGATAAGTCAATGTGAAGAAATTCTGCAGCAGACTTTTCTGTGTTTCATCTTCTTCACATATTTTCTCAGATTTAATAATCTGGAGATTGGACTTCTAATTAAGTGAAGGTTTTGACTTACTCTTGATATAGAGGTGTTCTAAATTCAAGAGTAGGTTGTTCTTTTGGAGATTAACACTCTCCATCAAAATAAACGACTCCAGAAATAGAATGAAGAAAACTTGGAAGCAGCAATGGAGGGTTCCCCGCAGGAAATCGACCCTGAGAAGTTCAAGGCCATCCCCTCAGCGAATATGCAAATCGTGTTGGAAACCCATGCCGACCTCCTGGAAGCCCACACAGCACTAGAAAGAGAAAGAGATGACCTATTAAAGCAACTAGAAACTCAGCAGGAGTCACCAAGCAAAGTCACAACCGTAGTCGACACTTCGGAAGAAGTGGCAACACTCAGAGCAGAACTAGAAGAATTACGAAATAAAGTCATGCAATACGAGCGTCAACCCTCTCCCCTTGTAGAACCTGAA
>CM035417.1:164947921-164977921 GCA_020310875.1 Ceratopteris richardii | reverse complement strand
GATAGATAGATAGATAGATAGATAGATAGATAGATAGATAGATAGATAGATAGATAGATAGATAGATAGACATTAGCCAAGATTGGCTTGGTTGTGAAATTTGTTGATGACAGGTGTACAATTCATGATTTGTCAAATGGCGATGTGATTATTGCTTTTGGCATTTATGTCGTGGGTTGTATAAGCTCATAGACTATGAAAGATCTGTAAATGATTTGGCATGTGTAGTAAATGATTCTCAGGCTATGTCTGATGCAAAGCTTTGGCATGGACGCTTTGATCATCTGAATTTTGCTAGTTTGCTACACCTGCAAATATCTGAAATGGTGTCATCTTTGCCCAAACTTGAGGCACCTGGAAAACATGTTTATGAAGGCTGTATTTTGGGCAAAATGTAGCATTCGTCCTTTCCAAAAGATGGTTCAGTTTGGGCTACTCAGAAATTGCAGCTTGTACATAGTGATGTTTGTGGTCCTAGGCAGACACCTTCTTTTGGGAGTTATCTTTACTTCGTGACTTTCATCGATGATTTTTCCAGGCATGCACGGGTATATCCATTGAACGCAAAGTCCGAAGAATTCATGTACTTCAAACAGTTTTTGGTTTTCGCTGAAAATCTGTCAGCATGTAAAATGGGCACCCTCCATTCTGATCGAGGGGGGGAATATATGTCTTCTGATTTTAATGCATTTTTGGCTGAACGTGGGATAAAACACCAGTGTACAATGTCATATACACCTCAATAGAATGAAGTTGCTGAATGAAAGAATAGGTCACTCATGGAGATGGGGAGGTGTATGGTCAAGAGTCAAGCTTTACCACATAGTTTTTGGCTTGAGGCTCTCATGTGTGCAGCATATGCACTGAACAGGTGTCCCACTAAAGCGCTGTAGTCTATTACTCCATATGAGGCTTGGCATGACTGCAAGCATTTGTTGCTCATCTACATGTTTTTGGTTGTTTGGCATATGCATTAGTGCCTGAACAACATCGTAGAAAATTGGATGATAAAGCAGTAAAATGTATTTTTTTTGGGTAGAGTTCTGAAAGTAGAGGATATCATTTGTATCATCCACAGACTAAATGCATTTTGGTTAGCCGTGATGTTGTTTTTGTGGAAGATGCTATTCAGCCATTGCTTTCATGTACTAAGGAGACATCTATTAGCTCCAAAGACATGTATGATACTTTGCTGCCTTTTTTTATAGGTGGACAGTCTAGTGCTGGTCCTAATGAGGCAACTTCTCAGCCTTTGCAGGTTTCATGTGATGATGCAGATAATTCCATTTTTGATGCAGATGTACATGATGCACGTATTGATGAGAGAGCTGATATTGAGCAGGCAAGAACTATGCCAAAATGGCTGGTGTAGACCTTGTGTGATAGCAAATTAGATGCACCTCTGTCATATCATACTCATTCAGGCTCTCATAGTGCCTCTTTTGTATCAGATTGCTATGCTATGGCTGCATCTAGTCTTTGTGATGAGAATGAGCCTATTTCATTGGATGAAGCACAAAATTCAAAAAATTGGATGGCTGCTATGCAATCTGAATATGATGCTGTAATGAAGAATGGTACTTGGTCTTTATGTGACTTTCCTCCTGGCAAGAAGGCCATTGGCACTAAGTGCATATACAAGTTGAAGCGTAAATCGGATGGTACAGTTGACAGGTATAAGGCTAGGCTTGTTGCAAAGGGTTATGCATAGGAAAGAGGCATTGATTTTGATGAGACCTTTGCACCTACATGCCGTATGGCTACTGTTCGAAGGATATGTGCACTTGGAGCTCATCACGATTGGAATGTACATCAGTTGGAAATTAAAACAACATTTCTGAATGGTGACTTGCATGAAGAAGTGTATGTTTTTCAGCCCCGTGGCTTTGTGCAAAAAGGGCATGAAAACCAGGTGTGCAGGTTAAAGAAGGCATTATATGGTTTAAAGCAAGCACCACATGCTTAGCATGAGAAGATACATGCCTATCTAATTGCACATGGTTTTGAGAACAATCCAATTGAAAGCACCTTATATTTAAGCATGCTAATGATGTGCTTCTGATCATTGTTGTCTATGTTGATGACATGCTGCTCATTGGTCCTATTGAGAAGCATATTGCTGATTTTAAGGCTGATTTGCATGCCTCATTTGAGATGTCTGATTTGGGGCATTTGCATCACTATTTGGGCATTCAGTTTATGCAAGTTGATGGTGGAATGGCTTTGTGTCAAATGAAATATATTGACACATTATTGCTGCGTTTTGGCCTTGAAGACTATAAGGCTATTTCCACTCAGATGGAGATAGGTTTACGATTGAGTCTTCATGATGCTGGAGATGCATTTGATGTTGTTCTCTATCAGCAAGCTGTTGGATGCCTGATTTACTTATGCATTACTCAGCCAGATATTCAGTTTGCGGTCTCACAGATGAGCAAGTTTATGCATTGTCCAGGAGACAAGCATTGACAGGCAGTTAAGCAGAATTTTCGCTATTTGAGTGGTACTCATCTACTTGGGTTGTTTTATCCCAAGGGGGGATCACTATCGCCAGATTTGCATGCTTTTTCTAACTCTGATTGGGTTGGTTGCTATGACACTCGTGTGTCCACTAGTGGCTTTTGCTTCATGCTTGGTAGCTCATGTATATCTTGGTTGAGCAAGAAGCAGCCTACTGTGGCCACTTCCACTTGTGAGGCTAAGTATAGGGCAGCTTTCATAGCCACTGTTGAGTGTGTGTGGCTCAGACGCCTTATGGTTAATTTGGGTGTTGGTCAGACTTCTGCCACCACCATCTTCACTAATAGTTAGAGTGCATTGGCAGTTGTGAAGAGCCCTGTGTTCCATGCTCGCACTAGGAACATTGAGGTGCATTATCACTATGTCAGGGAGAGGTTCTCTACTGGGGAGATCAGCTTGGCATATGTGCCCACGCAGGAGAACATTGTAGACCTTTTGACAAAGGCTCTGCCTAGGGAGAAGTTTGAAGCTTTCTACAAAGCTTTTGGCTTACTTCCTTTTATGGAGTGATTTCCACACAGCTTGGCACTTCCTTATACATGAGTGCCAGCTCCTTCTTCACCGCATCACTCCCAGGGGGGATTTGTTGATATATTTAGGTAGTGATGTGTGTGAACACACTAGGACAGCCGGGGCACTTTTTTCCCTCTTTAGGATGTATTTTTCCCCCGGCTTGTATATACACTTATTGCCCTAATGGGCTACTTATCTTTGTACATTCTCTAGTAATACATTTAGTATTGTGTGTTGTGCTCCAAGCTTCTTCTTCTTCCTTGTGTTGTTCGCGTGCTTCTGTAGACGTCTAACTCCAACATTCCTTAAGTCTCCTATTTCCTTTTTTTAGTTCTTGTAATAACTCTCTCTGAATCTTCATTGCCCTGTCTAGCTATGCTTCTATCAAAATGTCATATAGATAGTAGTTACTCACTCTGCTCCTTGATTTTCTTAAAAGATGAATATAGTGTATTCTATTTTCTTTTTCCATTTCTATCTCTTTGTCCTTTTCTTGATACTCCTTCTTCCTCCTTTGACATTCCTCCTATAAAACCTTCATTTATGACTCTTTATTTTTGGAGTAATGTCTAATATTTTTCACCTCCTGTTCTCTAGCTACACACCTTGCTTGGCTTCCCTATAATTCTTTATCTTTTTCTTGCAATTTATTCTCAGATTCTGACTTAAGAGTGTGATTTTCTTCATTTATATCATTGACTTTCTTTTCTTGCACTACCACTTCCTAGGTCATTTTGATAATCTCATCTTGGAGATAATTATTATCTTTCAACAGAGATGGATTTTGATTTTGCACTTTTATTGCTTTTTCTTTTGCCTAAAGGTGAAGCTTCCTTTGCACTCTTTTGTCCTCCTCCATCTTAAGGTTTGTTTATATGGCCATTTTTTATCCTTTAGAAAAACCTTCCATTTGAGCTTTTAGCAATATCTTTACATCCATGAGCTTTTGTTCTGACTCATTTTCATTTTATAATGAAGTTTTCATTTTTGTTCCTTATGTTCTTCTTTGTCTACATTAGATTGGATTTCTCGTGTTTTTTCCACCTTATTCTCTAAGGTCCTTGCTACAACATTGGCTCCTTCTTCGCAAGTAAGTTCTTGTAAAGTGAATTTCGTACTTTTGGGCATGGTAACCCAAAATCCTTGCTACTCTTCTTCTTTTTCTTCTGTTTCTTGAGCATCAGCTTCGTCCATTTCTATATATGTATTCATATCAGTGGTGAAATTCAATGTTTCTTCTTGTGTGTCATCTTTCTCTATTTGAAAGTCTTTTATAGACTCATTGAAGGTTTCTTTGTCTTCATTTCCTTCCTCAATGGTCAAAACCTCCATTTGTTTTTGTCCCTCTTCTAATTCTTCTTGAACTTCCTATATCTTGAATCCCATTGAAACATTGAAGAAGTCATCAATGTTGGCTTCTTGCTCCAACTCTTTAGTTTTTGGATGTGAAAAACATCCATTTTCTTATCTTCTTGGGATGACATTTCAAGATCTTGAAGGAAACGAAATTCACCTTCTCTCATCTCTTCATACCAGGCTTCTTGCTCTTCCTCTTCCCCTAGCTCTGGAGGTTGTGGTACACACATTAATTGCATGTCCATTCTATTACCAAGATTGAGCCACCTTCTAGTAAAGTCGGAGGTGATTGTTGTTCATATTTTCTTTTTCATCCGCTTTCTTTCCATATCTCTTCTTGCTCTCATTTATAATCTTTTCTCCTTTATCTTCCACCTAATTTTTCATAACATTCTTGTCCTTGGTGGGATTGATGATTTTGACTTTCTTTACATCCACTAGGTTTCTTTTTTCCTTGGCCATGCATAGTACCTCAAAAATCTTCTTTAACAGTTCCTCTTTTTTCACAAAATTTGCCTCTATTTTAGAATTTATCATGCTTTCACGGAGTTTTTCATAAACTTGGAGTTCCTATTCAGTCTAATCAGTGACCTTATCTAAAAAAAATTTCAAGCATTTTCTGATATTCTTCTTCATATTTCTTCCTTTTATCTCCACTCCCCTATAAATAGCAAGTATACAATTTTCGCTTTGCAGACATGGGAGGGCAAGAGGCCACATCACTTTGAGCTTCTCTTTGTGCCACCATAACTTCCTCTGGTGTTGGCTCCTCCAATTGCATTATTACCTTCCTTGGGTTTTCTTTTACCCTGATAGTGACATTATCTTCTTCAACTTTGAAAAGTTCAACAAGAATTACTTCAGATATTTGCTCTCTACTTGAGCCTTCTTTAGCTAAATTCAATCTCTTTTTTAATAGTTTTCCTCGCACCACCTCCCTCACTTTCAGCATTGACTTCCTTGGAGCCTCTCAAGTGGTGGGTTAGGATAAATCTCCAAATCTATTCTTTTCTTCCCTACTACTTTTGGAGATTTTGTTCCTTGATCTTCCACATAAGCTTCCAATTCTTTGTATCTGAGCATCTGCACCAGCTAATCTTCCTCTTCAAGTGTATTGTAGATGATATTGGTGAGCATTTGCCCACCTCCCAAGAATTTCTTATCTTTCCAATGTGAAAAATTTTCATAGATATATTGGATGATATAACTTGACAAATCCATCTCCCTTGATCCAGCCCTCTTCATGAAGGCTAATTTCACTACCTTGTGTGGTGGAGTGTACCTTGCCATTTGGGTGGAGCATAAGTGTTGGTGGAATAATCTCACTGCCATGTTTAATTCCTCTGGCTCAAAGTCTATGAATTTTTTGATGTCCTTATAAATATCCATTCCTTTCTTGATGTTATTGAGGTTGTAGTTGATGCCCTCCTCAATTTGAAGTGCTTTTCTTACTAGTGCATGGGTAATGTGGAAACCTCTTTTCCTTCCTTCAAAATCTATCACCTGGCACCTGAGGTATTCCCTTTGGTCATTTTCATTCCAGGTGTGCTTATCAATGGATTCAATTACCTCAATACACCTAGAGTGTCAATCATTGTTGTTTGAAATTCTTGATATCCTTTTATTCTTGCCTTCTCCCAAATTTCCATTATGTCTTAATTTGTTTTGAGCTGAAAAATCTCCCTTGTTACTACTATAAACTTGAAAATTCTTGGTTTGAGTAGGCACACATATTTTGAAACTCTTGCCAAGTGTTTCTTGGCTTCATCCAATGATTCTCCTGCATCCAAGAACCAATGTTCCCTCATCGGAGAGATGTTCATCCCCTTCAGCATTTCTTGGGCCATCTATACATTATTCAAACTCAGTTTTAATTAGATTCCATGGATATTTCACACATCTTTTCTTTTTAAACAAACAAGACTTCAAATAGAAAATCACTTCAAGTGAGAGAAGAAAGATTGTTTATTTCCAATGTTCAGTGAAGACTTTACTCCTACAATTAAAACATCAAGTTTATTACCTTAAAGATTTTGAAAAAACATATTTCATTATTTTGTAAAAGAAAACTTTTCTAGAAAGATTGTAAGCATTTGAGTGTGTTTGTATCTTTTTCCACAGTAAAATATATATTTACAATATTATTGCAAGCAACAACAACCGCTATTTTTTATATTTGTGTGCTTTTTGCTTGCATCTGAACTCTTCCTTCTGTTCACTTCCTGCCCCTCCTAATTATCTTTAATATTGAGAATGTATGGTGGTTGTTGATGTTTCATTTGCTGTTGAAAAAAATACCTAATGTATGAACCCAATACATGTATCGAGAGAGTGGCACATAATCCTTACTTTGATTTATGTCCTTTGTCATACTTTGTTTCCTAAATTGGAGCCCAAAACTAAACATTGACACTATTTCATCAAGCCATTTAGGAATTTCTTCAATCCTAAAGAGATAAGTGTCTAGTCACTCATCATCCACTCCCTATGATTTCTCTCCACTACACAATGTAGATAAATGGTCTACCCTAATGTGAGTTTTTCCTTGCTTGACTACTACTTCAAAGTCTAAATCCATTAGCAATAAGAACCATCTAGCTATTCTTCCTGTGTTGCAAGGTATTGATCAAATATAGCAAGGCTTGATGATCTACAAAGAATGGAACTTATTTGCCAAAAGGTAATGCCTAAATTTCTTGTCTGCATACACCATGCCTTACCCTTCTCTTTTTGTGGTTTTGTAATTTCTTTCAACCTTTTTAAGCTATCTACCTGCATATGCAATTGGAAAATCCAATTTTTTATCATCCACTGGCTGCATTAGGATGCATCCTAATGAAAAATTAGAAGCATCTATGTGAGGATGAAAGATTTTTTCCAATTTGGTGGTTTCAAAATCGATGCTTAACTTAGCCAAGTCTTTAGCTTTTTGAAAGCTTTCTGACATTCTTGTGTCTACTAAAATTATGTAACTAATGCATAAAGTGGCTTTTCAATCATGGAATAATATAAGAACAAACATCCTATAGTAAACACAATGTCCCATAATTGATTACAGTTCTAGGGTTTAGATAGACTCTGTAGATTTCACATTTTTGTAAAATTTGTCTAAGTTCCCCTAAATGATTTGATCTGTTTGAAGAAAGGGCATACAAATCATCCACATATATTTCCATTTTCTTTGTTAAAAACTCTTTGAATACATGACACATTAGCCTTTGAAAGGTAGCAAGCTCATTTGTTAGACCAAATGGCATAACTCTAAATGCATACACCACACTCTATTGCAAAAGCAGTCTTATGTTGATCGTCAAGGGCTATAGAAATCATCAAGGAACTATATACTTCTTTTCCAAATACTCTCTCCAATAAATGTTCAATGATATGCAAAGGGTAATTATCCTTGATTTTAGCAGCATTAAGTTTTCTTAGGGTTTATGGAAACCCTAAGTTTCCCATTTTTCTTTGGTACTACCACAATTGGAGTTAACCACTCAGTGTACTCAATTTTATACATGAATCCTATTGACAACAATTTATCTATTTCTTCCTTGATCTTAGAAGCATATACATCATTATAAGTTTAATTTCTTTGCTTTGAGGGCTTGGACTCAAGAGCTATAGGAATTCTGTGAAAACTGATGTTTCGGTCTACTTCTTTGAGATCCTTGTAACTCCATGCAAAGACTTCCCTGAAGGGATTTTTTGAAAAACCTCAAAGGGACTAGACCAACCTCGAGAAGCTTTGGAGGTGCCTGGATACTTTTTTTGAAGCCTGAAGATCCAAAATCAACCACTCAAAGATTGCTTTCAGAGCTATTGGCAAGATCCAACCCGACCTCCTCTTTGAACATGGTTGTCAAAACATTCAGCGAGGCCAAATTTTTTGGCTTCTTGGGATTCCCTTGGGCTTTGGTATCTCGTTGGAGCAGTAGTGGAATTGGGTCTTGTCTAGACTCAAAAGCAAGCTAAACTATTGAAGAGGTGTGCAAATCAATCTCGTGGGTCGTGCAATGGTTATTAACATGTTACTCATTTTTCCATCCTTTACTTCCCTTCTTGTTGGAAACCAAAACAACAAGAACTATTCAAACTAGAAAGTATTTGCAGAAACTTCCTTTAGATAGGAGACCCCAACACGAGGGGGGTGCTTAAAATCAAATGGTCCATCTGCACTTACCAATGGGATAGTGGGGGCCTTGGTATTCTGCACATTGGGTGCATGGCTAAAAAACTTGCGACAAAATGGATGATTAAGGCATGGTGCAATGGGGAGACTTCATGGGCCAAGTTGATCTTTAGATACAAGAATGCGTTGACTTTTGTGAGATTCTCGAATTGGAAGAATTTTGACATTCTGACCCTTCTGTTTTCGTGTTCTTGATTTTCCCGAAAAGCTCAAATTTGGTGTGCTGCCTATGGAAGAGTTGGAATAAACTCAAAAGCTTCATAAGAATCAATGAAGATTGGAAGTGGGTGGCCGATATCAGATAGAATGACTCTATATGTTTTCTGATCCATGGCACCAAGAACATGGAATCTTGGAACATTCGAAGTGTCAAGAGGCTCTGGAACAAGGTCTTCAAAAAATGGAAATGTCTCTGGAAACAAAACACCAAACAATGCATCAACTTCAAGGATATTGACCCTAGTGTCAACATTACCTATGAAAAATGGAATACTTTACGATCTTGCCTAGGACCCCTCTAAAATCTATCTTCTCATGCAACACGACTCGTCGTGCCCCCTAGGTCTCAGATGGCATAATGGTAATTGCCTAACAAAAATCCCGAATATAAAAGGAAACATTGATTATCAGGTCAACCTCAACAAGAAGCAGTGTCTGTCGTGGACATGGCTGTGGTGGGATATGAAGTTCATGGCTATCTGGAACCCTCTCATAGAAACAAAAAGTTTGTCCATCTATGGCAAATTCATTATCGCAGAATTTGGAGCAACCTAAAGGCCAGCAAAATTTGTGGGGCGTCTCTTTGGTGCAAGTGTTGTTGCCAGTCCATACGTTGATCATATCTTCTTTACTTTTCCTAGCTTCAACTGGCTCTGGCAGATAGTCGAAAAGAAAATTAGACTTCAGAAGCATATCAGATGGACATAATCTCTATTGGAAGAAGCGATTGATTGCTCAGTGACTCTCTAGAATGCCATAAGAGGGGAGCTCCTCTAGAAGATCTCGCGGGAAAGTTGTAACTCCCCCAAAGAGTGGTCAATTGAGAAATCATTGTTCCTCCTCGATAAAAGAATCGCCAACTATAAGAATTCCCTCCTTTTCAGGCATCATAAAGTGCTCCTTTTGATCAACAACAAGCTTAAACCCAAGTGGGCCATGCATGAGGGTGATGAGAGAGTGATTAACCTTCTTTGTAATTCCATCTAAAATCTGTAAGATCTACCCCTGCTCTATGGGACTTGGGGGTCCCGTGGGCACTAGTCCCCTTCACTTGTACTTTTCTTTTCTTCTTATTTAATAGAAGCCTGGGAGAGTAGGCTAACGTCAAACTTCCTTTATATAAAAAAAAATCCAAGGGCTTAGGCTGTAGGCACCTAGAAGACTCCGTGAATGGGAAAATAGAGTGAGAAGGAACTATCAAAAAGTGTCTCACATACTCACATTGACAAAGCCAATGTTTCTAAATTAGTATAGTTTAAAATTTAAGCAAAAAGTATAGATTTTCCATAATTTGGCCCTTGAAGGTATCAAACGTCTCCTAATTTATCGTAGGAGAAGCCTCCTTGAATTCCAAAAATAACACATAGTTCTCCTTAAAGTAAATCCTTCAGCATGCAGTTTTATTTAAGAAAAGATCATAGTCTTTCTCCATGCTATGCAGACCATTTAATTTATTAAAGGAAATTGGATATTTTTCTTATTTAGTTGATTTGCAAAAACGTTGAGTAGAAATATCGAATCGAGGTAATGATCTCAATATGCATCTCGTTTTCCATGTCAATTTACTTAAAAAGTATATGCCTAATATTGAACAAGGTTTAGCAGGAAGCTTAAACTGAAGGATGGATGGTTTTTGAACATGTACTAGGCTATGTCTTGGATACTGTATAATCTCTTCTTGATGATTGAAAAAGTCCTCTGTTGGCATACAAAGCAATAAAGGAGTCATGCACAATACGGCAACAAGGCCAGATCATTTTTTCCCATAGATTATGTACAACCCAAGTGATTTTAATCACTACACAAACATTGTAAATCCCGTTTTTGGTAGATTAGACTCCATTTTGTGCAAGCCGAGGAGTCCTCGAGCTTGAGGAGTATTAGAAGTACCATCGTACCAAATTTCATAATTTTTAGACTTCGTTTGAGCCCTCAAATAAGCCCTGGAACCTAATTTTTAACTAGGCCGGACACTAGGTCTGGACAGGGCCAAAAGCTAGTCAAAAAACTATAAAAAGAGCTAGAGAGCTCATTTTTGGGGGTAGATTGTAATTGAAACGGACTTGTAAGAACATTTTGAAAGTAATCTAAAAAGCTCCATTGATTCTCACTCTTTGTCTTGCCTTGTGTGCGCGTGTGTGTGTATGTGTGTGCATGCTTGTGTGCTTCTCACTCACGCACTTGTGCCGCCACTTGCTCGAGGTCTTCATACCATCCTCACGTCTTCCCGGATTGACATTAAAGGAGGTGCTACTCATCATTGAGCTACACCAAATTTTGGCGCCGTTGCCGGGGATCGAGCTTTGAGGACGAGCGTGTGATGGTAAGACGTAGAGTTGACGCGTTGGAGTTGTAGGTATTTTCTTCACTCTCATCGATTTTCTTTTACTTTCTTCACCATCATCATCATCACCATCTCCCACGTCCATATCCATCATCGCGAAAATTTCAGTTTTTTGACTATATCCCCACCTCCACCTCATTTCCCTCATTTCACTTGTGAGAGAGAGCGAGAGAGCGAACTTGCATGTGCTGTTTTTGCTTGTTTTCTGAGCTATTTTGCAGGTTTTTTGCTGTACCATCATCCCCAGCAGTGTGCGCAGGTACGACAGGCTCTGCACAGGTCCCGGGACGACAGCCTCTGTCTATCGCGACAGACAGAAAATCTTAACATTTTGTGAATGCATGTTTATCACTGTAACCTACACCTTGAGGGCACTCTAGAACACTAGAAGTTTTCCAAAAATTTGCATTTTTTCAGTCTATCGCGACAGACTCTGTCTATCGCGACAGATACCGTCTATCGCGACAGACACCGTCTATCGCGACAGACAGAAATCCGCGACAGATACCGTCTATCGCGACAGACACCGTCTATCGCGACAGACAGAAATCCGCGACAGATACCGTCTATCGCGACAGACACCGTCTATCGCGACAGACAGAAATCCACGATAGACACCGTCTATCGCGACAGACACCGTCTATCGCGACAGACACCGTCTATCGCGACAGACAGAAATCCACGATAGACACCGTCTATCGCGACAGACACCGTCTATCGCGACAGACAGAAATCCACGATAGACACCGTCTATCGCGACAGACAGAAATCCGCGACAGACACCGTCTATCGCGACAGACACCGTCTATCGCGACAGACAGCCCCCACGATAGATTGTGTCTATCGCGACAGACACCGTCTATCGCGATAGACAGGCATTTTCGGCAAAAATTAAGGGTGAATTTTTGGAAATTTAGGCTAAATTTTGGGCATATTTGCACTTTCATGTACTCATCTACTTACAAAGGCCTTAGAAAATGCATTAAAATCCCTGATAGTATCTGTTTGTCTATTTAACCCCCTAAACCCTGAACGGTCATAACTTTTTCATACGAAATCCATTTTCTGAGCTCTAGGGCTTGTCGGAAAGCTCGTGACATATACTACACGCCCTCAACTGTTTTTTATAAGAATAATGCGTCGATTTTCAGATAGGATATTTGGAAGTTGACATACTGAGGGGTAGGAACACCAAGGGAGCTCTAGAGTAAATTTCTAACAATGCAAAAGGGGGAACAAGGGTCATTAAAAAAGTGTCTGAAATAAATTGTCTGTCAATTGAAAGGTCCACTTGGAACTAATATTGGGATTTATGCAGGCCTATTGAGAAGCAATTGAGAGTATCCAAGCAAGGGTGTGGCGCACGCTTGAGAATCAACTTCTCGAGCACTAAAGAGCAAGGTTCGGCAAGAAAGGTCGGAATACTCTCAACTCCTCTTCGTCAATTCCTAGCCTAGGCTAAGAGCGATTAGAAGTAGGAGTAAGTCAGGGCGACGATAGGCCACTATCAAGTTGAAGACTACCTAAAAACTCAAGTTCAAGCTAAAAACTTAATCTCTGTACTGTCGACAACATAAAGGAAAGAACCTAACGTGGAACGATCAACCTGAAAGTACGAAGAACATTCAAGTATTCCTGACGACGTAATAGCAGACAAGACTTTAAACACGAGGAATAACTAAAAAGAATCAAGTGACTGGTACCAATTGATCGGCAACGAGGTTGTACTCTGGAAAAAATTGGGCTAATCAGTTAGGCATATGAACCTTAGATCAGGACGACACCTAGCAAGAGAAAGACAAAGCCTTAGGTCTTCAGAGGCTAGTGTCAACCACACTGCAAGGTCTTGGGCCCAGCAGTTGAGTCGCCACTCTCATTACCCTAGCTCTGATACCAGTGAGTCAGAGATGTCTCAAGGCATGGACAGACCTACGGGAAGTTCAGGTGTGCCTTATTTGTACAGGGTGGAAGGCCCTTACAAAACACAGTTGGAATACCTTAGGACCAACCGATTAGGTGCTAGCATCTATGAGGACGGCCTAGGAAGATCCGTGGTCCAGATTAAAAACCCTGACCAATCCATAGGACTAGAGCACCCAGCTGTCAAGTTTGAAAACGGTGCATACCTGGACAAGGAAGGAACCATATACGTAGTCACCAGTCATCCAGATAGGACAGATGACTTTGGAAATGTAATCTCAGAAGCGGACTTAGGTGACTTGGAACAAGGAAACATGGGAGTGGAACCTAGAACCCCTCGAGGTAAATCAGTTCTCACTAGAATTATCACGCCTGAGTGGGTCCCCCAAGATAACAAGTGCATAGATTTGCTTCTCAATCGAGAAACGGACGAAGCCTTTTGGAGGTATAAACCGGATCACCCAATTGATATAGGAACAATCATGATCTATGAGTTTAAGGATCCGGATAGCCCAGGCAGAGTGACCTACCTAGATCATGCTTCAGAACGGATCTTTGTGGTGACAGAAAATGATAGGCATGCTTACACTTGGAAGGGTGAATTTATTTTCCCCCAACCAAGATCAAATGTATCCTATGGTCACCCTGGGGCTGGAACTTCCCAAGCTCATGG
The DNA here is from genome assembly GCA_020310875.1 of Ceratopteris richardii. Classification (NCBI taxonomy): domain Eukaryota; kingdom Viridiplantae; phylum Streptophyta; class Polypodiopsida; order Polypodiales; family Pteridaceae; genus Ceratopteris; species Ceratopteris richardii. Next base: position 164,964,187 of record CM035417.1, on the reverse strand, counting down.
TACGCAAAGAGACAGAAGTAGAGATAGACCAGAAGTAAGTTTTGCCAACCCAGTGGGCAGAGAAAGAACGAGAACAGAGACGAATAGGGTAGAACCTGAGATGCATAGAGCCCACAGGAACCAAAGAAATGTAGATGGATTCCCTCTGCCGAGGCCTAGAGAGCACACAAGAACTTTGAGACCCACCCAGCTAGTTAAGTCCATGAAGAATTACTTTGACGGCACAGGAGATCCCTATGATCATGTGGCGGAGTTCAAGCAAGTCTTGAGAGCTGAACAAGTGGAAGATCTGTTCACGCAGTACAATGCCTTCGGTCTAACCCTTAGGAACACAGCACTTACGTGGTTTCAGCCATTAGATGAACGCCAGTTCAGGAGCATAGATCAACTCCTAGAGGCATTCATTATAGAGTTCTCTAAGAGCGGCATAAGACACAACACCTCCTCACTGATTCACAGCTTCAAGCAAACCCCTCAAGAGACTGTGAGACTTGCAGGAAGAAGATTTAGACAATATCTTGAAAGGTGCCCTATTTCGGAGCTACCCACATCTGCTAAACAAGTAGCCTTATTTCTTGACGGATTGCTGAGCCCAAAATTGAGATCCTATGTGTATCTGAAAGACCCTAGGACTATAGAAGAATGTGTACGTATGTGCATTGACATTGAAGATAACCTAGGAGAAGAGCTAGAGTTGTCCAAAATTTACAAAGATTCAGATAGTGCATCTAGTCAATCTTCCACACAAGCCACATCAATTGAAGAACTGGCCGAAAAAGTAGCTCAGAAACTAGGTGTAACTAGCAAACAAATCCCAAGGTTTGCCCCTGTGAAAAGGTGCTATACATGCGGTGGTGACCATATGGCAAACGTCTGTCCCATTATGGCTCAACCCCAAGTAAACCCTAGTAGCCAGTACTGCACCATAGAACGGAGATACACCAATCACACCGCACAAGATTGCCCATACAACAAGCAGGCAGTTAGGCAACCCTACCCGCAGCCCTACCAACAAGGCAGATACCAAAACCAAAATCCACCACCACAATATGCTAGGCCCCAACAAACCTACCAACCACAATACCAGGCCCAACAGAGACCCCAACCGGTGCTAGCTCAACAGCCTCCAAACCTCTCTAATGTGATTCCAGTAAAGTATGCTGTTGCAGAAGAAAACCTAAATAGAGCCATAGTTCCAGTAACCCCATTGATCTCAGAAAATGACCCAAGTGACCATAGCTTTGATGCTACCCATGTGGATAGCCCCCAGGCTTACTACATGCAGTCCCCAGAACATGGAGAGTCCTACTATGGTGAAGAGTCGAACGAACCTAGTTGGGAGTCAGATTACACGAACATCATGTATACAAACCCCAACCCTAGACCTCAACCTAGGCAAGTACGACCACCATTTCCTAGAGGACCGTGCTACAGATGCCAAGGAGATCACCTCATTCGTGATTGTCCCATGCCTCCACCTACGCAAACCCAGTCGGTGACGATCCAAGGCTTCTGCCAAGATTGCGGAAAAGAGCATCTCTTACGAGATTGCCCAAAGAACCCCAATAGCATGCCAAAAATCACCCCTATCAACGTTGTTGGGTTAGTGGTAGACTCCTCAGGAAGCGTCACTTCCACTGCACCAGTACAGGTAGTCACTAGGGCTCAGGCATTGCAGCAAAACCAAGGGGTAGGCCAGGAAAAGAGCCTAGATGCTAGCGATACTGAGAGCCAAAATAAAAAGAGAACAAGAGCTTGGAAAGATAGCCGCGAACGCATGAAAAGGCAATGGGCAAAGAAGATGAGTGAACTTGAGGAAAGTCTACGAGAAACCAAGGCTAAAATCATAGAGATCACGTCTCAACCGCACTCTCACACATTCCCACCGCTACCATCCCCATCACCCTCCATCCCTTCACCCTCTAAGACAGCCCACGCAACCCACCCACCACCCCAAACAGGATCAGTATTAGCTGATCCCACTCCCGAAGACATAGACATGATGCTTAAGGCATATCAGGCCAGAATCCAAGAAGGGCCAAACGTCACGGATCATGACAAGTGCTATCCTAGAGCTGACCTAGAGATAGAAAGAACCAAACTATGCGCGAAAATGGTCGCATTGGCTCAGACTATGTTTGAAGCCAGTCGCCTTTTCAATTACTCAGGCTCAGCCAAAACGCAATTACACTTGGATGGATTCCTAGAGAAGTTAGAGAGGATAATTGCAAGATCTGACAAGGAAGAAAAAAATCAAGACCAAGAAAAAGCAAGCAAAAACAGGAATCATTCCCAATCAGAAGTGTATGTGGCCAATGCCCCTAAACCGGACAACTTCCCCTCCTTAGAAAGAATAGAGAGGCCAATAGCACAGCCAGAAAAGGAACCTATCCCTCAAAAAAAGGGAAGGGCAAGAGAACGGATAAGCCAGCCTCTTCAGGAAGCTCATGTGCCTCCTCAAGGGGCTTATCCTCATCCCCAAAGGTCACAGGTGCCTCTCTCGAAAGCTTATGTACCTCCACAGGCAACCCACATTCCTTCCCAGAGAGCGTATGAGCCTGTGCGGAAAAGTAATAGCATAAGTAATCCTCCCCAAGAAGCTTGTGCTTCTGCTATCTATGACAACGAGGAAAGAGCCAACGATAGGATAAGCCCTCCTTCCCAGGTAGCATATGTACCTAATTCTACGGAGCCAGACACTTCTTCTTCTATGAATCGGTTTGCGCCAGACTTCCTACGAGAGATTCAAGAAGACAAATGGGATAACGAAAGTGAGGTCGCCCCTCCTTTTGAACTTGTGGACGATGCACACGACCAATTCCCACAAGACATCCCATCTATTTACGGGGAGCATGAGAGTGTTCAGTCTCACGAGAGATTAGACTTTGAGTCGAATTCCATACAAGAGCTACCCCACTTCACAGGCCCTTGGGAAGCAAAGTCCACATGTATGAGAGCACCCACAGTCATAGTAAGGAACGACGACTCAGTCATACCTAGGAACACAGAGGTAGTGAAGAACACTAACGTGCAATGTAATCTCAAGTTAGAAGAGCTACTCAAGGTTAGACCTGAATTATGGAAACATGTAGCCAAACAAGTACCAGAGATAGCAAAACCTCGTTCCCAGGTAGGATCCCATAGGACAGTGCCAGAAATTCCCTTGGATAAGATAGGGGATATGTGTGAAGGCGAAGAAGGGAACACCTATCTTCCCATCACTTACCAAGAGTACACCACCAAGGCAATTTTAGACTCAGGTGCAGGAGTTGCAATTGCCACTACTTCCCTTTGGAAGCGTTGGGGCAAGCCGGCACTCAGGCCGACGAGAATGAAATTGCAAATGGCCGATGGTCACATAGAGAGACCCCTAGGATTGCTGGAAGGAATAACTCTCACCACTTGTGGTGTTGAGTTTGAGCATAGCTTTGCTATATGTGACTTCAGCAAAAATCATGCTTACGAGATGATTTTAGGAAGACCATTTATGCGACAGTTGCAAGTGGTACAGGATTGGGGAACCAACTCCTTGTATTTGCAACACTTGGGTGTTACGACCAAAGTCAATCTCAAGGATTATTCTCATAGAGATGTCCCTCCTATCCAATGGAATCCCATCCATAGAGCCAAAGATGATACAGAATCTGTGCATTCCATAGGGTCTGGATCCTCATGGATGCATGAAGACACCCACTTATGGATGTGCAAGGTAGCAGTAGAAGAAGAGAAGAGAGAGAAAGCCAGAGAGGTAGGTGCGAAAGAAACCCATAGATCAATCCAAGACCCAGCCTATGCACCTGTAGTTTTTCCAGACGAAGAATTTGAACCTCACGGTTGGGCCGAAATCTTAGCAACAATGGACGTAGCCATCAACGAAGAACAATGGACACCTCACTGTGATGAGGATGGCTATGATATTTCAGTCTTCTCCATAGAGCCAATCATGGGAGAGGCAGTTTTAGAAGAATGCGAACCTAGCCCTGATGCATTTGAGGATGCAAGTGACTCCGATCTAGAGTCGATCATCATGGACCCACCATTTGCATCAGATGAAGAGTACTTCCATGAAATAGAATTTCAACCCCAGAAGCATGGAGAAGTTACAAATGATGTAAGATTAGCAACGCATATGACCCCTAAGGAAGAAGGAAAGAAACGAAAGAAGAGAGAAGCCTTGCCAGAAGAGGAGGAATCTTTGTTTGAGGTCCCAGAAAATTTTAAGAAGTACGAGATAGATGACAGGAGAGTCATGATTAGAATGCCCAAACGAGAGGCACAATCAGGAGAGGCCTATGATAACAAAGAAACTACCAAGAAAATAGTAGTGGCCATAGAGGAAGGAGAGGAGAGATGCACGTATATAGGCCATGACCTGACAGAAGAAGAAGAGTACGAATTGATAGCCTTGCTAAGAGAATACAGAGATGTATTCGCTTGGAGTTACAAGGATTTGAAAGGTGTTGACCCTGATATATGCTCACACACCATTCCCATGACCTCAGATGCTAAACCCTCTAAGCAAAAGCCTTATACATATAACGATAACTATGCTGCTAAGATTAAGGAAGAGATAGATAGACTGGTTGAAGCTGGATTTATCTACGAAATTGAGCACACCGAATGGGTATCCCCCATCGTGGTGGTGCCCAAGAAGAATGGCAAGCTGCGTGTGTGCATTAACTTGAAAAAGGTTAATGCTGCCACGATTCGAGATAACTATCCGCTTCCCATCACAGAACATCTCCTAGAAAGAGTGGCAGGCAAGGAAGTGTACAGCTTCCTTGATGGGTTTTCGGGCTACAATCAAGTAGCCATAGCTCCAGAGGATCAGCATAAGACAGCCTTTGCCACAGAATGGGGCATTTTTGCTTTTAGAGTAATGCCATTTGGGCTTACCAATGCACCAGCTACTTTCCAGAGGCTGATGTGCCATGTGTTTAAGGAGTTCCTGAGGAAGAGTTTAGAAGTCTATGTTGATGACCTTTGTGCTCATTCCAATGTTAGACAAACCCATATTCCGGAACTCAGGCAAATCTTTGACAAATGTAGAGAGTACCAAGTCTGCCTGAACCCAGAAAAGTGCGTTTTTATGGTCAGGCAAGGCAAGATTCTAGGACACATAGTGTCAAAGAATGGCATATCTACTGACGAAGAGAAAGTGCGAGCCATAGCAGAGCTACCTAGGCCAAAGAATGTCAAGGAAGTACAAGCTTTCATGGGGCATTGTGGTTATTATCGACGATTTATACACATGTATGCTGTCATTGCAAAGCCCATGTACGGACTATTGACAAACTTTGAGTGGACGGATGAATGTGAGAATTCCTTCCAGGAGCTTAAACGAAGATTGTGTTCAGCACCAATCTTGACCACACCAGATTGGAATAAGCCATTCCATGTTCATGTTGATGCATCCAATTATGCTATAGGATGTGTGCTTGCACAACCTACTGGTGAAGGTAATATGGATCTTCCAATTGCCTATGCCAGTAGACAATTGAATGCGGCTGAACGGAATTACACCACTACAGAGCGCGAAGGATTAGGCATGGTATATGCAGTCAAGAAATTTAGACACTATTTGCTTGCAAATAAGTTTAAATTTTTTACTGATCATCAGGCATTGTTATATCTTGTAAACAAGCCATGCAATATAGGAAGATTAGTGAGATGGTTTCTCTTGCTAATGGAATACGACTTCGAGGTTGTGGTAAGGAAAGGAAGGACTCACTTACGAGCTGATCATCTCTCTAGGCTCACATCGGGAGAAGCCCCACAAGGAGTATCAGATGACCTTCCTGATGCTTACTTGTTTAATCTGGAAGTTGTACCGCAGTGGGCCAAGCCAATAGTACCAGTCTTGACATACGGGCCTAATCATCCAGTGGTGAACACACGGAATAGAGAGATCGTAAAAGCCCAAAAGTACCATATCATGGCAGGAAGCATGTACAAGCACACAGATCAAGGGATCTTGGCTTGTTGCGTAGAAGAAGATGAGTACGCTAAATGGTTGCAATTAGCACATGTAGGTGCGTTAGAGCAACACCATTCAAAGCAAAGAACTTTGCAGACTCTAAAGAGATTCGGAGTGCATTGGCCAACTATGGAAGCTGATGTCCAAAAGTTGTGCAAGGAATGCCCAATCTGTTGCACTAAACCACCAGTGGAACATGCCACTCTTTATCAAGTATCCATTGTGCCAGATTGGAGTGAACCTCTAGTATCATTCTTGCGGACAAACACATTCCCCCCAGACATGACTCTAGCTAGGAAAAGGAGTTTAGAACAAGAAGCCCTGGATTATTCACTCATAGGTGATAATCTATATAAGCGCGGTAAAGATGGTTACCTGAGACTGTGTGTCCATGAAAGTGAATATCTGAAGATCTTGGATACTGCTCACCAAGGTGTAGCAGGAGGACACTTTGGACCAGATCGGGTAATCAAGGCGATACTATTTGCGGGCTTCTGGTGGCCTACCCTTCACATGGATGCACATACCTATGTGAAACGGTGTGATGTCTGTCAAAGGACTCAGTATCCTATACGCAAAGATGAGATGCCACTGAAACCTATGATGGGTGGACGTGCATTCTCTAAGTGGGGAATAGACTTCGTAGGTCCTATTAATCCCCCAGCGAAAGGTTCTCATGCGGAATACATCATTGTGGCAACAGATTATCTCACCAAGTGGGTAGAGGTAAAAGCTACAACCAAGAACGATGCTCAAACAACTGCCAAATTCTTGTTTGAGAATGTATTCACGAGATATGGGCTACCCATAGAGCTTGTAAGTGATAGAGGCACTCATTTCTTGAACGAAGTGATTGAAAATCTACTCCAAGAATTCTTGGTAATACACAAGAAGTCTGCCCCTTATCACCCTCAAGCTAATGGACAAGCTGAGAGCACTAATAAGATTTTATGCAATGTACTGACGAAATTAGTGAACACTAAACGCTCTGATTGGGACAAACAGCTACACCATGCTGTTTGGGCATACCGAGTTGCCTACAAAACGGTGCTCCAAGCCACCCCCTTTCAGATGGTATTCGGTCAAAACGCTGTGTTACCTTTGGACTTCTTGATCCCTACATTGAAAGTAGCACAAGAGCACGAATGGACAGGTCATGAGCTCTCCTCTAGGATCTTTGACCTTGAACGATTAGGGGAAACAAGACTGAGAGCCGCTGCAGGAATATATGCAGCCAAGAAGAGACAGAAGGCATATTTTGATGCCCATGTGAAGGATAAGGGCTTGAAAGCAGGAGATTTAGTTTTAGTCTATACACTAAAACAACACGCGAGGAAGCTAGAAAAGAGAGGCTACGGACCTATGATCATCAATAGGATCTCCACGAGCGGAGCAGTGCAATTGGCCACATTAGAGGGTGATGTTCTCCCTAACTATATTAGCGGTTGCAGAGTCAAGTTGTACCAGGAACCCCTCACGGAAGAAATGCTTAGCCGACTCAATACTGCTAAGAAACGCAAAGAGGAAGAAAAGCGAGTGCGAGAAGAAGCTCAAGCAGAAGCTTTAGAACGCATTAGAAGAATGAAATTACGTAGGCAAGGTAGAGAGCAGCCTAGGACGAATGACTATGTAGACCAAGGATTTCCTATGGCAATGTGTGAAGTTGCAGGAACAAGCTCGAATAGAATAATTGATAGACGTCCTTTCATAACCATAGACATAGGACAAGGAGAGAGTACAAGGACCGTAAGAGCCTTGATTGACTCAGGTGCAGCCACTAGTGCTGTTAGAATGTCTTACTGTCAAGAGTTACAGTTAACTGTCAATCCTGTTGAGGCATATCTTATAGGATTGGGAGGCGTGGAAACCCCTTGCATGGGCGAGGTGGAACTTCCCCTTTACATTCATGATGAGGCAATGACAGTTAAAGTACTGGTGTGTCAAGATGAGGATCTCACTGAACCTCTAGTCTTGGGTCAAGATTGGATCTATGACCAAGCAATTAACTTAAACCTAAGAAGTGGACTTCTCCAAGTTTGGGTCAATCATAGTCGAGTTACAGTAGAATTAGACAATGGAGCACTCAAGGAACTAGGAAAGGCACAGACTCCTGGTCCTTCCAGGGGTACACATGAAGATGACCATGCTGTTCTTGTTCAAAACCCTGTGTTGCAGAGGAATGATATTTGCAAAAAAGGAGTCAGGGATGCAACGGAACTCCCTTCTTTTCCAAAGGCCAGAAGGAGGCAACAACCAAAGGCGGATCACAAGCAGAAGAAGCCGAGTACTACCTATGTCCGAGATCAAAAGTACCTGCGCAGCAGAATGTCCCAGAAAATAAACCAGGTGTGGGTGCGGAAAGGCGAACGACCGGGTGCACCACCGTCAACTACACGGGCAAAGCCTCTTATTAGTAACCAACAACACGACGCTAATAAGAAGTCTGTCAGAAATTCTTCTGCTAAAGTAAAATCTATTTGGGTGCCCAAGAAGTCGATGAAGGCAAGCCCACAATCTAGACAAATTTGGGTGCCTAAGGCTTGCTTGAGGGCACAAGTAGTTACGCCAAGGCCACAACCTATGCAGCATAACCCATCTACGAGTACAACGAGTATTCCCTCGTGCTCAACACTTAGGAACACACCAAGACCCATGAGCATGCATGTAATCACTTATAAGTGGGTCCCTAAAAGGCCCCATTCCCAAACAACGACACCGACACAGCTCTCTGGAGTCTCTACGAAACCGAAAGCAAAGCCCATCCACTGCATTTGGCAGTCTAAGATCTGTAATAAACCCCCCGACCCAGATTTGTAAATTCACCCCACTTACTAACGGCATTAGTCTCCTAGGAATACACAAACGTTAACTACACTCACTGTCTTCGTGCACTTACTAACCACTAACTCACCATCTACCTCATGTTAATGTTGTAACGGGGACAATAACGGATTTATTTTGTCCATTACGATGTTAACACATGATTCTATATTCTCACAGAATCAGAAAGCAAGAAGAGAAATGGCAGAAGCGACAGGTTCGGGCTCACAAGTAGGGATACTCACTGCAGGGATTGATGTGGATAGCCTACCTGTGGATGTGCCCCCGACTGAACGACCAGTGGAGATGCAACACCTCCAGCAACTCCCGGTGCCAGATCCCCCTACAGGAATCACGGAAAGAGTTCATGCGAATTCTCATTGGTTCAATGGCATGCCCGGTCCATTAGGTGAGGCCAAGTATATCTGGGAGTCTAAATGCGAGTATGACAGATCATGGGTGCGATTCCAATTTTTCTCCAAAGAGTTCGAGACTTTACAGAACACAGAAGATCTACAGATCATATGGCAACGAGCAGGATTGGCGGAATATTTTGAAGCCCCATTACCTAAACCCGATCTCCTCCGATGTTATTATCTGGTCTCCACATTACAAGCTCATGAAGATAAGGACCAACCCGGATCATTTGTTCTCCCCTCATTGCTGGGCAACAACGAGTTGAAGAGGTTTGAACTTACTGTGGAGCTGGTGAGTGATGCTTTAAAGATGCATGGCACGCATGTACCCTCAGAAAAGGATGCTCTCGTTCCCAACAACATGAAGGACAGGAAAGTAGTGAAGCTGAAAGACATGGCAGCCCTCACCCCAAATGTGTCAATCCCTCTCCGCATGTGCATGCAACATTTCGCCTTCCCCGGTCAAGACCGATTCACGCAACCACACAAGAAGATCTGGTTTGCTCTCTACTTGGCGGAAGCAGGTGCGCTACCTATTAAGCTACCAGTGTGGATTATAGATCAGTTGTATGAAGCGAACAAACGGGCTTCTAGGAAATTAGTGGTGAACGGATGCTGTGCACTCACACGCATCATTTACCGATGCTTAGCATATGATGTCCCCATTGAGCGTGCCTTAACTTGGGCACAATTACAAATGTTTAAAAGGCTCAAGACATCCACACATCAGTCCAAGCGCATGAGGGGCGCGATTCCGTGTGTCCAGACAAGGGAAGTCCTGACTACTCCTGAGGCATCACCATTAAGAGAGGGCACTGTACCTCCTTTTACCATTAGGATACCCAGGTCGGAATCTGACACTACGACACAACCCACCCCATCGGCTCCTCCGGTTACACCTGAATTCGAATTTGCTGCCACTGGAGAGGCTGAAGGACTGGACCCCCAGGATTTCGAAGCATTCCTACAAAGCACACAATTCTCTGATGTGGAGTTTTATTCAGAGGCAGAGGAGCAGGGCACATCCTCACGGAGAAGAAGAAAGTCTACAGACGGTAGACATGTCCATTGGAGTGACGCTCAACAAAGTCAACAACACGGACAACCGGAAGAAGAAGAAGCGTATGAAGAAGAGACCACTGAAGCCCCAGCATATACAGCAGAACTCCGAAGGCTGTATCAGATTATGGAAAGAGTACGATCGCAGCAATTACTCACTGAACAGAGCAGCAGAGTACTTATGACTCAGTTGTTGGAAGAAGCGGGAGTTGACTCAGAGTACAGGGAAGGTCTCTTACTGATGGCAGAAACATATGGAGTTGTAGAAGCTGTGCGCACTGCCATTCAGAGGCCTTCAGTTCAATATGACCCACGAAGGTTCCAGACACGGCCTCGCTCAGGTAAAAATATCCAAATTCCCGTTACAGTTGCAGAGGAGCCAACTACTACACCAACCTCCCAAACAGCTAGTCAACAGCACCCCGCCACCCATGAGGAGTCCACCGAACCACTACCACCTACTCCCCCACCATCACCTCCGAGAACAGAGACAGTGGAAATCCCATCGACCACTCAACCCACTGACCCAACCTTCATCTTTCGTACTCCCATCTCTAGTGCCACCCTATTCTCTACCACTGATAACCCGACCTTTGAAGCAAACCCCATCACTACACAACCCACCGAAACCCTTCCCGAGCCTGCCCTAGGACAACCATCCCCAATGCCTTCAGCCATGGGTCATCCTGACCCCAGATCCACATTCATGGGTTTCCCTACTACCATGCCACCCTTTCCACCCTTCTCAAATTTACGACCCCAACCCCCGATATCCCTTTCTCCATTTCTACAATCCCTCCAGGACATCTTTGCTAGGGCTTTCCAACCAGGCCCTCAACCATTCCCTGTCTTTTCAGCTCCCCACCCCACTTCACATCTATTCACCACTTCCACACACACACCACCTACCATACCAGTGTATATGGCAGGCCCCACACTAACACCCACTCCAGAAGGGATGGACATTTCACCACCCACGGCACCTCCACCCACGGTTTCACCTCCTCCCATTCCCCCTCCACCAATTTCACCCACACACACAACTTTTGTAGACACATCATTCACTGTCTCCCTTCCCCAATTCCCTTCCCATGCATCTTCCACGGTAAACACCCCCCACTCATCTATCGGTAATGCATTGGACACCATGTTGGCTTGTATATCAAATTTAAGAACAGATTACATTCAGCTCCAGCAACAAAACGCACGCCTGCAAGAGCACTCAGCGACACTACAGCTCCGCCTTGCGGTACTAGAAGAGGAGAATGCTCGCCTCCACACACAGTTCCAAACCCTCCAAGACGCCCATAATATATTGGAAGTACAGCTACAGAACGTAGATCAGGAAGCAGTGCAGGTGGTAGAAAGTCACCTACGGACACAACTGGAACGCAACTCAAAACTTCAGCGAAATATGGCGCTACTGAAACGCCATCTTGCGGCTGCTCAGGAAGAGAACAGACGTCTGCAAATACAAAATCAAGAGAACCTGGAGGCAGCTATTGAGAGCACACCGGGGGCACCCATCAGCCCATCCAAGTTTCAAGCAGTGACCCCCGATAATATCAAGATTATATTGGAAGATTATGCCATGCTACTCGAAGCACATGATAAGCTATCGGAGGAGCTAGGACAACTGAAGCAGGAACACCAACAAGGCCCAACAGCTGCCCCTCCAACCACCCCCTCTGCAGCTTCGCTTCCCTCCGACGCAGAGGCCATAAAAGATCTCCAACAACAGGTAACTGAATTGCAGACACGCCTACTACAATATGAGAGGCCATCTTCCCCTCCGGAGGCTCCCACGGACGAAGAAGTTGTGCAAATTCCTGTGGAACAAACGTTTGATGAAGAATATGATCCGCAACCATTCCCAGGAGGCCAACAAACAGAAGAAGCGCAGGACACGTTCGAGGCACCACGGCCGCCATGGTTACGACAAGTGGAGGAAATAGGGACCTCGCATGAAGAGCGCACCGTAGTGCAAAATCAGGCTATGAGGGTCATAGAGGAGACTGTTTTACAATCAGATTACTTCAAGAACTTGTCATCGAGACGCCTGATTCTCTCATCGGAACTCCAGTACAGGCCATATTATATTATCTTGGCTGATTATAATGCAGAAATACAAAGAGTCACGGGTCAGATTCCTACTTTTGCGACCCAATTTCAACCCGAAGACCTTCCTCCAGAGGTGCGAAAAGGCAAGATTCGTCAACCAACATGGCGGCAGAAACTTTTAGAGACTTATCCAGAAATGCTACGCACATGGAACAACGCGCCATTGCACCTCCTGTACAACCCATGCTACGGTCCAGTCCCCCGCCGCAGGTCGTGGAAGGCATTTAATATCAAGGTACAGAACAATGCGCAATGCAAGGAATGGCTGAACTACCCGTACATAGCGCCACCACAAGGACCACCATCGGTAGCATATATGATGGGGACCATTCGCCACTGGATGCCGCGCTTGAAGCCCATGCAAGATGTAGCAGCGCAAATGATGCTTAAAATCTTAGATATGATGCAAGTGGTGCTGAAGACCTTTAAAAATGCAGCCGCACCACAGGTACGCCTTCCGGGGTTTAGCAATGGAAATTACGACTTGGTGTATGACATGAGCACCACCCCCAGTATCCGTGTGGCTTACGCTTGGCATGCACGCATCAAATACCTCCCCGCCTGCTACAAACAGACCTTCGAAGAAATGTTCAGATCAGGGTTCTGGGAGTACCACTCGGAGATTTTCGCGCCAAAGCCGACACATCTGCTTCAACTGTTTGCTTGTGAACAAGCAATGTATTCAGAGTACTACACCACCCCGCAACCAGAGACCCCCGGTGCAATAAATTGGGAGGCATTGGAAGCCGATCTAGCAAGAGGCTTAAGGATAGGAGAACATGAACTGGCCACCAATGTCATCCAATATTACATCGACCACCCGAGGGAACAAAGGTCTGTCAGGGGCGACAGACGCTAGGAAGGGGGGAGTGTTGGCATACAAAGCAATAAAGGAGTCATGCACAATACGGCAACAAGGCCAGATCATTTTTTCCCATAGATTATGTACAACCCAAGTGATTTTAATCACTACACAAACATTGTAAATCCCGTTTTTGGTAGATTAGACTCCATTTTGTGCAAGCCGAGGAGTCCTCGAGCTTGAGGAGTATTAGAAGTACCATCGTACCAAATTTCATAATTTTTAGACTTCGTTTGAGCCCTCAAATAAGCCCTGGAACCTAATTTTTAACTAGGCCGGACACTAGGTCTGGACAGGGCCAAAAGCTAGTCAAAAAACTATAAAAAGAGCTAGAGAGCTCATTTTTGGGGGTAGATTGTAATTGAAACGGACTTGTAAGAACATTTTGAAAGTAATCTAAAAAGCTCCATTGATTCTCACTCTTTGTCTTGCCTTGTGTGCGCGTGTGTGTGTATGTGTGTGCATGCTTGTGTGCTTCTCACTCACGCACTTGTGCCGCCACTTGCTCGAGGTCTTCATACCATCCTCACGTCTTCCCGGATTGACATTAAAGGAGGTGCTACTCATCATTGAGCTACATCCTCCCACCAAAATACATCTTGATCTCCAGCATATTTTTTTGCATGCTCAATATGTCTCTTCTTTTCAATGAGTGCATGCATCCAGCTTTTACTTTGATCAACCACATTTCCACATCTTTCTGTATTGTTTTTATCTTCATATGGTGATTGTTCTGCACCATACACTGTAGACAAATTAGGCACCTGCAATAAGAATCTGCATCCCTCTTTAGGCTCCCACCCAAGAGAAGATGAATACTGCTTTGCAAATAAAAGGGTTATTTCATCAACCCTCCTCATCAAGAATACATGGTTGAAACTAATATTGTGCAATGGAGCCAAAACCTTAGCACTGTTATCAAAGGCCCATTGAGCAAAAGTGCTTAAAGTCATAAATCTGTGTGAGGTGTTGAACTTCTGGTTTTGGAGTATATGCTTCTGAAATCAGCTCAGATAAAATCGAAAGACTAAAAGCATTGTTACGTGCCAACTTCTTAGAGAAAGTACTGAACATTTGATCAATGTGATCATGAGTGTGGCCAACCAAAAGGAAATTTACCTTAACCTTCTGAAATACCTGTTTTTCAACAAGCATGCTTAAATATCCAAAGACTGTAGAATTTTTATTCTCTCTTGCAGTATTATCAAGTTGCAAATATAGAGTTGGTGGCAAAAGACCCTTCCATGATTGCAAAACACGATGAATGATAGTAATTGTAAGGTTTGGATCATTATGCACATTCGGATATGTGAAGAAAACCTTGGACATTACAGTTCCATTGTATACCAAAGCACCAACCAAATGCATTTGCACAAGGACTTCATCTCCAATGTCCTTAGGGATGCGATAAAAATGTGGCAAACAAGTTTTTTTTTAAATCCATACCATCGATCAACAAACACATATAACGCTCTGGATTTCTGAGTGCTTTACTTCGATGATGAATTGCTTTCTTTCTCTCTAAAGCTTGACTCTCACGATGGTTGCTAAGAAGGTTTTTAAAATTATTCTTTTCATGTGGTTTTGTAGCCCTTTTTGCCATATTTTTCAAAGTGGTGCAAACTGAACATTCACCCATTCTAACTTTACGAGGAATAGACACATTGTTAAACTCTTCCTTCCATAATCGAGTAAAGTGACGATACAACACATACTTCTCATTTCTATTTTCCATGTCTTCTCTATATATTTGAAATACCTCTCGACGAGTAAAGTTATCTGACAAGTGCAACCTTCCAGTTGTAGGCATAACCTCACAATGCAAGCTAAAATAGTTCATCATCCAATTCATTGCATGACGTCCAACAGATCCTTTGGTCCCAACACGGAACATATCCAAAATGAGATCCCCATTCAAAAGCCCTTGTTGAACCCTATGTATTCTAAAATTTCCCACACCCATTGCAATTTTAAATGCAGCCCTACAGCATCGCATCCCTTGACTAAAGAAATATTCAAAAGCAACACGTGTTACTGACATTTTATCCTCAATCATTTGCATGCGAGAAACAAGGTATATATCCTGCCTTTCACTATCTAAATGGAGGAATTTTTCTCTTAGGTGCTTTAGTTTCTTCATTCCTAAATTGTACAAACATTTCAAACCACAACAATGCTTCACAATATCCAATGCAATCTGTCTATCTGAAGTAAGAAATTTAAATCTTTTTTGACTTACTTCACGAGGCCTTCTTTTAAATCGTAGATTGAGCTTGCTTTGCTTTTCCGTTGCTCCACATGCACTTGAGTAAGAAGGGAGATCAATGGTTGGATCAGATGGGAGATCAAGAGGTGCATTTGGTTGAGCAGCATTGCACTGTGAATTGGATAACTTAAATGACTCAACAGAAAACATAGAATCATCAGCACATTCTAAACCATAGGGATCATCACTTCTGTGGAAAGGGTCAACTGAGAACAATGAATCCGAAACTGTATCAATATGAGCAGAGCAAGCTGATGCCCAAGCATCCACTAAAAAGATTGAGCTCATCTTCATTGATTTCACAGAACACTAAAGATGAATGACCTTTTTAAATAAGTAGAAATCCGAGATCAAGTGAAGATGTCACATCAAATGTCACATCAAGAAGATATGAAATCAAAAGTTCATTAAAGTACATTAAATAACATTAAACATCAAATTACATCAAATCACTTAATTACTCAAATATACACTAATAAGGGAACCAAAGATTTGATTCACTTTTGAAAGATGAGATACACAGTTGATTTCTAACTAGATATGAGTCATTGAGTCTTAGCATTGTGAGTGAATCAAAATACATCCAAGTTGAGTTCCAACTGGATTAGATATTAAAATTGTTTGGAGTAGTGCCATTGAAGACTATACAAGAAGAAATTTTACCTTTGGTTAAGATTTCAAGGATTAGGTTTTATTGTGGTCTTGGCTAGATCTCAAAGAGGTAGATGAAAGTATATTAAAAAAG
>CM035417.1:164940421-164942921 GCA_020310875.1 Ceratopteris richardii | reverse complement strand
TGGCACAATCAACAAGGATCAAATCAAAATAAAAACAGTAATAGCAGAGGCAGAAGCGGAAGATATCAAAGAGGAAGACTAAATCAAAGAGGAGGCTATGGTAGAGGTGGAGTAGGAAGTTGGGGACAGAATCAATCCTACAACACCACCTACAACAACTACGCAGACGACACGCAGAATGAAAGTCATACATCATTGATGATGAACTCTATCAGCACATCAGATAATGAAGACCTAAAGGTATTTTACATTGATTCTGGATGCTCTAATCATTTGTCAGGTGACAATACGAGACATAGCGTACACTCAATTGGAAAAGTGAAATGCAAGAGTGGAGCAGATTTGCTAACCAATGTTTTGTATGTTCCAACAATACCGAAAAATTTGATTAGCGTGGGACAGATAGTTGAGAAAGGTTTTCAGGTCAGATTTACAAATAAAGGTGTATTTGTAGAAGATCCCGAGAACGGATACAATCAGATCGTTTTTGGAAAGAAAGAAGGAAGACTCTTTACTTTAAGAGTACAAGGGAACATTGGCCAAGCGTTGCTCACACATGGAGAAAAGGTTATTACAGAACTTGATTTATGGCATAAGAGATTGGGTCATTTCAATGAAAAAGGAATCAAAGCTATGATCGCAAACCAGTCTGTACTGGGATTACCGAATATACAGAATCAACATATGATTCACAAGTGTGAAGCATGTCAGTTGGGAAAAGCCCACAGGTTACCTTTCCAGAAGAAAGGATTCAAACATGATGAAGTACTCGAGCTTATTCATACAGATGTATGGGGGCCAACGAAAGAAGGATCAATCAGCGGATCAAGGTACTATGTTTTATTCATTGATGATGCAACAAGGTGGATAACTCTTTATGTTTTGAAAGAGAAATCAGAAGTATTTGGAGCTTTCAGGCATTTTCATGCATATGCTGAAAGACTTACCGGACGAAAACTTAAAAGACTGAGGTCTGATGGAGGGCGAGAATACTTCTCCCGAGAATTCAATGACTATCTTTGGAATGCAGGTATTAAGAGAGAAATAACCTGCAGATATACACCACAACAAAATGGAGTAGCAGAAAGAAGGAACCGAGTTCTAGTCGAATTCGCACGAGCCATGCTAAACGAAAAGGATTGTCCAAATTATCTTTGGGCTGAAGCTGTAAACACAGCTACATACTTGGTAAACAGATTACCATGTACAGCATTGGAAGGAATGACCCCTTATGAAGCATGGTGGGGAAAGAAGCCAACACTTGATCACTGCAAAGTGTTTGGATCAGTAGCGTATGCTTATGTACCGTCTCAACTCAGACATAAGCTTGAACCGAAAGCAGAGAAATATGTGTTCGTTGGATACGCTGAAAAACAGATGGGTTATAGATTATGGAGTCCTCTAACGAAACAGTTTATTGTTTCTAGAGATGTTACATTTGATGAACAGAAAAGTTGGTATGCAGATCAAAGTCATACGATTGAAGAATTCGAAGAAGAAATAAAAAGAAGAGAGAAAGGGAAATCAATTGTTCAGGTAAACAGAGATGAAAATCATATGTAGGCAAGTACGTCCAGGAACGGATCAGGTATGAGAAATGAAGATAATGAAGAAGTGCATTCAGATACATATGAAGAGTTTGAACCAAGAAGGTCAAACAGGAATAGAAGACAACCAGAAAGGTACTCGTATGATACGTCATACATAACTCAGAAAGACTATGCATATATGGTCAAAGATGATGAAGAACCACAGAGCTATGATGAAGCAAAAGGCAAGAAGCAATGGGAAGAAGCAATGAAAGAAGAAATTAGCGCACTAGAGGAGAACAAGACATGGGAACTTGTTCTGAAACCAAATGGTAAGAAAGTAATCGGAAATAAATGGGTTTTCAAAGTAAAGAAATTTGCAGATGGAAGGATAGCCAGATACAAAGCGAGGCTGGTGGTCAAAGGCTATGCCCAGAGGCATGGCATAGATTATGACGAGACGTTTAGTCCGGTGGCAAGGATGTCAACCATAAGGACAGTGATTGCTGTAGCAGCATCGAAAGGATGGAAGCTAAGTCAGCTAGATATAAAGAACGCATTTCTGAATGGATACATTTCTGATGAAGTGTACATGGAACAACCTGAAGGATTTGAAAATTCCAGAAACCCAAACTTCGTTTGCAGGCTAAGAAAAGCACTTTATGGACTGAAGCAAGCTCCAAGAGCTTGGAATTACAGACTTGTGAAATATCTAAATGAACTTGGATACCAAAGTTCGAAGGCAGACGCAAGTCTACTCATAAAGAGAACAGAAGAAGGTATGATCTACATTTGTATTTATGTAGACGACTTAATAATCACAGGAACATCAGATGAAGGGATTACAGAAGTAAAGAAACTACTCGAAAGAGAGTTCAAGATTAGTGACCTAGGAAAGTTGTCATACTTTCTAGGAATGGAAATCACATACACAGATCATGGTGTATATGTAACACAAGAAAGGTATCTCC
>CM035417.1:164820421-164932921 GCA_020310875.1 Ceratopteris richardii | reverse complement strand
ATTATTGCATCCTTATCCTCTGAGAAGGCCAGCAACCCGGTTGGAATATCCTCTGGTGGACAGAGTAGCATCAAAATTCCTGAGGATGATACAACTATGAAGGATAGGTCGAGGGACGCAGAGGTCTTAAGGACAGATCGTCCACTGCGAGACATGACAAACCTGGAGTGGTGCCTTCAGTATGTTGAAGAAAAGAATGCAGTCCTTCTTGTGTTCGCAGGGGCATATGGGAGAGGAAAGATCACGACAACATAGGATTTTCAGTATGGCCTTGTGTACAAACTGGATTATGAAGATGAGGATTCTGACAACCTCCTTTTATTGGTAGAGACATCGAAAGGTTTAAGAAATGTTATATGCAAGATGGATTTCTTGTGCCTAGAGTGTTGTGTTCCAAATGGGCTTGCTGAGATATGCAGGGACTTAGTGAATCTTATCAAGGACTTGATGCCATGGATCCAGGGCAACATCATGCCAACACAACAGAAGATGACAACCCCTGTAAAGGCAAGGGGTAAGTAGAGCGTGCAGAAAAAGTTCCAGAAGAAAAAGAAGAGAATTGCAGAAGAGGAGTCTTCTGACTCAAGCTCTAGCTCTGAGGATATAATAGTTGCACCTGGTGGAGAGCTTGCCTCGGGTGTTCTTGGTACTGAGCAGAACAAGATGAGGGAGGACATAGCTAGAAGAAAAGTTGTGAAGAAGGGGCAGTTGTTCCACCTGCAAATCAATATCATCCATATGCTACCAATAGATCCAATCACAGGGAGGAGGCCCCTTGAGATTAGGGAGCCACACAATTTGCACGTGTAGAATCTTAAGAAGAAAATGCAAATAAATCCTCATGCTACTGTTGTGCCATTCCTTGTCATGGTGGATCCGAATGAGTGCAGCTCTGTGGAGGAGTTCAATGAGGGTTTGTTTGAGGATTATACTTATTATGTGATTGGAGGTTCACACTCTGCAGAGGCCCATAGACAGCTAGTGAAGGAGCACCCTACCACATTCTTCTTTAGGTATGCAAAGTGCAAGATATATGCTGGTCTCACAACTGAGGAAGCCAAGCTTCTTGCTTGGGATCACAACAATGAAAATGACTACAGGCAAAAAATGTCCTCCATAGAGAGAATTCGGTTCTTCCACCATGAATATGAAGATTGTCTCGTGAAGGAAGCTGGAAGAATACATCCCAATCTACGAAAGCAATGCCTTATTGAGGTTGGAATTGCACTAGATGAGAATAGAAAGTCTGATGCTTTGAGGAAATATGATCCATGATTTCAACTGGCATTCAGATCAGGTGAGATCTGGGATCTGCAGGATAAAATTTTCACAATGTGGGAGAACAAGGAGGTCAAGGGCCAGAAGCAACGGAAGTCGAGGCCAGAGCCACAGGTTGATCTGAAGGGAAAGGGAAGGAAAGTTGACCTCTCAATTGAAGAGGCTCCTGAGGACATGAAGCTGACACCATGGAGGGCCCTTCAAGGAATCAAGGATGATACATTGATTATATCAACTTTGTCAAGGGTAATCTCCAAGGATTTAAGCCTAGAGGAGATGGTGACTGAGCTCAATAAGTACGTATGTTATTCTCAGATCCTTTTTCCCTCCTCCCATGTTTCTGGTGTAACCTAGTTTCTTTTTGCTTTCTGTGACTGTAGTCATAAAGTATACATGAAGATTCAGGAGGTGATGATGAAGAGGCTGGGTTGCTTTTCTTGGACAGAGGTCCAAGCAGACTATCCAACCACATCATCCTACAAAGCTTTATCAGAATATTTTATCCTGTTTCGTGATTGGGTAGGTTCTCTTTCTGAGGTTATGCCTGGTTTGCCATTAGGTTAGATGCCTTGATTCACCTAACCAATTTGATGCCAGGCTTTTAGTAGGAATTCGATGCCTGGCATTGACTTACTGCTAAATTTGATGCCTAGCATCGACCTGCTGCCAAAAGTCGATGCCTGGCATCGATCTCCTAGCATAAGTCGATGCGTGGCATCGACTTGGGGGCATAAGTCGATGCCTAGCATCGACCTCGTGGCATAAGTCGCTGCCAGGCATCGACTTATGGCCCAAAGTTGATGCCAGGCATCGACTTTCAGTAGAAAGTCGATGCCTGGCATCTACCCACACACGAAATCGATGCCATGCATCGATTCCTTATGTTTTGTTTGCTGTATTGAAGAGCTCATTTAATTGTCTTTCCACTTTTTTCTGCAGAAACCAAAGAAAAGTAAGTCTGCAGAGCTACTAGATGATTGCCCCCCTGCATTCCTGGCTCACATTCAAAGAGCAAGGCATGAGAAATCTAGACTGAAAGCCAAGGAGATGGATTTTGATGATGAACCTGATCTGAAATGTTTCTCCAATCCCCTAGACCCCCTTAGGCCTGTATATTACAATGTATTCTATAGTGATGTAAATAACATTTGTTCTGTTGTGCCTAGAAAGCATTTCTCCCTTCTCATAGCAGACATACCCTATGGATTTAGGATGTTGGGATCAATTAATGATGATGAACCCTTCAAACACCCTCAGATTCGGAAGATGGTCACTGATTTTGCAGAGTTTACTATGTCTCCTCTTTGGAGGATAGTAATTTTCCATAGCAGAGACCAGTCTTTATCTGTTTCAACTGCTCTGAAGGCAAGATGTCATGCTGTGGAGTGCCTCACGTGGTAAGTAATCTTCTTTCTATCTCCATGGCTTTAATGATGCTCTCTGTGACTCATAGTTCTTGTTGGCAGGGTGAAGACAAACGTCAATCACACTTCTTTGCATAGGTTTGTGAGCTCCACTAAATGCATTACAATTGTCTATTATGATGAAGTAAGCAAAAGGAGAGTCAGGGAGCATTGCAATGAGAATGCGATCTCAAATGTGCTCATGTTCCCAGCCGTTACCAAGAAACTTCGTCATGTAGTTGGGGACATGACATTGGTTAACCCCTATCAGAAGCCACAAAAGCTCATAATGAGATTGCTTCAACTATTCTCCAATGATGATGACTGGGTCCTAGACCTTTTTTCGGGCACAGGTAATTTCAATTTTAACAATTTTCATTAGTCATCATGTTGATTGAGGCCTCTAAGTGGTTTTCTGCTGTTTCAAGAACGACTCTGGCTTGCTCCTTAAAGATGTTCAGGCACTGCATAGCTGTGGAGAAGGATGATGCTCAAGTGAGCTTCATTAGAATGAGAATCAATGGGCTGAATGAATGCCCAAATGAAGACCAAGAGGTTGGAAGGAAGCACATTGCAGACACGGAGAGATTCCAACTGGCTTCAAGGGAGCCTGTTCCCCCACTTGCAGATGAACCGGGGGACATGGCTGACTTTGAAGAGCCAATCTTGGAGCAAGAGAGGCAGGATATGTGTTCTAATGTTCCAGAGGATCCCATTATGCTTGAGCCTGAGGAAAGCTATGATCAGCTTCTATTGTAGATTCATATTACTCTTGTATTAAAACACAAGAAATGTAGAACATCATTTTAATAGAAATATAATGTCGAGTTCTGCTTCCACTTTGTGTTCAGCTTGATTTATCTTGAGCATTTCTCTGATCATGTGTGAATGTTTCTTAGTACAATTTTGTTGATTATAATCTTCTCTTGGGAATGCTTTTGTATTTCAAATTCTGTGAATATGGCCCATCATTCAATGAGGATCTTAACTATACAAAGGGGATGATCTTAATTGCCTTGTTAAAATGTTCCGATTTTTGCAACACATGTACTCTGATTTTCGAGTAGCTTTTAATCAGCTATAATCTGTGCTTGTTGAGGTTATAGATGTAATGAATGAGCTTCCCGAACTCTTACTTGTACCTTCAACTCTAATCTCTTGTCAAAGATCATGATGTGGGATTCTTGATCATGCTGAACAACTAGTTTTCATTGCAACAAGTATTTTATTATATCTATCTTGACTACTTGGGATATGAGATCAAGCTTCTAGTGGCAATATTTACAAGCAAGAACAAGTGATGCTTTCTAGATATTGTAAAATGCCCACTTTATTGCTTGATATCATGGTCTTTAGGTAAAAAGGAATAGAGAACATGTCTTTGTTCTCCTTTGTTGTGACTCAGTGTTATATATATATATATATATATATATATATATATATATATATATATATATATATATATATATATATATATATATATATATATATATATATATATGTGTGTGTGTGTGTGTGTGTGTGTGTGTGTGTATGCATATGTGTATGTAAAAAAACCTACAACCCTAATCCTAAAGGCCTAGACCTAAAACATGCATGTATATGTGTTTGTATGTGTATATGTGTGTATCCATATGTGTGTATGTATGTGTCTATGTGTACATCTCTTTCATCTCTCTCTCTTTCATCTCTTTCTAGATCTCTCTCTATATCTCTTTCATCTCTCTCTATCAATAGAGAATAAAACAATCACTTACATCGATGGAATTCTTCGAAATGCTATCATCAATGTAAAATCAACATCGTCCGTCATCAAATTCCAAAGAATTGATGCCAAAAAGATTATGCAAAACCAAAGAAAAGAGAAATTAGAAAAGAGATAACATAGAGAAAGAGAAAGGGTAAAAGAGTATGTCCATCACTTACCAAGATTGGATATCTAGAAAGAGAGAGAGAGAGATGTGTGTGTAGAGAGAAAGATCTTTGTGTGTGTGTGTGTGCACAAGAAGATCACAATGCATGTAGAGGAGCACAATGTACACGTGCACACAAACGCGACACTAGTAGTACTCAATTCAAAACAGTAAAAAAGTTTGACTTTTCACTCTCCGGTCCGGTTATGTTAAAACATGCCATCGATATAAGCATCGGTATGAGTGTCCATAACTCTAGGAATTTTTCAACGCTTATAGTGATGCCTATGTTAGTATATGATCAATGTCTACCCCTCATGATTGTATGCACATTTTTTAAGGCCCCCATTATGAGGAGAATCCAAGCGTGCATTACCCGATTGATGGGAACCAACTTGCGTATTGGATGAAGGTCATATTGGAGCATGTAAGGTATTGTAAGGAAAGGGAGTTTCCAAGGTCCCCAATTGTGGGGTCCGAGGCAGTGGGGAGCAACCCTGACAGGGGGGTCCAAGGGGGCCAACGGGCCCCTTGGCTGGGGGGTCCTAGGGGGCCAACGTGCCCCCTAGTGGGGGTCCGGGGCAGTGCCCCCGCTGCGACGATAAAGGGAATATTCCATGGAATATTCTCTATAGGAGTCAGAAATCATTTATATTTGTTAGGTCGGTTCAACTGGCCTAAGCCGTGTATGGCAATTACGCGGGCGGTGGCCACCCACGCTCTACCACCCGAGTATAACTATCTATGCAAGGCCACCCATGATCCTATATATACATGACTTCTGCACTACATGAGACATTGAATTGAACTAGCATACCTCCACCTTGTATCTCCCTATCTAGAGTTGTCTAGATCACCATTTAAGCTCTACCTTGAGAGCACATGGGTGGACAATGCCATCATCTTTGTACTTGTTGTTAGTAGAAAATTGTTGAGATTCTCCTATATCTGTTATCTTCTCTGCTATTGCTCATGTGTTATATCGCGTACCTATTGTTTTACATGGTATCAAGAGCCGTAAGGTTCAAATAGCTTGAGGAGTATCACTATTTTAGCCTACTAGCAGACTACAATATCAATAGATTATTCCAGTGATTACATGATGGCTTCATCATCGAACACTAGTCTTGGTGCTTCAGCTAATGTTAATGTTGCACCTATTCGAATTTGCCCACCTGCATTCACTGAAGGGAAGCTGGATGGAACCAACTATACACTTTGGAAGGTCAAAATTTCTGCAATTTTGGACTCCTATGAATTACTTGACACTGTAATGGGACCAATGGGATTGGATCTAGAGCGTATACCAGTTGAAGATAGAGAAATTTCAAGATTGATGATTCAGCCAGATCCAGATCTTCTACGAGCTTGGAAGCGGCAGAATGCTGATGCATTATGTGCAATTGTCACTAGTGTAAGTGATTTTGTGCTTACTTTAGTTCAGCATACTACTAAAGCACATGAGGCTTGGGGCATACTCACTTGTCAATATGAGACCAAGAACCACACTAAGATACATAGTTTAGAAAATTAGTTGGCAAATGAAAAGCATTCTGCTTCTAAAAAGATTGAAGATTTTATCAAACGGATAAAACATCGTCAATATCAATTGGCTGCAGTTGGTGTTGTTATAACACCAGAAGAGCTGGCTCAAAGATGTGTACGCGTTCTTCCAGCAAAGTATGATGGATTAGTAACAGCCCTTAACACTCAGGTAAGACCAACTCCCCTCACATTTGAAGAGTTTTGTGCTATGCTTTTAGAAGAAGAGATGCGGTTGAAGAATTGGCCAACTACAAGTGATGCGGCATTCTTAGCAAATGCAAAAGATAAAGGCTCTTCTCATGGATCAAAGAAGAAGCCAAAGAAGAAAAAGTTCACAAGAAGTTGCTTCTATTGTGATAGGAAAGGCCATGCCATCAAGGATTGCAGAAAGAAGCAAGCTGATGAACAGAATGGAACTGTAAAATCATTGTGGAAGAACAAAGAGTCTGCAAACAACACGGAGCTAGAACTATGGGTAGCTACTAAAGAGGTATTCTCATCTGCTCAAGCTCATGTTGATGAACCATGGATTTTAGATAGTGGAGCTTCTCTCCATATGACCAATAAAAAGAATTGGTATGGTTCTCTAGTGCCTCTCTAGGAATCCATCAATGTAGTGGTGGGAAATGACTCCAAGTGTCCATCGGAAGGAATTGGAACCATCTCTTTTATCACTTCTCCAAGTGTTGAGAAAAAGTTATCTGATGTTCTTTATGTACCTATACTTAAAAGAAATTTGTTGTCAGTTTCTACAATAACATATCGTGGACTCGAAGTTCACTTCAATAAGAGTGGTGCAGAAATCATGGATTCATCATGTAATGTAGTAGATAAAGGCATAAGACATGATAAATTGTATGAATTAAGTGCCTTAACTACTACAAAAGATAAAGATGTAAGTAGGTTATGGCACCAAACAATTTGGGCATCTCCGATTTGTAGTTTTGAAGGAGATGCAAAGAACAGGGATGGTTGCTCATTTGCCTGCATTTTCAGAGTTGTAGGAACCTTGTGAAGCTTGTATGATGGGCAAACAATAGCAAAAGGCATTTCCAAGAGAAACTAGCAATCAATCTCAAGCTCCTCTAGAGTTGGTACTGTTAATACATTTAGGTAGTGATGTGTGTGAACACACTAGGACCGTCGGGGCACTTTTTTCCCTCTTTAGGAGGTTTTTTTCCCCCGGCTTGTATATACGCCTATTGCCCTAAAGGCCTACTTATCTTTGTACATTCTCTAGTAATACATTCAGTCTTGTGTGTTGTGCTCCAAGCTTCTTCTTCTTCCTTGTGCTGTTCGCGTGCTTCCTCAGACGTCTAACTCCAACAATTGGTATCAGAGTAAGTCGTCGCTTCATCTAGGGCGCCGTCGACATTCCGCCGTTTGCAGTCTCAAAATCGTACGAATTTTGGTGAGCATACTCAGGGTGTTTCCAAGATCAAAACATCTTCGCTTTGTGGTGCCGAATCGCGATCTGAGCTCGTTTCGGCCTCCGAACGCACTATCGCAGTGCTTGTGCAGGCTATTTGGTCTTTTTGTGCCAAAGGTATATACCTGTTTCTGTTCGCCAGTATAAGCGTCTCAAAGTCTGCTACAGGTTAAGCAGAACTCGTCTGGGCACTTTCGTTCAACGTTTTGAGATACAAACAATTTTTTGCATCAAGGTATTTTAGTCACCGGCCATGGCTGAAAGCAGTGATGTATTCCGTATGTTGGGTGTTGAGGATAAGTTGGATGGTACCAACTTCCCATTGTGGGCTTATATGATGCGACATGTATTGGTTGCAAAAGGACTATGGAACATTGTGCAGGGTGTTGAAAGACATCCTGTTACACCTGCAACTACACGTACTGCAAATACAGATGCTGGAGCTGATGAAGATGGTGTCGAAGATGATATTCTGTAGATTCCTGTTCATGCTGTTGTTTCTGTTGCACCTACTGCAGAGCAAATTCATTGGGATGGCATAGATGCTCAAGCACATGCATTGATAGCTTTGTCTATCAAACGTGCTATTATTCCTCACATTCACTCTTGCAGAACAGCAAAGGATGCTTGGGATACACTTACCACTTTGTACCAGGCTAGGAATGAGGCTCGTATTGCTTACCTCCGAAAACAGTTGGAGAGTGAGCACATGAATGAAGGTGATTCTATGGACACTTTTCTCACAAAGATCAAAGAGACCTGAAGGAACAATTGATTTCTACTGATGAGGTTATACCAGATAGCTCACTTGTGCAGACCGTTCTGAATGGTCTTCCTGATTCATACCAGAGTTTCACCTCTACTCCTCGGTTGATGATGAAAGGCAATCCAAATGCCTTGTCATTTGAGGAGTTAGTCTTTGTTCTGTTGCAGGAAGATCAGTCTAGGCAGAACAGGTCCATTATGCGTGTTGCAGATCAAGCTTTCCTGACTAGTCAGAAGGGCAAAGGAAAATGGAGCTCTTCTACTAGTAAGCAGAAATCTGCGAATGCTCCACAATCAAAGAACCGGGATAAAGATGAGAAGAAATCAGAAAAGCAGAAATTGTTTTGCAAGTACTGTAAAGGAAATGATCATATCATAAAGAACTCTCCAAAACTGGCTGCAAAAGAGGCAAAGAAGAAACTTAAGAGGCTGGAATGGTTGTTGCAGAAGCCTCTACACCAAAAATAGAGTCTACTAATCTTGTGCAAGAAGAAGAATGGGCGTTTACTACTGTTTGCAGTTTTGACCCATCTTCTCATGAGCAGTGCATGTCTGTAGTAGACTCGGATGTTTGGTACTTTGACAGTGGGGCGACCAAACATATTACCTCGCAGCACAGTTTCTTCTCTTCACTCGAGCTTGCCCCTACAGGGAACACTGTCACATGCGCCAAAAACTCCTCTTATCCTATTATGGGAGTTGGTAAGATCATTTTGACTACTGTAGATGGTAGTTCTTTCACTTTGTCAGATGCTTTATTTGTGCCAGGATCAAAAAGAACCTGTTATCAGTTTCTGCATTAGCCAAGATTGGCTTGGTTGTGAAATTTGTTGATGACAGGTGTACAATTCATGATCTCTCAAATGGCGATGTGATTATTGCTTCTGGAATTTTATGTCGTGGGCTATATAAGCTCATAGACTATGAAAGATCAGTGAACGATTCAGCATGTGCAGTTCATGATTCTCAGGCTACGTCAGATGCAAAGCTTTGGCATGCACGCTTTGGTCATCTCATAGACTATGAAAGATCAGTGAACGATTCAGCATGTGCAGTTCATGATTCTCAGGCTACGTCAGATGCAAAGCTTTGGCATGCACGCTTTGGTCATCTTTTGGAAAGGATGAGCACTGCATTTTGCCTAAAATACAGCCTTCACAAACATGTTTTCTAGGTGCCTCAAGTTTGGGCTACTCAGAAATTGCAGCTTGTACATAGTGATGTGTGTGGTCCTATGCAGACACCTTCTTTTGGAAATTACCTTTACTTCGTGACTTTCATTGATGATTTTTCCAGGCATGCATGGGTATATCCACTCAAAGAAAAGTCCGAAGTGTTCATGTGCTTCAAAGAGTTTTTGGTTTTGGCTAAAAATCTGTCAGCATGTAAAATGGGCACTCTCCTTTCTGATTGAGGGAGGGAATATATGTCTTCTGATTTTAATGCATTTCTGGCTGAACGTGGGATAAAACACTAGTGTACAGTGCCGTATACACCTAAACAGAATGGAGTTGTTGAACGAAAGAACAGGTCACTCATGGAGATGGCGAGGTGCATGGTCAAGAGTCAGGCTTTACCACATAGTTTCTGGCTTGAGGCTGTCATGTGTGCAGCATATGTACTAAACAGGTGTCCCACTAAAGCGCTACAGTCTATCACTCCATATGAGGCTTGGCATTACCGCAAGCCATCTGTTGCTTATCTGTGTGTTTTTGGTTGTCTGGCATATGCACTAGTGCCTGAACAACATTGCAGAAAATTGGATGATAAGGCAGTAAAATGTATTTTTGTTGGGTACAGTTTTGAAAGTAAAGGCTATCGTCTGTATCATCCACAGACTAAACGCATTCTGGTTAGCCGTGATGTTGTCTTTGTGGAAGATGTTATTCAGCCATTACTTTCATGTACTAAGGAGACATCTATTAGCTCCAAAGACATGTATGATACTTTGATGCCTCTTTTTATAGGTGGACAGTCTAGTGCTGGTCCTAATGAGGCAACTTCTCAACCTTTTTAGGTTTCATATGATGATGCAGATCATTCCATTTCTGATGCAGATTTACATGATGCACTTGTTGATGAGAGAGCTGATATTGAGCAGGCAAAAACTATGCCAAAATGGCTGGTGCAGACTTTGCGTGACAACAAATTAGATGCACATTTGTCATATCGTACTCGTTCAAGCTCTCATAGTGCCTCCTTTGCATCAGATTGCTATGCTATGGCTGCGTCTAGTCTCTGTGATGAGAATGAGCTTGTTTCTTTTGATGAAGCACACAATTCAGAAAATTGGATGGCTGCTATGCAATCTGAATATGATGCTATAATGAAGAATGGTACATGGCCTTTATGTGACTTGCCACCTGGCAAGAAGGCCATTGGCACTAAGTGGGTATACAAGCTGAAGCGTAAACCTGATGGTACAGTTGACAGGTATAAAGCTAGGCTTGTTGCAAAGGATTATGCGCAGGAAAGAGGCATTGATTTTGATGAGACCTTTGCACCTACATGCCGTATGACTACTGTTCGGAGCATTTGTGCACTTGCAGCCCATCATGGTTGGAATGTACATCAGTTGGACATTAAAACAATATTTTTGAATGGTGACTTGCATGAAGAAGTGTATGTTATTCAGCCCCGTGGCTTTGTGCAGAAAGGGCATGAAAACTAGGTGTGCAGGTTAAAGAAGGCATTATATGGTTTAAAGCAAGCACCACGTGCTTGGTATGAGAAAATACATGCCTATCTGATTGCACATGGTTTCGAGAACAGTCCAACTGAAAGCACCTTATATGTTAAGCGTGCTAATGATGTGCTTCTAATCATTGTTGTATATGCTGACGACATGTTGCTCACTGGCCCTATTGAGAAGCATATTGCTGATTTCAAGGCTGATTTGCATGCCTCATTTGAGATGTCTGATTTGGGGCATTTGCGTCACTATTTGGGCATTCAGTTTATGCAAGTTGATGGTGGAATGGCTTTGTGTCAAACGAAATATATTGACACATTATTGCAGCGTTTTGGCCTTGAAGACTCTAAGCCTATTGCCACTCCTATGGAGACAAGTTTACGATTGAGTCCTCATGATGCTGGAGATGCATTTGATTCTGTTCTCTATCAGCAAGCTATTGGATGCTTGATTTACTTATGCATTACTCGGCCAGATATTCAGTTTGTTGTCTCACAGATGAGCAAGTTTATGCATTGCCCAGAAGTCACGCATTGGAAGGCGGTTAAGTGCATCTTTTGCTACTTGAGTGGTACTCGGCTACTTGGGTTCTTTTATTCCAAGGGGGGATCACTACCGCCAGATTTGCATGCTTTTTGTGACTCAGATTGGGCTGGTTGCTATGACACCTGTGTGTCCACCAATGGTTTTTGCTTTATGCTTGGTAGCTCATGTATATCTTGGTTGAGTAAGAAGCAGCCTACTGTGGCCACTTCCAGTTGTGAGGCTAAGTATAGGGCAGCTTTCACAGCGACTGTTGAGTGTGTGTGGCTCAGACGCCTTATGGCTAATTTGGGTGTTGGCTAGTCTTCTGCCACCACCATCTTCACTGACAGTCAGAGCGCATTGGCAGTTGGGAGGAACCCTGTGTTCCATGCTCACACTAAGCACATTGAGGTGCATTATCACTATGTCAGGGAGAGGTTCTCTGCTGGGGAGATCATCTTGGCCTATGTGCCCACGCAGGAGAACATTGCAGACCTTTTTACGAAGGCTCTACCTAGGGAGAAGTTTGAAGCTTTCCGCAAAGCTTTGGGCTTACTTCCTTTTGTGGAGTGATTTCCACATAGCTTGGCACTTCCTTATACATGAGTGCCAGCTCCTTGTTCACCGCATCACTCCCAGGGGGGATTTATTGATATATTTCGGTAGTGATGTGTGTGAACACACTAGGACCGTCGGGGCACTTTTTTCCCTCTTTAGGAGGTTTTTTTCCCCCGGCTTGTATATACGCCTATTGCCCTAATGGGCGACTTATCTTTGTATATTCTCTAGTAATACATTCAGTCTTGTGTGTTGTGCTCCAAGCTTCTTCTTCTTCCTTGTGCTGTTCGCGTGCTTCCTCAGACGTCTAACTCCAACAGGTACATACTGATCTCTACGGTAAAATGTCTACACCTGCTTTAGGAGGATCTTTCTACTTTTTGCTATTAGTCGACGATTATAGTAGAAATATGTGGGTTTATTTCATTTGAGAGAAGGCTGATGCTTTTGAAAATTTTAAAACGTGGCATAAGTATGTGGAAAATGAATCAGTAAGGAAATTAAAGAAATTTAGAACAGATAGAGGAGGTGAGTTCTTGTCAATAGAATTCATTAATTATTGTAAGGAGCATTGTGTGAAAAGGCAACTTACCACAACTCATACACCTCAACAAAATGGCATTGTTGAACAGAGGAACAGGACAGTAGTTGAAATGGCCCATTGTATGTTAAAGGCTCAAGACATGCTTGATTCATTCTAGGCAGAAGCAATCAATGTGAAGAGATGGATAGGTATGTGCTTGAAGATGAAGAGGTGTTGCAAAATCCTTGATCTACACCAGCCAATTGAACTCCAGGAGTATATGGTGGGCCCTTTTAGCTTGCCAATGGATGTATTAGACACCCTATGTACCTTGGAAGATCACTCTCAAAAAGATAGATCAAAACAGATAAGTTGGAGTTAGCTCAGAGGTGAAAACTTGCTATTCTTGGTTCATACACCTGTCCAGTGTTTTACATAATTCTCTGAGCACAGCAGCAATTAGCTTAATTCCTCTTGGGGAAGTCTAGGTAACTTAAAGAGCTAACTTTCAAGAGTAATCTCATAAAAAATAATGAACTACACACTGAGAATGAGTTTTAACAAGTGATGACATCATCCCGATTTTCACGGGCTGCTATTGAAATAGACCAGTGAGCAGAAAAATCAACATAACTCAAAATTTAGAAATCCAATGATTATCAAAATTTGTATGGTTATACTAGACAGTAAGCTGAATCCAACAAGTTTTAAATCACTGAATTTGGATAAGTAACCACTGAGAAATGGCTCTGACAAGATGAGTGCAAAAGTCGGGTACCTGACAGAGAAGTGAAGATGAACAGACCCTGTTGACTTCCAATGATCATAACTGAAGATTGCAACATCCAAATGACATGAAAATTTGTGAGCATATAGTAGACTTATAGAGCTAACTTTACCAAGTTAAATCACTGAAAATGATGCACCAAGCTCAGAGAAAATAGCTCTGCAAGTTGACTGAGAAAACTGAGAGTAATGGCAGTGAGTAGTACACTTCACAAGAACATGGAAAGATGAAACCAAATAATCATGAAAATGAAAGTATATTGCTTGTACAATACAATGACTTACTGATACATATGTGTGCCTTGTAATCACACCTTGATATGGCATAAAGCTCAGCTCTTGGAGGTCTTCACATAGGTCTCTCTAACCACGACTAAAACTGCCATCTATTTATAGTTGAGTTTGGGAGGCTAACTTCCCTCAATCACTCTCCAATCAATCAATGATTGATTTGATTCTCTACCTACCACAAATCACGAATTCGTGGCTCCTCTTTCCATTCTTGATCAAGTGGACTCAACCACTTAAGATTCTCTTACTTTACATTAAGTAAACTCTTCAAAAGTTACAAGAGGTAGTTCACAAGTGAACTTTACATAGTCTTCATTTTAAGGCTTCTTTTATGACTTTGTGGGACTCAAGCCAATACTTAGGCTTGTCATAGACTTGCTCCAACAGCTCCCGCTCAAGCCAAGTATGCTTGAGGTCTTCAATCTTCCAAGATTACCTGCAAACCAATCATAGCCTTGAATTTGCAAAGCTTTGTACCATCCAATGCTTTGGTTAGAATATCTGCACATTGTTGATAAGTGGACACATATGATATTTGAATCTCTTTGCTTAGAGCCTTCTCTCGTACATAGTGATAATGAACTTCAATATGTTTAGTCCTTGAATGAAAAATAGGATTAGCAGCCAAGTGAATAGAACTCATATTGTCACCAAAAATAGTTGGAGTTCCAAACTCCAATCCAAGATCTTTGAATAATGTCTTCGTCCACATAGCTTCTTGTGTAGCTATGGCAAGACCTCTATATTCAGCTTCAGTAGAAGAGAGAGCAACTGTGGGTTGCTTCTTGGATGACCATGAAATAAGCTTTGAACCTACAAAGGTAAGATAACCTGAAGTGCTCCTTCTATCTTCCTTGGAGCCAGCCCAATCTGCATCAGAAAATAGCTTCAAACCTAAATCAGATACATAAGGATAATAAAGTCCTTCATTTATGGTTCCTTTGAGATACTTGAGAATCCTTTTGGCAGCATCCATATGTGGTTTCCTTGGTGTGTGCATAAATTGACTTAGCACACTCACACTGTAACATATATCTACTCTTGTCAATGTGGCATAGTTGAGACTACCCACTAGACTTTGATATGATGTGATTTCCTCTATGAGTTCACCTTCATGTGAGCTCAATTTGTGATTGACCTCCATTGGAGTACCTGCAATCTTACAATCTTGCATCTTGAATTTTGCCAACATGACCTTAATGTACTTTCTTTGAGTGAGAAACAAACCATGATCTTTGTAGACAACTTCCAAACCTAGGAAGTAGGTAAGTGAACCCAAATCACTTATCTTGAACTCTTCTCTCATCTGCTCTTTGATCTTCTTCATACCATCTGCATCATTTCCTGTCAATATAATATCATCTACATATACACATAGGTAGATGACCTCAGAGTTACTCTTTTTAATAAAGAGTGAAGGATCTGCCTTGCTTGGTTGAAAGCCTTTGTCCTGCAAGAATGAAACAAGCCTGAAATTCCAAGCTCTTAGAGCTTGCTTGAGACCATACAATGCTTTGTTAAGTTTACACACATAATCAGGATAAACTTGGTTCTCAAAACTAGGTGGTTGTGCCATATATACCTCTTCTGTTATCCAACCATTCAAGAATGCATTCTTTACATCTAGTTGAAGTATCTTCCAATTCTTGGAAGAGGCAATACTAAGCAAAACCCTAATAGTAGGCATCTTTGCCACAGGAGAGAAGGTCTCCTCATAATCAATTCCCTGAGTTTGTGCAAAGCCTTTTGCTACAAGCCTTGCCTTATACCTGTTAATTGAACCATCAGAATTCTTCTTGAGTTTATAGACCCATCTTGAGCCTATTACCTTCATGGATGAAGTCTTGGGCACCAAATCCCAAGTGTTGTTTTCCTCAAGTGCTTCAATCTCTTCCTTCATTGCATGCTTCCATTCTGTTTTTGCTTTGGCCTCTTCAAATGATGATGGCTCCTCTTGGTTTATGTCCTGTGCTATGTAGATAGAATGTTTAGTTACTAATGAGGTGTCAAACCCATACCTTT
Organism: Ceratopteris richardii; assembly: GCA_020310875.1. Taxonomy (NCBI): domain Eukaryota; kingdom Viridiplantae; phylum Streptophyta; class Polypodiopsida; order Polypodiales; family Pteridaceae; genus Ceratopteris; species Ceratopteris richardii. The sequence continues at coordinate 164,917,191 of CM035417.1, read as the reverse complement.
CTGGTTTTTTCTTTTCCCTCATAGATCTTCTTAGGCCATGATGTGATGATTCTGCCTCATGTCCAAGTTCCTGCAATTTTGCTTTACCTTTAGACTTCCATGCTTTGATCTTTTCCATGTGAGATTCTTCATCATCCTCTAAGGTGTCTTGTTCTTCAATCTTCTGTTGTTCTCTACCAAGCTTTGGAAAATCTTCTTCAAGATTATATGGTAAATTGACCTTCCTGCATGAATCTTCATACCATGAATTGTTCTCATCAAAAACTACATCTCTGCTTACCAAGAATCCTTTGTTGGTAGGGTTGTATAACCTGTAGCCCTTTTGATTGTTGTCATATCCAATAAATACACACCTTTCTGCCTTTGGATCCATCTTGCCTCTAACCTGTGAAGGAACATGAGCAAAAGCAATACATCCAAAAATTTTACAATGATCTAAGCTTGGTCTTCTTCCATTCCAAGCCTCATATGGAGTCATCCCATCAAGGGATTTTGAAGGCAACCTGTTAAACAAGTAAGTGGCTGTAGATACAGCCTCAGCCCATAAGTAATTAGGTAAATGCTTTTCATTTAACATAGACCTTGCAGCTTCAACAATTGTCCTATTCCTCCTTTCTGCCACTCCATTTTGCTCAGGAGTGTACCTTGTAGTTACCTCTCTTTTGATTCCTCTTTCTTGAAGAAAAGAATCAAAATCATGGGAGAAGTATTCTCCCCCTCCATCTGACCTTAGCCTTTTTAGTGATTTACCTGTTTGATTCTCCACAAGAGCCAAATAACTTTTGAAACATGAAAAAACTTCATCTTTGTGTTTCATAAAGAATAGGATAGTCCATCTGCTGCAATCATCAATAAAGGAAACATAATACCTTGATCCAGATATTGAAGCTTCCTTGCTAGGTCCCCATACATCTGTATGAACCAACTCCAAGGGATCTCCATGCATATAACCTTTCTTCATGAATGGTAACCTGTGAGACTTTCCAAATTGACATGCGCACTACACTTATAAATCATATGTTGTTTTGACAAATTAGGAAGTCCAAGTTCACTTTGGTCCCTGCAGATTTGCTTTAATGACCTTTCACCAATATGTGCTAACCTTTTGTGCCATACTTCCAATTCTGTGAGTGTCTGACTACCATAATTAAAGAGAGCAATGTTTCTAGTGTCCTGTAATTCAAATGTGAACAATCTACCTGTCTTTTCACCTTTTGCAATTCTTCTGAATCCTTGACTTGGATCTTCAACAAATGCTCCTGCTTTTGTGAACCTGACTTGCAACCCTTTCTCTCCTATCTTCCCAACACTTATCAAATTCTTTGTAATGGTAGGGACATAGAGTACCTTACTGAGTACGTTGATGTTTTCATCGGGTGCTTTGACATTACCTATTTTCTCCACAGGATGTTTTGTATCATCTCCTGTTTGTACCTCATGCTTATTCCTTGGATCTTCTAAATCTGATAGGAGTGCCACATTTCCTGCCACATGATTTGAACAACCTGAATCTATGTAGAAAACATGCTCATCAGATTTACCTTGTGGCATAGCCATGTTCATGATCAATAATGAATCCTCTTTGTTTGAGTCTTCTGTGTAGTTATTGTAGTCTCTCCTTCCTTTGTAGCCTCCTTGATAGTTTGAATGATTGTAGTTGTTGTAGTTGCCATGGTAGTTGTTGAACCTTCCTCTTGAGTAGCCATAACTTCCTCTATTGTATCCTCTGCCTCTTTGATTCCTGGAATTCCTAAAGCAATTTTTAGTTGTATGATTAGTTAATCCACAAATAGAACATGAGTTGGATTCTTGGGATCTCCCCCTGCCTTGTCTACCTCCTCTTCCTCTACCTCTGCCATGTCTTCCTCTACCTGCATAGTTAGCTTGATATGTACCTGCTTCATCATCCACTTTCTTTGCCTTTCCTTTGTTATCTTTAGACTTGCTTTTATCCGTGTATAAAGCTGAAGATTGATTACCTTTAGAGCTTTCTCCATTTTTGATAAGCTTTGCCTCTTGAGTAAGTAGTTGTCCAATGAGTGTGTTGAAATCAGGTACATGCATGTCCATGTACAAATCCATAGCTGTGGTGAATGCTTCCCACTTCTCATCTGCCTTCAAGCCATTGATCACCTGCCTTACAATTTGCTCTTCATCTATTACCTCTCCAATGCTTCCCAACTGATCCGCTATGTCCTTGAGCTTTGTGACAAAATCAGTCAAATTTTGTTTGGGAGCCTTCTTGAGAGTTGTGAACTCCAGCCATAGTTGATGCTTCCTAGCTTTGGTACTTGAAGAAAAGAAAGCTTCAAGTGCATCCCACACTTCCTGAGATGTCTTACAACTTCTAATGTGAGGCAACAAAAAATCTGAGATAGAGTTGAGGAGATAAGACCTTGCAAGTGCATCCTTGGAGCACCATGTGCTCAATCTTTCTTGCTCTTCTTGTGTTGGTTGACTTTTGTTCCTGAAACTTGGCATAACTTCATCTCCAGCCACATAACCATATAAAATTCTACCTTGGAGATAAGCTTCCATTCTTAATGACCAAGCTGAGTAGTTACCTCTGTCCAATTTGTCAATTAATGAAGGAAATCCATCTGCCATGTTATCCAACCTTGCTCTGATACCACTGTGAAGAGATGGATATGTATGTGCTTGAAGATGAAGAGGTGTTGCAAAATCCTTGATCTACACCAGCCAATTGAACTCCAGGAGTATATGGTGGGCCCTTTTAGCTTGCCAATGGATGTATTAGACACCCTATGTACCTTGGAAGATCACTCTCAAAAAGATAGATCAAAACAGATAAGTTGGAGTTAGCTCAGAGGTGAAAACTTGCTATTCTTGGTTCATACACCTGTCCAGTGTTTTACATAATTCTCTGAGCACAGCAGCAATTAGCTTAATTCCTCTTGGGGAAGTCTAGGTAACTTAAAGAGCTAACTTTCAAGAGTAATCTCATCAAAATAAATGAACCACACACTGAGAATGAGTTTTAACAAGTGATGACATCATCCCGATTTTCACGGGCTGCTATTGAAATAGACCAGTGAGCAGAAAAATCAACATAACTCAAAATTTAGAAATCCAATGATTATCAAAATTTGTATGGTTATACTAGACAGTAAGTTAAATCCAAAAAGTTTTAAATCACTGAATTTGGATAAGTAACCACTACGAAATGGCTCTGACAAGATGAGTGAAAAAGTCGGGTACCTGACAGAGAAGTGAAGATGAACAGACCCTGTTGACTTCCAATGATCATAACTGAAGATTGCAACATCCAAATGACATGAAAATTTGTGAGCATATAGTAGACTTATAGAGATAACTTTACCAAGTTAAGTCACTGAAAATGATGCACCAAGCTCAGAGAAAACATCTCTGCAAGTTGACTGAGAAAACTGAGAGTAATGGCAGTGAGTAGTACACTTCACAAGAACATGGAAAGATGAAACCAAATAATCATGAAAATGAAAGTATATTGCTTGTACAATACAATGACTTACTGATACATATGTGTGCCTTGTAATCACACCTTGATATGGCATAAAGCTCAGCTCTTGGAGGTCTTCACATAGGTCTCTCTAACCACGACTAAAACTGCCATCTATTTATAGTTGAGTTTGGGAGGCTAACTTCCCTCAATCACTCTCCAATCAATCAATGATTGATTTGATTCTCTACCTACCACAAATCACGAATTCATGGCTCCTCTTTCCATTCTTGATCAAGTGGACTAAACCACTTAAGATTCTCTTACTTTTACATTAAGTAAACTCTTCAAAAGTTACAAGAGGTAGTTCACAAGTGAACTTTACATAGTCTTCATTTTAAGGCTTCTTTTATGACTTTGTGGGACTCAAGCCAATACTTAGGCTTGTCATAGACTTGCTCCAACAATCAATACAGTAGTCTACATCCTCAATCAAAGCTAACAAGAGCACTGAAAGGGATGACTCCTCAAGAAGCATATTCTGGTAAAAAGCCTTCAGTTTTGCATTTCAGAATTTTTGGTTGTTTCTGTTATGCACATATTTCCTCATTCAACAAGATCAAAGTTGGATTCGAAAAGCAAAAAGTGTGTCTTCCTAGGATATAGTGAAGATTCTAAAGCATACAGGTTGTGGGATCCTGAGGCAATGAACCAAAAGCACTGGGGCTGCAAAAGGAAAAGAACTCAATTTGGTGAGTCCATCGAGATATTCCTCGATCATACAATGTACTTTTGCCTCCTCTTGCAAACTCATTTGATACAATTGTCTCGCCAATGGATGAGCTCCTGGTACTAGCTCAATCCTATGCTCCACTTTCCTGTGAGGCAGAAGACTTGAAGGCAACTTTGAAAGAAAGAAGTGTTGAAACTGACTTTTCATTCTAGAAGCTAGTTGAGCTTCCAAACTAGTTTGAATCTGTAAAATTAACAAATCTTTATGCTCAAACTATAAGAATAAAGATACTTAAACTCTGATTTTACTATCAAAGAGGTAGACATTCCTCTATACTTCCGAACCTCATGCTCTCCATGGATGATGATGCAGACACCATTATGATTAAATTGATATATGTGAGTCCAAAAATTTATAATCAGGTTCTTGCTTGCATGCCTCTATTTGTTGAGAATGAGATCAAATCTAGCAAACTTGGTGATCCGGAAATCTAGATCATCTTTATAAGGCTGAATATGGACTCATAATCTAAAAACTCACTAATCCAAAGTCTTTGATCCCTTCCCATCTGCCAATTCTACTCTGTAGATGTATTCAGATGGACTAGTCTTCAGCTTTAGATTCTTCACTAGGGAAGAGTTAATAACATTATGCATCGAACCTATGTCAAAAAAAACTTTAACAAGATCACCATTAAACCCCCTAGTCATGACAACTAGCTCAGTGTTTGGAAGCTAATACCCTTTCTCAGCAACTAGGGATAACACCACATCTCAAACATTCTTCACCTTCTTAGTGACTGTTATGCTTAAGATGGATTGTCTGTCCTGAGATGGAGGATCGATCTGAGTGTTTGTAGCTAAAAGGTCAAAATCGGCAGGACATGATGGACTGGATGCCGAGGAGTTTTGCCTCTCCACCACCATCACTACAGATAACTTCTTCTTCTTCTTCTTCTTCTTCTTCTTCTTCTTCTTCTTCTTCTTCTTCTTCTTCTTCTTCTTCTTCTTCTTCTTCTTAGGACACATCCTTTGAGCATGCCGACCTAGTCATTCATAACAGAGACCCTCACACTGATCCTTTTCTTTATGTTGCTACATCAAACTAGATTGTTGAAAAGATCTATCTACTATGGAAGCTTTTAGTTTTCTCTTGCCACAACTTGAAGTCTGAATGACATTCATCTCTCTATTAGATGTTGGAACTGAAGCATTGTTTTGTCCTAAAGGTTGCAATCAAGAGCGTTGCCCATCCTCCAACTCTAAGGAAATTCCTACTACCTGAATTAAGGTGTAGCAGAAACTCCTTGCCTAGAAGCAGATGCAATGTCTCTCTAAGGTGAAGCACAAACTTATGCATTTAAAGAAACTCACGCACCTCATGTAGTATCTTCAATAGAATTTCTATATACTTATCTGCATATTCCTGCACTATAAGCTATCTTTGATACAAGAAGAATCAGACATCTAAAGCCCTGGCACATTCATCTATAGGAATAAAATTATTATAAAATATGAACTTGAAATCTTCCCAACTAGCGGATTCTATCTTGTCTTGCTCAATTTTCCTCCACCATCGATGGGCAACATCCATCAAACTCTAAGTGGCATGCTAGATCTTCTATTTCTCATCATCGATATTGCAAAGTCAGAAGCATTGCTCCCAATTTTTAATCCACTGCTCTACCACATCCTCCATCCTGATGCTAACCTGTCCCTGATATTTTTTTGGATCCAAGTCCTTCACTAGCCACTGAACATCTCTACTAACAGACACCCCCACATCTATAAGTGGTATCTATGATCTAGATGGTTCAATAGTTGGAGCTTGTTAGAAAAAAAAAACAAACCTCACTTGATCCCCATGTCCTATACAAGTTTACATGATAAGTATACAAGTTATGGCAAATCCTAAAATACATCTAATGATAAGCGCCATGAACAAGCTATACAAGCTTATACATTTTCGAAAATGAATATAAATGAGCTTATACAAACTACCAGTCTAAGAAAAGCTAAATCCAAGCAATTTACCCTAAAATGTTACAATTTAATGTCTTCGATGGCTTCCAATAACTTTTCATGTTATGAAATGTTTTACCGACAAACCAACTAGAGATTTAGAAGTACCTAAGCATCTCTAAAAATAATGATTTTCTGTATCCAAATATCCCTAGCCGTTTTACTTCATCTCAAAGTGGAATAATTTCAATTGGATCTATGGACATGCATTTATGGCATAAAATTTACAAATCGATACCTATCTGTAGGAGTTCCTAGGAGTGATACATACCTCCCAAGAACCACTCAATAGACTGATCATATGACCTCCAAATTTAATGCAATTGGGCTCCTTTACAATCATGAGTAAGGATCTATAAGTATACCAAGTTTCATTGCAAGAACATTCTCTATATGAGAGAAATATTCAAAATAGTGTCTGGAATACCAACACATTTTCCATGACTCAAAAAATAGATGAGAGGAAAAATTGCATTCAGGAACTCCTGAAATGAGCTTCAAATCACTTACAATTGGGTACGCAACAAGATAAACTAGTTGGAAAACAATTACAAAAGGACTTATTCTGATTGGAAACTCCCAAAAAAAGCAATGGCATAATCACCAGACCTCTGTGCACTTCTCTAGTGAGTCCTCATGAGAGCTATGAGAGAACTAAATTAGACACTATAACCCCTACAACGTATCCATATCATATGCAATTTACACATATGCATGGTAACACTATGTCCAAATTCATAAAAAAGAAAATCATATCAAATATCCATGGTTCCAAGGTGATCCATATCTTTTATCACTCTGGTCCACCTTCAAATTAAGAACATCTAGATTAGTCATTTCCAAATAAGGGACTCGTTAGCTCGGTGTTGGATTTGATCTTTGCATGACATGGAGACTACCCTATGCCTTGCCAAAAGAGGTGCAAAGGATAAGCTAGGAGGGAAGAGTGAAGATCTATGCCTAACTCTTAGGTCTAGAAAAATAGATTAAAAGACAAGGTAATGTTGAAATCCATTTAGAGCTCATAAAAATAAGAAGAAATTTTAGATATGAAGAAGATTTGTACTATCACCAGCTCCAATTGTTCATTAAAGAGTGATAGGCAAGGAAATTTGATGGTGCAAACAAAGAAATCTCCAATCTTCTTTACAAAACGTAAATCAAAGAGCATGATGACTGCACTGTGAAACATTTTGAATATTTGATTGGAATTAACTACACTATTCCTTGAATTCGGAGGTGTATGTTGTGGGTTCTAGGGTTAAAAGACCCAAAGTTCAAATAAGCATTGCTAGGTAGCTTGGAAAATCGAAAAGCTTATAAGAACAATTGAATGCATTGAGCCATTGCCTATCGGGAGAAACCCAAGTGTGGGCGGCCTTAGTAATTCATTTTTTGTTTCCTTCAAAGGCATGATAGTGGATCCCCTCCTCAAAGTTTGGCAAGAGCCAGTGAGGTCTCATGCCCTCCCAAAGTGCCTCAATGTAGGTGACATTAAACTCATTCATAAAAAGGATACTCATGGTTTGATTAGCAATTAGGAACCAGTCATAGTGCTTCAAAGAGGTTATAAGATAATTGATAAAGCCATCACAAAACAAATAAAGAATTGGCTCAAGCACTAGTTACATAAAAAGAAAAACAAAGGCTTCCTCAAAGGGAGATATATTTAGGAAGCCATGGAATATGATAAAGAGAAGATTCAGGATTTTAAATTTTTGAAGATTGATCTAGATAAAGCTTGCAATAGAATGGACTGGGACTACATCCTCGCATCCGTTATGGGATATCCTTTGACTAGAATGGTTAGTAGATTTGTCAAAGAAGTAGAATCGTACATTAATGAGCAATGGGGTTTCATATTTTTCCAAGCTTTCCAAACATAGGTTACTAGACCCAAGCCATCAAGATCGCTAACATCATCAAGAACAACTTTCAACAAAAACGTTTCATGAGGACGTGGTTTCATTATTTAGATGAAATTTCGAACCATATTGTTTGGGAGTTTTGAAGATGAGCTTTGACCAAGATTCATTTTTATTAGTACATACCTTGAACATCCACTTGGCTACTAGTTTGTCAATTACGACAAAGAATCAGGAATTCTTGATCTCCTTCAAGCCTTCATGCTAATGCAAACATCCAACTTGATTTTAGGAACCCCTTTTCTATATTGGCCCCTAGTACAAATGAATTTTGTGTAGGGTCCTTTTAACCCAAGCAGTTATTTGAGAATCGACAGCCAATATAAGGAAGTAGATGATGGAAGTGATAAAAAAACATGTTGATTACCATACCCTTCCCCCCATGTTCAATTGCATACTCTTATAGAATATTCAATCTTGAATTGAAACTTGTTTAGGTCCCAAGCACAACATTAGCTCATCATGCCCCCGATCCCTTCAAGATGCGAAGCAATATACGGAGTCATTTCCCACCACTAGATTGATTGATTCCTGCAGAGGCACTAGGGAACTATACCAATCCTTTTTACTGGTCATATGGCATTAAGCTCCACTATCTAAAATCCATGGTTCATCAGCACGAGCTTGAGGAGATGAGTATACCTCTTCAATAGCTACCCATAGTTCTAGCTTTGTGTTGTTTGCAGACTCTTTGTTCTTCCACGATTATTTTACAATCCCATTCCATTCATCAGCTTGCTTCTTTCTGCAATCCTTGATGGCATGGCCTTTCTTTTCACAATAGAAGCAGCTTCCTGTGAACTTTTCTTTGGCTTCTTCTTTGATCCATTTGAAGATCCTTTACCTGTTGCATTTGCTGAGAATGCAGCATCACTTGTACTTTGCCAATTCTTCAACGACATGTCCTCTTCTAAAAGCATAGCACAAAACTCTTCAAATGTAAGGGGAGTTGGTCTTACCTGAGTGTTAAGGGTTGTTACTAATACATCATACTTTGCTACAAGAGCACACACACATCTTTGAGCGAGCTCTTCTGGTGTTATAACAACACCAACTGTAGCCAATTGATATTGAAGATGTTTTATCTGTTTGATAAAATCTAGGCTTTTCAGAATTAGAATGCTTTTCATTTGCCAATTGATTTTCTAAATTTTATATCCTAGTGTGGTGCTTGGTCGGATATTGACAAGCCAATATGCCCCAAGCCTCATGTGCTTTAGTAGTATGTTGAACTAAAGTAAGCAAATAATCACTTACACTAGTGAATTTGCACATAATGAATCAGCATTCTGCCTCTTCCAAGCTCGTAGAAGATCTGGATCTGGCTGAATCATCAATCTTGAATTTGCTGGATCTTCAATTGGTATAGGCTCTGGATCCAATCCCATCGGTCCCATGACAGTGTCAAGTAATTCATAGGAGTCCAAAATTGCAAAAATTTTGAACTTCTAGAGTGTATACTTGATTCCATCCAGCTTCCCTTCAATGAATGCAGGTGGGCGAACTCGAATAGGTGCAACATTAACATTGCTGAAGCACCAAGACCAGTGTTTGATGATGAAGCTATCATTTAATCTCTCGAATAATCTAATGATATTATAGTCTGCTAGTAGGCTAAAATAGTGATACTTCTCAAGCTATTCGAACCTTACGGATTTGATACCATGTAAGACAATAGTTATGCAATACAACATAGGAGTAGTAGCAGAGCAGATATCAGATATAGGAGAATCTCAACAATTTTCTACTAACAGCACGTACAAAGATGATGGCGTTGTCCACCCATGCACTCCCAAGGTAGAGCTTAAATGGTGATCTAGACAACTCTAGATAGGGAGATACAAGCTAGAGGTATGCTGGCTCAATTCAATATCTCAGGTAGTGCAGAAGTCATGCATATATAGGATCATGGGTGGCCTTCTGTGGACGGCTATACATGGGCAATAGAGCATGAGCGACCACTGCCCGTATAATTGACATACACAGCTTTGGCCGGTTGAACCGACCTAACAAATATAAATGATTTCTAACTCCGATAGGGAATATCCCATGGAATATTCCCTTTATCATCGTGTTGGGGATGCTACCCACGGACCCCCACCAGGGGGCCCGCTGGCCCCTTGGGACCCCCCAACCAGGGCTGCTCACCGATGTCCCGGATCCCACAATTGGGGACCCTTGGTAACTCCCTTTCCTTACAATACCTTACATGGTCCAATATGACCTTCATCCAACATGCAAGTTGGGATTCCCATCAATTGGGTAATGCACGCTTGGATTCTCCTCATAATGGGGGCCTTACAAAATGTGCATACAATCATGAGGGGTAGATATTGATCATATACTAACATTTCCTTGTGTTTGATCTTGAAACCTTGTAGTAGGGGAAAATTTTTCTTCACCATAAATGCCATGCTTTTGCTTATAACCCTTACCTACAAGTCTTGCTTTGCACTTCTCCAAACTACGATCTGATTTGTTCTTGACTTTTTATAGCCACTTCACTCCAATAACCTTAATATTTGTAGGCTTTGGAACAAGTGTGCAAGTGTTTTTCTTTTAAATTGCATCCATCTCTATCTAATTAACTTCTTCCCACTCACATTGTCCTTGAGCTTCTTTGAAATTGCAAGGCTCTAGAATTTGTTGAAGTTTTTTCATAAGTGCATAATCAATATAATGGATTCGTACATGTTGCTACTTCTCTATAAGCCTTTGATATCTCCTAGGTTGGTGAGAAGTACATGCTTCTTATTCTTGCTTATAAATAAATGTGTCCCCATTTGAAGCATAGATGGGTTGACTCAAACTTGAACTTGGATCTTTGGTTGAGTACTTTGAAGTTTAATAAAAAATGACATCTTTTGAAATGGTGATGGAGTGGTTCTCAAGATTGTACAATCTATAAGCCTTAGAGTGTTAATTGTAGCTAATGAATAGAGGTTTCTTGGACTTATATTTCAATTTTTGTTGATATTCCTTGGGCACATGTATGAATGCATCATTTTCAAAACTATACATTATTTAACGTTAAGCTTGCATCCATACTAGGCTTCAAATGGAGTCTTTTTGTGTAATGCACTTATAAAGCCTCTATTGATCATGTGAACTATAGTGTGTACAACTTCTACCCAAAACTCAAATTGTAAAGCTTTGTTGTGAAGAATAGTGTGTGCCACTTCCATGAAGCTTTTGGATCTTTCTTTTAGATACTCCATTTTGGGATGGAGTATGAGGTTGAGTGACTTGCCTCTTCATGACTATTTTCTTTAAAGAAATTATTGAAGTCATGATTGTTGAATACACAACCTCCATCTCATCTAATGGTCTTGATTGAACTTGATGCTTCATTCTCAACTGAATAGATCCATTCTTGGAACTTAGAAAATGTATTTGACTTGGAATTTAGAAGGTTTACTTAGATATATCTTTTGATCATCTAGGATGAGAAAGAAATAGAATGATCCAGTTAGTGATGGGGCATTCATTGATCCACAAAGATCCATGTGGACGAGGGCTAGACGGTTCCTAGCTTAGTGGAAGTCTCTTCGGGAACGAGAACCCTGTGTTGCTTACCTTGAGTGAGAACTTTGCAGATATCATGGAGCTTCCCAATCTTGGATAAGCCTTAAACCAATTGAGATGTTGAAATCTTGGTTAAGTATGATGTGTGTCTTTATCTTTGTTGCCACAAACTAGAAAGTGACTCTTTAGAAAGAAATCATCAAAGCTTGTATAAGCTGTTTCCTTTAACTTTTAGGGATATGATATCCTTTGTACTAGGATCAATCACCTTCATGGATGTGTTGTTAAATAAAACTTGTTTGGGATTATCAGCGATTGCCTTGGTAGACAGGACGTTCATACACAAATTTGGTACAGAGAGTACATTTGATAAAGCCTTACACTCCCCTTGATGATTTGTATTTTGTACTTTTCCCTTCCCTTCTATTAGAGGACTCTTGTTATTGACTAAATAAACTTGAGGGATCATTCTCCAATGTGAGACAATCTTTTAGGCCAAAACTCTTGCTTTGATAGGTTTTGGGTATCATAGCTCAACAATGCTATGTTCTTAGTGTCTTGGCTATTCTTTTGAAACCTTGATATGGATCCTCTACATAGGCTCCATGCTTTGTGAACCTCATCTACAAACCTTTCTCCACAATTTTTCTTACACTTATTAGGAGTTTTAGTAATTTTAAGTACAGAGAGAACTCTACAAAAGAGATTCATATTATCATTGAAAGTCTTTACGTTCCCTAACTTCTCCACAAGGTGCCTTATGTCATCACTTATTTCAACCTCATGCTTATTCTTTGGATTTTCCAAGTCTAAATAATAGATACATTCCCTACTATATGATTTGAACATCCAGAGTGAATATAGAAAACATGCTCATCTCATTGGGCTTCCTTCATTGTCATATTCATAAGTGGTAGTGAATCGTCTTAGGATTGATAATCTATGTATTTGTTGTAATCTCTTCTTCCTTTGCATCTGATTTGGTAGCTATTGTTGTGGGTATTGTTATTATATGTATATGAATTGTTGTATCTACCTAGCTCCATATCCACCTCTACTGTATCCTCTTCCTCTATCGTTTGTTGGGTTCTTGAAACAATGCTCTATGATGTTGTTGGATAATCCTTAGATGGCATAAGGTGAGGATCTTTGAGATCTTCTCGTACCTTGTCTACATCTTCACAACCTCTTCCTCTTGAGCTTCTACATCTATCGGCAAAGTTAGCTTGGGAGTTGCTTCCTCCATCATCAAATTTTTTGCCTTTGGCTTTGTTATCTTTACCTTTGCTTTTATCTGTGTATGTTGGAGTTTGAGATCTATGGAAACATGTGGATAGCACAAGGAAGAAGATGACAAAGACGGTGAAGCTTGAAGCGCAACACAAAATACTGAATGTATTACCACTATAATGTACAAAGATAAGTGACATGTTAGGTCTATAAGCATATATACAAGCTGGGGGAAAAACCCTCCTAAAGAGGGAAAAAGTGCCCTAGTGATCCTAGTGTGTTCACATACATCATTACCTAAATATATCAACAAACCCCCTAGGAGTGATGCAGTGAAGAAGGAATTGGTACTCATGTATAAGGAAGTGCCAAGATATGTGGAATCAATCCAGAAAAGGAATTAAGCCCAAAGCTTTACAGAAAGCTTCAAACTTCCCCCTAGGCAGAGCCTTCATGAAAAGGTCTACAATGATCTCCTGTGTGGGCACATATGCGAAGATGACCTCTCCAGCAGAGCACCTCTCCCTTACATAAAGATAGTGCAACTCAATGTGCTTAATGCCAGCATGGAACAAAGGGTTCCTCGCAACTACCAAAGCGCTTTGTCTATTAGTGAAGATGGTGGTAGTAGAAGATTGACCAACACCCAAATCAGCAATAAGGCATCTGAGCCACACACACTCAACAGTCACCGTGAAAGCTTCCCTATACTCAGCCTCACAACAAGAAGTGGCCACAATAAGCTTCTTCTTCCTCAACCAAGATATGCATGAACTACCAAGCATGAAGCAAAAACCATTAGTGGACACACCCGTGTCATAGTAACCAGCCTAGTTAGAGTGAGAAAAAGCATGTACATCTGGCAGTAGTGATCCCCCCATGGGATAAAATAATCCAAGCAGCCTGGTGCCACTCAAGTAGTGAAAGATGAGCTTGAGCAACTACCAATGCTTGACACCTAGGCAATGCATAAACCTACACATGTGTGAGATAGAAAACTGAATATCAGGTCGAGTAATGCATAAGTAAATCAAGCATCCAACATCCTGTTGATTGAGAAGAGCATCAAATGCATCTCTATGAAGACTCAACCATAAACCTATCTCCATAGGAGTTGCAATGGGTTTACAATCTTCAAGGCCAAAATGTTGCAGTAATGTATCAATATAATTCGTTTGATAGAAAGCTATTCCACCATCAACTTGCATAAACTGAATGCTGATGCAAATGCCCCAAATCTAACATCTCAAATAAGCCATGCAAATCAGCCTTAAAATCATCAATATGCTTCTCATGAGAGCTAGTGAGGAGCATTCATCAACATAAACAACAATGATCAGACACACATCACTTGCACGCTTAACATATAAGGTGCTCTCAATTGGAGTGTTCTCAAAACCATGTGCAATTAGACAGGCATGTATCTTTTCATACCAAGCAGATGGTGCTTGCTTCAAATTATATAATGCCTTTTTCAACCTCCACACCTAGTTTTCATGCCCTTTCAACACAGAGCCATGGGGCTGAAAAAATACACTTCTTCATGCAAGTCACTATTCAAAAATGTATTTTTGATGTCCAACTCATGTAAATTCCAACCATGATGAGCCGCAAGTGTAGAGCCGCTACGAACAGTAGTCATTTGGCAAGTAGGAGCAAATGTCTCATCAAAATCAATGCCTTTTCTTGAGCATACCCCTTTGCAACAATCCTAGCCTTATACTTGTCAAATGATCGATCAGGTTTATGCTTCAGCTTGTATACCCACTTAGTGCCAATGGCCTTCTTGCTAAGAGGCAATTTACATAGAGAGAAGGTACCATGTTTCATGATAGCATCATATTTTGATTGCATAGAAACCATCCAATTTTCAAAATTTTGTGCTTCATCAAACAAAACATGTTCATTCTCATCATAGAGACTAGAGGTAGCCATAGCATAGCTATCTAATGCAAAAGAGGCACTATGAGAGCATGAACGAGTATGATATGACAGAGGTGCATCTAAATCGCTATCACCCAAAGTTTGCACCAGCCATTTTGACATAGTTTTTACCTCCTCAATATCAACTCTCTCATCAACAACTCGATCATGTATATCTGCATTAGAAATGGAATGATCTGCATCATCACATGAAACTTTTAAAGGTTGAGAAGTCGCCTCATTAGGAGCAGCACTAGACTTCCACCTATAATAAGAGGCAGCAAAGTATCATACATGTATTTGGAGATAACAAATGTCTTCTTAGTACATAAAAGTAATGGCTGAATAACATCTTCCACAAAAACAACATCACATCTAATTAGAATTAGGCACTAATGCATATGCTAGACAACCAAATGACTCTCCTCCCAACCACATGCTAGATTACCACCACCACATGCTAGAGAAATGACTCTCCTCCCAACCAAATGCCTCTATATATAGCTCTCTCTAGGAGACTGCCTTCTTGGGTAGGTGGATACTAACCATCCATGTGTAGGCCATGTAACTTCATGTGCGCCAAGTGTCATAGTTAACTTGAGTTGACTAAACTGGATGCTTCTAGAAGGCTCTAGATCTCTTTGGGCAAATACTCTCCCCATGTACCCCATGGGGATTGAGCCCAAGACCTCCTCCTTCACACCCATGAGACTTAACCACTAGGATAAGTGGGTCACTTTGGTTACAAGAGTAAATTACCTTCTAGTAAGTCTTGACTCAAGATCTTTGGTCATACACATGAGTGACCAAACGGTGTCCGATTTCAGATCTGTCTAAACCGGTCGGACCCTTGGATCCTAGAATTACTTTATTACATTCCCCCTTGGAAAAATATTTTCATCCTTGAAATAGAGCTATATATCTAGTGTAGGCAACCCCTGAGCCTCATGTTCTAAAACTGGAAGAACATGGTCCTGTTCTAGAATTGGAAGAACATGTTTCATCTCTGTGGTGGCATCCCTACCCAAATGATTCAAAACACTTTCTTGCTTTACACTTTGATACACTGGTCAAAGTACAAAGTAGTGAATGAATAATAAGGGTGGATCTAAAAATCATCCTTGGCCAGTTTACAGTTTTTAATAGGTGCGATCTGGGCATAAACATGTGAACTGGGTGGATTTTAATTACTAGTACATTTATGGGCATGGCTGGTGCATGGACTTAGTAACTAAGGTGGGATTCTTATCCCTTGCAAGAATTTGAGAACTCTTGATTCACTTGAATTTATTTTGGAGAACTTGAAGTTTTGGTTATCCCAAACATCTAACTTGGATGTTTGTACAATGGTTTAATCCTATCCAACACTTACTTGACTTTTTCACCCGGCTAGAGGACTACTTTGTCCTAATGAGTCTAAAAATCCTATGTAAATTGTAGGAGAAAGTTTACCATTTTCTTTGAGTCAACCATACTATAACTTGACCAATTCAAATTCAAAATGAAAATTTGTCCAACCGAGGACACTTTTCTCAAAGACTTTAGCTAAAAGTTCTTGGGAATTGTCAATCTTATGAGAAATTCCTAACTTCATTGTTCTAGAGTATACTGGACTCTAGGAAATCATTTATGATATAACTTGAAGAAAACTCAAATGAATAAGTGAATCTTGAACTTGTCATCTTTCGATGTTTGAAAAGGTTCTTGTACAGAACATCTATCTAGGATGTTTAATTTAGCTACCTAGTTCTATCCGGCTATCCCTTGACTTTTCTAAAAAGAATCAGATACCATATCTGATTCAAATCCAAAAGATTCAAAAAGCGGAAAGAAAGAAATAAAAATTTGTTCAACCAATTCGAACTTTGAAAATACTTTGAAAAATTTGTTCAACCAATTCAAGAAAATTCAGAGAAAATCCAAAACATCATCTAACCACAAGATACTAGAGTGGTAACCAACATGAGTGTGTCGACCCACTGAGGTTCTGTTGATGATTTTTGTATTCAAATAATGCTTCATTTGAGACTAAGCTCACGTCATATTCAGTCTTTCTAACTCCTTACCAGGAATGCAATTCTTGTGCATTTATTTTAGTCAAAAGAGTGAATTTACCAAGTTACACTAGGAACTTGGTGCTTGACTTAGTCAATCACATCCTTTGTTGAAAGGATCTTTTCAATGTAAAAATCCACTTCTTTATAAATTTATCAAATATTTTTGAATCAACAACACTTTAGCTTGAAGTGTCCTAGGAAGATCTTGGAAGTTACTTACTTGGCATCTTTTTATGTACTTGATCTTGAAGTATCTTGAGATCAAGCTTTTATCCTCCTTGAATTCAAACTTCTCCTTTGAAGTCTTTAATTCCCTTGAGGATGAAACCTAACTTCAAGATCCAATCTAGGACTAAAAGATAATTATCATCCACGGTCCGATGTCCCATACCATCGAGTATAAACTTTGGTGTCCCATACCACCCTATTTTATATTTACATTAATGTGTGGGTGATATTTATCCTAAAGTCTAGACATCTCTTGATAGAGTACCTTCTTGCTTCAATCCTTTACGAGAATTTTGAAGTTTCATGCATTATCTCTAACTATATTTTCTAGTTTTTGATCCTTCACATGATCGTTTCACGATCTTGTGATTTCCTTTGGCAACTTGAAAACCTTTTGATGCAACATGGATCCTTCTTTGGTAGGGTTTTCAAATAAAAACCAATCAGAATTCCAAGTACTTGCATTTTCACAGATTCAAGTTCAATTGATTGATTCTTGACCAATTTGTAGTGACAAGAGCTTTATACTTCTTGTGTTTAGATTTCTTTCTTACTCATGCTTTAGGTACCTATCGTGGCCATGACTTTACACGAATCACTCTACTGCATAATTCTACACATCTGCTCATGCTTTCTGGATTCATACTGTTAGCAGCCAGTGTGGATGGACTATTCTTTGTAATTTCCACTGTAATAATGGAGATGTCAAGAATTTTTGGAATAACGGAAGTTTAGAATGGTTTGAAGTTCATCCTTACCTTTTTCTTATGACCCCCAGAGACAAGTTACTATGGGTTCTTCTGGATTTCGGAATCGAGGATTATGGAAACATTGATATGCAGATTAGTAAAGGAAATAGATATACAGAATGGAGAATCTTTGTAACAATCAATGATAAATGAAGTTACTCCTCTATTTCTGAAACAGATGCCTTTGTTCTATGTACTTAATGATTTTAAATATTAAACTATGGAACAGAAACGCATGTTTACGAATACTATTATTCGTTTTTGAACCTAATACTTGGGTGATGTTAGTATTAAGGATGGGGTTCTAGTTAAGGAAGCGCTATCACAAGTTTCATGCCATTGCAGAGCGGAAGGGAGTATCACGCAACAAATTATCATCATGAACCTTCAGAGGAATTTGTTCAACAGATTGTAGAAGGTTTAAAGGATCTTCCTCTTTTGGAGGCAGTGAACATCTCAGAGGAATTGACATACTGGGTAGAACAAGGAGTAATCCCCCCTCGATTACTACAGGATTGGGTAGCTGAGTGGAAGGAGGAGAAGCTAGTGTAAACATCAGGGCATAGGGAAGGTGAAAAACGCAACCAGCAACACCTCCCACAAGAAGAAAAATACCTTGTGGAAGAAGGTTCCAATGGCGGATGTCATTCCCACCCCCTAGGCTTAGATCTAGCTCTCATTCCGGTGATGCAATCTGAATTGTGGGATTCAATGGCACAGTGACATCAACTGTCATGATTAAATTACACACACTTCTTCGATAAAGCAGGGGAAGATCCACATGTGCATATACGAATGTTTGAAAACCAGTATAATTGTAACCATAGGCATTTGTAGGATGATGATCATAAATTACAGGTATTTCAAGCCACCTTGGCTGGAAATGCAGTTAAATGGCTCATTCAGTTCCCTTCTTATCATTTTAGTACATACGATGCATTGAGAAAAGCATTCTTAGCACGATTTCGGACGGCCAAAAGTATTTTGGAATCATACACCACTCTACAATATATGGTCCACAAACGTTTTGTAGACCTCTACACAGAAGAATTTTGCTCTATTATGAGGTAGTTTTCGGCTGATAGCTGTCCCTCGGAAGAATTACATCTCGAATTTCTTGTGGATGGTTTACAACCACTAATAAAGGAAAAGATCTATGTCTTTACACTGGATGAGAGCCATACCCTGGATCAGGTTATTGAATTAGCCACTCTATGGACAGAAAAATGTGACTGGCAAATATGGGGATGGTCAAAAGTGAAATCGAAAGAAAACAACCCTCGAACTCGATTCAACAGCTGTACTACTTGCACTGTCGGAATCCAAGACATATCACAGCAGATTGTGCCCTAAATTAGGTATATTGTCCAATCTGCAACATGCATAATCACAGGTTGGATAACTTTAGATTCAATTCAAAGAGTACATTGGTAGCTTCTGCACAAGTCGAGACCCAGAAGTGGAAAGGGGATGTAAGAGATTTTCAACATTCTGTTTAGCCCGGACCGTGGCAAGATAGCCAAGATGTACGCAATACAGGAACCTCACCATATTCAGAACTACAAAAGAATGCGGACTCTAGAAGACATTACAGACAGAATTTTAATGATTTTGGTAAAGGAAGACGATTCCATCAGTCTGGTCCGAACAATTCTGGTAATTGTCCCATCCAGTGTCAGTTTTGTTTATAGTTTGGCCACCATAGGTGGGAATGCGAAGAAGCCAAAGAATATGATCAGAGGAAGCAGGAGGCAAAACTAAAAGCCCCCATGGCTAGTGTGGTGTCCATAGAATACGTTGAACCAAAAATTGTAGTCATCACTCACTCGTAGAATGAATATTCCACGTATTGGAATCCTGTATACCGATTCCGGAAAAACAGAAGCAACAGCTAAAAATAGTTATACGATGGGCTTAAGAGTACCCATCCCATTTTTTTAATCCAAAAATAATCCCTTTGGCAGTAGATGATCGAATTCAACAATCTTGGGGATGTCAAGCGGTGGAGTCTTCGAGCACTCCTGTTGCAGAGTCTTCTGACAATTCTCCACAAGTGGTGGACTCCAAAATTGCGGATTTTTATGAAAGGATACATAGTTAGAATAGAAATAGAATGCAGGTTAACTCTGATATACAGATAGATAACGACAAAACACCTGAAGCAAAAACTGGTGGATTATTGCAGGACTTAAATATGAAATTATCATTGGCAGCTTTGCTGGAGCTAGTGCCCACTTTTCGAAAGCAGTTATTACAACAACTACAGTCGACATACCATACAGTACAAACTCCGGACCGAACAGTCTCAATGGTAAAGGACACTCCAAAAAAGTTTGTAGACTATCTTGTACCTACCATTATAGTTTACCATCGTAATCGTGCCATTTTGAAGGTATTAATCGATGGAGGATCGAGTATTAACATAGCTTCTACAACAATATACAGGCAGATGGGGTGGCACCAGTTTGAGCGAGCTCCATTTTTTGTTCAAATGGCCGATCAATCTCGTGTTCAACCGGTAGGATTGATTAAGGATATTCCAATCCGGATTGCGCAGGTATTATTTAACATTACCTTTATCATCCTGGAATTAAAGGGGCAGAATTTAGATTACAATCTACTTCTGGGATGACCACGGCTTTGGAATGCCAAAGTTCGACAGAACTGAGATGAGAAAACTATCACTTTTTGAAAGGGACATTCCAAATTTACAGTTTTGTTGGATGACGAACAGTATTTCCTCCCACAATAGAAACCAATCTGGGTGGAACCACCCCATATGTTTGAAGGCTTAGAAGAGGATGAGGAAACTAAATTTTTGGAGGCTAATAAAGACTTGCTGTTTGTGGGAGTAGTCGATGTTAACTCAGTTTTTAGCATGGAAGTGGATAGTTTGACAACTGTAGTAGACCCTGAAGTGTTTGACAATACTAAGACTCAATTACCAGAATTTTCTCTAAAGGATCCTATGGATATGTGCAGCATTCGTGTTGAGGAAGATGCTCTAGAAGTGATCAATTTGCAAAGCGAGGAGGACCCGAAGCCAATTGGAATCTGTTCGGAATTAGCTCCAAAATCTCGATCCGTTCTGATTGCATTGTTAAAGCAGTATAGTGATGTGTTTGCCTAGTCATATTCGGATATGCAGGGACTGGATCGAAAATTATATCATCACCGTATTTTACTCAAACCGGATGCTACTCCCGTAATGCAGTAGCGATATCGGATGAATCCCCATTTCACAAAACAGGTTAAACTTGAATTGGATCACCTACTTAAGGTGGGTTATATTGTTCCTATCAAAAATCCAGAATGGGCATTGCCAATAGTGATCATTCTGAAGAAAAACAAACAACTGTGAATCTGTGTGGATTACTCAAAATTAATTGTTGCCACAGTTCCCGATTCATTTGCATTACCCTTTCTGGATAGTATGCTGGATAAAGTCGCAGGGCGGGAAATGTATTCTTTTTTGGATGGAGTCAGTGGCTATAATTAGGTGCGCATGGTTGAGGCAAATATACCTAAAACAACCTTTATTACCAATTGGGGCATCTTTGCACGTACAATCATGTGGTTCGGACTCTGAAATGCTCCAAGTACCTATTAGCATTGTATGTAGCAAATCTTCACACCATACTTAACATCTTTTATGTGTATATTCTTCGATGATTTCTGTGTCTTCGATCGGATGGTGTCACATTTGGAACATTTACGTTTATGTTTCGAATCTTGTTGAAATGTATGGCTATGCTTAAATCCTTTAAAGTCAACCTTCATGGTTAAATGTGGCAAATTGCTCGGACACACTATTTCGGAAAAAGGAATTGCGGTTGATCCGGATAAAGTTAAAGTTATCTGAGATACACTAGCTCCAAAGAGTCCAAAAGAGGTGCTTAGGTTTCTCAGGCAAATCCACTAGCATGGCAGACATTTAAGAGGATTCACACATATTGTTATCCTGCTCAATAAGTTAGCACATGTACCGCCGAAGGACTTTCTCTAGACTGATGAAGCATAGCTGGCATTTGAGCGATTCCAGAAAATGCTTGTGAGTGAGCCAATCTTAAAAGTTCTGCACTGGCAATTACCCTTTCATGTTTTCGTGGACGCCTCAGATCACGCAATCGACAGCGTTCTCATACAGAAGGAAGATCCGAAGTGGTTTCGTCCGGTGTACTATGCTAGTAGAAGACTTACATCCGTCGAGCAGAACTATTCAACTATGGAGCGTGAGTGCTAGGGTCTTATTTATTCTATTAAAAAGTTCCAACATTATCTCCTGAGCCGATCATTCACATTTCATGTGGACCAGAATGCTTTGCTTTACTTGGTGAAACAACAAAACTTAGTTGGACGTCTCGCTCGATGGGTGTTGCTATTACAGGAATTTGAATATAATGTGGTCCATTGCCCTAGAGCCAGTCATGCGATTGTAGATTTTCTATCAAGAATAGATCATGGTGAACCTCTGAATGGCATCAATGATGCTCTTCCAGATGCTGAAGTTTCTACAGTGGCCGAATAGGAAGATGTTCCGCAGGCTATTCCAACCTGGTATGAAGAAATGGTGAGCTTTCTTACAAATGGTGTCGCGCCATCTCATTTATGGTCGGCAGCTAGAAGAAACTTGGGTTATGCAGCTGGTGTTTTTCCATGATCATGGGGTAACTTTATCATAAAGACTTAACAGGTGTTTGGCTTCTTTGTGTACCCCGCACGAAGTATAGGCTGTTATTTTGGAAGCACATGTAGGTGATGCCAATGGAAATTTCGGTCATCTTATTACGGTTCCGAAAATTCAATAGTCTAGACTCTGGTGGCCCACTATGTATGCTGGCGTGCAAGCAGCGGTTCGGAATTGTGATCCTTTCAGCGAACCGATGAACCTAGGGATGCTCATCACTTTCCTCTCTAGCCTATTGTGCCATTGGAACCTTTTCAAAAATGAGGACTAGATTTCATTGGACCAATTAAAACCCCTGCAGCAAATACAGGTGCAGTTTATATTCTTACCTATATTGACTACTGCACTAGATGGGTGGAAGCGTGGGCTACTAAACAAGCCATGGCAGTCGTTGTGGCTAAGAAGCTCCAAAATGACATATTTCCTCAGTATGGTCTTCCGTTGGAATTAGTTCCTCAAGCTAATGGTTTAGCTGAAAGCACGAACAAGGTGCTGCTACAGATGCTCCAAAAAATGCTCTTGGATAATACTGATCAATGGAAGATTATTCTTCCCACGGTGCTCTGGGCCTATCGCACCTCTTACAAAGTTTCAGTGGGAAGCACACCCTTTAAGTTGTTGTTGAGGCTATTCTTCCATTTGAACTTGCAGTCCCAAGTTTCTGAATAGCAGTACAAAAGCGTTTAATACCCTACAAATATTTTGCATATTGCATTGATTAGCTGCGCCGGTTGGATGAAGTTCGTTATATGAGTTTTCTTTTGCTTCAGGAAGTACAACGGTGGTAGAAGCGTTGGCATGAGTGGAATTTGCGAACTTGGATTTTTTGCCCTGGAGATTTAGTTTTGTATTTTCATTCGAAGATGAAACGAAAGATGGGCAAGTTGAAATTATGGTGGACTTGTCCGTTCCGGATTCATGAAATGTGTGAACCGGGTACATTCCGACTTGCTACACTCATAGGAGAAGTTCTACCGACGATCGTCAATGGGTCTAAACTCCAGCCCTATCAATGCTCTTAATTAAAAAGAAATTGTATTTAAACATAAACTCTCATGATCAGGATCTCATGCACGATGTGCAGTAACTATTTTGCATGCAAGGTGCGCAGTAACTATTTTGCATATGAACCTACAACAATTATCAGGGTGGCTAGGATAGCATTTCAAATCGGGATGTGTTTCTTATTTTGAGAGCTAGTAATTAGTGTAGATTCAGAAGTTATGATTCCTTCATCACTCATCATGACAAAGACTTGCAATTTATTACACAGGAAGGTGGGGCATAAAAGGTTGCGAACTCTACCAAATTTGGCTTATTTGATGAGTTTGCGTGTAGAGCGAATACAGCGAGCAGAGCGAATACAGTGAGTATCATGAGTGAGAGCAACGAAACAGGCAAGTCATAAGATAGCAGTGACATTCTCTGATTTCCACCTTCTCTATATCCCAGAGAAGATCTCAGAGGAACAAAATGAGTGGTTTGAATGCAGAGGACTCTTGTAGTGTGCCATGATAGATTGGCAAACCATTAAGCCTCACCCTCAAGCAAGAGAGATAGCGATGGAGATCATCCGACAGGCAGAGGAAAACAACATTAACGTTCAAGACATGAGTATCCAAATAGGACAAGAAGAAGTATATTTAACTGTGGATTTGATCGTGGAGTGATTTCATGTGGCTAAGGAGGTTATCACGGCAAGCACAGAGGCTCTAGATGCTGCAAAAAACTGTGCATTGCTCGGCAAACCATACTCGGGTGAATACAGCTTTGTGCAATTGTCGAATGACAACCCACTGAAGTGGGAAATGTTACTAATGACCATAGTGATTAATTTGCAAGCTAAACACTATGGAGTATCCCAGCAACTCTTTGTGTTGGTGAAGGAAGCGACGAAGACACAAGTAAACTGGGCAGAAATTATATTTTGAAAATTAAAGAAAGAAGTCTGGAGATTATTCCAATGGACTACAAGGGCCCTCAACGCAGTATTGCACTCCAAAGTGGGAGTGATCTTCTTGTTACTTTTTTTGATTCTGGCGTACTTACCTCAAGAATACACAGTATGCTCGAGGAAAGTGTTTTTACAACTTTTGAAGAAACGAGCGGCAGAGTAGAGGTTGGGAGGTAACACTTCTCAAGATCAGGTGGATACTGAGATTGAAGAAGAGAAGGAATCTAGAAGGTGCCAGGTGGAAGAGAGGAAGGCCAAGGAAGAAGCGAAAAGGAAGGCCAGGGAAGAAGCCAAGAGGAAGGTCAACGAAGATGAGGAAGAGCCAGCACAGAATGAGGAAGAGGCACCGCCAAATGAGGAAGAGGTAGCACGAAAGGAGCCTGAAGAAGAACAGTCCCGGAAACAATAATAGGAACAAGGTGGATGTTCGGGTGAGACCTCCCGCAGAATACCCGTATTACATACATTTTTGGAATGTGGCCTAGTTGACAAATGGAAAACTTCCGAGGGTAGAGTGAAGTTACCTGCACTTAAATCCATAGATGTGATATACCCATGGATGTATAGTAAGGAGACTATTCAACCAGAATTACTTGGAGATTTGGCTCGTGGATTAGCCTAGAGTTCAGTAAAACTGGAGGATTTCTAGAATAAGTATAATGCCATGATATTGGAAAAGGACAACTGGGTTGCAGAAAAGGAGCAGATGGTAGCTCAGATCACTCAGCTGCAAGAAGAGATAGAAGCACTAAGAGCTGAGAACAGAGGCCATGATAGTCTTGTTGACGAACAGTTAGTCGAAGAGTTAAATGATACTTTGATAGAAAATAATACTCTGAAAGTTACTGTGGAGGAGAAAACCAAAATCATAGCTCGATTACAAGCAGAAATCGGTCAAGTGCAGAAATCAAATGAGAAGTTAAAGAAAGGTAATAAAGAGTTTAATACGAAGTTGTAGAAAGTTGAGCAAGAAGCACAAAGATTAAAAACCAAGGTTAAAGTTCAGAGTGGCGAACTGAAAAGACAAAGTTTTTCGACTACAGAAGTGGAGGAAAGATTGGCGGTCCGGAATTCAGAGTTTACAGTGTTGGAAGAGAGGTTACAAACAGCTCAAGAGACTCTGGATACAGTACAAGCCCAAGTTATGGGAATTGTCAAATTAGAAAAGCAGGTAGCACAATGAAGCAACACTGTGCGGATGCCAACCTCATGTTGGCAAATAAAGAAGTGGAGGTGGACAAACTCCAGAAGGACGCAAAAATTTTGGAAATTTCTTGTCAAGCTAGAGTAGAAGAAGCAACGAAGGATACTGCGGAGATTCAAACTAAACTAATGGAGGCTACTTTAGCTTTTGATAAATGGATAGAAGGATTTCAACAAAAAATTCCAAAATTAGAAGTTGCCACAGTTAGTTATAAAAGCCTTAGTGAACAAGCCTTAGAACCTAAGTAGTTTTTTGAAGCAAAAATGCTCTTAGCTGAAGAAAATCTTAGGGATATGTTCAATGAATTATGTTATGATATAGAGAGAATAATGTTTCCAGAATTATTATGATGATATGTAAATTCTGTGTAATTTTGTACTTAGTGGATTCGGATCCACCGTGCGTTCCAATGTTAGTAGCCAGTGTGGATGGACTATTCTTTGTAATTTCCACTTTGTAATAATGGAGATGTCAAGAGTTTCTGGAAAAACAGAGGTTTGGAACGGTGTGAAGTTTATCCTTACCTTTTTCTTACGACCCGCAGAGACAAGTGGGTTCTTCTAGATTTCAGAATCGACGATTAAGGAAACATTGATGCGTAGAGTAGTGAAGGAAATAGATATACAGAATGGAGAATCTTTGTAACAATCAATGATATAATGAAGTTACTCCTCTATTTTTGAAAGAGATGCCTTTGTTCTGTGTAGTTAATAATTTCAAACAGTTTCTAATTTTGTTATCTGCGCTAAATCATATTAAAGTATGGAACAAAAACACATGTTTATGAATAGTAATATTCGTGAATCCCCATTCTCGAACGTAATACTTGGGTGTTGTTAGTATTAAGGCAAAGAGTGATCAAACAGTACCAAAATTCCTTTAAGGATAGGCAAACATTATGTGTTACCTTCCATAGACCTAAGTACCGTCTTTATAGTTGCAGACTACATTCTTGGAATTCCTTCACTCTGTTCAGACTTGCAACATCTTACTCTTTTCACAATTTTCCATTGGATAAAATGGAACTTGAGTGAATAATTCCCAAAATGAATTTTATTGCCAATACTTGGGCAATCTATAAAGTAGTTCCAATCACACGTTCTTGGACAATCATGGCCAAGCTTGATCAAGTCTGGCTGACCTTGCAACTAAAATAAAGACTTAGTCTTTATCTTTAAGATCTCCTGATAAAGCTTCTTTGCTAGCCTTCAAGATTTTAGAGATCTTTCCCTCAACTTAAGTCCAAGCATAAACTGATGCTTCTCAGATTCCAAAGCTATTAATCTTTGATATACCTTTAGGTTATATCACTATTTGGACTTAAGTACCCATACCAAAGATTTGAGAACTGATGCGGACTACTTGCTGTAAAACTTACTTGAAAGATTCCAGTCTCACATCTAAGGAGATTTTTCTTTCAAGAACTTTAGATTCCTGTCAAGGAATCAAGTAATACTAAGCCAATGATTCATCTTGGAATCTTTTGCTTTACTAAAATGATCTTCAAAAGAAACTCTTGACGTTTGGACAAGGCCAAGACTTAAAGCTTTATTGCTTGCCCAAAAGATATTCCTTTCTTTAACCAATGAAATAGGTAACCAAACTATTTCATTTTATTGGTTTATCTTTAGGAAATAGCTTGATTCCCTAAGGACTACATTGACATATCTTTTGGGAAATATCTTGATTCCCAAAGATTTCTTTGACTTGGGTTTTTTCTTTAAGCCCTAATTAGCTTAAATAAAACCGAGCGTACTTTTCTCATTCTTAGAAAAGTGCTTAATAAAGTTTCCATGCTTTTTGAAAACTCTGCATCTTGACTAGAGATGCAGTCATGGAACCTAGCATCCAACTATTGAACACTAAATTTCAAAAGATGCTAAAGTTTATTCACCTCTTTGAGGTTCATCATGTCAGGATGAAAAGAAAAAAACTTCAATAGTTTCATGATTTTTTTTTCAAATTTGGAACATATCAACTATCCTTTGAACTTGAAAGTTCAATTGATTTAAGTTCCAATTGATTTTATTTGATTGTTATCACACCTTGGGATAGAATTAGATAAAACTTCCAAAGAAACTTCATCAATCCTACTTAAATGCATGATTTTTCAAATCCAAGCTAACGACTACATCTAAGCTTGTCGTTAGGATTTTCTAAGTTTTCTTAAACTTAGAGTCATCATGGATATTGTCAAGCAGTCTTATTTTATAGAATCAGATAAAATTTCAAGAGGAAACTTCATGAATCCTACTTGAATGCATGATTTTTCAAATCCAAGCTAACGACTACATCTAAGCTTGTCGTTAGGATTTTCTAAGTTTTCCTAAACTTAGAGTCATCATGGACATTGTCAAGCAGTCTTATTTTATAGAATGAAATAAAATTTCCAAAGGAAACTTCGTGAATCCTACTTGAATGCATGATTTTTCAAATCCAAGCTAATGACTACATCTAAGCTTGTTGTTAGGATTTTCTAAGTTTTCCTAAACTTAGAGTCATCATGGAAATTATCAAGCAGTCCTATTTTCTTGCCATTCCAATGAGTAAGAAAATTGAATACTTGTCTTTTGAAAGGCTTACTTCTCCTAATCAAGACTCCTAATTTGTGATACCTAAGTATCACGCCTGGGAAAACAAACTAGCTACTTGAGTTGCATGGCAGCCAAGAGCTTTACAACTACCTAGTTTGCTACTTTCCCTAGCTATCTAAGTCGAGTTAGAAAAAAGAGGTAACAAAAGTATAAGTATTCAACTACTTAACAAACAATCATGCATATGTAAATGCATGTTCTTGCATGCAAATGCATGTGAGTACATGCACATGTTAGCATTCTCCTTTCATGCACTAAACATAAATCAAGCAATTCTTGAGCTTGAAAATGCATGTTCCCAATCATACATGCACAAACATTCTACTTGCTAGCTTTTTAAAAAGATATAACCGTTCATGTGCATAAACTTGAGCATTACCTATCTTTTCAAGCAAGCAAAAAATGTGTTTTGTGCATGAAAACATTCTTTCAAAAGGAGAAATGCACCAACTTTCTTTCATAGATGCATAACTATGCATGGTATGTATTTTCATACTTCAATGCTCTCCTATTTTGCTTTCATTAAATTGCATACAATGCTTTCAATATTAAAGATTCCTTCCCTACTTCAATGATAATAGCAATGCATTCCATATGAAAGCATAGAGCAAAGCAAATATTGAACTGAAAACATAAACTTGGAAAATATGTATCTTGCAATTAAGCTACATCCTTCCATTGATCTTCAAAAAGAGCCATTCTCTATCCTTTGGTCCATGAGAAAAACTACATACTCCTTCTTGAGGACCGTTGCTTCTTCTTGTCCTCTTCTTTGAAGGAGTTAAGACTTCACGCTTATCTTAGCCCATCTTGTGTTCTTAGCCCATCCTGTGTCGATGTTGGAGGATGCTTCACTTGAACTAGGCTTAGGATGAAGCAAAGAGCTCAAAAGGGAAAAACTTCTTTTGGGACCAATTCAACAAGGAATAATCGGCTTTCTCAAAAATAGGGTTTGAATGAAGGCTTTAGCAAATATGATATGCTAGAATTACACAAAAAATAAAAAAGCATATACAATAATCCACATGCCCTCACTAGCGTAGCAGTCGAGGCACGATTGTCAATGTTTTGTGGTTCCAAGTTTGATTCTTCGAGCCAACATTCTCTGGAAACGGTATTTTGTTTTTGCTACCCAGAATAATAAGATATTAAAAACAAGAGCATGTTTTTGGAATAGAACGATGATGGGTTCTTTGGTTATAGCAGAGCATTTCTTACTACTGCACAGGAGATCGAATTCCGTGCTCTCCATCTGGGCATCTTGAGAAGTACTCACAATTTTTGTTTTTTGAATTCTTGGTGCTTCTATCATAGAGGACTTCAATTCTTCAAATTGGTGTTATGGTATAGCTCAACATCCATTCGGCTACAGATTCTGAGTTTGACTCCTCTCCATTGTAATTCTTCAAGTTGGCGTTATGGTATAGCTCATCATTTGTTCGGCTACAGATTCTAAGTTCGACTCCTCTCCATTGTAGCTTTGCTATTCAAAATAGTTTTTCGTTTATCTGTTTAAGAATATTAACAAGAGAGATAACACTCCACCTTTTCCTTGTGATGCACACGTGCTTACAAATAGGTGCAGAGATCGATTCTTCTCTACATCCGTATAATCTACTTATAATCTATCTTGTTGCAGATAATGCATCATATCACAACCATCAAGCCCGGTTGTGTGGTATAAAAGAAACCACCTTTACCCAAGATGTCGTGGGATCAAGCCCTTTCAGTGGTTTGAATATGGATCCCAAAACAAAGCTCCTTCTTGGCTAGAGGATGCAGGGGGATTACTAAGGTATGTGGTTTGAATCCCACCTTGCGTCTGCCTAAGATAGACCATATTTTTTATTCGTTTTGAAAAGCTTTTGTGGTTGATCTTGTGGATAGAGCAAGCGCTCCGGCTGTAAAGAACTTGTGTCCAAATGTGTGATCATCACCAACAAGTTGATCTTCTAGATAGAGCAAGAACTCCGGCTACAAACAACTCGCATTCGATCCCCCATCTGGTTTCCAGAGTTGCAAACATATCCTGTTATGAAATTTTGAATAAACAAATTCATCAATCGAGATTCCTTCTTGGTTAGAAGAAATGAAGGGCTTCAATAGGTTGGGTATTCAAATCCTACACGTAACAAGTGAATTGCATCCTTTTGCCAAACTCATCAATTTGGGAGTGAAAAAATACACAACCAAAAAATTCGAGAAAAAGATCAGCGAGAAGGAAGATAGCACATAAAGAGGATGATGGCCAATAGCTTGAAGGTCACCATGAGAGCTCATGAGGAAGATGATGAGCTATCAAAGGTCTCCATAGGAGCTCAACCTTGAGCTCTGATACCAATGCAAGATTACGACCACCACATGCTAGAGAGATGACTCTCCTCCCAACCAAATGCCTCTATATATAGCTCTTTCGAAGGGACTACCTTCTTGGGTAGGTGGATACTAACCATCCATGTGTTGGCCATGTAACTACATGTGCACCAAGTCTCCCATTTTACTTGAGTTAACTCAAGTGGATGCTTTTAGAAGGCTCTAGATCTCTTTGGGCAAAATACTCTCCCCATGTATCCCATGGGGATTGAACCCAAGACCTCCTCCTTCACACCCATGAGACTTGACCACTAGGATAAGTGGGTCACTTTGGTTACAAGGCTAAATGACCTTCTAGTAAGTCTAGACTCGATATCTTTGGTCATACATACGAGTGACCAAATGGTGTCGAATTTCAGATCTATCTGAACAGATCGGACCCTTGGATCATAGACTTACTTTATTATGAGCAACACATGGCTTGCAACCATTCCAAGCATCATATGGAGTGAAAGACTGTAGTGCTTTACTGTTAAGTACATATGCTACACACATGATAGCCTCAAGCCAAAAACTATGTGGTAAAGTCTGACTCTTAACCATACACCTCATCATCTCCATGACTGACATGTTCTTCCATTTAGCAACTCCATTCTATTGAGGTGTATAGGGCACTGTACACTGATGTTTTATCCCATATTTAGCCGGAAATGCATTAAAGTAAAAAAACATATATCCCCCGATCAAAATGAAGGGTGCCCATTTTACATGCTGATATATTTTCAGCCAAAACCAAAAAGTATTTGACACACGTAAACACTTCCGACTTTGCTTTCAATGGGTATACCCATGCATGCATGAACAATCATCAATGAAATTCACAAAGTAAAGATAGTTTCCAAAAGAGGGCATCTGGATAGAACCATAAACATCACTTTGAACAAGCTACAATTTCTGAGTCGCTCCAATTGAACCATCTTTTGGGAATGAGGAATATTGCATTTTATCCAAAATACAGCCCTCACAAAGGTGTTTACCATGAGCCTCAAGTTTGGTCAGAGAGTACACCATTTCAAATTTCTATAGGCGTAGTAGACTAGCAAAATTTAGATGACCAAAGCATGCATGCCAAAGCTTTGCATCTGACATATCCTAAGAATCATGTATTGCACATGTTGAATCATTCATAAATTTTTCATAGTCTATGATCTTATAGAGCCCATGACATAAAATGTCAGAAGCAATAATGACATCACCATTTGATAGATCATGAACCGTACATCTTTCATTCACAAATTTCACATCCAAGCCAATCTTGGCTAAAGTTGAAATTGATAATAGATTCTTATTGATCCTAGGCACAAATGAAGCATTTGACAATGTAAAAGAACTACCATTAGCACTAGTCAAAATGATCTTACCAACTCCCATAATATGATACGAGGAGTTGTTGGCACATATGATAGTATTCCCTATAGGGGCTATTGGAGATAGATGTCTGCGGAAGCATGAGAACAAAACAACAAAGGAGAAAAAGCTTGGAGGACAACACACAATACTAAATGCATTACTAGACAATGTACAAAGATAAGTAGCCCTTTTAGGGCAATAGGCATAGATACAAGCGGAAGATGGTGGTGGCAGAAGTCTGACCAACACCCAAATCAGCCATAAGGCATCTGAGCCACACACTCAACAGTCACTGTGAAAGCTGCCCTATACTCAGCCTCACAACTGGAAGTGGCCACAGTAGGCTGCTTCTTACTCAACCAAGATATACATGAGCTACCAAGCATGAAGCAAAAGCCACTAGTGGACACACGAGTGTCATAGAAACTAGCCCAATTAGAGTCAGAAAAAGCATGCAAATCTAGCAGTAGTGATCCCCCCTTGGGATACAACAAACCAAGTAGTCGGGTACCACTCCAGAAGAGAAAGATGTGCATAACTGCCTGCCAATGCTTGACTCCTGGGCAATGCATAAACCTGCTCATCTGTGAGATAGCAATCTGAATATCTCGTCGAGTAATGCATGAATAAATCAAGCATCCAACAGCCTGTTGATAGAGAATAACATCAAACGCATCTCTAGCAACATGAAGACTCAGTCATAAACCTGTTTCCATAGGAGTAGCAATAGGTTTACAGTCTTCAAGGCCAAAACGCTGCAATAATGTGTCAATATATTTCATTTGACACAAAGTCATTCCACCATCAACGTGCATAAACTGAATGCCCAAATAATGCTGCAAATGCCCAAAATTAGACATCTCAAATGAGGCATGCAAATCAGCCTTAAAATCAGCTACATGCTTCTCAATAGAACTAGTGAGGAGCATGTTGTCAACATAGATAACAATGATCAGAAGCACATCATTAGCATGCTTAACATATAAAGTGCTTTTAGTTGGACTGTTCTCAAAACCATGTGCAATCAGATAGGCATGTATCTTCTCATACCAAGCACGTGGTGCTTGCTTTAAACCATATAATGCCTTCTTTAACCTACACACCTGGTTTTCATGCCCTTTCTACACAAAGCCACGGGGCTGAAAAACATACACTTCCAAGTCACCATTTAAAAATGTTGTTTTAATGTCCAACTGATGTACATTCCAACCATGATGAGCTGCAAGTGCACAGATGCTCTGAGCAGTAGTCATACAGCATGTAGGTGCAAAGGTTTCATCAAAATCAATGCCTCTTTCCTGTGCATAACCCTTTGCAACAAGCCTAGCCTTGTCGCATATGTTCAGCCATATGTGGCTGGAAATTTCCAACAGTTTTGACATTTTTTGGCTGAATTTTTTCAGCCATGTTTGGCTGAAAATTATCCACATTTTCAGCCCTATTTGGCTGGAATTTTTCAGCCCTTTGAACCTCAGTTGGCTCGTCTACATGGCCATAGTCAAGCGCACCATTTTGGAACAAAGGCATGAGTGTATCGAACACATCTTGTGAGCTAACTGTTGGTAGTTTTTTGCATTCAAGTAGAGGGAAAACTGAATTTTCAGCAAATACCACATCTCGACTCACAATAATTGTGTTCGTCAATGGATGGTACAACCGATATCCCTTACTTTCAGCACTATAACCAACAAATATACATTTCTTTGCCTTGTCATCAAGTTTGTGACGTTGTTGTGATGGCACAAGAGCATATGCCAAACAACCAAACACACGCATATGACTAACCATAGGCTTATGACCATTCCAAGCCTCATAAGGAGTGATGACTCTCAATGCTTTTGTAGGGAAGCGATTCAACACATAATTTGCACACATGACCGCTTCCAACCAAAACTTATGAGGAAGATGCTTTCCTTTAACCATACATCGTGCCATTTCAAGTAAAGTTCTATTTTTACGCTCGGCAACACCATTTTGTTGAGGTGTATATGGCACCATACATTGGTGTGAAGTACCTCTTTCACGAAGAAAAGCATTAAACTCATGTGACATGTACTCACCACCACGATCCATGCGTAGAGTCAAAAGCTTTTGTGAAGAAGAATTTTCAACCATAGCTAAAAATGCTTTGAAGCAAGAAAATACCTCATTCTTTGCTTTCATAGGATACACCCATGTATGGCGAGTAGCATCATCAATGAAGGTAACAAAATATACATGCTTCCCAAAAGATGGAGTCTTGACCGGACCACATACATCACTATGAACAAGTTGCAATTTTCTTGTAGTGTGTGTGTGACTATCTTTTGGAAAAGAAGCACGATGCGTTTTTCCAAGAATGCAACCTTCACATGCATGCTTTTCAATGGACTCAAGTGTAGGCAAGCCAATAACCATGTCCTTCTTTTGCAAGTAGAGCAAACTATTGAAGTTTAAATGACCAAAACGAGCATGCCAAAGCTCCATTTCAACCATGGAAGAAGTATGAGCAACCAAGGCATTCGAGGCAGCCCTCTTGTATGTATCCATGCGATACAAACCATCACATAATGTACCAGACATCACGATAACATCGCCATTGCTGAAATCATGAACCATACACTTATCATCAACAAAGTGTACATGAAGTCCTGCTTTGGCAATCAACGGAACTGAAATTAAGTTCTTCTTGATACCGGGCACATACAATGCATTTTTCAAGAGAATCACACATCCATTTGCAGTCGTAAGCTCAATTTCTCCTACTCCAATGATAGGATAAGAGGCATTGTTTGCACACACCACATGTCCTCCTTTAGGTGCATCTTTCAAAGAGGCAAAAAATCTTTTGCATGATGGTATGTGCTTTGAAGCACCACTATCAAAGAACCAATCCGAATCAGCCTCACTCACAACCATGCATTTAGAATGTAAAGAAGCATCATAATGACATGTAACAACACATGCCCAAAAATCTTGAGCCATGTTAGCTTCATCATTCTTTGCATTTGCTGAATTTTCAGCAATAGACATGCCGGATTCCTTCTTCTTTTCATTGCGTTTAGCAAGCTTTCTACACTCATCAATAGTATGACCAGCCTTCCGGCAATATTTGCCTCTCTTCTTCTTTTGCAAATCACCATCATTAGAGGAATGAGTGGAAGAGGAAGCTTGAGGCTTTGGTTTTGATGAACCAAAAGCTGAACCATACTTGCTTTTCCCCTTTTGTGAGATAGCAAGTGCTTGCGTTCCCTCAATCAAACCACTCCTATTCACTCTAGATTGCTCTTCTTGCAAAAGAAGAGACACAACCTCATCAAATGCATACATATTAGGATTTCCTTTTGCAACCAAACGGAGTGTAGTAGCAAAGCTTTGAAAGGATTCCGGTAATCCTTTCAACAATGTAGAAATGAGTGATGCATCCGGAATGATCTCATCTATGTTTGCCAATTGCTCTTTCAAGTCCTTGATGCGTGTCACATACACATCCACTGACTCATTTTCAGCCATACATACATCCTCAAGTTGCTTCCTCAAGTATGCAACACGTGCTTCATTATGCACGGCATACAAAGAAGCAAGAGTGTCCCATGCCTGTCGTGATGTAGAACATGACCGAATGTGTGGAACTATATGATGCTTCACTGAAAGCGCAATCAAAGCATGAGCTTGAGCATCTTTTCCATCCCATCTAAGCTGCTCCTATGTAGGTGGAGAAGGAGAAACCACTGTACTCGAAGAAGAAGCTCCATCTGTGACAGTAGACTGTGAAGTAGAAGCACCTGCCGGTCTTCGATCTACATCTGCCACTATGTTCCAAAGTTGTTTTGCAACAAGAACATGCTTCATCATGTAAGACCACATCGGATAGTTGGTCCCATCAAGCTTATCTTCAGTTTGAAGCATGCCAAACAAGTCATTGTTGTCCGCCATTTCACTAAGGAACAAGAATGTGACAAAATCTTCACTTCGACGAAAACTGAAATGAGTGCTGAAATTTCAGCTCACAAACCGTCACTCTGATGGCGATTCTGACTGCACGAATGGCTTCGAAATGGGGGTAAAACACCAGCGCACCTGGTGGAAATATTTCCCGGCTGCTGAAATTCACACTTCTATTCTCTGAAGTCGATTTGCACTGTTAAAGTGCACGCGCGCCACGACGCAAAAAACCGAAACTTGAGAAGAAGCTGAACCTACTCTGATACCACTGTTGGGTGTGTGTAGAAGTGTGAGACACACACAAGAAGCACACACAAAGGAGCACAAACGCAGCAAGACACACGGAAAAGACAATGGCTGGAATAGCTCTCTCTATTGATCGATGAACTGAACTGAAGTAAGAGCTGAATAATATCCCTAAGTACAAAGTACCACCACATATGAGAGTATCAAGTATGTGGTAACATGGGGAAAAAACCTCTAGCCAGCACTAGAGTAAAAAGTGCCCATGTATAGGGAAAAGGTTCACATCAAAGCTACTCGAGGAACACATAAGTGTAACCACTTCCACAAAAACAACATCACGGCTAACCACAATGTGTTTATTTTGTGGATGATATAGATGATAGCCTTTACTTTCAGAACTGTACCCAAAAAAAATACATTTTATTGCTTTATCATCCAATTTTCTGCAATGTTGTTCAAACTAATGCATATGCCAAACAACCAAAAACACGCAGATGAGCAACAGATGGCTTGCGATCATGCCAAGCCTCATATGGAGTGATAGATTGCAACGCTTTAGTGGGACACCTGTTCAGTACATATGCTGCACACATGACAGCCTCAAGCCAGAAACTATGTGGTAAAGCCTGACTCTTGACCATACACCTCGCCATCTCCATGAGTGAACTATTCTTTCGTTCAGCAACTCCATTCTATTGAGGTGTATATGGCACTATACACTAGTGTTTTATCCCACGTTCAGCCAAAAATGCATTAAAATCAGAAGACATATATCCCCCCCCTCGATCAGAACGGAGGGTTCCCATTTTACATGCTGACAAATTTTCAGCCAAAAGCAAAAACTGTTTGAAGCACATGAACACTTTGTACTTTGCCTTCAATGGATATACCCATGCATGCCTGAAAAAATCATCGATGAAAGTCACGAAGTAAAGATAATTCCCAAAAGAAGGTGTCTGCATAGGACCACAGACATCACTATGTACAAGCTGTAATTTCTGGATAGCACGAACTGAACCATCTTTTGGAAAGGACGAACGTTGCATTTTTCCCAAAATACAACCTTCACAAAAATTTCTAGGTGCCTCAAGTTTGGGCAAAGAGGACACCATTTCAGATTTTTGCAAGCATAGCAAACTAGCAAAATTTAGATGACCAAAGCGTGCATGCCAAAGCTTTGCATCTGACATCGCTTGAGAATCATTTACTACACATGCCAAATCCGTTACAGATCTTTCATAGTCGATGAGCTTATACAGCCCACGACATAAAATGCTAAAAGCAATAATCATATTGCCATTTGACAGATCATGAGTTGTACACTTGTCATCAACAAATTTCACAACAAAGCCAATCTTCGCTAATGCGTAAACTGATAACAAGTTCTTCTTGATCCCTAGCACAAATAAAGCATCTAACAAAGTGAAAGAATTACCATCAGCAGTAGTCAAAATGATCTTACCAACTCCCATAACAGGATAAGAGGAGTTGTTGGCACATGTAACAGTATTCCCTATAGGTGCAGGCTCGAGTGAAGAGAAGAAACTGTGCTACGAGGTAATTTGTTTGGTCGCCCCACTATCAAAATACCAAACATCTTAGTCTACTGCAGACATGCACTGCTCATGAGAAGATGGGTCAAAACTGCAAATAGTACTAAACACCCATTCTTCTTCCTGCACAAGATTAGCAGACTCTGTTTTTTGTGTGATCTATAAGAGAACAGAGGCGAACTCTTCAAATGACAAGACATTTGGATTGCCTTTCATCATCAACCAAAGAGTAGAAGCAAAACTCTAATACAAATCAGGAAGATGATTCAGAATGGTCTGCACAAGTGAGCTATATGGTATAGCCTCATCAACAGAAATCAATTGTTCCTTCAAGTCTCTGATCTTTGTTAAAAAATATCCAGAGAATCACCTTCATTCATGTGCTCACTCTCCAACTGTTTTCGGAGGTAAGCAACACGAGCCTCATTCCTAGCTTAGTATAATGTGGTAAGTGTATCCCAAGCATCCTTAGTTGTTCTGCAAGAGCAAATGTGAGGACTAATGGGACCTTTGATAGACAAAGCTATCAATGCATGTGCCTGGTCATCTCCGCCATCCCAGTGAATCAGCTCTGTAGTAGGTGCAGCAGAAACCACAACATGAATAGGAATATGCAAAATATCATCATCTTCGATACCTTCTGCATCAACTTTAGTACCTGTAGTTGTAACAGTTGCAAGTGTGATAGGACATTTTTTGACACCCTACACAATGTTCCACAGTCCTTTTGCAACCAACACATGTCGCATCATATAAGCCCATAATGGGTAGTTGGTACCATCCAACTTATCCTCAACAACCAACATACGGAATACATCACTACTTTGAGCCATGGTCGGTGACTAAAATACCTTGATGCAGAAAATTGATTGTATCTCAAAAAGTTGAACAAAACTACCTAGACAAATTCTGCTAGACCTGTAGTAGACTTCGAGATGCTTATACTAGTGAAGAGAAACTGGTATATAGCTTTGGCACAAAAAGACGAAATAGCCTGCTCAAGCACTGTGATAGTGCGTTCGGAGGCCGAAACGAGCTCACATCGCAATTTCGGCACGACAGAACAAAGCTGTTTTGATCTTGGAAACATGTTGAGTATGCTCCCCAAAATTCATGCGATTCTGAGACTGCAACCAGAGGAGTGTCGATAGTGCCCTAGATGAGCGACGACCTGCTCTAATACCAATTGTTGGAGATAGACGTTTGCGGAAGCACGAGAACAGCACAATGAAGGAGAAGAAGCTTAGAGCACAACAAATAATACTGAATGTATTACTAGAGAATGTACAAAGATAAGTAGCCCTTTTAGGGCAATAGGCGTATATACAAGCCGGGGAAAAAAACCTCCTAAAGAGGGAAAAAAGTGCCCCGACGGTCCTAGAGTGTTCACACACATCATTACCTAAATATATCAACAGGGGAAGGCTCGAGTAAGGTGAAGAAACTGCACTGCAAGGTAATATGTTTGGTTGCCCCACTATCAAGGTACCAAACATCTAAGTCTACTGTAGACATGCACTATTCATGAGAAGATGGTTCATAACTGCAAACAATGATAAATTCCCATTCTTCATTTTGCACAAGATTAGCAGACTCTGTGTTGGGTGTAGAGGCCTCTGCAACAACCATTCCAGCCTCTTTCTTACTTGCCTCTTTAGCAGCCAATTTTGGACAGCTCTTGATGACATGATCATTTCCTTTATAGTATTTGCAAAATAATTTCTATTTTTTGTTTTCTTCTCATCTATGTCTTCCTTCTTTGATTGTGCAGAATTAACATATTTATGCTTTGTAAGACAATAGTTACGCAATATAACACAGGAGCAATAGCAGAGAAGATAACAGATATAGGAGAATCTCAACAATTTTCTACTAGCAGCAAGTACAAAGATGATGGCGTTGTCCACCCGTGCGCTCTCAAGGTAGAGCTTAAATGGTGATCTAGACAACTCTAGATAGGGAGATACAAGGTAGAGGTATGCTGGCTCAACTCAATGTCTTAGGTAGTGCAGAAGTCATGTATATATAGGATCATGGGTGGCCTGCCATGGACGGCTATACATGGGCGGTAGAGCGTGGGCGGCCACCGCCCGCGTAATTGCCATACACGGCTTAGACTGGTTGAACCGACCTAACAAATATAAATGATTTCTGACTCTGACAGGGAATATTCCATGGAATATTCCCTTTACCGTCGCGCCGGGGGCGCTGCCCCCGGACCCCCACCAGGGGGCCCGCTGGCCCCCTGGGACCCCCCAGCCAGGGGGCCCGCTGGCCCCCTTGGACCCCCCAGCCGGGGCTGCTCACCGCTGCCCCGGACCCCACAATTGGGGACCCTGGTAACTCCCTTTCCTTATAATACCTTACATGGTCCAATATGACCTTCATCCAACATTCAAGTTGGGATTCCCATCAATTGGGTAATGCACGCTTGGCTTCTCCTCATAAAGGGGGCCTTACAAAATGTGCATACAATCATGAGGGGTAGACATTGATCATATACTAACATGCTTAGTACTAGAAGAGCTCCATTTACCTTTGCCCTTCTAGCTAGCCACGAAAGCTTGATCTGCAACATGCATAATGGACCTCTTTTGCCTATCGTCATCTTTGTGCAATAGAACAGAGACTAAATCCTCAAATGTTAAGGCTTTTGGATTTTCTTTCATTATCAAATGAAATGTACAAGCAAAACTTTGATATGAATTGGGAAGATCATTTAGAACAATGTGCACAAGTGAACTATCAGGCAAGACTTTATAATCTTTGATCTTTGTCAAAAAACTATCCATGGAATCACCTCCATTCATTTGCTTACTCTCCAAATTTTTTCCAAGGTAAGCAACACGAGCATCATTCCTTGCTTGGGTAAGTGTATCCCAAGCATCCTTAGTTGTTCTGCATGAGCGAATGTGAGGAATAATGGCAGGTTTGACAGACAAGGCTATCAATGCATGTGCATGAGCATATCTACCATCCCAACAAATTTTCTTTGTAGTAGGTGTAGTAGGAATTGTAGCACGAACAAGAACTTGAAGAATATCATTATCTTCAATGCCATGTGCATCACCTTCAACAACTATGTTTGTGAGTGTAATAGGACATTTTCAACACCCTGTACCTAGATTGCATTATTCATTATTTGAAAAATCGTTTATTTATGAATAATTATGGAATTTTGCAGTAAGCCCTTATTATTTGACCGAATTAATCGGTTCCATGTCAACTTATTCAGACATGCCTGAATAGTTTTTGCATGAGAATTCGATAGTTTTCAATCAAAAGCACTTTCAATAAAAAACTTTTCCATAGAAAAGATTTCGATCAAAAAATGTTTTTACTGAACGAAATTCGATAGAATAATATTTTATAAAAGACTAGAACGATACTCATTTTTCATAAAAGTTACTTTGTTCTTTACGAACTTAAAGTGTCGTAGAGAAAACAAGGTATAATTTTTTGCTATATTAAATAATTGAAACTATTGTGATTGTTTGAATCAACATTGATTTTTACTTCAGATCGTATATGTATGTGGATTTAAAATCTATCATGATTGATTCTTACTCATTTTTCATAAAAGCTACTTTGTTCTTTATGAACTTAAAGTGCTGTAGAGAGAACAAGGTATAATTTTTTTCTATAAATATTACATAATTTAAACTATTATGATTGTTTGACTCAATATTGATTCTTACTTCACAATAGTATTTGTAAATGTATGTGCATATGATTACAAATTTAGAATCTATTGTGATTGTTTGATATGACATTGATTCTTACTTCACAATAGTATGTGTAAGTGTATGTGCATATGATTAGGAATTTAAAACCTACTCTAATACATTAAATTTATTATTGAAAGATGTAGGTAGATTATGTTTGACTCAACATTGATTCTTACTTCATAATAGTATATGTACGTGTGTGTATGAGTATGTGTATGCATATGAGTGTATAATTATGAAGGAAAAATCTATTGTGATTGTTTGACTCAATATTGATTCTTACTTCACAATAGTCCGTGTAAATGTATATGCATATGATTAGGTATTTATAATCTATTGTGACTGTATGATACAACATTGATTCTTACTTCACAATGGTATGTGTATGTGCATATGATTAGGAATTTAAAATCTATTGTGATACAGTAAGTTTATTATTGAAAGATATAGGTAGATTATGTTTGATTCAACATTGATTCTTACTTCATAATAGTATATGTATGTGTGTGTATGAGTATGTGTATGCATATGAGTGTATAATTGTGAATGAAAAATCTATTTTGATTGTTTGACTCAAAATTGATTCTTGCTTCACAATAGTATATGTAAGTGTATGTGCATATGATCATGAATTTAAAATATATTGTGATTGTTTGACTCAATGATGATTTCTATTTCACAATAGTATGTGTAAGTATATGTACGTGTAAACATATATGTGTGTATGATTGAGAATTAAAATCTATTATGATTGTTTAACTCAACAATGATTTTTACTTCACAATAGTATGTGTAATTGTATATGGGTGTATGATTGAGAATTAAAGTCTATCGTAATTGTTTGACTCAACATTGATCGAAATATCTTATTTAATATTGATTTATATTGTTTTTTTGTAGGTGTAGTCTTCATAAAGCAAGTTGCAAGCACTATGGAAAAAGGAAAAGAATGATCATATGTGATTGTTCATCAAGAGGGTAAAACAGTATCCACAATACAATGCAAATGTTGTGGGCATCGTTATGAAGGAAATGCAACTCGAATAAAAGAGCATCTTTTTAGTATAGGTAATAATGTGGAAGGATGCTCTAATCTAGATAGTGATATATGGGTACGTTTTGCAAGTTATGCAAATAAATGTAAATCTCAAGGTATCACATAAAAAAGATTCAAAAGCAGGAGCAGTTCATAACACTTTTGAAGTAGCCCAAGTGTAGAGCAAGAACGAGTAGATGCATCGATGACAGTAGAGGATCATCAAGATATTTCTACTCAAGTCTCTCAAACTGTTTTTGAGAATAACTAAGATACATGTACTCCATTTTCTCCAACTGCATCAAAAAAGAGTGGATTTGGTGAATGTAGTAAAAATGGTGGACCTTATACTCTGTCATCATGCTTTGTATGTGATAAATCACAAAATACTATACATGTAGCTTTTGAAAAGCAAGATTGTCTCGGGCTTCATCTTAAGTGGACTCAAGCATTCTTAGTGTGTGGGATTCCTTTCAATATTATTTCTAATCCCATTTTCAAAGATGATTTAATGTCAACTGCACGAAAAGGATTCAACATGCTTGATTATAATAAAATGCGAACAGAGTATGTAGATAAAGTGAAAAAAAAGTAATGAAGGTATTTTAAAGCGAAGATTACTTGATTATGTACCCATGTATTGATGTAAAATAGCATTGGATGGATGGACAAGTTGTCAAAAGAAACTATCGATTAATATCATGGTTATATGTCCAAAAGAAAACATGTTTTTAGA
Source organism: Ceratopteris richardii (assembly GCA_020310875.1). Classification (NCBI taxonomy): domain Eukaryota; kingdom Viridiplantae; phylum Streptophyta; class Polypodiopsida; order Polypodiales; family Pteridaceae; genus Ceratopteris; species Ceratopteris richardii. The sequence continues at coordinate 164,873,976 of CM035417.1, read as the reverse complement.
AGCTTTTGATACTTCTCGTAAAGAGAAAATTTCAGCTTTTCTTGTAAAGGTATATGAACATGCTATATCGTGTGTGGGTGGTCCGAAGAATGAGACTACGATAGTGAGGGATAATGCCTCTAATTTTTGAAGTGTTGGAATTACAATTCAAAACAACTATGAAGGGATTACTTGGGTTCCATGTGCAGCTCATACATTAAATTTATTATTGAAAGATATAGGTAGATTATTTTTCATTTGAAAAAGCTTATTAGATGCAAATCATGTGGTCAAATTTATTAGAGAGCATCAATTTTCATATTCGCTCTTTCGATCAAAATATCCCAATAAAGCACTTCAAATTTCTTGTGCCACATGATTTGCAACTACCTACATTGTGCTCAGTGGATTATTGGAAAATAAGCCAGCTCGCGTAGAAATGATTGCTGATCGAAGATGGGATTCATGACAAGAGAAGTATCCTTCTTATCGAGTTGCAACATCCAAGTGTATGTCTCTAATACAATCAAAAAATTTATGGCATAATCTTGAAAAAGTGGTGGTATCACTAAACCTTTTGTGGAACTTTTATGAATGGTTGATACTGATAGATTTGTGATTGGAAAATTTTATTGGATTATATGAGAAGCTATAAAAAAGTAAAAGACTTTAATCAATTTTCATTACGAGAGAAAACACAGATTGTATCATTAGAAGAGAAGAGATGGATGCAAATTCATACTCATTTCATGGAACAACATTCGTTTTGGATCCAACATTTCAACTCAATGGTCAAGCATCAAACAAAGAAGTTAGGGAAAACTTCAAAACCACATGTCAGTCATTACTTCTAGGTACAGATGATCGAGATGCATTCCACCAAAGAGTAGCATATGTAAATAGAGAAGGATCTTTTAATCCATATAAGTCAAATGATACCACTTCATTTACTCCACATAATTCAAATAAATCCACATCATTTAATTCACCTATTACAAATGGTTGCACTTCATTTCATCCACTTAACTCAAATGATACCACAACATTTACTTTACTTAATACAAATGATTACAGCTCATTTCAAATGATCCCACTTCATTTACTCCACATAATTCAAATAAATCCACATTATTTAATCCACATATTACAAATGATTACACTTCATTTTATCCACTTAAATCAAATGAGACCACAACATTTACTCCACTTAATACTTCATTTCATCCATTTAACTCAAATGATACCACTTCATTTAATCCACATAATTCAAATGAATCCATAATATTTAATTCATATATGTTAAATGAATTCACAATATTTAATCCACATAACCCAAATGATACCACTTCATTTACTCCACATAATGCAAATAAATAAACATCATTTAATCCATATATTAGAAAGGATCACACTTCATTTCATCCACTTAACTCAAATGATACCACAATATTTACTCCACTTAATACAAATGATTACACTTCATTTCATCCATTTAACTTAAATGACCTTCATTTACTCCACATAATTCAAATGAATCCACAATATTTAAATCATATATGTTAAATGAATCCACAACATTTAATCCACATAACTCAAATGATACCACTTCATTTACTCCACATAACTCAAATAAATCCACATTATTTAATTCACATATTACAAATGATTACACTTGGTTTCATCCACTTAACTCAAATGATAACACAATATTTACTCCACTTAATGCAAAGAATCCATAATATTTACTCCACTTAATGCAAATGAATCTATATCATTTAATCTAGATAGTTCAAATGAAAACATATCGTTTTCAATATGGTCTTAATCCATCCATCATGGATATCTTTAAACCATATCGAGTTAGATTGAGAATACTCTAAGCAATTCATGTGCATCTACTCTTTTTGATACATCTTTGTTAGAAGCTAATTCTAAAGCATATTTGAACTTGTAAATCCCATTCTTATCAATGGGATAACTCTTTAAATCTATATATTTCAAGAGTTGTAACAAGAGTACCGAAACTGTAAATATCTCCTGACTTTTATTAAAAGGTGGAGGACTAGTGGATATGCATTTGGGTGCAATCCACTAGTACTTTCAAATCCACTCATTTTTAGTTGATATTTCTAAATTAGGTAGCTTTAAAAAAAAAAATTTGTTGGTAAATATGTCACTCTACCAAAATCACATAATCTGATATAAGCATGTTGATCTTCAAAATCCAAGAAGATGTTGCCTAGATGGAGATCATTATGGGATATATTACAAGTGTGCAAAAATGATATTGTTTATAATAAGCCATTGATCAACTTCCAAATGTTTGTTTTCATGGTTATTATCTCTCCTTCTGTGTCCTTCACACCTCTCCTTTGTGGTATATTTAGGTACTCCTTCTTCATTCTTTCTAGCCACATGTCCAATGTACCACCATTCAAAAATTTGAAAATAAGGCATGGGCTTTTGCTATGGTGTCTAGCTTAACAAGTGGACTAATAATTCCACTATGCAAAATAGATAACACTGTGGCTTCATTCTCTCGTGTTTGTACATCGGCACCATGTAATTTGAATGAGAGCTACATCTTTAAAAAGAATAGAGGACTATGGGAGCAAACAAAGATTGTTTGATGTTTGATCTCCCATATTCACATATGCATCTCTTGTATTTGGATCTACCTGTTCTCTCACAAGGTGTTTAGTCGTTTCTAGTTTTACTCGGTTTCCGCTCTTCGTTGTTTGATAATGTAAATCGACAAATTTGATTTTATCGAGGAATCTGAGCATATTGGTGATATCCACCACCAACGACTTTTCTACCTTGATGATTTGTCCAAAGATACGTGTAAGCTCTTTGGACATTTGCTCATCTAATACCTGTGCTCCACCAAAGACACTGCCAATTTTATCTTCAATATTAATAAATGTTGTTCTAGATAATTGCACAATGAAATCTTTGTAACTAGATGTGTCCATGGCTACAATGATTTCATCTTCTCTCATTTGATACATGTAGGAGCACACAAATTCTTCTAAAAATTTTCACTCTTGTTTGTTTATTTTACCTTCCATATGTGTAAAAATAAAAAATAGACTAATAGTAAGTGTATGGATAAATAAATCAATAGTATGTGTACACAAATGATAGATATATGCATAGTGAAATAAGTAGATTTATAATTAAATAGAAAGTGTAATTATAATCTTAAAGTGCATCTATTTAACTATTAAGAATATAAGAGTCAAAGAATTAGACATTTATAATAGTTCATATACATTCATTATACTATGTATGAGTTTTCTCACATAACTGTATATAACTATTGTGATAGTAAGAGTCAAACAATAAAAAAATCACAATAGTTTCTATACACCTTGTGACCTACACTAAGTATTCTCATCAGAATCTAAGTGACTATTGTGATAGCAAGAGTCATATAATCAAACAATCACATTAGTTTCTATACACCTTGTGACCTACACTAAGTATTCTCATCAGAATCTAAGTGACTATTGTGAGAGTAAGAGGCAAAGAATCAGACAATCACAATAGTCCTACACACTCTCTATACTATTGAGAGAGTAGGAATTGAGGTGGTGATTCAAACAATCTCAATAGATCTATTGTTGTGTCCCATACTATTGTGAGAGTAAGAATGGATGTAGCGAGTCATACAATCATAGTGGCAGTTTATTTTTAAATGTTTTTTATCAATGTATACAAGTAAGAAATGCTTTCACAAGTTGAAAATGTATACAATTAATGATTGAAAGACAAAACGAAAATTTTATAAATATATATCAGGCATATGTAAGAGATGTGTATGTGATAAAAAATACATAAAAATTAAATTAATATCTCAATGATAAGGAAGCTCTCTATGATAGAAATTGCAAGTTTAAAGCTCTCTAGAATATTAATGAAGCACGTGCGGAATGAGATTTTTGATCAAATGTAAAAATATATTTTTTTTTTCTAGAAATCGCTTTTTCGATCGAAAGTGCTTTCGATCAAAATGCTTTTCAATCGAAAAGCTTTCGATCGAAATTCTTTTCGATCAAAAGAATCTCCATCGAGGAAGTATCCATCTCTGTTCTTTTTTTGTATTTATTCGGATAACCATGAATAAAACGAACATATTCCATATTTTTTTATTATTCGATCAAATAAATGCAACCTGGCCCTACACAATATTCCATAGTCCTTTTGCAACCAATACATGATGCATCATATAAGCCCATAATGGGTAACTAGTACCGTCCAACTTATGCTCAACGACCAATATATGGAATACCACTGCTTTAACCCATCACCACTAACTAAAATACCTTGATGCAAAAAAATGAATGTATCTCAAAGAGCTTAATAGAACTACCCTGTAAAGTTCTACAAAACATGTACAAGTCTTCGAGACACTTATACTGGCGAACCAAAACTTGTATATATCTTTGGCATAGAAATATAAAATTTCTTACATAAGCACTACCATAGTGCATTTGGAGGTTGAAACAAGCTCAGATCGTGATTTCAGCACCAAATAGCAAAGATGTTTTGATCTCCTAATCAATTTGAGTATGCTTACCAAATTTTGCGTGATTTTGAGATTATGATCGAAGGATTATCGATGATACCGTAGATGAAGCGACAACATGCTCTGATACCAATTGTTGGAGTTCAAGGTCAAGGGAAGCATGTGAACAACACAAGGAAGAAAAAGAAGCTTGAAGCACAACATAGAATACTGAATGTATTACCACTACATTGTACAAACATAAGTGAGTTGTCAGGGCTATAGGTGTATATACAAGCTAGGGGGAAAAAAACCTCTTAAAGAGGGAAAAAAGTACCTCAGCGGTCCTAGTGTATTCACACACATCACTACCTAAATATATCAATAGTGTAAAGAGTAGAGGATTGATTAACATTTTTATTATCACCATTCTTTCTAAATTTTGCCTCATGAGTGAAGAGTTTTCCTATGAAAAGGTTGACTTTAGCCATGTATAAGTGCATGAAGGTGGTGAATGCTTCCCACTTGTCATCAACCTTGATTCCATTGATGACTTGTCTTACAATCAACTCTTTTTCTATGATCTCTCCAATGATCCCTTATTGGTCTACAATGTTGTTCATTTTGTTGATAAATTAAATGAAACTTTTATTGGGCTTCTTATTGAGTTTTCAACCTTTCCTACTCCTATTTAGTTGGTTTTTTAGTATATGCATCAACTCATCTCTTTAGATCTATGCATACACGTTTCTCCCTTGCAAGTAAACCGTCATCCTTAAAGACCATGCTAAATACTTGCTTTGATCGAATTTGTCAATTGATAAGAGAAATCCATCACCCATAACGTCAAAACTATGACTATGCTCTAATACCATTGTGAGAAGTGATGGAAAATATGTAGAGATGAGATGGTCCTAGGAAAATCCAGATCTAGAACAACCTAAGTAAAACTTTGAATACTTAGTAGACTCTTTGAGCTTTCAATGTATTCAATAATACCACTATCCTAAGCAGGAACATGAATTTCAAAAGTCTCTATCGGAGTAGATAACTTCTCACCACTTCTCAACTAGAGAAACCCATCCATATACACAAGAAGGTACTCAAAGTTTTACTGAGAGCTCATCTCCTCTATGGAATTGACCCAAGAACATTTGCACACATTCAAATGAAGTGGTAAGTGAACTATTTAAATCATTTCATGAATTTAGAAGGGCTATACTAATTGAAACTTGCATAAGATGTGAGAGGGTGATTTCGACTTCTTGGGAGGATGAAGATGTATAGAGAATCATATAGATCCGCTAATATCAGAATATACATAACTCCAATGACCATAAATATTTTTATGCATACTCACAAGAGATCTAGATTCATAATCCAACGGATAACAATGACAAACAAAACATATTCATGTTTAAAAGAATTAAACAAGTACATAGACTAGAAGTGAACAAGGAACAATGCAGCTAATTAAACTTCATATAAGTGTATTGCTAAGTAAGATAAAAATGCTTAAAAGAGGCATTGGAGGATCTATGAGCTTCTAGATAAGCACAATATCCACTCAAATGTGTGTGTTCTTCAACTTTCTTTTTCACGACCAAATTGACATTGTATATATATATATATATATATATATATATATATATATATATATATATATATATATATATATATATATATATATATATATATATATATATATATATATATATATATATATATATATATATAATTTTTGAACTAAGTTTTGGTTGAAACTACCTAATATTCTTCCAATCCTTTTGGATTTATTATTTAAAATTTAACTTAAATAAGGTTGTGGGATTTCGCTTCCAACACATCCATGATATTTTCTCTTAGTCTTTATTTAATTTTTTGCAAAATAATATCTCACTTTAGCCTTGGTAATCAATTAAATGAAGCTCATGCATACATAATGTTCTAGCTCAAAAGCTTAGTGAAGCTCAATACATAAGGTCAAGCTCTTGGGCTGGCCATACACCAAAAATAGCGAATATTCTTTCTTTCTAGAAAAGTGACAACACATATCACTTTCCAAATAGGATAATAGATAGAGATACATAGATTTGAGGAAACATGTCACTGAATGGTATGTCGTAGCTTTGAAAGGATTCTGAGTTAGCCTTTGTCTTTCTCTATGCTTTAGATCTTATAATTTCTTTTCTCTTTGATTTTCAGAAGTTCTTTGGCGCCGATTCTTTGGAATTCAACGATCGACGACATACATTATGCTTTGACGACAACGATCCAAAAGAGGGACATACTTGTAAGTGATTGTTTTATTCTCTATTGATAGAGAGAAAGAAAGAGAGAGATGAGAGAGAGATAGAGAGAGAGAGAGAAAAGAGAGATAGAGAGAGAGAGAGAAAGAGAGAGAAAGAGAGAGAGAGAGAGAGAGAGATGGGAGAGAAAGAGAGTTAGAGAGATAGAGAGATAAAGAGAGAGAGAGTGAGAGATAAAGAGAGATCAAAGAGAGGAAGATAGAGCATACCTACACACACACATATACACATGCATACACACACATACATGTACACACATGCATACATACACACATATACACACATGCATGCATACATACACACACATATGCACACATGCATGCATACACACACATACAACTATACACACATGCATACATATACATACACATGCATACACACATACATACACACACATATAGACACATATGCATACATACACATACACACACAAATGCATACACACATACATACACACACACATACATACACGCATATACACACATGCATGCATACATACACACACATATACACACATGCATGCATCCACACATATACACATATACACACATGCATACATACACACACACATGCATACATACACACACACATGCATACACACATACATACACACACATATACACATATGCATACACACATACACACACACACACACAAATACACACATTCATACACACACATATATACACACATGCATACACACATGCATACACACACACATACATACACACATATACACACATGCATGCATACATACACACACATACACATATACACACATGCATACATACACACACATATGTACACACGTGCATACATACACACACATATGTACACACATGCATACATACACACATATACACACATGCATGCATACATACACACACATATACACACATGCATGCATACACATACGTGCACACACACATACATACACACATGGATGCACACACATACATAAATGCATAGACACACATGCATACATACACACACATACACATATACTCACACATGCATACATAGACACACATACACACATACACACATGCATACATTCACACACATACATACATACACCCATACACACATATACACACACATAAGGTAGTGTTTTAATTAAATATATAAAATTTTGATTTTAAAATTTTTTTTACATCAAATATATAAAAATAGGATTAGGGGTTTTAGGCTATTTACACATACATACACATATACTTACACACACATATATATACACATATATATAAACATACACATATATATACACATGCATACACATACACACATGTTTTAGGTCTAGGTCTTTCCGATTAGGGTTTTAGGATTTTTACACATGCATAACATATATACAGGCATACACATTCACATATAATACATATGTACATGTGTATACACATGCATAAAGAAATATACATATTTTAGGTCTAGATCTTTAAGGTTAGGGTTTTAGGTTTTAGGCATACATATAATTCAATTACATTTATATTAAGAGAAAATATAGAAAAAAAATGAATATATATATATAATATATATATATATATATATATATATATATATATATATATATATATATATATATATATATATATAATATGAAAACATCTAGTGTTTTAAATAAATCAGTTAATTATATATAATAAAATATATAAAAATAGGTTTAATTTTAAGGATTTTAATCAGAGTAAACATACATACACATACACATACACACATATACTTATACACATATCTATATACACATATATATACACATACACATATATATACACATGCATACACATATATACATGTTTTAGGTCTACGTCTTTCTGACTAGGTTTTTAGGGTTTTAACACCTGCATAACATATATACACATATACACATACACATATAATACATATATACATGTATATACACATGCATACAAAATAATACATATTTTAGGTCTACATCTTTAAGATTAGGGTTTTAGGATTTAGGCATACATATAACTCAATTAAATTTATATAAAGAGAAAATATAGAAAAAACTTAAGAAAAAAATCTGAATATATAAATAAATAAATATATAATCTAGGATAATTATATGATAAATAAATATCAAAAGAACTAGTGTTTTAAATAGATTAATTAAATATATATAATTAAATATATAAAAATAGGATTAATTAAGAAAAATCTGAATATATAAATAAATATATATATATACAATAGGATAATTATATAGTTAAATAAATATGAAAACAACTAGTGTTTTAAATAAATTAATTAACTATATAAAAATAGATTTAATTTTAAGAATTTTAATCAGAGTAAATATATATACACATACACATACACATATATATACACATGCATACACATATATACATGTTTTAGGTCTAGGTCTTTTTTATTAGGTTTTAGAGTTTTAACATTTGCATAACATATATACACACATACACATATGTGTATATTAATACATATATACATGTATATACACATGCATACAGAAATATACATATTTTAGGACTAGATCTTTAAGATTAGGGTTTTAGGATTTAGGCATACATATAACTCAATTAAAGTTATATAAAGAGAAAATATAGAAAAAAATCTGAATATATAAATAAACAAATATATATATATATATATATATATATATAATATGATAATTATATAGATAAATAGATATAAAAGGAACTAGTGTTTTAAAAAAATAAATTAAATATATATAATTAAATATATAAAAATAGGACTAATTAAGAAAAACTTTGAATATATAAATAAATAAAAATATAAAATAAGATAATTAGATACATAAATAAATATGAAAAGAATTAGTGTTTTAAATAAATTAATTAATTCTATATAATTAAATATACAAAAATAGGATTTTAATTATATAAGCAATAGTCATATATATAATACATATATATAATACATCTAACACATATACACATATATAGGTCTTTAGTATTAGGATTTTAGGATTAGGATTTTAGGATTAGGATTTTAGGTTTTTTTAGGTATTTAAGTATTTAGGTTCTAGTATTTCAGGTTTAAGTCTTTAGGAGTATGATTTTTAGGTTTAATAAAAAAATCAAATGTTCTAAAATGTCCATATTATATCAGATGGCTAGTTTTGATCCGAAGGAGAGAATGGCATGTCCTTGCATTCAGTCCAAGTATCAAATTTATCAGAAACGATGGATGTGTACTACACATATTAGAGAGTATGGATCCTTTGATAAAAGTCGACTCGAAAACCTACAAGGACATTGAAGAAGATGAAATACAGGATGAAGTAGTAGATGATGATCAGAAAGAAACCAGCATATATTTTGTAAAAGCATCATATATGACAGTGGTTTGCCACACTCTTTGCTACATGCCCGATAAAAGCCTCCATTTTTGGAGAGTAGGGTCTACTCTTCTCTGCACACGACTCGAGGTCGTCAACTGGCTCAGTCTTCGAGGCAGAACATGGAGTTCGCTAATTGAATGACTGCCCAGCCGTGTGGGGTTCCCATATTCTCTCTCTCTAGTGATCTATATTGAGTATGACCCATGGTCGCTCACATGAGTGCAACTTGGCACTCAAGTGAGTACTCTTGTTTTGAAAGCTAAGAGGTGGTTCACACCTCTTACAAAGGGCCATGAGTTATTCTCCATGTAACATTTCCTTCACCTTAACTCCATTTTGTCCTCAAAATGGTATTGGAAGGTCTGACAGAAAGAGAGAAATAATAGAACACCACTCCCACTATATCCCCATCTATAAAAATACATGGTCCTGACTCCGTGTTGTTTCCCTATATCCTTCCCCTTAAGAAGACTCTTGGGAACGTAATCTAAAACTGGGAAACTATCTCTGAAGGGTGCTAACCCGCTCCCATGTGGTACTATCTTCTGAACTATCTTTCCACTTTACTAGACACTCTTTATATAAGTGACTTCTCGTCCATTTCTCTTGAGTGTGTAGTATGCTCTCAAGCTCATGTGGAATAGATTGGACAGAAATAGGCTCTACTACCTCACTATCTGGAATGAGGTTGTCAGATTCACCCAACCTTTTCTTTAGTCGGCTAACATGAAAAACTGGATGGATTTGACTATTCTCTGGAAGTTGGAGCTGGTAAGCCATCTTTCCTATTCTCTTAAGTATTTGGAATGGTCCACAATACCTAGGAGATAGTTTTGGACAAGGTCTCGTCTTCATGGTTTCAGACCTAGATGGAACTCAAATAATCCTGCAACTGCTTCTCCACCTCCTCATGCTGAGAAACACTAAGCCTATAAGGTGGCCTACAAATAGGGTTAGTGTTAGTAACAACCTCAATGGCATGGTCAATGTCCCCTCTCTCAGGTGGTAGCCCTCTAGGTAAGTCAGTGGGAAAAACATCTCTATACTCAAACATAAGATCCTTAAAACTTTTAACCACACACTTGCAAATAAGAATAGTAGAAATTCTTGTTCATATTTACATTCCTAGCATGAAAATATACATCACATGAGCTGTCTGTAGCCACTCTCTTCCTAAGACTAGATATGTCCTCTCCATATTCATAATTTGGAAGTCCATATAATCTGTATAGTATTGCATCTTGACTTCCAAGTTGGATACCATAGTATCCCATATTCTTTTATCTTGCCCTTGCATCATAGATACAATGTATTTATGTGCACTAGGCTGCTGGGGAATCTTTAATTTCTTGACCAAAGCATAGTTTATAAAATTATGAGTGGCAGAGTCATCTATCATGACTCGCACCCTGGTCTCGTATACACTACCATGTAGTTTAACTAGCTCATGTGGTCCAAACTGCGGTATCCACAATGACTGAGTCAAACAACAGGTGTGCTCTATTTCCTCGTGCATCACCTCCACTCCCTTGCAGCTAGAGCTTCCATGAATAGGAAGGTTCTGCACTAGGTGGACTGCCTTTTTGCCCTTTTCCGGGGCCATACTAGACTCTGGTCCCTTCTTCTTTTCTTGCCCCTTCTTGAGTGGACAGTTCCACTGTGAATGGCTAGGAGACAGGCACCTAAAACACAGGTTCTCTCTTTTGGCCCTCTCAAATTGATCTGTGGATAACCTAGGCCCTTGTGATCTTTGTTTCTTTATAAAAACTTTGTTTTTCCCAAAAGTCAATTTCTTTTTTAATTTAGTCGTAAAAAGAGGCTTGAGGGGCTGATCCGTCTCCATAGGAGTATACTGAGGACGGTTATGGTCCTCATAGATCTATGCATATGGAGATAAAGAGAAGAATGATAAAAAGAAGCTCAAGGGAGAGTGTTTCCACAATAAGAAGAAGGGCCATATAACTCAAGAACATCGCATCAAGAAGGAAAAAGAGAAGAATTCATGTTGAAAAGGTGGATAGGGCAAGGAGTGTGCCAACATTTCAAAAACAAAGCTTGAGTTATTTGTTACGATGGAGGAGCTGTCCTTCTTGGTTGAAGATTCAAGAAATGATGAATCAGGGGTGTTTGATAGTGGTGCATCTCATTACATGATGAACAGAAAAGACCTTCATAGTCCCTTATAGCCTCTAAAGAATCCCATGAGAGTAGGGGTAGGCAATAATGCAAATGTTGTGTAGAGGATGAATGTTGGAGTTAGACATTTGTGAAAGCACGCGAACAACACAAGGAAGAAGAAGAAGCTTGGAGCACAACACACAATGCTAAATGTATTACCACTAGAATGTACAAAGATAAGTAGCCCATTAGGGCAATAGGCATATATTCAAGTCGGGGGAAAAAACCTCCTAAAGAGGGAAAAAAGTGGCCGCGATGATCCTAGAGTATTCACACACATCACTACGTAAATATATCAACAAATCCCCCCTAGGAGTGATGCAGTGAACAAGGAGCTGACACTCATGTATAAGGAAGTGCCAAGCTATATGGAATCAATCCACAAAAGGAAGTAAGCCCAAAGCTTTGTGAAAATCTTCAAACTTCTCCCTAGGAAGAGTCTTCATGAAAAGGTCTGCAATGTTCTCTTGCATGGGCACATATGCCAAGCTAATCTCCCTAGCAGAGAACCTCTCCCTGACATAATGATAATGCACCTCAATGTGTTTAGTGCAAGCATGTAACACAGGGTTCCTTGCAACTAGCAATGCACTCTCAGTGTCAGTGAAGATGTTGGTGGCTGAAGATTGACCAACACCCACATCAACCATAAGGCGTTTGAGCCACACACACTCAACAGTCGCTGTGAAAGCTTCCCTATACTCAGCCTCACAACTGGAAGTGGCCACAGTAGGCTGCTTCTTGCTAAACCAAGATATACATGAGCTACCAAGCATGAAGCAAAATCAACTAGTGGACACACGAGTGTCTTAGCAACCGGCCCAACCACTATCAAAAAAAGCATGCAAATTTGGGAGGTAGTGATTCTCCCTTGGGATAAAACAATCCAAGTAGCCGAGTACCACTCAAGTAGCAAAAGATGCACTTAACCCCCTGCCAATGTTTGGCACTTGGGCAATGCATAAACCTACTCATCTATGAGGCACCAAACTGAATATGTGGCCGAGTAATGCATAAGTAAATCAAGCATCCAATAGCCTGCTGATAGAGAATAACATCAAATGCATCTTTAGCATCATGAAGACTCAATCATAAACCTGTCTCCATAGGAGTGGCAATAGGCTTACAGTCTTCAAGGCCAAAACACTACAATGATGTGTCAATACATTTCGTTTGATAGAAGGCCATTCCACCATCAACTTGCATAAACTGAATGCCTAAATAGTGATGCAAATGCCCCAAAGTAGACATCTCAAATAAGGCATGCAAATCAGCCTTAAAATCAGCAATATGCATGTCATGAGGACTAGTGAGCAGCATGTCATCAACCTAAACCACAATGATCAGAAGCACATCATTAGCACGCTTAACATATAAGGTGCTTTCAGTTGGATTGTTCTCAAAACCATGTGCAATGAGATAGGCATGTATCTTTTCATACCAAGCATGAGTGCTTGCTTTAAACCATATAATGCCTTCTTTAACTTGCACACTTGGTTTTCATGCCCTTTTTGCACAAAGCCACGGGGTTGAAAAACATAGAATTCTTCATGCAAGTTACCATTCAAAAATGTTGTTCTAATGTCCAATTGATGTACATTCCAACCATGATGAGCTGCAAGTGCATAAATGCTATGAATAGTAGTCATTCAGCAAGTAGTAGCAAAGGTTTCATCAAAATCAATGCCTCTTTCCTGTGCATAACCCTTTACAACAAACCTAACCTTATACCTGTCAGCTGTTCCATCAGGTTTACCCTTTAGCTTGTATACCCACTTTGTGCCAATGGCCTCCTTGCTAGGAGCCAAGTCACATAAAGACCAGGTACCATCCTTCATTATAACATCATATTCAGATTGCATAGCAGTCATCCAATTTTCTGAATTTTGTGCTTCTTCAAATGAAACCGGCTCATTCTCATCACAGAGACTAGATGCAGCCATAGCATAGCAATCTGATGCAAAAGAGGCACTATGAGAGCCTGATCGAGTAGGATATGATAGAGATGCATCTAATTTGTTGTCACGCAAAGTCTACACCAACCATTTTCGCATAGTTTTTGCTTGCTCAATATTAGGTCTCTCATCAAGAAGTGCATCATGTAAATCTACATAAAAAATGGAATGATATGCATCATCACATGAAACCTACAAAGGCTGAGAAGTTGCCTCATTAGGACCATCACTAGACTGTCCACCTGTAAAAAGAGGCAGCAAAGTATCACACATGTCTTTAGAGCTAACATATGTCTCCTTAGTACATGAAAGTAAGGGTTGAATAGCATATTCCATAAAAACACATCACGACTAACCAGAATGTGTTTAATCTATGGGTGATACACATGGTCGCCTTTGCGTTCAAAACTGTAACAGAAAAAAAAACATTTTACTACTTTATCATCCATTTTTCTACGATGTTGTTCAAGCACTAATGCATACGCCAAACAACCAAAAACACACAGATGAGCAACAGATGGCTTGCGACCATGCCATGCCTCATATGGAGCGATAGACTGTAGCACTTTAGTGGGACACCTGTTAAGTATATATGCTACACACATGATAGCCTCAAGCCTGAAACTATGTGGTAAAGCTTAACTCTTGACCATACACCTCGCCATCTCCATGAGTGACCTACTCTTCCCTTCAACAATCCCATTTTGTTGAGGTGTATACAACACTGTACACTGATACTTTATCCCATGTTCAGCAAGAAATGCATTAAAGTCAGCAGACATATATCTCTCCCCCCTTGATTACAATCGAGGGTGCCCATTTTACATGTTGACAGATTTTGAACCAGAACTAGAAACTATTTGAAGCACAAACAATTCCGATTGTGCCTTCAATGGATATACCTATGCATGCATAGAAAAGTCATTGATGAAAGTCACGAAGTAAAGATAGCTCCCAATAGAAGGTGTCTGCATAGGACCTAAGTCATCACTATGTACAAGCTACAATTTCTAAGTAGCCCAAACTGAACCATTTTTGGAAAGGAGGAACGCTGCATTTTGCCCAAAATATAGCCTTCACAAACATGTTTTTCGTGTGTTTCAAGTTTGGACAAAGAGGACACCATTTCAAATTTTTGCAGGCATAGCAAACTAGCAAAATTCAGATGACCAAAGCATGCATGCCAAAGCTTTACATGTGACATAGCGTGAGAATCATGTACTGCACATGCCAAATCATTTACAAATCTTTCATAGTCTATGAGCTTATACATCCAACGACATAAAATGCCAAAAGCAATAATGACGTCCCCATTTGAGAGATCATGAACGAAACATCTGTCATCAATAAATTTCACAACCAAGCCTATCTTGGCTAATGTACAAACTGATAACAGATTTTCTTTTATCCTTAGCACAAACAAAGCATCTGACAAAGTGAAAGAACTACATTCAGTAGTAGTCAAAATGATCTTTCCAACTCCCATAACAGGATAAGAGGATTTGTTGGTGCATGTAACAGTATTCCTTTTAGGGGCAGACTCAAGTGAAGAGAATAAACTACAATGCGAGGTAATATATTTGGTCTCCTCACTATCAAAGTATCAAACATCTGAGTCTACTGCAGACATGCACTGCTCATGAGAAGATGGTTCAAAATTACAAAAAGTAGTAAACGCCCATTTTTCTTCCTACATAAGATTAGCAAACTCTGTTTATGGTGTAAAGGCCTCTACAACAACCATTCCGGCCTCTTTCTTCTTTGCCTCTTTAGCAGCTAGTTTTGGACAGCTCTTGATGACATGATCCTTTGCTTTACAGTATCTGCAAAACAATTTCTGCTTTTTTTATTTTTACTCATCTTTGTTTTCCTTCTTTGAATGTGCAGCATTTGCAAATTTCTACTTACTAGTAGAAGAGCTCCATTTGCCTTTGCCCTTCTCACTAGCAAGGAAAGCTTGATGTGCAACACATATAATAGACCTCTTCTCCCTAGAATGGTCTTCATGCAGTAGAAGAGAAACTTACTCCTCAAATGACAAGGCATTTGGATTGCCTTTCATCATCAAACAAAGAGTAGAAGTAAAACTCTGATATGAGTCAAGAAGACCATTCAGAACACTCTACACAAGTGAGTTATTTGGTACAACTTCATCAGCAGAAATCAACTCTTCTTTCAAATCCTTGATTTTTCACAAGAAAGCAAGAGTAGAGCAAGCTATATTTTAGAGTTGGTGCATGCTAAGTTGTGTGGAAAAATGCTTACACAAGCCTGTGGTGGATCTTCCTACTTCATGTTACTTATCAGAGACCATAGCAAGAAAATATGGGTGTACTTCTTCATGGTAAGGCTAAATCTATTGCTAAGTTTATAGAATGTATTTAGATTGTTGAAACTAAAACATGAAAGAAGATGATGAAATTTAGGATATAAATTTAGGATAGATAATGTCTCTTCAATGAAAGGATGATAAAATGATTCACAAGAAATGCGATAAGATCTACATAGAAAAGTAGAGATCAATAACTATGTTGTACATGGGATAAACGATAATAACTAAATTTTCTGGCTAATCAAGTCTTGATTTTAGACAAGATTCACTAAGATAAAAAGGGTTTTATGAAGGAAAGCTCCATCCTAGAAAACCTTTTTAATACTGTGAAGGTCTAACGCATGTGAAAAATAGGTCAAGAACTCTTGTTATTGAAGGTTAACTTTTACTCCGAATAGAAATGGGATTTCTAAGATCAAATGGAACATCTCTACTTTTCCTAAGGATATGAGCATTTTAATTAGTCTAAAAAACTTGTAGCCAAGTGGATGACCAAGGAAATTCTTAATAAAAATATGTCATGGGGTCAACTCGTACTCCAAAAGAGACAAAACCTCTCTCTATGCTAGGTGCTTGGAGGTGAGAAAATAACGTTCTCATCACACTACTCTTATCCTCCTAAAATGTGACCCCTAAAGCCTTTGAGATTGTGGCTTTTCTATATGAAAGCCAATTGTATCCTCAACAATAAAATGAAATGGGTATCCCAACAAATAAGGGAAATTCCCAAAGGTGAAACAAGATTGGGCCATATTTGGAACCATAGCACATATTTGGAAATGCTCTTCGAGATTGCATGTTCGAAGAATAGTGTGAGGAATGTTTTCTAGCATTTTTTGAGTAGCTTCTATGATTTGTTGACATATGGATAGTCATACCTTTTCTAGGTCCCCACATGGGTAACATCTTTCATGATGCGCAATTGAATGTTCTATTAATAAAATCAATACTCCACCCTCAAGTGAATAGAAATTATCCATGGTGCTCTAAGTCGTAAGACCAACATTTTGAGGAGAAGCCATTGTGAGATCACAGACATGTGTGGAACCCTAACTTCCAAGTTCTATTTTTTGATGTTAAAACATGATGTTCTCAAGCCTAGCCATGAGTTTGATAGGGCATGAACTTCCACGCCATTGGAATGCCATTCAAGCCAGAAATAAGGGCTATGTGGCAACATGTGGTTTTCCCATACAACCGTGATGAGGGAAGTGTAGAGAGGAGGTTGCCGCCCTTCGGAGTGTCTAGGGAACCTACTAGATGACCTACTAGGCCAAGATGGTAGGACTCCTGGTCATGGAGGTATTGCCAAATTCTATACTCTGCTTAGAATTGTGCTCTAGTAATCCCTTAATATAGAGTTGGTCTAGATTAACATCAAGCTCTATATTGGGAGTGCATGAGTGTATGCTATATTTCTAGTTGCATTTCTCTTGGAAACCTCATAATTTGAGTTTTTTATCTCTCAATCTACATGTGTCTTTGTGACCATTTTTTCCTCAAGTTAAATATTGGTTTTTTTATTGTGTTGTTATTTATTACATCACGTCTAAGCACAGGAGGCTTTGAGAGGTGTAGAAGCAAGAATGCAAATATTTTAGAGGCTTTCAACTTTGAATATATCCTACAGAGTTTGATGGTTTGGTAATTGAGCTTAATACTCAAATCATACCTTAACCTATAACTTTTGAAGAATTTAGTGCCTTACTGATTTAGGACAAGCTGAGCCTCATGGCAAGGAGTGGCAACAATAAATGAGATGCTACATTCACAGAAAATACCTAAGAAGGCAATGTAAAATCTTCAAAAGATGGAGATAAAAAGAAGAATGACAAAAAGAAGTAGAAGGGACAGTGTTTCCACAATAAGAAGAAGTGGCATCTAATTCAAGAACATTGAATCAAGAAGCAAAAATAGACAAATGCCTCTATGAGCCATTGTGAGATCCTAGACATGTGTAGAATCCTAACTTCCAAGTTGTGTTCATTGATGTTAAAAGATGATGTTCTCAAGCTTAGGGATGAGGTTTGGTAGGGCATAAACTTTGAGGCCATTGGAATTCCATTCAAGGCAAAAATAAAGGCTATGTGGAAACATGTGGTTCCCTTATAGAGCCTTAATGAGGAGAGTGTAGAGGGGAGCTTGAACCCTTTTGGGAGGTCTAGGGAGCCTATCACTTTGACCTGCTAGGCCAAGATGGTTGGACTTCTAGTCATGGAGATATTGTCAGATTATATATTTTGCTTACTACTTTTTCACTCGCTAGTACATTTATATATACTAACTCCTATTGTAAAAGGTATATAAGCATGGACCCTATGAAAGCTCTATATAGCATTGTGCTCTAGTAATCCCTTAGTCTAGAGTTGGTCTAGATTGCCATAAATCTCTATATTGGGAGTGTAGGGGTTTACTATCTCTCTACTTACATTGCTCTTGGGAATTTTAGGATTTGAGTTCTTTATCTCTCTCTCTCCATGTCTCTTTATGTGCATTTTTTCTGAAATTTATATATTGGTTTTATCATTGTGGCATTATTTCTTACATTGCATCGGAGCACAGGAAGCTCTAGTGGTGTAGAAGCAAAAGTGTAAACATTTCAGGGACTTCAATGCCAAAAGAGAGAAGATTTCAAATGCTACGTGATCATCTAAGATTGATAATCAAGGTGGTCCATTAATATGAGTAGGTGGAGCCCAAAGAACCACCTAATCGAAATAATTTTCTTGGAATGATTCCTCCCGATCATGATCTTCTATGTGCTTAGAAACATAGAAATGTAGATGCACTCAATGCTCTAGTGACAAGTACTACTCATAGTTTCTTTACTCCAATTCAACATACCACCAAGGCCTGCATCTAACAAATTGGAAATCAATATGAAACTTATAATCAAATGGAGATTCAAAACATGGACAATCAATTAGCAACAAGACTATTTTCTAATAAGGAGACTGTAGAGGTATTCATCGCTAGCATAAAGAATCTATGGGATCAAATGGTGAAACAATTTCTACAAAAGTCAAGTAAGGAGCTAGATCGACATTTGCTTTGAGTCTATCCTTCTACGATGTTGTTCAAGCACTAATGCATATGCCAAACAACCAAAAACACATAGATGAGCAACAGATGGCTTGCGACCATGCCATGCCTCATATGGAGCGATAGACTGTAGAACTTTAGTGGGACACCTGTTAAGTATATATGCTACACACATGATAGCCTCAAGCCACAAACTATGTGGTAAAGCCTAACTCTTGACCATACACCTCGCCATCTCCATGAGTGACCTACTCTTCCCTTCAACAATCCCATTTTGTTGAGGTGTATACAACACTGTACACTGATACTTTATCCCATGTTCAGCAAGAAATGCATAAAAGTCAGCAGACATATATCCCCCCCCTTGATTAGACTCGAGGGTGCCCATTTTACATGCTGAAAGATTTTGAACCACAACTAGAAACTGTTTGAAGCACATAAACACTTTCGACTTTGCCTTCAATGGATATAGCCATGCATGCCTAGAAAACTCATCGATGAAAGTCACGAAGTAAAGATAGCTCCCAAAAGAAGATGTCTGCATAGGACCACAGACATCACTATATACAAGCTACAATTTCTGAGTAGCCCAAACTGAACCATTTTTGGAAAGGATGAACGCTGCATTTTGCCCAAAATACAGCCTTCACAGACATTTTTTCGTGTGTTTCAAGTTTGGACAAAGAGGACACCATTTCTAATTTTTGCAGGCATAGCAAACTAGCAAAATTCAGATGACCAAAGCCTGCATGCCAAAGCTTTACATGTGACATAGCCTGAGAATCATGTACTCCACATGCCAAATCATTTACAAATCTTTCATAGACTATGAGCTTATACATCCAACGACATAAAATGCTAGAATCAATAATGATGTCGCCATTTGAGAGATCATGAAGGAAACATCTGTCATCAATAAATTCCACAACCAAGCCTATCTTGGCTAATGTACAAACTGATAACATATTTTTTTTTATCCTTAGCACAAACAAAGCATCTAACAAGTGAAAGAACTACATTCAGTAGTAGTGAAAATGATCTTACCAACTCCCATAATAGGATAAGAGGAGTTGTTGGTGCATGTAACAGTATTCCTTGTAGGGGTAGACTCAAGTGAAGAGAAGAAACTATGTTGCGAGGTTTTATATTTGGTCTCCCCACTATCAAAGTATCAAACATCTGAGTCTACTAGAGACATGCACTGCTCATGAGAAGATGGTTCAAAACTACAAACAGTAGTAAACGCCCATTTTTCTTCCTGCACAAGATGAGCAGACTCTATTTTTGATGTAGAGGCCTCTACAACAACCATTCCGGCCTCTTTCTTCTTTGCCTCTTTAGCAGCTAGTTTTGGACAGCTCTTGATGACATGATCATTTGCTTTACAGTATCTGCAAAACATTTTCTGCTTTTTTTATTTTTTCTCATCTTTGTTTTCCTTCTTTGAATGTGCACCATTTGCAAATTTCTACTTACTAGTAGAAGAGCTCCATTTGCCTTTGCCCTTCTGACTAGCGAGGAAAGCTTGATGCGCAACACACATAATAGACCTCTTCTACCTAGAATGGTCCTCATGCAATAGAAGAGAAACTAACTCCTCAAATGACAAGGCATTTGGATTGCCTTTCATCATCAAACAAAGAGTAGAAGTAAAACTCTGATATGAGTCAAGAAGACCATTCATAACAGTCTACACAAGTGAGTTATTTGGTACAACTTCATCAGCAGAAATCAACTCTTCTTTCAAATCCTTGATTGTTCACAAGAAAGCAAGAGTAGAGCAAGTTATATTTTAGATTTGGTGCATGCTAAGTTGTGTGGAAAAATGCTTACACATGCTTGTGGTGGATCTTCCTACTTCATGTTACTTATCAAAGACCATAGCAAGAAAATGTGGGTGTACTTCCTTCATGGTAAGGCTAAATCTATTGCTAAGTTTAGAATGTATTTAGATTGTTGAAACTAAAACATGGAAGAAGATGAAGAAATTTAGGATAGACAATGGTGGTGATTTTACGTCAATAGAGATTGAAGATTTTTGCAAGAGGAAATGAATCAAGCATAAACGTATAGTGGAAAATCCCTCAAAAAATTGTGTTGCAAAATTATGTAATCAAACCATCATGCGGATGGCATACATGTTGATGGGAAAGCGTTTTCCGAATCATATTCTCGAGTAAAATACCCACGTGTTGGATTCACTTCTCTATCTTCCAAGCAGACAAGGTTCTCATTGCTAGCAAGGACTCTACGGCGTGAGGAATAAACAAATAGAGAAAGACAAGCAAAAGAAAGGGAAAGAGCCACATTTAGAGAGAGAAGATGGATATTGTTGGGACCTCTCATGGTGTTCTACTAAGAGGTTGGGGTTTGGTGCGACATTGAGTCTCTTCAATGAAAGGATGATAAAATGATTCACAAGAAATGCGATAAGATCTACATAGAAAAGTAGAGACCAATAACTATGTTGTACATGGGATAAACGATAATAACTAAATTTTTGGGTAATCAAGTCTTGATTTTACACAACATTCAGTAAGATAAAAAGGGTTTTATGAAGAAAAGGTCCATCCTAGAAAACCTTTTTAATACTGTGAAGGTCTAACGCATGTGAAAGAAATAGGTCAAGGACTCTTGTTATTGAAGGTTAATTTTTACTCCGAATAGAAATGGGATTTCTAAGATCAAATGGAACACCTCTACTTTTCCTAAGGATATGAGCATTCTAATTAGTCTAAAAACCTTGTAGCCAAGTGGATGACCAAGGAGATTCTTAATAAAAATATGTCATGGGGTCAACTCGTACTCCAAAATAGACAAAACCTCTCTCTATGCTAGGTGCTTGGAGGTTAGAAAATAACGCTCTCATCACACTACTCTTATCCTCCTAAAATGTGACCCCTAAAGCCTTTGAGATTGTGGTTTTTCTATATGAAGACTAGGATTCGCTGAAAGCCAATTGTATCCTCAACAATAAAATGAAATGGGTATCCCAACAAATAAGTGAAATTCCCAAGGGTGAAACTTCCAAGTTCTGTTTGTTGATGTTAAAACATGACGTTCTCAAGCCTAGCCATGAGGTTTGATAGGGCATGAACTTGGATGCCATTGGAATGCCATTGGAATGCCATTCAAGACAGAAATAAAGGCTATGTCGCAAAATGTGGTTTTCCCATAGAACCTTGATGAGGGGAGTGTCTAGAGGAGCTTGGCCCCTTTCGGAGCATCTAGGGAGCCTATTACATGACCTACTAGGCCATGATGGTAGGACTCCTAGTCATGGAGGTATTGCCAAATTCTATACTCTGCTTACTATTTCTTTGTGCTCCCCTATATTTATATATAGTGACTCCTTTTGTAAAAGGTATATAAGCATGGACCATGTGAAGCTCTATATAGCATTGTGCTCTAGTAATCCCTTAATATAGAGTTGTTCTAGATTAACATCAAGCTCCATATTGGGAGTGCATGAGTGTATGCTATATTTCTAGTTGCATTTCTCTTGGAAACCTCAGAATTTGAGTTTTTTATCTCTCAATTTACATTTGTCTTTGTGACCATTTTTTCTCAATGATTGGTTTTTTCCATTGTGTTGTTATTCATTACATCATGTCTGAGCACAGGAGGCTTTGAAAGGTGTAGAAGTGAGAATGCAAATATTTTGGAGGCTTCAATGACAAAGGAGAGAAGATTCCAAGTGTTGCATCATCATCTACGATTGGGCATTAAGGTGTCTCATTAAAAGTAGTAGGTGGATCACAACCAAGAGCAACAGTGATGCCATTCATCCAAACATTGCAGATATGAACACTAGCCTTCAAAAAAGATATGATTAATAATATGAATTATGCCCTATTGAATTTTAAAATCACTTCCATCATTGATTCATATGAGCTTCTTGATACTATTCTTGGTGCTATTCATGATCCGAAAAAACACCTAATCCAAACACTCTTCTTCAAATGATTCCTCCTGATCATGATCTTCTATGTGCTTGGAAACATACAAATGTAGATGCACTCTGCACTCCAGTTACAAGTATAGCTCATAGTGTTTTGACTCCCATTCAGCATACCAACAAGGCCTGCGTGTAAGATATTGGAAATCAATATGAAACTCATAGTTAAATAGAGATTCAAAACTTGGAAAATCAATTAGCAATAGGAAGATTTGCTAATGGGAAGCTTGTAGAGGTATTCATCACTAGCATAAAGAATCTATAAGATCAAAAAGTGAAAGAAGGTGTACAGAAGTAAAGCAAGGAGCTAGATTGGAAGTTTTTTTTTAATATATCCTATAGAGTTTGATGGTTTGGTAATTGAGCCTAATACTCAAATCATACCTCAACCTATAACTTTTGAAGAATTTAGTGCCTTACGGATTTAGGTCAAGCTGAGCCTCATGGCAAGGAGTGGCAACAATAAATGAGATGCTACATCCATAGAAAATACCTAAGAAGGCAATGTAAAATCTTCAAAATATCGAGATAAAAAGAAGAATGACAAAAAGAAGTAGAAGGGACAATGTTTCCACAACAAGAAGAAGTGGCATATAATTCAAGAACATTCAATCAAGAAGGAAAAAGAGACAAATGCCTCTGTGAGCCATTGTGAGATCCTAGACATGTTTGGAATCCTAACTTCCAAGTTGTGTTCATTGATGTTAAAAGATGATGTTCTCCTGCTTAGCGATGAGGTTTGGTAGGGCATAAACTTTGAGGCCATTGGAATACCATTCAAGGAAAAAATAAATGCTATGTGGAAACATGTGGTTCCCTTATAGAGCCTTAATGAGGAGAGTGTAGAGGGGAGCTTGAACCCTTTTGGGAGGTTTAGGGAGCCTATCACCATGACATGCTAGGCCAAGATGGTTGGACTTATAGTCATGGAGATATTCCTAGATCATATATTTTGCTTACTACTTTTTCACTCATGAGTACATTTATATATACTAACTCCTATTGTAAAAGGTATATAAGCATGGACCCTATGAGGCTCTATATAGCATTGTGCTCTAGTGATTCCTTAGTCTAGAGTTGGTCTAAATTGCCATAAAGCTCTATATTGGGAGTGCAGGGGTTTATACTATCTCTCTACTTACATTGCTCTTGGGAATTTTAGGATTTTCGTTCTTTATCTCTCTCTCTCCATGTCTCTTTGTCTGCATTTTTTTTGAAATTTATATATTGGTTTTATCAATGTGGCATTATTTATTACATTGCGTTGGAGCATAGGAAGCTCTAGTGGTGTAGAAGAAAAAGTGCAAACATTTTAGGGACTTCAATGACAAAAGAGAGAAGATTTCAAATGCGATGTCATCATCTAAGATTGATAATCAAGGTGGTCCATCAATAGGAGTAGGTGGAGTCCAAAGAAACACCTAATTCAAATAATTTTCTTGGAATGATTCCTCGTGATCATGATCTTCTATGTGCTTGGAAAGATAGAAATGTAGATGCACTCAATGCTCTAGTGACAAGTACTGCTCATAGTTTTTTGACTCCAATTCAACATACCACCAAGGCCTGCCTCTAACAAATTGGAAATCAATATGAAACTTATAATCAGATAGAGATTCAAAACATGGAGAATCAATTAGCAACAATAATGTCTAATAAGGAGACTGTAGAGGTATTCATCACTAGTATAAAGAATCTATGGGATCAAATGGTGAAACAATTTGTACAAAAGTCAAGTAAGAAGCTAGATCGGCATTTGCTTTGAGTCTGTCCTTCAAAATTTGATGGTTTGGAAATTGATCTTAAAACTCAAATCATAGCTCAACCTATAGATTCTCAAGAATTAAGTGCCTTACTCATGGAGGAGAAGTTGAGCCTCAGGACAAGGAATGGCAACAATAAATGAGATGTTGCAATCACCACAAATACCAAAGGAGGCAAAGTACAATCTTCAAAAGATGGACATAACAAGAAGAATGAGAAAAAGAAGTAGAAGGGAAAGTTTTTCCACAATAAGAATAAATAGCATATAATTCAAAAACATCACATCAAGAAGAAAAAAGAGAAGAATGCCTTTTTAAAATCTTGCTAGGGCAAGGAGTCTACCAACATTGCACAAAGAGAGCTTGCGTTATTTCTTATGATAGAGGAAGTATGCTCCTTGGTTGAAGATTCAAGGAAAGATAACTCATGGGTGTTAGATACTCGCACCTCTCATCATATGATCAACAAAAAAGACCATAGTCGCTTATAGCCTCTAAAGAATCCCATCGTAGTAGAGCTAGACAATAATGCAAACGCCATGTAGAGGGAGAATGTGTAGTTCATTATTTCTAATGGGGATATCAAAAAACTTTCAAATGTGTTGCAAATTCCAAAAATGAAAAAAAAAACATTTTTAGTATTTTCTACAATCAATCAAGGTCATGAAGTATCTTTCAACAAGACATGACCTAAGATTATGGTGGTTTTCATGCCCTTTCTACACATAGCCACGGGCCTGAGAAACATATAGTTCTTCATGCAAGTCACAATTTAGAAATGTTGTTTTTATGTCCAACTCATGTACATTCCAACCACGATGAGCTACAACTGCAGAGATGCTACGAACAGTAGTCATTCGGCAAGTAGGAGCAAAGGTTTCATCAAAATCAATGCCTCTTTCCTGTGCATAACCCTTTGCAACAAGCTTAGCCTTATACTTGTCAATTGTTCCATTAGGTTTACGCTTCAGCTTGTGTACCCACTTTGTGCCAATGGCCTTCTTGCAAGAAGCCAAGTCACATAAAGACCAGGTACCATTCTTCATTATAGCATCATATTTAGATTGCATAGCAGCCATCCAATTTTGTGAATTTTGTGCTTCTTCAAATGAAACAGGCTCATTCTCATCATAGAGACTAGACGCAGCCATAGCATAAAAATATGAGCCTGATCGAGTACGACATGAAAGAGGTGCATCTAATTTTTTGTCACGTAAAGTCTACACCAGCCATTTTTTCATAGTTTTTGCTTGCTCAATATCAGGTCTCTCATCAACAAGTGCATCATGTAAATCTGCATAAAAAATGGAATGATCTGTATAATCACATGGAACCTGCAAAGGCGGAGAAGTTGCCTCATTAGGACCAGCATTAGACTGTCCACCTGTAAAAAGAGGCAGCAAATTATCATACATGTCTTTAGAGCTAACAAATGTCTCCTTAGTACATGAAAGTAAGGACTGAATAGCATCTTCCACAAAAACAACATCACGGCTAACTAGAATGCATTTACTATGTGGATGATACAGATGGTCCTTTGCTTTCAGAACAATAACCAACAAAAATAAATTATTTTGATGTTATTAAACTAATGCATATGCCAAACAACCAAAAACATGTAGATGAGCAGTAGATGGCGTGGGACCATTTCATGCCTCATATGGAGTCATAGAGTGCAGCGCTTTAGTGGGACACCTCTTCAGTACATATGCTACACACATGATAGCCTCAACCTAGAAACTATGCGGTAAAGCCTAACTCTTGACCATACACCTCACCATCTCCATGAGTGACCTGTTCTTCCGTTCAACAGCCCCATTCTGTTGAGGGGTATACAGCACTATACACTGATGTTTTATCCCATGTTCAGCTAGAAATGCATTAAAGTCAGCAGACATATTCCCACCCTCGATTAGAATGGAGTGCACCCATTTTACATGCTGAAAGATTTTCAGCCAGAACTAGAAACTGTTTGAAGCACATAAACACTTTGGACTTTGCCTTCAATGGATATACCCATGCATGGCTGGACAAATCATCGATGAAAGTCACGAAGTAAATATAGTTCCCAAAAGAAGGTGTCTGTATAGGATCACAGACATCACTATGTACAAGCTGTAATTTTTGAGTAGCCCGAACTGAACCATCTTTTGTAAAGGAAAACGCTTCATTTTGCTCAAAATATAGCCTTCAAAGACATGTTTTCCCAGTGCCTCAACTTTGGGCAAACAGGACACCATTTCAAATTTATGCAAATATGGAAAAATAGAAAAATTCAAATGACCAAAGCGTGCATGCCAAAGGTTTGCATCGGAGATAGCCTGAGAATCATGTACTGCACATGCCAAATCATTTAGAGATCTTTCATAGTCTATGAGCTTATACAACCCATGATATAAAATGTCCGAAGCAATAATGATGTCACCATTTGAGAGATCATGAACTAAACATCTGTCATCAACAAATTTCACAACCAAGCCAATCTTGGCTAATGCAGAAACTGATAATAGATTTTTCTCGATCCATGGCACAAACAAAGCATCTGACAAAGTGAAAGAACTACATTCCGCAGTAGTCAAAATGATCTTACCAAATCCCATAACAGGATACGAGGAGTTGTTGGTGCATGTAACACTATCCCTTGTAGGGGTAGGCTCGAGTGAAGAGAAAAAACTGCATTGTGAGGTAATATTATTGGTTGCCCCACTATCAAAGTACCAAACATCTGAGTCTAGTCCAGATATGCACTACTCATGAGAAGATGGGTCAAAATTTTAAACAATAGTAAACGCTCATTCTTCTTCCTACACAAGATTAGGAGACTCTGTTTTCAGTGTAGAGGCCTCTGCAACAACCATTCATGCCTCTTTCTTCTTTGCCTCTTTAGCAGCGAGTTTTGGATAGCTCTTGAAGAAATGATCATTTGCTTTACAGTATTTGCAAAACAATTTCCTCTTTTCTGATTTTTTCTCATCTGTGTTTTCCTTCTTCGAATGTGCAACATTTGCACATTTCTGCTTACTAGTAGAAGAGCTCCATTTTCCTTTGCCCTTTTGACTAGCCACGAAAGCTTGATCTGCAACATGCATAATAGGCTTGTTCTGCCTAGACTGGTCTTCTTGCAACAGAACAGAGACTTACTCCTCAAATGACAAGGTGTTTGGATTGCCTTCCATCATCAAATGAAGAGTAGAAGCAAAACTCTGATATGAGTCAGGAAGACCATTCAAAACAGTATGCATAAGTGAGCTATCTGTAAAAGTTCATCAGTAGAAATCAACTATTCTTTCAAATCCTTGATTTCTATGAGAAAATTGTCCATAGAATCACCTTCATTCATGTGCTCACTCTCCAATTGTTTTTGGAGGTAAGCAGCACGAGCCTCATTCCTAGCTCGGTACAATGTGGTAAGTGTATCTTAAGCATCCTTAGTTGTTCTACAAGAGCGAATGTGAGGAATAATGGCAGGTTTGATAGAAAAAGCTATCAATGCATATGTCAGGGAATCTTTTCCATCCCAACAAATTTTCTCTGCAATAAGCACAATAGAAACAATAGCATGAATGGGAATATGTAGAGTATCATCATCTTTGACACCATCTCCATTAGCTCCAACACCTATATTTGCAGTACCTGTATTCGCAAGTATAACAGGACGTCTTTCAACACCTTGCACAATATTCCATAGTCCTTTTGCGGCCAATGCATGATGCAACATATGAGCCCATAATGGTTAGTTGGTACCATCCAACTTATCCTCAACATCCAACATACGGGATACATCACTACTTTTAGCCATGGCTAGTGATTAAAATACCTTGATGTACACAATTGACTATATCTCAAAAAGTTGAACAGAACTACCTAGACAAATTCTACGAAACCTATAGTAGACTTTAAGACTATTATACTGGTGAATCAAAACTGCTATATACCTTTGGCACAAAAGGACGAAATAGCCTACACAAGCACTATGATAGTAGATTCGGAGGCCGAAACGAGCTCAGATCGCGATTTCGATATGACAAAGAGAAGTGTTTTTTTATCTCTAAAACACCTTGAGTATGCTTAGCAAATTTTGTGCGATTCTAAGACTGCAACCGGAGACGTGTAGACAATGCCCTAGATGAAGTGGCAACCTGCTCTGGTACGAATTGTTGGAGTTACATGTCTGCGGAAACACAAAGAAGCTAAGAGCACAAAGCACAATGCTGAATGTAATAACACTAGAATGCACAAAGATAAGTAGCCCGTTAGGGCAAAAGGCGTATATTCAAGTTTGGGGAAAAAAACCTCCTAAAGAGGGGAAAAAGTGCCCCAGCGGTCCTAGAGTGTTCACACACATCACTACCTAAATATATCAACAACCAAGGTACAGTTTCTTTGATTAATTCTAAGGGATATCAGAAATGTTTCAAATGTTTTGTATGTTCCAAAAATAAAACAAAATCTACTTCTACTAGCTTCTCTAGCTAATCAAGGTCATGAAGTATGTTTCAACAAGATAGGAGCTAGCATTATGGATATTAACAATAGCATTGTTGGGATTTTCATAAGGAGGAAAATCCTATAAGATTATTTTCTCATACAACCCCTACAAGTTTGGGTACAAAATGAGATATTCGACCATATCTTATACGCTATACTAAAGGAAATGCACCATAGAGAAATAGTTTCACATCTACCATTAATTGTGCACATGAAGGAGCCATTGGAAGATTTCATGATGGGCAAGCAACAGAGCAAGGCATTTCCACAAGAAAGCAAGAGTAGAGCAAGCTATCCTTTAGAGCTGGTGCATTCTGAGTTGTGTGGGAAAATGCCTTCACACGCCTCGAGTGGCTACCCTACTTCATGTTACTTGTCAAAGACCATAGCAAGAAAATGTGGGTGTACTTCCTTCATGGTAAGGCTAAATCTCTTGCTAAGTTTATAAAATGTATTTAGATTGTTGAAACTAAAACATGGAAGAAGATGAAGAAATTTTAGGATAGACGATGGTGATGATTTCATATCAATAGAGTTTGAAGCTTTTTGCAAGAGGTAATGAATCAAGCATAAACGTATAGTGGAAAATCCCTCAAAAAATGGTATTGCAAGATTATGTAATCAAACCATCATGCGGATGGCATGCATGTTGAAGGGAAAGGTTTTGCCCAATCAATTTCGGGTAGAGGTCATCAATGCTATTGTTACCAATGAGGTCATATTCTCGAGTAAAATACTGAAGTTTTGGATTCACTTCTCTATCTTGATTAAAATACCTTGATGTAGACAATTGACTATATCTCAAAAATTTGAATAGAACTACCTAGACAAATTCTACGAAACCTGTAGTAGACTTTGAGACTCTTATACTGGTGAATCAAAACTGGTATATACCTTTGGCACAAAACCATGAAATAGCCTGCACAAGCACTACGATAGTGGATTCGGAGGTAGAAACGAGCTCATATCGCGATTTCGATATGACAAAACGAAGTATTTTCTATCTCTAAAATACCTTGAGTATGCTTAGCAAATTTTGTGCGATTCTAAGACTGCAACCAGAGAGGTGTAGACAATGCCCTAGATGAAGTGGCGACCTGCTCTGATACGAATTGTTGGAGTTAGATGTCTGGGGAAACACGAAGAAGCTAAGAGCACA
Organism: Ceratopteris richardii; assembly: GCA_020310875.1. Classification (NCBI taxonomy): domain Eukaryota; kingdom Viridiplantae; phylum Streptophyta; class Polypodiopsida; order Polypodiales; family Pteridaceae; genus Ceratopteris; species Ceratopteris richardii. Next base: position 164,842,978 of record CM035417.1, on the reverse strand, counting down.
AATCACAATGCTGAATGTATTAACACTAGAATTTACAAAGATAATTGTGCACATGAAGGATCCATGTAAAGATTTCATGATGGGCAAGCAACAGAGCTCAACCTGTAGATTCTCAAGAATTAAGTGCCTTACTCATGGAGGAGAAGTTGAGCCTCAGGACAAGGAATGGCAACAATAAATGAGATATTGCAATCACAACAAATACCAAAGGAGGCAAAGTACAATCTTCAAAAGATGGACATAACAAGAAGAATGAGAAAAAGAAGTAGAAGGGATAGTGTTTCCACAATAAGAATAAATGGCATATAATTCAAAAACATCACATCAAGAAGAAAAAAGAGAAGAATGCCTTTTTAAAATCTTGCTAGGGCAAGGAGTCTACCAACATTGCACAAAGAGAGCTTGCATTATTTGTTATGATAGAGGAAGTATGCTCCTTGGTTGAAGATTCAAGGAAAGATAACTCATGGGTGTTAGATACTCGCACCTCTCATCATATGATCAACAAAAAAGACCATAGTCCCTTATAGCCTCTAAAGAATCCCATCGTAGTAGAGCTAGACAATAATGCAAATGCCATGTAGAGGGAGAAGGTGTAGTTCAGTATTTCTAATGGGCAAATTCCAAAAATGAAAAAAAACATTTTTAGTATCTTCTACAACCAACCAAGGTCATGAAGTATCCTTCAACAAGACATGACCTAAGATTATGGTAGTTTTTATGCCCTTTCTACACATAGCCATGGGGCTGAGAAACATACACTTCCTTATGCAAGTCGCAAATTAGAAATGTTGTTTTTATGTCCAACTCATGTACATTCCAACCATGATGAGCTACAAGTGCAGAGATGCTACGAACAGTAGTCATTCGGCAAGTAGGAGCAAAGGTTTCATCAAAATCAATGGATCTTTCCTGTGCATAACCTTTTGCAACAAGCCTAGCCTTATACTTGTCAACTGTTCCATCAGGTTTACGCTTCAGCTTGCGTACCCACTTTGTGCCAATGGCCTTCTTGCAAGAAGCCAAGTCACATAAAGACCAGGTACCATGCTTCATTATAGCATCATATTTAGATTGCCAAGCAACCATGCAATTTTGTGCTTCTTCAAATGAAACAGACACATTCTCATCATAGAGACTAGACGCAGCCATAGCATAAAAATCTTAGCCTGAGCGAGTACGACATGAAAGAGGTGCATCTAATTTGTTGTCACGTAAAGTCTACACCAACCATTTTTTCAAAGTTTTTTCTTGCTCAATATGAGATCTCTCATCAACAAGTGCATCATGTAAATCTGCATAAAAAGTGAAATGATCTGTATCATCACATGAAACCTGCAAAGGCGGAGAAGTTGCCTCATTAGGACCAGCATTAGACTGTCCACCTATAAAAAGAGGAAGCAAAGTATCATACATGTCTTTAGAGCTAACAGATGTCTTCTTAGTACATGAAAGTAAGGACTGAATAACATCTTCCACAAAAACAACATGGCTTGCGACCATGTCATACCTCATATGGAGTGATAGAGTGCAGCCCTTTAGTAGGACACCTCTTCAGTACATATGCTATACACATGATAGCCTCAACCTAGAAACTATGCAGTAAAGCCTGACTCTTGACCATACACCTCACCATCTCCATGAGTGACGTGTTCTTCCATTCAACAACCCCATTCTATTGAGGTGTATACAACACTATACACTGATGTTTTATCCCATGTTCAACCAAAAATGCATTAAAGTCAACAGACATATATTCCCACCCTCGATTAGAATGGAGTACACCCATTTTACATGTAGAAAGATTTTCAACTAGAACTAGAAATTGTTTGAAACACATAAACACTTTGGACTTTGCCTTTAATGGATATACACATGCATGCCTAGAAAAATCATCAATGACAGTCACGAAGTAAATGTAGTTCCCAAAAGAAGGTGTCTGCATAGGATCACAAACATCACTATGTACAAACTGCAATTTTTGAGTAGCGCGAACTGAACGATCTTCTGTAAAGGAGGAATGCTTCATTTTGCCCAAAATATAGCCTTCAAAAACATGTTTTCCCGGTGCCTCAAGTTTGGGCAAAGAGGACACCATTTCAAATTTCTACAGACGTGGATAACTAGCAAAATTCAAATGACCAAAGCGTGCATGCCAAAGGTTTGCATCAATAAAATGCGAGAATCAATAATGACATCACCATTTGAGAGATCATGAACTAAACATCTAACATCAACAAATTTCACAACCAAGCCAATCTTGGCTAATGCAGAAACTGATAATAGATTTTTCTCGATCCGTGGCACAAACAAAGCATTGACAAAGTGAAGAACTACATTCAGCAGTAGTCAAAATGATCTTACCAACTCCCATAATAGGATAAGAGGAGTTGTTGGCGCATGTAACACTATCCCTTGTAGGGGTAGGCTCGAGTGAAGAGAAGAAACTGCATTGCGAGGTAATATGATTGGTCGCCCCACTATCAAAGTACCAAACATCTGAGTCTACTCCAGATATGCACTGCTCATGACAAGATGGGTCAAAATTGTAAACAATAGTAAACGCCCATTCTTCTTCCTACACAAGATTAGGAGACTCTGTTTTCAGTGTAGAGGCCTCTGCAACAACCATTCATGCATCTTTCTTCTTTGCCTCTTTAGCAGCGAGTTTTGGATAGCTCTTGATGAAATGATCATTTGCGTTACAGTATTTGCAAAACAATTTCCTCTTTTCTGATTTTTTTTCTCATCTGTGTTTTCCTTCTTCGAATGTGCAACATTTTCACATTTCTGCTTACTAGTAGAAGAGCTCCATTTGCCTTTGCCCTTCTGACTAGCCACGAAAGCTTGATCTGCAACATGCATAATAGTCTTGTTCTGCCTAGACTGGTCTTCTTCCAACAGAACAGAGACTTACTCCTCAAATGACAAGGCATTTGGATTGCCTTTCATCATCAAATGAAGAGTAGAAGCAAAACTCTGATATGAGTCAGGAAAACCATTCAAAACAGTATGCATAAGTCAGCTATCTGTAAAAGTTCATCAGTAGAAATCAACTGTTCTTTCAAATCCTTGATCTCTATGAAAAAATTGTCCATAGAATCACCTTTATTCATATGCTCACTCTCCAATTGTTTTTGGAGGTAAGCAGCACGAGCCTCATTCCTAGCTCAGTACAATGTGGTAAGTATATCTTAACCATCCTTAGTTGTTCTACAAGAGCGAATGTGAGGAATAATGGCAGGTTTAAGAAAAAAAGCTATCAATGCATGTGCCTGGGCATCTTTTCCATCCCAACAATTTTTCTCTGCAATAAGCACAATAGAAACAATAGCATGAACGGGAATCTGTACAGTATCATCATCTTTGACACCATCTCCATTAGCTCCAACACCTATATTTGGAGTACCTGTATTCGCAAGTATAACAGGACGTCTTTCAACACCCTACACAATATTCCATAGTCCTTTTGCGACCAATACATGATGCAACATATGAGCCCATAATGGGTAGTTGGTACCATCCAACGTATCCTCAACAACCAACATACGGGATATATCACTACTTTTAGCCATGGCTGGTGATTAAAATACCTTGATGTAGACAATTGACTATATCTCAAAAAGTTGAACAGAACTACCTAGACAAATTCTACAAAACCTGTAGTAGACTTTGAGACTCTTATACTGGTGAATAAAAACTGGTATATACCTTTGGCACAAAACGATGAAATAGCCTGCACAAGCACTACGATAGTGGATTCGGAGGTGGAAACGAGCTCAGGTCGCGATTTTGATATGACAAAATGAAGTATTTTCTATCTCTAAAATACCTTGAGTATGCTTAGCAAATTTTGTGCGATTCTAAGACTGCAACCAGAGAGGTGTAGACAATGCCCTAGATGAAGTGGCGACCTGCTCTGATACGAATTGTTGTAGTTAGATGTCTGGGGAAACACGAAGAAGCTAAGAGCACAAATCACAATGCTGAAGGTATTAACACTAGAATTTACAAAGATAAGTAGCCCGTTAGGGCAAAAGGCGTATATTCAAGTTGGGGGAAAAAACCTCCTATAGAGGGAAAAAAGTGCCCCGGCGGTCCTAGAGTGTTCACACATATCACTACCTAAATATATCAACAACCAAGGTACAGTTTCTTTGATTAATTCTAAGGGATTTCAGAAATGTTTCAAATGTTTTGTATGTTCCAAAAATAAAACCAAATCTACTTCTACTAGCTTATTTAGCTAATCAAGGTCATGAAGTATGTTTCAACAAGATGGGAGCTAGCATTATGGATATTAACAATAGCATTGTTGGGATTTTCATAAGGAGGAAAATCATATAAGATTATTTGCTCATACAACCCCTACAAGTTTGGGTACAAATGAGCCATGGCATGAGATATTCGACCATATCTTATACGCTATACTAAAGGAAACGCACCATAGAGAAATAGTTTTACATCTACCATTAATTGTGCACATGAAGGAGCCATGTGAAGATTTCATGATGGGAAAGCAACAGAGCAAGGCATTTCCACAAGAAAGCAAGAGTAGAGCAAGCTATCCTTTAGAGTTGGTGCATTTTGAGTTGTGTGGAAAGATGTCTTCACACGCCTCGGGTGGCTACCCTACTTCATGTTACTTGTCAAAGACCATAGCAAGAAAATGTGGGTGTACTTCCTTCACGGTAAGGCTAAATCTCTTGCTAAGTTTATAGAATGTATTTAGATTGTTGAAACTAAAACATGGAAGAAGATGAAGAAATTTTAGGATAGACGATGGTGGTGATTTCATATCAATAGAGTTTGAAGCTTTTTGCAAGAGGTAATGAATCAAGCATAAACGTATAGTGGAAAATCCCTCAAAAAATGGTGTTGCAAGATTATGTAATCAAACCATCATGCGGATGGCATGCATGTTGAAGGGAAAGGGTTTGCCCAACCAATTTCGGGTAAGGTCATCAATGAGGTCATATTCTCGAGTAAAATACTCAAGTTTTGGATTCACTTCTCTATCGTCCAAGCAGGCATTGAAAATACTCAAGTTCTGCTTAGAGGTTGGAGTTTGGTGCGACATTGAGTCTCTTCAATGAAAGGATGATCAAAATGATTCACAAGAAATGCGATAAGCTCTACATAGAAAATGAGACCAATAACTATGTTGTACATGGGATAAAAGATAATAACTTAATTTTTGGCTATTCAAATCTTAATTTTACACAAGACTCACTAAGATAAAAAGGTTTTATGAAGTGAAGGTTTAGAAAACCTTATCAATATTTGGGAGGTCTAAAGCATGTGAAAGAAATACGTCAAGAACTCTTGTTATTGAAGGTTAACTTTTACTCCGAATAGAAATGGGATTCCTAAGATCAAATGGAAGACCTCTACTTTTCCTAAGGAGATGATCATTCTAGTTAGCCTAAAAAACTTGTAGCCAAGTGGATGACAAATGAAATTCTTAATAAAAATTATTCATGGGATCAACCCCTACTAAGGCTTTGAGATTGTGGTTTCCCTATATAAAGCCTCGGATTGGATGAAAGCAAATTGTATCCTCAACCATAAAATGAAATGGATATCCCAACAAATAAGGGGAATTCCCAAGGGTGAAAAGAGCGTGGGCCATATTTGGAACCGTAGCACATATTTGGAAATGCTCGTCGAGATTGCATATTGGAAGAATAGTGTGAGGAATGTTTTCTAGCATTTTTTATGTAGCTTCTATGATTTGTTGACATATGGTAATTGAGCTTAATACTCAAATCATACCTCAACATATAAACTTTGAAGAATTTAGTGCCTTACTCATTTAGGACAAGCTTAGCCTCATGGCAAGGAGTGGCAACAATAAATGAGATGTTGCATTCACAGAACATACCTAAGAAGGCAATGTAGAATCTTCAAAAGATGGAGATAAAAAGAAGAATGATAAAAGAAGTAGAAGGGAGAGTGTTTCCACAATAAGAAGAAATGACATATAATTCAAGAACAGTCAATAAAAAAGGCGAAAGACACAAATGCCTCTTTGAGACATTGTGAGATCTTGGACATGTGTGGAATCCTAACTTCCAAGTTGTGTTCATTGATGTTAAAAGATGATGTTCTCAAGCCTAGCCATGAGGTTTGGTAGGGCATAAACTTCAAGGGCTTTGGAATACCATTCAAGGCAAAAATAAAGGCTATGTGGAAACATGTGGTTTCCTTATAGAGCCTTAATGAGGGGAGTGTAGAGGGGAGTTGATCCCTTTTGGGAGGTCTAGAAGCCTATCACCATGACCTGCTAGGCCAAGATGGTTGGAGTTCTTGTCACGAAGATATTGCCAGATTATATATTTTGCTTACTACCTTTTCACTCCTGAGTACATTTATATATACTAACTCCTATTGTAAAATGTATATAAGCATGGACCATGTGAATCTCTATATAGCATTATGCTCTAGTAATCCTTTAGTCTAGAGTTGGTCTAGATTGCCATAAAGCTCCATATTGGGAGTGCACGGGTTTATACTATCTCTCTACTTACATTGCTCTTGGCAATTTTAGGATTTGAGTTCTTTATCTCTCACTTTGCATGTCTCTTTCTATGCATTTTTTCTCAAATTTATATATTGGTTTTATCATTGTGGTATTATTTCTTACATTGCATAGGAGCACATGAAGCTCTAGTGGTGTAGAAGCAAAAGTGCAACCATTGCAGGGACTTCAATGACAAAAGAGAGAAGCTTTCAAATGCTATGTCATCATCTAAGATTGGGAATCAAGGTGGTCCATTAATAGGAGTATGTGGACCACAACGAAGAGAAAAAATGATGCCACTCATCCAAACATTGCAGATATGACCACTAGCCTTTAGAAAGTTAAGAGTAATAATATGAATTACACCGTGTGGAAGTTTAAAATCAATTCTATCCTTGATTCATATGAGCTTCTTGATACTATTCTTGGGACTAATCATGAGCCCAAAGAAACACCTAATCCAAATAATTTTCTTGGAATGATTCCTTGTGATCATGATCTTCTATGTGCTTGGAAACACAGAAATATAGATGCAATCTATGCTCTATTGACAAGTACTGCTCATAGTGTTTTGACGCTCATTCAACCTACCACCAAGGCTTGCATCTAAAATATTGGAAATCAATATGAAACTCAAAATCAGATAGGGATTCAAAACTTGGAGAATCAATTAGCAACAGGAATGTTTGCTAATCGGGATACTGTAGAGGTATTCATCACTAGCATAAAGAATCTATGGCATCAAATGGTGAAAGAATTTGTGCAAAAGTCAAGCAAGGATCTAGATTGGCATTTTCTTTGAGTCTATCCTTCAAAATTTGATGGTTTGGCCATTGATCTTAATACTAAAATCATAGCTCAACATATAGCTTTTCAAGAATCAAGTGCCTTACTCATGAAGGAGAAGGTGAGCCTTAGGACAAGGAGTGGCAACAATAAATTAGATGTTGCATTCACAATAAATACCAGAGGAGGCAAAGTACAATCTTCAAAAGATGGAGATAACAAGAAGAATGACAAAAAGAAGTAGAAGGGAGAGTGTTTCCACAATAAGAAGAAATAGGATATAATTAAAAAACATCACATCAAGAAGGCAAAAGAGAGGAACGCCTCTTTAAAAGCTGGCTAGGGCAAGGACTCTACCAACATTGCACAAAGAGAGCTTGCATTATTTGTTATGATGGAGGAAGTATGCTCCTTGGTTAAGATTAAGGGAAAGATGACTCATGAGTGTTAGATACTCGTACCTGTCATCATATGATCAACAAAACAGACCTTCATAGTTCCTTATAGCCTCTAAAGTATCCCATCATAGTGAAGCTAGGCAATAATGCAAATGCCATGTAGAGGGAGAAGGTATAGTTCATTATTTCTATTGGGCATATCAAAAAGCTTTCAAACCTGTTATAAATTCTAAAAATTAAAAAAAAATGAGTTGTTTTTAGAAATAAGCTATGGCATGAGATAATCAACCATCTCTCATACCATCTACTAAAGGATGGGAGATGCATCGCAAGGCAATAGTTTCACACCTACCTTTAACTATAGACATGAAGGAACCATGTGAAGATTTCATGATGGACAAGCAACAAAGGAAAGCATTTCCACAAGAAAGCAAGAGCAAATCAAGCTATCCTCTAGAGTTGGTGCATGTTGACTTGTGTGGAAAAATGCCTATGTAGGTTACTTGTCAAAGACCATAGCAGGATGATGTGGGTGTACTTCCTTCATGGTAAGGCTCAATCTCTTTGTAAGTTTATAGAATGAATTTAGATTGTTGAGACTAAAACACAGAAGAAGATGAGGAAACTTAGGATAGACAATGGTGGTGAGTTTACATCAATAGAGTATGAAGCACCTAGATCAATAAGAATGATATTATCTTTTCCTATTTGTTGGCTAGATAAGTCACAGATAATATAATCCTTTCCCTTGTCCTCCCATCCTCTTATCCCTAGCTCTAGATGGTCTTACTAGCCTAGTAGAAGAAAATTCCAACCACAAACTATTAAAAGGAGTCACCCTTCTTAGGGGTTGATCAAAGCATAATTAGAATATCACTAATGGCACAAACGTGTCTCTTGAAAATAATGAAGTGAGGTAGAAGTTTTTATGATTCTCAAAAACTTTTCATAGCACTTATGGACAAAAAATCAGCCAGCCAAATGGTGTTATCAAGTCATTGATTGAGCCTTCTCCACGATTCCTGTACATCAAGGATGCAAAGAGATTGATGCAAACCAAAAAATTAGACTCTTGGAAATTCCTTTAGCTTCCACATTATAGTAAATCACTAATGTGATTGCCTCTTTGATAAAGTATAAGACAAGCCATAATATTATGAGAGTATTAAACTTAATGTAGTGGGTAAAAACACAAAAATCTATTTTCCTCACTTCATACACCATTTTATTCCTTGTGTGGAGAACTAAGGATAACTTAATTGATGAGGTGGAAATAACATGTGGAAACTTTATTTAGATAGGAAATCCTTATAGAAGTGGGATTTCCAAGATCAAATGGAACACCTTTACTTTTCCCAAGGAGATGAGCATTCTAGTTAGTCAAAAAACTTGCAGCCAAGTGGATGATCAAGGAAATTCTTAATAAAAATGAGTAATGGGATCAAATCCTACTCCAAAATAGGCAAAACCTATCTCTATTCTAGGTTCTTGCAGGTGACAAAATCATGATGTCATTATATTGCTCTTATCCTCCCAAAATGTCACCCTTAAAGGATATCCGATTGTCATTTCCCTTTGAAAACCCTAAGATTCTATGAAAACCGATTGTATCCTCAAGAATAAAAGGAAATGGATATCCCAAAAAATAAGGGGACATCCCAAGTGCCAAGAGAGCTTTGGCCATATTTGAACCATAACACATATTTGGAAATGCTCTTCGAGATTGCATGTTGGAAGAACAATGTTAGAAATGTATTCTAGCATCTATTGAGCAACTCTTATCAGTTTTTGACACATGAATAGTCATTCCTTTTCTTGGTCCTCTCATGGCTAACATCTCTCATGATGCTCAATTGGAGGTCCTATTAGATAAACTCAATACTCCACCCTCAAGTGAAAAGAAATGATCCATGGTGCTCTAAGTTGTAAGACCAACGTTATGGGGAGAAGCAATTGTGAGATCCTGGACATGTGTGGAACCCTAACTTCCAAGATATAAATGTAGATGCACTCTGCGCTCTACTTACAAGTACAACTCATAGTGTTTTGACTCCTTTTTAGCATACCAACAAAACCTGCATGTAAGATATTGGAAATCAATATGAAACTCATAGTTAAATAGAGATTCAAAACTTGGAAAATCACTTAGCAACACGAAGATTTGCTAATCAGAAGCATGTAGAGGTATTCATCACTAGCATAAAGAATCTATGGGATCAAAAAGTGAAAGAAGGTGTACATAAGTCAAGAAAGGAGCTAGATTGGATGTTTCTTAAATATATATTCCAAAGTTTGATGGTTTGGTAATTGAGCTTAATACTCAAATCATATCTCAACCTATAACTTCTGAAGAATTTAGTTCCTTACTTATTTAGTACAAGTTCAGCCTCATGGAAACAATACATGAGATTGTTGGTGCATACCAATCACCAATTGAAGGCTTGGAAGATCAAATGATGAAGGAAGAATCAATTCCTAAAGTGTGGAAGAAGATTACAATCAGAGGACAAGAGAAGTGTACACATATGTACATTAGCATAGTCATAGATGACTTAGATCTTTTGTTCAGTAAGAATTATGTACAAATTATCTATAAATACCTTGAGAAAAGTCGGGGCATGTATGAGAGCAAATGAGAGCTTATGTGACATTAGTTAGAAGTCAAGAATGAGGGAGATAGAAGTCATGAGATAGAGGAAAGTGAATTTGAGTTAGCTCTCATCACTCAGTTGTATTTTTCTCTGAGTAAATGAAAAATTTTGCGCCCGATGTTTCTGCGTGTTCTCCTTCTACAGTAGATCAATTGTGGAATGCTTTTGTACAAGTCTAAGTTGAGAGTTGCTTGACCTCTGTGCAAAGTTTCAGCTTCCAATTGTAATCAGGCTGAGTGAATTAAGTGTAGGAACATTCATATGTGAAGTGTGCTCACAGGTTCCTAAAACAGGCGCATATTTCGAAGTCAATGTTTTGGTCATTTCTCTCAGCACAGTTTAAAGTTTTGCATGAGTGAGGGCTTAATCTTTAAGTTGGAAGATAAGCTACTTATGTCTAGAAGCATTTTGTAAAACGGGTTCTATTCAAGGAGAACCAAGTCTTAAAAGTTACAGGTGTAAAGTCGACTGTTCTGAGTAACAGTTTCTGACATAGGTAACTTGTGAAATCAATTTCTCAAGTTATACTTAATCTTTTGGAGTAATTCAACTTGGAATAGTTGCGCAATCTCTAGGAGATACTTCGTACAAAGTTTCATCAAAAACTTTACAGATTTGATAGGTCAATGTTGAGAAATAGTGCAGCAGACTTTTCTGTGTATCATCTTCTTCACAGATTTGTTAATTTCTGATAAGTTAGCAATTGATCCTCTAAATTAGTGAAGTGTTTGACTTACTCTTGGTATAGAGGTGCTCTAATCACAAGAGTAAGTTGTTCTTTTGGAGATTAACATTCTCCATCAGTGGTATCAGAGCAGGAGACATCAATTTGAAGAAATTTGAAGAAAAGAAGGATCCCGACTGCTGCAGATTCAAGAGATTCAACACTTGAAGAATCAAGAAGTGAAAGCTTGGAGTCAAAGCTTTGGGAGAAGACAAATTGACATCAAGAAAGGCAAAAGGAGTTCAACTCGAAGTAAAGGTACATACATTGTTTGTAAAGCTTGAAGTTTCAATACACAGGTGGATACAAGATGGGAGAAAGCTTGCAGATTGATAAGCTAGATAGGGAGAACTATCCAGCATGGTCCATGAGGATGGAAGCACACCTCATGAGCAAAGATCTTATATCATTTATTACAGGAGATGAAGAAAAACCAGAATTTGCAGATCCAAGTATTCCTACTAGGGAAGAACTTGCAATGTTGAAGACTTGGATGAGAAAGGATGCTCAAGCAAGGAGTATCATCTACATGTCTGTAAATGATTACCTTCTACCTCACATCAGAGGTTTGGAAAGTGCTACAGATGTTTGGAATGCCTTGGAAGAGCATTTCCAAAATACAACTAAGTCAAGGAAGTCCTCACTATGGGCTGAGTTCACAACTTTCAAGAAGAAGAGCTCACAATCAATTTCAGATTATGTGGCAAGAATGAAAGATATTGCAGATAGCTTGGGAGCAGTGGATGAAGACATTGAAGAGGAAAAGTTGGTAAGACAAATACTTACAGGTCTAAGAGGTGATGAGAAGTGGAAGCCTTTTATCTTGTCCATAGAGTTGTCACTTGATCACTTTACTCCTGACCTTAATCAATTGCTAGGACATATGCTAACCTTTGAGCAGGATCTTAAAGGAGACAATGATAGAAGTACAAGTCAAGCTATGTACTCCAAAGACAAGAAAAAGAATGGCAAAGGAAAGCAATCAAATGATGATGAAGGGAATTCAAATCAAGCCAATTTCACAAAAGGGAAGACAAATTTCAGAGGTAAAGGAAGAGGAGGTAAGAACAAAGATAATGCTAAAGCTTGTTGGATTTGTGGCAGAACAAATCATTTGGCAAATGATTGTTGGTATAACAATCAAAGTGGAGGATACAACAATCAGAATTATAGTCAAAGAGGTAGAGGAGGCAGAAACCAAAGAGGCAATTTCAGAGGAAGAGGTGGTAGGACATCATATGGTAGAGGAGGTGGAAGAAACTTCCAATCTCAGTCCTACAACAATAATTATTACAATTATGCATCAGATCAGAAGGATGACATGACTCTTATCTTGAATGCAACTCATGAATCAATGGGAGAAGATCAAAGAGTGTTTTATATTGACTCAGGGTGCAGCAACCATCTGAGTGGGAATCTATCCTTGATGACTGATATGGAAGCAAGGATGAATGGACATACAGTTCAAACAGGTGACAATACCAAACATAAAGTGGAGAGCATTGGATCAGTGAAGACAAAGAGTGGAAGTACACTTCTGAGCAAGGTACTTTATGTTCCTACTATTCCTAAAAATTTGATAAGTGTAGGGCAAATTGTGGAGAAAGGATATGAGGTAAGATTCACAAATGATGGTGTCTATGTACAAGATCCAAATCAGGGATATAGAACCGTAATTGCAGGTAAAAAGGAAGGAAGATTGTTCACTCTCAAAGTCCAAGGTAATGTGGGACATGCATTGTTTACCTATGGAAGTCAAAAGGTATCTGAATTAGACCTATGGCATAAGAGGCTAGGTCATTTCAATGAGAGAGCTATAAAGGAGATGTCAAAGAATCAGGTAGTGCTTGGATTACCAAACATTGAAGGGCAACATATGGTGTACAAGTGTGAAGCTTGTCAATTAGGTAAAGCACATAAAAGTTCTTATAACAAATCAGGGTACAAGTATTCAAACATGCTTGAATTGGTTCATACAGATGTATGGGGTCCCTCAAGGGACTATAGCATAAATGGATCGAGATATTATGTGTTGTTTGTTGATGATGCAACCAGGTGGATTACTTTGTATGTAATCAAGGACAAATCAGAATTCTTCAAGACATTCAAACACTTTCATGCTTATGCAGAAAGGATCACAGGACAAAAGCTAAAGAGGTTAAGATCAGATGGAGGGGGAGAGTATTTCTCAAAAGAGTTTGATGATTATTTGTGGAATGCAGGTATCAAAAGAGAAGTGACTTGCAGGTACTCTCCTCAACAAAATGGAGTAGCAGAAAGGAGGAATAGGACTCTTGTAGAGTTTGCAAGAGCCATGATGAAGGAAAAGAATTGTCCAAATTACTTATGGGCAGAGGCCATTAACACTGCAACATATCTTGTGAATAGGTTGCCTTGCAAAGCTTTGGATGGAGGAACCCCTTATGAAGCATGGTGGGGTAAGAAGCCTAGTCTTGATCATTGCAAAGTATTTGGATGTATTGCATATGCTTATGTTCCTTCACAATTAAGACATAAGCTAGAACCAAAAGCAGAGAAGTATGTGTTTATTGGATATGATGATAGACAAATGGGTTACAGGTTGTGGAGTCCATCCACAAAGCAATTTCTTGTTACTAAAGATGTAACATTTGATGAGCAAAACATGTGGTATACAGGATCACCAAATGAGTATGCAGGTGTTGAAGAAATTCAAAGGAAAGGAAAGGCAAAGGTAAAAGTATGTGAAGAAATTGTTGATGAAGTTGACTCTAGATGTAGAGTGCAGGATCATGTAGAAGAAGGGCCAAGATTTGATCCAGAATCAAATGAGGCTGAGACTTCAAGAAGTGCAGAAATCAGGAGATCTACAAGAGAAAGGAAAGAGCCTATAAGGTATAGCTATGATACATCTTTCCTAACAACAAAAGATTATGCTTACATTGTGAAAACAGAAGAAGATCCAACTACTTATGAAGAAGCCAAAGGTAAACAGAATTGGGAGAAGGCAATGCAAGAAGAGTATGATGCTCTACTTGAGAATGAAACTTGGGAACTAGTACCAAGACCAAAGAATCAGAAGGTCATTGGATGCAAGTGGGTATATAAAACAAAGAGGTTTGCAGATGGTAAGGTGTCTAGATATAAGGCTAGACTTGTGGTTAAAGGTTATGCCCAAACTTATGGGGTAGATTATGATGAAACCTTTAGTCCTGTTGCTAAGATGTCTACAATTAGGACATTGATTGCTATTGCTACTTGCAAGGGATGGAAATTATCACAATTGGATGTGAAGAATGCATTTCTTAATGGTTACATTGCAGATGAAGTATATATGGAGCAACCAGAAGGCTTCATGGAATCAATTGGATCAGATTATGTGTGTAAGCTCAAGAGAGCTTTATATGGGTTGAAGCAAGCCCCAAGAGCTTGGAATTACAGATTGGTCAAGTTCTTGAATGAATGTGGTTTTCAAGCATCAAAGGCAGATAGTAGCTTGCTAGTGAAGGCAAGTGAAAATGGATATATTTACATGTGCATTTATGTTGATGATATTATTGTTACAGGAACAGATGCTCAAGGAATCAATGAACTCAAGAAGCAAATAGAGAAGGAGTTTAAGATAAGTGACTTGGGAAATTTATCTTATTTTCTAGGAATGCAGATTGTGTATACTCAACATGGAGTATATGTTTCACAAGAGAGATATTTGAAGAATCTTCTAGTCAAGTTTAACATGGAAGATTGCAGGACCTCAACTACACCATTGGAGGTAAATCATAAGTTAAGCAGGTATGGAGGTGAAGAGTTCAATGATATGAAGAAATATCAGAGTTTGGTAGGTAGTTTAATCTATGCTACCTTGACAAGGCCAGATCTATCATATGCAGTAGGTGTGTTGTCACAATTCATGCATTGTCCAAAGAAGACTCATTGGATTGCAGCCCAAAGGGTACTCAGATATATCAAGGGAACCCTAAGTGAAGGTTTGTATTATGGTTTCACTTCTGACACAAGAATCAAAGTGTTTAGTGATGCAGATTGGGCAGGTGACTCAGATGATAGAAGGTCTACTCATGGATATCTATGTTATGTTGGAGACAAGTTAGTGTCTTGGTGTTCAAAGAAGCAACACACAGTTGCTTTATCATCCACAGAAGCTGAGTATAAGGGAATGGTAGAAGCTGCAAAAGAAGTGATATGGTTGAAGACCTTGATGAAGAGTTTTGAGTTTGATCATAGTACTCCAATAATTTTTGGAGACAATATGAGTTCTTTGTATTTGGCAGCTAACCCTGTTTTTCATGCCAGGACTAAGCATATAGAGATACAGTATCATTTCTTGAGGGAAAAGGTACTAGATAAAGAGATTGAAGTGATGTATACTCCAACAAAAGAACAAGTGGCAGATATGATGACAAAGAGTTTGGATGGACCTAAGTTACAAAGGTTCAAAGACATGGCAAGTATCAAAAAGACAGAGAAGACCTCAATTGATGATTGAGGGGGAGCTGTTGGTGCATACCAATCACCAATTGAAGGCTTGGAAGATCAAATGATGAAGGAAGAATCAATTCCTAAAGTGTGGAAGAAGATTACAATCAGAGGACAAGAGAAGTGTACACATATGTACATTAGCATAGTCATAGATGACTTAGATCTTTTGTTCAGTAAGAATTATGTACAAATTATCTATAAATACCTTGAGAAAAGTCGGGGCATGTATGAGAGCAAATGAGAGCTTATGTGACATTAGTTAGAAGTCAAGAATGAGGGAGATAGAAGTCATGAGATAGAGGAAAGTGAATTTGAGTTAGCTCTCATCACTCAGTTGTATTTTTCTCTGAGTAAATGAAAAATTTTGCGCCCGATGTTTCTGCGTGTTCTCCTTCTACAGTAGATCAATTGTGGAATGCTTTTGTACAAGTCTAAGCTGAGAGTTGCTTGACCTCTGTGCAAAGTTTCAGCTTCCAATTGTAATCAGGCTGAGTGAATTAAGTGTAGGAACATTCATATGTGAAGTGTGCTCACAGGTTCCTAAAACAGGCGCATATTTCGAAGTCAATGTTTTGGTCATTTCTCTCAGCACAGTTTAAAGTTTTGCATGAGTGAGGGCTTAATCTTTAAGTTGGAAGATAAGCTACTTATGTCTAGAAGCATTTTGTAAAACGGGTTCTATTCAAGGAGAACCAAGTCTTAAAAGTTACAGGTGTAAAGTCGACTGTTCTGAGTAACAGTTTCTGACATAGGTAACTTGTGAAATCAATTTCTCAAGTTATACTTAATCTTTTGGAGTAATTCAACTTGGAATAGTTGCGCAATCTCTAGGAGATACTTCGTACAAAGTTTCATCAAAAACTTTACAGGTTTGATAGGTCAATGTTGAGAAATAGTGCAGCAGACTTTTCTCTGTATCATCTTCTTCACAGATTTGTTAATTTCTGATAAGTTAGCAATTGATCCTCTAAATTAGTGAAGTGTTTGACTTACTCTTGGTATAGAGGTGCTCTAATCACAAGAGTAAGTTGTTCTTTTGGAGATTAACATTCTCCATCAGAGATGTCGCATTCACAGAAAATACCTAAGAAGGCAATGTACAATCTTCAAATAGGAAGAATGACAAAAGAAGTAGAAGAGAGAGTGTTTCCACAAGAAGAAGAAACTCAAGAACATTCAATCAAGAAGGCAAAAGAGACAAATGCCTCTTTGAGACATTGTGAGATCTTGGGCATGCGTGGAACCCTAACTTTTGTTCATTGCTATTAAAAGATGACGTTCTCAAGCCTAGCCATGAGGTTTGGTAGGGCATAAACTTCGAGGCCATTGGAATACCATTCAAGGCAAAAATAAAGGCTATGTGGAAACATGTGGTTTCCTTATAGAGCCTTAATGAGGGGAGTGTAGAGGGGAGCTTGATCCCTTTTGGGAGGTACTAGGAAGCCTATCACCATGACCTGCTAGGCCAAGATATTTGGAGTTCTAGTCATGGAGATATTGCGAGATTATATATTTTGCTTACTACTTTTTCACTCCCGAGTATATTTATATATACTAACTCCTATCGTAAAAGTTATATAAGCATGGACCATGTGAAGCTCTATATAGCATTGTACTCTAGTAATCCTTTAGTCTAGAGTTGGTCTAGATTGCCATAAAGCTCCATATTGGGAGTGCACGGGTTTATACTATCTCTCTACTTACAATGCTCTTGGCAATTTCAGGATTTGAGTTCTTTATCTCTCACTCTGCATGTCTCTTTCTATGCATTCTTTCTCACATTTCAATATTGGTTTTATCATTGTGGTATTATTTCTTACATTGCATCGGAGCACATGAAGATCTAGTAGTGTAGAAGCAAAAGTGCAACCATTGCAAGGACTTCAATGACAAAAGAGAGAAGATTTCAAATGCTATGTCATCATCTAAGGTTGGGAATCAAGGTGGTCCTTTAATAGGAGTAGGTGGAGCACAACCAAGAGAAAAAATGATGCAACTCATCCAGACATTGCAGATATGACCACTAGCCTTTAGAAAGGTAAGAGTAATAATATGAATTACACCTTGTGGAAGTTTAAAATCAATTCTATCCTTGATTCATATGAGCTTCTTGATACTATTCTTGGGACTAATCATGAGCCCAAATAAACACCTAATCCAAATAATCTTCTTGGAATGATTCCTCGCGATCATGATCTTCTATGTGCTTGGAAACATAGAAATGTAGATGCACTCTATGCTCTATTGACAAGTACTGCTCGTAGTGTGTTGACTCTCATTCAACATACCACCAAGGCTTCCATCTAAAATATTGCAAACCAATATGAAACTCATAATCACATAGAGAATCAATTAGCAATAGGAATGTTTGCTAATGGGGAGACTGTAGACGTATTCATCACTAGCATAAAGAATCTATGGGATCAAATGGTGAAAGAATTTGTACAAAAGTCAAGCAAGGAGCTAGATCGGCATTTTCTTTGATTCTATCCTTCCAAATTTGATGGTTTGGCCATTGATCTTAATACTCAAACCATAGCTCAACATATAGCTTTTCAAGAATCAAGTGCCTTACGCATGGAGGAGAAGGTGAGCCTTAGGACAAGGAGTGGCAACAATAAATGAGCTGTTGCATTCACAACAAATACCAAAGGAGGCAAAGCACAATCTTCAAAAGATGGAGATAAAAAGAAGAATGAAAAAAAAAAGAAGTAGAAGGGAGTGTTTCCAAAATAATAAGAAATAGTGTATAATTCAAAAACATCACATAAAGAAGGCAAAAGAGAAGAATGCCTCATTAAAAGCTAGCTAGGGCAAGGAGTCTACCAATGTTGCACAAAGAGAGCTTGCGTTATTTGTTATGATAGAGGAAGTATGCTTCTTGGTTGAAGATGACTCATGGGTGTTAGATACTCATACCTATCATCATATGATCAACAAAAAAGGCCTTTATAGTCCCTTATAGCCTCTAAAGTATCCCATCATAGTGAAGCTAGGCAACAATGCAAACGCCATGTAGAGGGAGAAGGTATAGATCATTATTTCTAATGGGCATATCAAAAAGCTTTCAAACCTATTGTAAATTCCAAAAATAAAAAAAATACATCTATATTATCTTCTACAACTAATCAAGGTCATGAAATATCTTTAACAAGACATGACCTAAGATTATGGATAGTAAAAACAACATTGTTGGGACAGACATAAGGATGAAAATTCTATATGAGTTGTTTTTAGAAATAAGCTATGGCATGAGATAATCAACCATCTCTCATACCATGTACTAAAGGATCAGAGATGCATCGCAGGGCAATAGTTGCACACCTACCTTTAACTATAGACATGAAGGAACCATGTGAAGATGTCATGATGGATAAGCAATGAAGGAAAGCATTTCCACAAGAAAGCAAGAGCAAAACAAGCTATCCTCCACAGTTGGTGCATGTTGACTTGTGTGGAAAAATGCTTATGTAGACCGTGGATCAATCTTCCTAATTCATGTTACTTGTCAAAGACCATAGCAGGAAGAAGTGGGTGTACTTCCTTCAAGGTAAGGCTCAATCTCTTTGTAGTTTATAGAATGAATTTAGATTGTTGAGACTAAAACACAGAAAAAGATGAGGAAACTTAGGATATACAATGGTGGCGAGTTTACATCAATAGAGTATGAAGCTTTTTGCAAGAGTAAATGAACCAAGCATCACTTATAGTGGCACATCCCTCAAAAAATAATGCTGCAAAATTAAGGAATCAAAATATCATGGATATGGCATGCATTCATGGAGAGTGTTAATCTCCAAACGAAAAAGCTATGCTTGATGTTAGAGCACCTCTATATCAAGAACAACTCACAAACTTTACCAATTTAGAGGATCAATACTCAATTATCAAAATCTTGAACTAACTGTGAAGAAAATTAGTACTCAGAAAGTCTGTTGCACATTACTCACCCATTGACTAATCAAATGTGTAACATTTTTTTATAAAACTTTGCGCAAGGTGTTGCCTATAGATTGCACACCTTCTACAACTTAAATTATCTCAAATTATTTAGTAAATCTTGAGCAATGAATCAAACAGTTCACCTATGTCTGAAATTGTTCTCAAGTATAGTCGACTTTGACACCTGCAACTTCTAAAGCATGGTTATCCCAAAGTACAACCCGTTTAATCAAATGCTTTGAGGCATACATAGCTTACCTTGCAACTTAAAGAATGAGTGCTTAGTTGCTGAAAACTTTATAGTGTGGAAGGAGCACTAACCAAAACATTATCATCAAATTTTGCGCCTGTTGCAACTTCACTTCTGATCTCCTATCATCAACATTACCTGCCCAATCTTTATCACTATATATTTTGATGTTTGTATCTGATGTAAATCCATAATACAAACCTTCCTTGAGTGTACCCTTAATGTACCTCAATACTCTTTATCATGCAACCCAATATTCTTTCGTAGGACAATGCATGCATTGAGACAATATTCCAACTGCATATGACAAATCAGGCCTAATTAATGTAGCATAGATTAGACTACCAACCAGAATTTGATACAACCATATCCTTGAATTCTTCTCCTCCATATATGCTCAACTTGTGATTCACCTCCACTAGAGTAGGTGCTACCCTGCAATCATCCATTTTAAACTTGATCAACAAGTTGTTCAAATACCTTTCTTGAGTCATATACACTCCATGTTGAGTATATGAGATCTCCATGCCCAAGAAATATGATAAGTCTCCCAAGTCACTAATCTTGAACTCTTTCTCCATTTACTTCTTAAGACTTTGTATGCCCTTCTCATCTCTACGTGTAAGAATTATGTCATCAACATATATACACATGTAAATGAACCCATCATCACTTGCTTTGACGAGCAAGCTACTATCTGCTTTAGATACTTGGAAACCAAGTTCCTTCAGGAACTTCACAAGTCGATAATTCCATGCCCTTGGACCTGCTTCAAACCATACAAAGCTCTCTTGAGCTTACATACATATTTTGAATACTTTTTATCTCTGAACCCTTGTGGTTGCTCCATGAAAACATCATCTGAAATATAACCATTTAGAAAAGCATTTTTCACATCTAATTGACATAATCTCCAACCTTTACATGCAACAATGGCTATGAGTGTTCTGATGGTTTTCATCTTTGGGAATAGGACTATAGGTCTCATCATAGTCTATACCATATGTCTGAGCAAACCCTTTCACAACAAGTCTAGCTTTATACCTAGACACACTTCCATCTGCATACCTCTTTGTCTTGTAGACCCACTTGCATCCAATGATCTTCTGACGATTTGGTTTAGGAACCAAATACCAAGTATCATTCTCCATTAATGCATCATAGTCTTCCTGCAAAGCTTTCTCCCAATTTTCCTTACCTTTTGCCTCTTCATATGTAGAAGGGTCTTCAATCTGCTTTCACCATGTAAGCATAATCTTTAGTAGTCAAAAATAAGTGTCATAGCTATACCTTGTAGGTTGCCATTTGTGTCTTGATGATCTTCTGAGTTCTCCACTTCTTGAAGTTTCTAGTTCATCACATTCTAAATCAAACCTGAACACTTCTTCAACTTCAACTTGTACTTCATTGTTCTCTTCTTCATCAAATATCTGAACCTTTGATTTACCTTTCTTCTAATGCACAACTTCTTCAACACCTACATGATTATTGATTGTACCTGCATACCAAGTACCTTCTCAATCAAATGTAACATCCTTTGACACAAAGAAATTGCTTTGTGGATGGAGTCCACAACCTATATCCCATCTGCTTATCATCATATCCAATGAACACATACTTTTCAGCTTTAGGTTCCAATTTATGCCTCAACTGAGATGGCACATATGCATAAGCCAACATCCAAATACTTTGCAATGATCTAAGGTAGGTCTCTTACCCACCATGCCTCATATGGTGTCATACCTTGCAAAGCTTTACATGGTAACCTATTGACCAAATATGTAGCTGTATTTACAGCCTCAGCCCACAAATAATTTGGACAATTTTTCTCCTTCATTATTGATCTTACAAACTCAACAAGAGTTCTATTTCTCCTTTCTGCTACACCATTTTGTTGAGGAGAGTACCTGCAAGTAACTTCCCTTTTTATACATGCAATCACTGAACTCATTAGAGAAATACTCTCCCCCTCCATCTGACCTTAGTCTCTTCAACTTTTGACCTGTGATTCTTTCTGCATACACATTATAGTGTTTAAATGTATTGAATACATATGATTTATCTTTGATCTCATAGATAGTGATCTACCTGGTAGCATCATCAACATAAATCACATAATACCTTGAACCATTTATACTGAGATCCTTTGATGGTCCCCACACATCTGTGTGTACCAACTCAAGCTTCTCTGAATACATGAAACCATGCTTGGAATATGATTGCTTATGAGCCTTAACAAATTGACATGCCTCACATCTGTATGTCATATGTTGACCTACAACATTAGGCAATCCAAGCACTGAACTATTTTTAATCATATCCTTAATACCTCTTTCATTGAAATGTCCAAGCCTTTTGTGCCAAAGATCTAACTCAGAGATCTTATGTCCTCCATAAGTGAACAAGGCATGACCAACATTACCTTGATCTTCAATGTGAAGAGTCTTCCTTCTTTCTTCCCTGAAACAATGCTAGGGTCTTCCACAAACACTCCATCATTAGTGAACCTTACTTCATAACCTTTTTCAACAATTTTCCCTACACTTATCAAATTCTTTGGAATTGTAGGAACATACAAAACCTTACTTAGAAGAGTAATTCCATCCTTGGCCTTCACTGATCCAATTGACTTCACATTGTGCTTTGTATTATCACATGTTTGAACTACATGATTACTTACCTTATTTTCCAAATCAGTCATCAAGGCTATGTTACCACTCAGGTGATTGCTACACCCTGAGTCAACATAGAAGACTCTTTGGTCTTCACTTTGTCTTTCACAAGTTGCATTCATAATCAAGGTTGAA
>CM035417.1:164779235-164784235 GCA_020310875.1 Ceratopteris richardii | reverse complement strand
CATATACATATACATATACATATACATATACATATACATATACATATACATATACATATACATATACATATACATATACATATACATATACATATACATATACATATACATATACATATACATATACTTATACATATACATATACATATACATATACATATACATATACATATACATATACGTATACCTATACATATACATATACATATACATATACATATACATATACATATACATATACATATACATATGCATATATGTAGCTCAAGCGTAAGCACCACCTCCTTTACTTGTCAATCCGCGGAGACGTGAGGACCGGTATGAAGACCACGAGCAAGTGAAGGCACAAGTGCGTGAGTGAAAGCACACAAACATGCACACACATACACACACACGCGCACACGGTAAGATCAAAGAGAGGAACAATGGAAGGATTTTGATTACAAAAAGAAATCTATTACAAAACTGAAATCTACAAGAAGCCAACCTCAAAAATGAGCTCTCTAGCTCTTTTTATAGTTTTTTGACTAGTTTTGGCCCTGTCCAGACCTAGTGTCCGGCCTAGTTAAAAATTAGGTTCCAGGGCTTATTTGAGGGCTCAAACGAGGTCTAAAAATTATGAAAATTGGTACGATGGTATTTCTAATACTCCTCAAGCTCGAGGACTCCTCGGCTTGCACAAAATGGAGCTACAAAAATAGAAAATGGTATTTACAATGGTTTTAGTGATGGAAATCACTAGTTTTGTAGGGGATTCTTCTAAAGAGTTGACATGTACTTCATGGAGCTCCCTACTTGCTCCTTCTTCTTGTGTGTGTCCGCCTTTCTGATGTGCTTTCATGCTTGTGCTTGACCTTGAGTTCCAACACTCCCCTCCCTCTCGAGTCTGTCGTCCCTGACAGACCCTTGTTGTAGTGGTTGATCCATGTAGTGCTTTGAGAGGTAATATCCCTTCTGTGTGAACAAGAGCCCTCTATCTTCCAAATTTGGAAGCGTTGGTTGTCCGGTTCTTCATTTGTCACTGCAAGCCTTTGCAAGTCGTAGTCCCTCGGTATGTGTTTCTTTCGTGGATTCCGCATGAGTGCGTCGTTGTGAGCTTTCAAAGATTGTGAGTTGCTCAAAAGAGGTTATCAAGATTGAGTCGAGCAACTACTGGCTTTGAATCGCTTCCTAGGTATTGATGTTGCCCCCAGGATGTCCTCTAGCTCTTCTAAAGATGATGTTCAGAGTAGTCATGCTAAGTACTCATAACCCATAGTGAATGATGGGTAAGTGTGTTAGTGCATGGGTTGAAAAAAGTATGTGCCTTGTGCACGGCCTTGTAATGTAGCCCTATGCATGCTTACTTGGAAAATGCATTGGAAGAAGTATGGTGCAAAAATTTGGGGTCTTGAGCTAAGTGCTCAAGGGTATGCTGATGACAAGGTTTCCTACTCTATCATGGTTATAATGTGGCCCAAGTAGGAGATTCTTACCATAAGGAAAGGTCAGCCGATGCGGATCTCTTCGTGTTGTACATCTTTCATCATGATGGACCAATCATTGTCGAGGAATTCCCTGGTTGATGGTCCACATAAGCATGACTCATTCATGTTCCATAAGTCAAACCTAGGAACAAGCTCTCTCTCGCTTTTCTTCTCTCTCTCTCTCTTTTGTTTTTTTTTTTTTTTTTTTGTGGGAAAAATTATCACAAAACAAGAACACAAAAGTTAGTATCAATAGAAAAAATTTGACATATGTCAATGTGCTCTTGTGCTTGGGATTCTCAAGTGTGTCTATGCACGGCCGTGTAATGTGGCCCTATAATAATGCATACTTTGGAAATGCATGACCTGAATGGTGCATGAGACAGGGTTGTGCAAAGAGCACATGGTTGTCGCTCGTCGAGGTTTTCGATGTTATTTGCAGATATTGATGCCATCTTTGTTGGAGGTATCCATTGTATCTCGAGAGGACAACTGATCATTCCTCCTTATAGGGATCCATTTGAGAACAGTCTGCGACTGGGTAGAGATCACCTTTGGCCACTTCGTATTTGAATGATCTCCCGAGGGTTTGATCCATCGTGGCTGGCTCTTTATTTTGGTGGATGCTATCGGTACTTTCGTCTTCCAAACTCTTATCCTTGCAGAAGAGGTTCTTTGATCTGTATTGGAGCTCTATGCTTGATTCAGTTCTTTACCTCGCCTTGGTGTCTTTGTTGTGCAGGTTGTTGCCTTGAAATCCCCCCTTGGATTTTGTCTGAGCTTAGGCTTGATTGCTTGGGATCCTTGGATTGGAAGTGGTCTTTCTTGAGGATAAGTCATGGTAGGCCTAGACCATAGATTTTGAAGTCTAGTGTGAGGGGACTGATTTTGTGCAAGGGCTTTCTTTGGTACCCATATCATGGTGCGATTGGGTTGGGCACTAAGTAATGTCTTGGCCACCCAAATTTGCTTGACATTACCAAGAAAATGTGATTTCTGTTTCTTGATGTAAGGGTCTTTTGGGCCTTCTATGTGAGTTTTTTGAGAAAACTCATCTTTACATGGGGAGTGCAACAAGGGTTGATCTTCTATACCTACACCAGACTTATGCAAGGGATTCATGGGCTGTGTGGTTTGAGATTGATCTAGAGATTCATCGAGACATTTATCCTTATTACACATAGAATCCCTAGGTGTACAAATGGGTGATGGATTGTCATGATTCACCCTAGAGTCGATCTCCTTTGCCACATCAATGATACACAACAGTGGTTGATCATCTCCTTTTTGACCATCTGAGTGCAGATCATCCTTACTTATGGCTTCATGAGGGGAATCCAAATTTACAGGAAGAGAGGGTCCTTCCACATCCCCCAAACACTTGGAGTCCTCCATATCTCCATTCTCTAAGGTTTCCTGTGATTTACTCAAAGAAGGATCAGATTCAAAAACATGAGTAGAAAGAAAAATTTTCTCATTAAAAGCACGCTCTGTGAAAAGATGATTTTTCCCCCAATCATCATAAGGTGGATAGTCATTGGGATTGTCCATAGACATATATGTAGAATCATGGATGATGGGTAGAGAAGGCACTTCAAATTCTTGATGATTTTGTTTAATGAACCTTTGGGTGCCAATGATCAAGCCTTCATCTATACAATCCATGACAAGGAATGTTTCCGAAAATTGCATATCACCCACCATAACAGGCAACACAACTTGACCCATGCATTCATAATGTTCACCATCCATGAGGATAGAAGAATGAGTTGTTGGTTGTATGTCTTCAAAAATAATGGTCAAGAATTCAATATGAATCAAATTCCACTCACAATGAGGATTGATTTTATGCACTCAACCTTCTACAGTCATATCCTATTCTTATATCCACCAAAGTATTGTGATATTCTCTTGTTGCAAATATGGATCCGACCCCCCTAGACATTTCCCCCGTTTCCTCGATTTCTTGCAAATTTTCTCTAAATGTTTCACCTTGATGTGATATTATCTCATGTATTCCATGTTTATCGCCCTCCGTTTTTTCTATCTTAGCCCCTTTTCTTCTATCTTTTGCTTTTTTCTTTCTAATGACACAATTTTCTCCCCCTTTGTGTTGCTCAAAAATCCTTGGGAGCCCCCCTGGTTTCCTAGTCCCACTTGAGGGTCCACTTCAAATTATCCTATCTCAAAATCAACGCATTATTCTTGAAAAAAACAGTTGAGATCGTGTAGCATTTGAAACGAGCTTTCCAACAAGCTATAGAGCTCAGAAAATGGACTTTGGATGAGAAAGTTATGTCAATTCAGGCTCCTGGGGGTCAAAACAGGCAAACAGGACCTTTGGAGAAAATCGCGATTTTGTGAACTTTCTGAAAATCGTGATGCTGTGAAGTCAAAAAAATCGCGATGTTGAGCACAAAATCGTATTTTTTGAAAATCGTGTTTTTTTTTTTTTGACAAGAAAATCGCGATGTTGATCACAAAATCGTGTTTCTGAAAATCGCGATGTTCAGCAGAAAATCGTGATTTGAAAATCGCGATTTTGAGCACAGAATCGCGTTTCAGAGAATCGAGATGTTGATCACAAAATCGTGTTTTGAAAATCGCGATTTTGAGCAGAAAATCGTGTTTCAGAGAATCGCGATGTTGATCACAAAATCGTGTTTCAGAGAATCGCGATGTTGGTCACAAAATCGTGTTTCAGAGAATCGCGATGTTGATCACAAAATCGTGTTTCAGAGAATCGCGATGTTGAGCACAAAATCGTATTTTTGAAAATCGCGATTTTGACTCAGAGAATCGTGATTCACCAAATCGTGTTTTTTTTGCTGAAAATCGTGTTTTCTCAAAATCGTGTTTTTGACATGAAAATCGCGATGTTGAACAAAAAATCGTGTTTATGAAAATCGCGATTTTGAGCAGAAAATCGTGAATTGAAAATCGTGATTTGTGAGAATCGCGATTTTGAGCAGAAAGTCGTGTTTTTTTTCACAAAATCGTATTTTTGCTGAAAATCGTGATTGGTGAGAATCGCGATTTTGAGCAAAGAATAGTGTTTTTTGAAAATCGTATTTTTCACATGAAAATCGCGATGTTGAGCACAAAATCGTGTTTTTGAAAATCGCGATTTTGAGCAAAAATTCGTGTTTTCACAGAATCGCCTTTTTCACAAAATCGTGTTTTTGGCATGAAAATCGCGATTTTGTCATAGAGAATCGTGTTTTTCTCAAAATCGAATTTTTCGCTGAAAATCGTGATTTGTGAGAATCGCGATTTTGATCAGAAAGTCGTGTTTTTCACAAAATCGTGTTTTTGCTGAAAATCGTGATTGGTGAGAATCGCGATTTTGAGCAGAGAATCGTGTTTTTTTGAAAATCGCGATTTTGAGCAGAGAATCGTGTTTTTTTTTTTTTTTTTTTTGAGAAAAAACACAGAATCGCGATTCTTTTCAACCAACTTTTAGGCGGGAAAACTGAAAATCGTGATTTTTCAAAAAATTTTGAATTTTCACAGAATCGCGATTTTCATCACAGA
>CM035417.1:164759235-164774235 GCA_020310875.1 Ceratopteris richardii | reverse complement strand
AACACCCCCCCCTCTCTCGCGTCTGTCGTCCCTGACAGACCCTTGTTGCTGGGGGTGTTGGATGTAATATTCCACAACCTGAGTGGCAAGCTGATGTTCTTGTAAGCGTAGTCCTCTGGCCAAATCTGTCATCATACGATCCCAATCGATTGGTCCTGGAACATCCGGATGTGGCAGACGTAACTGATCTGCATGGATCGCTTGTTCTACTGCAAATAGATGTAGCAAATGTGTGGGTCTGGGAATGAAAATTTCGGAATTGTATTCCCAGAAGCCCGTAGAGAACATTTCCTCAAATGTTTGCTTGAAGCATGCGGGCAAGTACTTGATTCGTGCATGCCAAGCAAAGATAACAGTGACCGAGGGGGTTTGGCTCATGTCGTAGACTAAATCCTTGTTGCCTTGGGCGAATCCAGGAGCGGAGATGTATGGAGCTTGGACATTCCGAAAGGTTTTGAAGACAATGGTCATGAGCTCAAATATCTTCATACACATTTTCGCTGCTATATCAGGTACATTGTTTAGGCGTGCGGACCAGTGCCGAATGGTTGATATCATGTAGGCTACGGTTGGAGGTCCTCGAGGTGGAGCAAAATACGGGTAGTTAACCCAAGCGGAGCACTCTTTATTGTTGCGTACCTTGATTGCAAATGCTTGCCAGGATCTGCGACGTACCACTGGACAATAGCATGGATTATACTTGATGTAGAGTGGCATGGTAGCCCAGGTACTCATCATCTCTGGGTAATTGGTGAGTAAACGTGCACGCCAATTAGGTTGGAAAATCGAGCCAGCACGTGCATCGGTCGGTAAATCCCCTATCTCAAATTGAGTAGCGAATGTGGGCTCCTTCCCTGTATGTCTTTTGACTTCTGCATTATAATCATGTAGTAAGACAAAATAAGGCATGTATTGCGATTCTGATGTTGTGATTAACCGTTGATGGGATAACTGTTGAAAGTAGGAAGACCGAAGGACCGTTTCTTCCAGATTCGTGAGAGATTGCATTTGCACGGCCACACGATCATCATGTGTCTTACCCACTTTCTCGACCCTTTTGACCCAATCTGGAACTTGAATTTCTAACGTGTCTTGTCCTTCTTCTGTAGTTCGACCACCAGGCGTCGGCATAGGCTCGTAGGGCTCTTCGTAGCTGTCCTCGACGGGGATTTCCACTACTGTTTCAGGTTCTGGTTCTTCAATGGGCGAGGGTGGTCGTTCATATGGTAGGAGGCGTGCTTGGAGTTCTGCCACCTGTTTCCGAAGGGTCTCCATTTCTTCTGTAGATTGTTGCAAGATTACCGGTTCCTGTTGAGCAGTGGGTACACTGGCTAACTGTTTCTTTAGATCGGCACATTCAGTCTCTAGTTTCTCATATGACTCCAGGAAATTTGCATGCTCCTCAAGTAAAATGCGGATGTCTTCTGATGGAACTGCTCTATATCTGGTAGGGCTAATGGTTGCTCCTACGGTTCCTTCCATAGCCGCTTCAAAGTTGTCCTGATTTTGTTGTTGAAGTCGTTTGTTTTCCTCTAGTGCTGCGGCCATATGCTTTCTTAATAGCCCAATGTTGCGTCTGAGCGTGGCATTAGATATCATTTGCGCTTGAAGCACTGTTTCTAGCTCCTTAACTGCTTGGTCATCTACAGTTGATGCCTTTGATTCCAATTCGGAGTGAGCCTGCTGTAGTGTGGTATGCTCGTCTAGGAGCGTCAGGTAGTCAGCCTCAACAGTGGAGACTCTAGCTTGGAGGCGTTGAGATTCTGCCTGGAGGGTAGCATTGCGTTCTTCTAATTGATGGAAGTCTTGTTGTAGCTGATGTGCACACTGAAGTAATGTGTCGAACGTACTATTTACATTATGAGATGCAAGGGAAATAGTTTGAAATGCAGAGGAGGTGGGATTGGGTAGGGGGGTAGTGAATGCTGTGTGTGCCACTGATGTGAGTGGTGAGGTGGGGGGCAAGGGAGGGGAAGGTGGGGAAATCGTGGGGAGAGGTGCTGTGGTTGGTGAAATGTCCATTGGATCAGACAAGGTGGTGTGTGCAGGGGCTACCATATAGGTGGGTATGGTAGGTGAAGTGAGTGTGGTGTCCGTGTAAATTGATGTCGTTGCGAACATCGGAGGAAGGTGGCTTTGAAACATGGGAGAGCGGAAGAACTGCTCCACAAAGGACGGGTATTGTGGTGGTGAGGTCCGGTTGAAAGAGGTGTAGGGGCCAGCTGGGAAGTGAGGGTTATGGAATGGAGGTACTCGTATTGGGGGGTAGGTCGGGAAACACAGGGTTCCTTCCGTGGGTGCTGGGTTTCCAACTACGCTGGTAATTATGGGATGGCCAGTCATGGGTTCAGCGGATAGATGGGACGAAGTGTACAAGGGATTGGTGACGAAGGAGAAGAGGGTGTCTTGTGAGGTGGGTTCTCGAAATGAGAATGATTTGAATGAGGATGGATTATAAGTGGAGGTAGAGGTGATGACTGTCGTTTCTTCCAAGGTGGGAGGTGGTGGCAGGGGCGGAGAAGGTGGTGATGGAGGACGCTGGGGTGAGATGGGTGATGTCTGAACGAAGGTTTCAGCGGAGAGGTCAGTGGTGGTTGTGGGAGTGGCTGTGGTCTCAATAGGTACTTCTGGTTCTGTGACGGGTATCCTGATAGTCTTACCTGCTCGTGGTAACGTGTCCACTCTGCGTTTGTCATACCTTACGGACTGGCGGACTGCGGTGTGGACAGCCTCTGGAACTCCTAAAGAGTCTGACACTAATTTGAGGGTGTCAATGAAATGTTGGTCCACTCCTTCATCTGATAGCATTTCTTGCATCAAAGCTTGGCCTGATACCAGAGAGAGCTGATGCCTTTCTTGTACTGCTTTGATAGTGTCGTATAGCCTTCTTAGTTGAGCTGTATATGCAGGTGCACCTACAAGTTCTGGCACCTCTTGTTGCTCCTCTTGTTGCTCTTGATCATATTCCTCCTCATCATCCTCCTGCTCCTCATCTCCGTCATCTTCTTCCTCCACTTCAACAGGGGTGACAGGGGCTTGGGAGGTTGTGGCCTGCGTTTGTACATTTTCCGCTTGTTGTGCCTCTGCTGTCTCCAGCTCTACATCTTGTAGTAGTTGTTCGAAGTCTTCATTAGTGAGTTCTTCCAAAGCTGCACCACAAGGAAATTCGAGATCCGTTGGGATGGGAGGAAATAGCAAAGTGGAACCATCGGTGCTGCGTCTTGGAAGCCGGAGTGTGAATGGTCGGACTCTTCGGGGTGGCGGGGTGACCTCTGGTGTTAGGGTGGCTCCACGTGGCTGAGCACATGGGACTTGGACCGTGCCTCTCATCTTCTTTGAAGGGGGTCCAGTGGATGTCCTACCTCGAAACTGCTCTACCCGATTCCACATCAGGGCTCGTTGGATTGGGATGTCATAAGCCAAACACCTATAGATGATTCTTGTCAGAGCACAGCAACCATATAAAACCTGTTTCCGCGGCCAGCGTTTGTGAGCTAAGTGTATCTGATCAATTATCCAGTGGGGTAGGTTGATGGTGAGGCTCTGAGTCTCTGCCAGATACAGGCTAAACCAAATCTTTTTGTGCGGCATGGTGAATCTATCCTGCGCCGGGAAAGCAAAGTGTTGCATGCACATGCGAAGGTGTATTGCAATATTAGGCGTCATGGATACCATGTCTTTGAGTTTGGTGAGACTTCGATTCTTCATGTAGTCCGGTACTAGGGTTTCCTTTTCTGTAGGAATATGCATGCCGCGCATATCCAGAGCTTCTCTCACCAAATTGTTTGATAGCCTAAACCTCTTGAGCTCATTCCCCTTTGTCAGAGATGGAATCACAAATGAGCTTGCACCTTTTGGGTTCGGATTTGGAGTCAAGGTGTTGATGAGATAGTAGCATCGCATGAAGTCAGGTTTTGGGAGTCGGGCACTGAAATAGGCACTCAATCCGGCTTTTTCCCATATCGGACGTAGACTTTCCGCATTTTGTAACTTCTCAAATTCTCTTGTAAAGAAATGGTATCTGCCTTGCTTTCCATTGTAGTCCAACTCTGATTCCCATAGATACGTTCCTTCCCCCAAAGGTCCTGCTACTTCGGTAAACCAATGTGAAGTCTTTCCCACGGGCATGGTGTGGCCACGCGGAGGGTCCGCAATAGGTATGATTTTGACGGCCTGCAACTCTTCTGGTCTTTCGACTGTCTCAGGCAAAACGGGTAAACTGTCCAAGTCCACCACTTGCGGGTTTGTTTCTGTGTGAGAGCTAGTTCCTGCGGCCTCCGCCATGTTGAAAATGTCGCAGCTGATTCTGTGAGAATATATGAATAAACGTTAACATTGCAATGGACACAAAAATGACATGGTGTCCCTTGTTACAATATTAACTTAAAGTTCTGGAGTGGTTAGGAGTTAACAAGTGCTCGGTGCTGGTGTGTGTAGTTAGGAGTTAGGTAGACCTAAGAACTAAGCGAAATGATGTGATAAGAGTGAAGCGGTTAGTAGGTGGTCATGGATTTACAATAGGGTCAGGGGGTTTGTTACAAGTCTTGGGCTGCCAAATGCAGTGGATGGGTTTTACTCGTGGTTCCGTAGAGATGCTCGAGAGCTTTATAGGTGTGTCAGCTTTAACCTGAGGCCTTTTAGGGGCCCATTTACAACTGATTCTGTTCGTGTTCATGTGCCTTGGTGTTGAAAATGAGTGGATGTAGGCTGTGCGAGTGAATGGATCATGCTGTGTGGGGTGTGTTCTTGATATAGCTATCTGAGCCCGCAAACAAGCCTTAGGCACCCAAATTTGTCTTGATTGTGGGCTAGCCTTCATCGACCTTTTGGGCACCCAAATAGATTTCACTTTAGCCGAAGAATTTCCGGAAGACCTCTTATTAGTGACGTGTCGATGGTTATTAATAAGAGGCTTCGCCCGTTCTGTTGGCGTGGGTGCAACCGGGTGTTCGCCTTTTCGCACCCACACTTGGTTCACTTGTTGAGACATTCTGCTGCGCAGGTTCTTTTGATGTCCGGCAGAGGTAGTACTCTGCTTCTTCTTCCTTTGCTCCACCTTTGGTTGTTGCCTTCTTCTGGCCTTTGGAAAAGAAGGGAGTTCCGATGCATCCCTGACTTCTTTTTTGCAAATATCATTCTTCTGCAACACAGGTTTTTGAACAAGAACAACATAGTCATCTTCATGTGCACCCCTGGAGGGACCAGGAGTCTGTGCCTTTCCTAGTTCCTTGAGTGCTCCTTTATCCAATTCTATTGTAATTCGACTATGATTGACCCATACGTGAAGAAGTCCACTTCTTAGGTTTAAGTTGACTGCTTGATCATAGATCCAGTCTTGACCCAAGACAAGAGGTTCAGTGAGATCCTCATCGTGACACACTAGTGCTTTAACTGTCATTGCCTCATCATGAATGTAGAGGGGAAGTTCCACCTCGCCCATGCAAGGGGTTTCCACGCCTCCCAATCCTATGAGATATGCTTCCACAGGATTGACAATTAACTGTAACTCTTGACAGTAAGACACTCTAACAGCACTAGTGGCTGCACCTGAGTCAATCAAGGCTTTTACAGTCCTTGCACTCTTTTCTTGTCCTATTCTTAGGGTTACGAAAGGACGTCGATCAGTTATCCTAGGTGAGCTGGTTCCTGCAACTTCACACATTGCCATATGATATCCTTGGTCTGCATAGTCATCTGTCCTAGGCTGCTCTCTACCTTGCCTTCGTAATTTCATCCTTCTGATGCGTTCTAAAGCTTCTGCTTGAGCTTCTTCTCTAATTCGCTTCTCTTCCTCTTTGCGTTTCTTAGCAGTGTTGAGTCGGCTGAGCATTTCCTCCGTGAGGGGTTCCTGATACAACTTGACTCTGCATCCGCTAATATAATTAGGGAGGACATCACCCTCTAATGTGGCCAATTGTACTGCTCCGCTCGTGGAGATCCTATTGATGATCATAGGTCCGTAGCCTCTCTTTTCTAGGTTCCTCGCGTGTTGTTTTAGTGTATAGACTAAGACTAGATCTCCTGCTTTCAAGCCTTTATCCTTTACGTGGGCATCCAAGTATGCCTTCTGTCTCTTCTTGGCTGCATATATTCCTGCAGCGGCTCTCAGTCTTGTTTCCCCTAATCGTTCAAGGTCAAAGATCCTAGAGGAGAGCTCCTGACCTGTCCATTCGTGCTCTTGTGCTACTTTCAATGTAGGGATCAAGAAGTCCAAAGGTAACACAGCGTTTTGACCGAATACCATCTGAAAGGGAGTGGCTTGGAGTACCGTTTTGTAGGCAACTCGGTATGCCCAAACAGCATGGTGTAGCTGTTTGTCCCAATCAGAGCGTTTAGTGTTCACTAATTTCGTCAGTACATTGCATAAGATCTTATTAGTGCTCTCAGCTTGCCCATTAGCTTGAGGGTGATAAGGGGCAGACTTCTTGTGTATTACCAAGAATTCTTGGAGCAGATTTTCAATCACTTCGTTCAAGAAATGAGTGCCTCTATCGCTTACAAGCTCTATAGGTAGTCCGTATCTCGTGAATACATTCTCAAACAAGAATTTGGCAATTGTTTGAGCATCGTTTTTTGTCGTAGCTTTTACCTCTACCCACTTGGTGAGATAATCTGTTGCCACAATGATGTATTCCGCATGAGAACCCTTAGCTGGGGGATTAATAGGACCTACGAAGTCTATTCCCCACTTAGAGAATGCACGTCCACTCATCATAGGTTTCAGTGGCATCTCATCTTTGCGTATAGGATACTAAGTCCTCTGACAGACATCACACCGTTTCACATAGGTATGTGCATCCATGTGAAGGGTAGGCCACCAAAAGCCCGCAAACAATATTGCCTTGATCACCCGATCTGGTCCAAAGTGTCCTCCTGCTACACCTTGGTGAGCAGTCTCCAAGATTTTGAGATATTCACTTTCATGGACGCATAACCTCAGGTAACCATCTTTACCGCGCTTATATAGATTATCACCTATAAGTGAGTAATCTTGGGCTTCTTGTTCTAAACTCCTTTTCCTAGCTAGAGTCATATCTGGAGGGAATGTGTTTGTCCTCAAGAATGACACTAGAGGTTTACTCCAATCTGGCACAATGGATACTTGATAGAGAGTGGCATGTTCCACAGGTGGTTTAGTGCAACAGATTGGGCATTCCTTGCACAACTTTTGGACATCTGCTTCCATAGTTGGCCAATGCACTCCGAATCTCTTTAGAGTCTGCAACGTTCGTTGTTTGGAATGGTGTTGCTCTAACGCACCTACATGTGCTAATTGCAACCATTTAGCGTACTCATCCTCTTCTACGCAACACGCCAAGATCCCTTGATCTGTGTGCTTGTACATGCTTCCTGCCATGATGTGGTACTTTTGGGCTTTTACAACCTCTCTATTCCGTGTGTTTACCGCTGGATGGTTAGGCCCGTAGGTCAATACTGGTACTATTGGCTTGGCCCACTGCGGCACCACTTCCAAATTAAACAGGTAAGCATCAGGAAGGTCATCTGATACTCCTTGTGGGGCTTCTCCCGATGTGAGCCTAGAGAGATGATTTGCTCTCAAGTGAGTCCTACCTTTTCTTACCACAACCTCAAAGTCATATTCCATTAGCAAGAGAAACCATCTCACTAATCTTCCTGTATTGCATGGCTTGTTTACGAGATATAATAATGCCTGATGATCAGTAAAAAATTTAAACTTATTTGCAAGTAAATAGTGTCTAAATTTCTTGACTGCATATACCATGCCTAGTCCCTCGCGCTCTGTAGTGGTGTAATTCCGTTCAGCCGCATTCAATTGTCTACTGGCATAGGCAATTGGAAGATCCATATTACCTTCACCAGTAGGTTGTGCAAGCACACATCCAATGGCATAATTGGATGCATCCACATGAACATGGAATGGCTTATTCCAATCTGGTGTGGTCAAGATTGGTGCTGAACATAATCTTCGTTTAAGCTCTTGGAAGGAATTCTCACATTCATCCGTCCACTCAAAGTTTGTCAGAAGTCCGTACATGGGTTTTGCAATGACAGCATACATGTGTATAAATCGTCGATAATAACCACAATGCCCCATGAAAGCTTGTACTTCCTTGACATTCCTTGGCCTAGGTAGCTCTGCTATGGCTCTCACTTTCTCTTCGTCAGTAGATATGCCATTCTTTGACACTATGTGTCCTAGAATCTTGCCTTGCCTGACCATAAAAACGCACTTCTCTGGGTTCAGGCAGACTTGATATTCTCTACATTTGTCAAAGATCTGTCTGAGTTCCGGGATATGAGTTTGTCTAACATTGGAATGAGCACAAAGATCATCAACATAGACTTCTAAACTCTTCCTCAGGAATTCCTTAAACACATGGCACATCAACCTCTGGAAGGTAGCTGGTGCATTGGTAAGCCCAAATGGCATTACTCTAAAAGCAAAAATGCCCCATTCTGTGGCAAAGGCTGTCTTGTGCTGATCCTCTGGAGCTATGGCTACTTGATTGTAGCCAGAAAATCCATCAAGGAAGCTGTACACTTCCTTGCCTGCCACTCTTTCTAAGAGATGCTCTGTGATGGGAAGCGGATAGTTATCTCGAATTGTGGCGGCATTAACCTTTTTCAAGTTAATGCACACACGCAGTTTGCCATTCTTCTTGGGCACCACTACGATGGGGGATACCCATTCAGTGTGCTCAATTTCATAGATAAATCCAGCTTCAACCAGTCTATCTATTTCTTCCTTGATCTTAGCGGCGTAATTATCGTTATATGTATAAGGCTTTTGCTTAGAGGGTTTAGCATCTGAGGTCATGGGAATAGTGTGTGAGCATATGTCCGGGTCAACCCCTTTCAAATCCTTGTAACTCCAAGCGAATACATCTCTGTATTCTCTTAGCAAGGCAATCAATTCATGCTCTTCTTCTTCTGTCAGATCATGGCCTATATACGTGCATCTCTCCTCTCTTTCTTCTATGGCCACTACTATTTTCTTGGTGGTTTCTTTGTTATCATAGGCCTCTCCTGATTGTGCTTCTCGTTTAGGCATTCTTATCATGACTCTCCTGTCGTCTATCTCATACTTCTTAAAATTTTCTGGGACCTCAAACAAAGATTCTTCCTCCTCTGGTGAGACTTCTTTCTTCTTTCGTTTCTTTCCTTCTTCCTTCGGGGTCACATGTGTTGCTAATCTTACGTCATTTGTCACTTCTCCATGCCTCTGGGGTTGAAATTCTACTTCATAGAAGTATTCTTCATCTGATGCAAATGGTGGGTCCATAATGATTGACTCTAGATCGGAGTCACTTGCATCCTCAAATGCATCAGGGCTAGGTTCGCATTCTTCTAGAACTGCCTCTCCCATGATTGGCTCTATGGAGAAGACTGAAATATCATAGCCATCCTCATCAC
The DNA here is from genome assembly GCA_020310875.1 of Ceratopteris richardii. Lineage (NCBI taxonomy): Eukaryota > Viridiplantae > Streptophyta > Polypodiopsida > Polypodiales > Pteridaceae > Ceratopteris > Ceratopteris richardii. The sequence continues at coordinate 164,764,839 of CM035417.1, read as the reverse complement.
AGTGAGGTGTCCATTGTTCTTCGTTGATGGCTACGTCCATTGTTGCTAAGATTTCTGCCCAACCGTGAGGTTCAAATTCTTCGTCTGGAAAAACTACAGGTGCATAGGCTGGGTCTATGGGTTTCGTTTGCACCTATTTCTCTGGCCTTTTCTCTCTTCTCTTCTTCTACTGCTACCTTGCACATCCATAAGTGAGTATCTTCATGCATCCATGAGGATCCAGACCCTATGGAATGCACAGATTCTGTATCATCTTTGGCTCTATGGATGGGATTCCACTGGATAGGAGGTACATCCCTATGAGAGTAATCTTTGAGATTGACTTTGGTCGTAACACCCAAGTGCTGCAGGTACAAAGAATTGGTTCCCCAATCCTGTACCACTTGCAACTGTCGCATAAATGGTCTTCCCAAAATCATCTCATAGGCATGATTTTTGCTGAAGTCACATATAGCAAAACTATGCTCAAACTCGACACCACAAGTGGTGAGAGTTATTCCTTCTAGCAATCCTAGGGGTCTCTCTATGTGACCATCTGCCATTTGCAATTTCATCCTCGTTGGCCTGAGTGCTGGCTTGCCCCAACGCTTCCATAAGGAGGTAGTGGCAATTGCAACTCCTGCACCTGAGTCCAAAATTGCCTTTGTGGTGTAGTCCTGGTAGGTAATGGGAAGATAGGTGTTCCCTTCTTCACCTTCGCACATTTCTCCTATCTTATCCAAGGGAATTTCTGGCACTGTCCTATGGGATCCTACCCGGGAACGTGGTTGTGCAATTTCAGTTACTTGACTAGCTACATATTTCCGCGCTTCTGGTCTATCCTTGGGCAGTTCTTCCAAAGTGAGATCGCGTGGCACCTTGGTGTTCGTTACTACCTCCGTGTTCCTTGGTATGACTGAGTCGTCGTTCCTTACCATGACTGTCGGTGCTCTCATACATGTGGACTTTGCTTCCCATGGGCCTGTGAAGTGAGGTAGCTCTTGTATGGAGTTAGACTCGAAGTCCAATCTCTCGTGGGACTGAGCACTCTCATGTTCCCCGTAAATAGATGGGATGTCTTGTGGGAATTGATCGTGTGCATCATCCACAAGTTCAAAAGGAGGAGCGACTTCACTTTCGTTATCCCATTTATCTTCTTGAATCTCTCGTAGGAAGTCTGGTGCAAACCTATTCATAGAAGAAGAAGTGTTTGGCTCCGTAGAATTAGGCACATAAGCAACCTGGGAAGGAGGGCTTATTCTATCGTTGGCTCTCTCCTTGTTCCCATAGATGGCTGGAGCACAAGCTTCTTGGGGAGGATTACTTATTCTATTACTTTTCCGAACAGGCTCATGCGCTCTCTGAGGAGGAGTGTGGGTCACCTGTGGAGGTACATAAGCTTTCGGGGGAGGCTCAAGTGACTTTTGAGGGGGAAGATAAGCTTCTTGAGGAGGCACATGGGCTTCCTGAAGAGGCTGGCTTATCAGTTCTCTTACCCTCTCCTTTCGTTGAGGGGCAGGTTCCTTCTCTGATTGTGCAATTAACTTCTCTATTCTTTCCAGCAGTCCATCAAAGTGTAACTGCGTCTTAGCTGAACTGGAAATGTTAAATAGGCGGCTGGCCTCAAACATGGTCTGAGCGAATTCCACCATTTTGGCACAAATCTTAGTTCGTTCAAGCTCTAGCTCGGCTCTAGGGTAGCACTTTTCATGATCGGTGATGGTTGGCCCTTCTTGGATTCTGGCCTGATATGCTTTAAGCATCATATTAAGGTCCTCGGGAGTGGGGTCAGCTAGGACTGATCCTACTCTAGGGGGTGGTGGGATTTGATGAGGCGGTGGGGAAAGTGGTGGGTTGGATGGAGGTGGGAGTGGTGGAGGCGGGGTAATGTGAGAGGGAGTTGGAGCTGTGAGTTCAATTATCCTCGCTTTGGTTTCTCTTATGCTTTCTTCAAGTTCGTTTATCTTTTTTGCCCATTGTCTTTTCATTCTTTCCCGACTATCTTTCCATGCTCTAGTCCTTTTCTTTGTTACGCTCTCGGTTTCACTAGCCTCTGGGCCCTTTTCCTGGCTTGTCTCTTGGTTTTGCTGCAATGCCTGAGCTCTAGTGACTACCTGCACTGGTGCAGTGGAAGTGACGCTTCCTGAGGAATCTACAACCAAACCAATCACATTGATAGGAGTGATTTTTGGCATATTATTGGGGTTCTTAGGGCAATCTCGTAAGAGATGTTCTTTTCCACAATCTTGGCAGAAACCTTGGATAGTCACTGACTGGGGTTGTGTAGGTGGAGGTAAGGGACAATCACGAATGAGGTGATCCCCCTGACATCGGTAGCATGGTCCTCTAGGAAAGGGTGGTCGTACCTGCCTAGGTTGAGGCCTAGGGTTGGGGTTTGCATACATGACGTTCGTGTAATCTGACTCCCAACTAGGCTCACTTGGTTCTTCACTATAATAGGACTCACCATGTTCTGGAGACTGCATGTAGTAAGCCTGGGGACTATCGACATGTGTAGAATCAAAGCTATGGTCACTCGGGTCACTTTCTGAGATCAATGGGGTTACTGGAACTATGGCCCTATTCAGGTTTTCTTCTGCAACAGCATACTTTACTGGAATCACGTTAGAGGGGTTTGGAGGCTGTTGAGCTAGCACCGGTTGGGGTCTCTGTTGGGCCTGATATTGTGGTTGGTAGGTTTGTTGGGGTCTAGCATATTGTGGTGGTGGAGGGTACTGGTTCTGGTATCTTCCTTGTTGGTAGGGCTGAGGGTAGGGTTGCCTAACAGTCTGCTTGTTGTAAGGGCAATCTTGCGCAGTGTGGTTTGTGTACTTCCGTTCTATAGTGCAGTACTGGCTACTAGGGTTAACTTGGGGTTGAGCCATAATGGGACAGACGTTCGCCATATGGTCACCACCGCATGTATAGCACCTTTTCACAGGGGCAAACCTTGGGATCTGTTTGCTAGTTACACCTAATTTCTGAGCTACCTTCTCAGCGAGTTCCTCAATTGATGTAGATTGCGTGGAAGAGTGGCCAGATGCGCTATCTGAATCTTTATAGATTTTGGAAAGCTCTAGCTCTTCCCCTAGGTTATCTTCAATGTCAATGCACATGCGTACACACTCTTCTATAGTCCTAGGGTCCTTCAGATACACATAGGATCTCAATTTCGTACTCAGCAATCCATCGAGGAATAAGGCTACCTGTTTAGCAGATGTGGGTAACTCCGAAATAGGGCACCTTTCCAGATATTGTCTAAATCTTCTTCCGGCCAATCTGACAGTCTCTTGGGGGGTTTGCTTGAAGCTGTGAATCAGTGAGGAGGTGTTGTGTCTTATGCCACTCTTGGAGAACTCAATAATAAATGCTTCTAGGAGTTGGTCTATGCTCCTGAACTGGCGCTCATCCAATGGCTGAAACCATGTAAGTGCCGTATTCCTCAGGGTTAGACCGAAGGCATTGTACTGCGTGAACAGATCTTCCACTTGTTCAGCTCTCAAGACTTGCTTGAATTCTGCCACGTGATCATAGGGATCTCCTGTGCCATCAAAGTAATTCTTCATGGACTTAACTAGCTGAGTCGGTCTCAGGGTTCTTGCGTGCTCTCTAGGCCTCGGCAGAGGGAATCCATCTACATTTCTTTGGTTCCTGTGGGCTCTATGCATCTCAGGTTCTATCCTATTCGTCTCTGTTCTCGTTCTTTCTCTGCCTACAGGGTTGGCGAAACTTACTTCTGGTCTATCCCTACTTCTGTCTCTTTGTGTACCATGAGCTTGGGAAGTTCCAGCCCCAGGGTGACCATAGGATACATTTGATCGTGGTTGGGGGAAAATAAATTCACCCTTCCAAGTGTAGGCATGCCTATCATTTTCTGTCACCACAAAGATCCGTTCTGAAGCATGATCTAAGTAGGTCACTCTGCCTGGGCTATCCGGATCCTTAAACTCATAGATCATGATATTTCCTATGTCTGTTGGCTGATTAGACTTATACCTCCAAAAGGCTTCATCAGTTTCTCGATTGAGGAGCAACTCTATGCTCTTGTTGTCTTGGGGAACCCATTCAGGCGTGATAATCCTAGTGAGAACTTATTTATCTCGAGGGGTTCTAGGTTCCGCACCCATGTTCCCTTGTTCCAGGTCACCTAAGTCCGCTTCTGAGATTACATTCCCAAAGTCATCGGTCCTATCAGGGTGACTAGTGACTACATATATAGTTCCTTCTTTGTCCAGGTATGCACCATTTTCAAACTTGACAGCTGGGTGCTCTAGTCCAATGGATTGATCAGGGTTTTTAATCTGGACCACAGATCTTCCTAAGCCGTCCTCATAGATGCTAGCACCTAATCGGTTGGTCCTAAGGTACTCCAGCTGCGTTTTGTAAGGGCCTTCTACCCTGTATAGGTAAGGCACTCCTGAACTTCCCGTAGGTCTGTCCATGCCTTGGGACATTTCTGACTCACTGGTCTCAGAGCTAGGGTAGTTTGAACGGTGGCTCAACTGCTGGGCCCAAGACCTTGCAGTGTGATTGACACTAGCCTCTGAAGACCTAAGGCTTTGTCTCTCTCGTGCTAGGTGTCGTCCTGATCTAAGGTTCATATGCCTAACTGATTAGCCCAATTTTTTTTTTTTTTTTTTTTTTCAGAGTACAACCTCGTTGCCAATCAATTGGTACCAGTCACTTGATTCTTTTTAGTTAATTATTGTGTTTATGGTCTTGTCTGATATCACGTCGTCGGAATACTTGAGTGTTCTTCGTAATTTCAGGTTGATCGTTCCACGTTAGGTTCTTTTCCCTTAGGTTATCGACAGTACAGTAACTAAGTTTTAAGCTTGAACTTGAGTTCTTTAATAGTCTTCAACTTGATAACTGCCTATCGTTGCCCTGGCTTACTCCTATCTCTACTCGTTCTTAGCTTGAGCTAGGAAATGACAGAGGGAGTTGAGAATATTCCAACCTTACTTGTTGATCCCTTGCTTTATGGTGCTCAAGAACCCGGTTCTCAAGTTTGCAAAGAAACCTTGCTTTGTATGCTCTCTGTTGCTCTCAATGGACCTATAAAAGTCCCACGGTTAGCTCAATGCTTAGATTCAAAGGACACAACCAACCACTTTCATTCATGTAACATAAACACATATTTGCCTTGTGACTTTTAGGAAAATAATTCTAAAGACCCCTGACTTTGATCCCCCTGGGTATGGTCAACTTCAAAATACCCTATCTAAAAATCAATGCTACGAGCTTTCCAACAAGCCCTAGAGCTCAAAAAATGGATCTCGTATGAAAAAGTTGTGACCGTTCAGGGTTCTAGGGTTACGACAGGGTTCAAACAGGATCACTGTGCAACAGGTTTTCCCCAAGTTGTTTTCCTAAGACTTCCCCATGTGCTCAAGAGCATAATATTTGTGACCAAAATTAGCCCAATTTTTCAATTAACAAACCTTAAAAATTTTGGCTAAAATTGGCTGTCAATCGCGATGGATAGGGCTGTCAATCGCGATGGACACTCAGTCAATCGCGATGGACAGAGAATTCAGTCGGTCGCGATGGACACCCAATTCAATCAATCACGATGGACAGGCAGTCAATCGCGATGGACAGGGGGTTGAGTCAATCGCGATG
>CM035417.1:164751735-164754235 GCA_020310875.1 Ceratopteris richardii | reverse complement strand
TCAATGTGGCATAGTTGAGACTACCCACTAGACTTTGATATGATGTGATGTCCTCTATGAGTTCACCTTCATGTGAGCTCAATTTGTGATTAACCTCCATTGGAGTACCTGCAATCTTACAATCTTGCATCTTGAATTTTGCCAACATGTCCTTAATGTACTTTCTTTGAGTGAGAAACAAACCATGATCTTTGTAGACAACTTCCAAACCTAGGAAGTAGGTAAGTGAACCCAAATCACTTATCTTGAACTCTTCTCTCATCTGATCTTTGATCTTCTTCATACCATCTGCATCATTTCCTGTCAATATAATATCATCTACATATACACATAGGTAGATGACCTCGGAATTACTCTTTTTAATAAAGAGTGAAGGATCTGCTTTGCTTGGTTGAAAGCCTTTGTCCTGCAAGAATGAAACAAGCCTGAAATTCCAAGCTCTTGGAGCTTGCTTGAGACCATACAATGCTTTGTTAAGTACACACATAATCAGGATAAACTTGACTCTCAAAACCAGGTGGTTGTGCCATATATACCTCTTCTGTTATCCAACCATTCAAGAATGCATTCTTCACATCTAGTTGAAGTATCTTCCAATTCTTGGAAGAGGCAATACTAAGCAAAACCCTAATAGTAGGCATCTTTGCCACAGGAGAGAATGTCTCCTCATAATCAATTCCCTGAGTTTGTGCAAAGCCTTTTGCTACAAGCCTTGCCTTATACCTGTTAATGGAACCATCAGAATTCTTCTTGAGTTTATAGACCCATCTTGAGCCTATTACCTTCATGGATGAAGTCTTGGGCACCAAATCCCAAGTGTTGTTTTCCTCAAGTGCTTCAATCTCTTCCTTCATTGCATGCTTCCATTCTGTTTTTGCTTTGGCCTCTTCAAATGATGATGGCTCCTCTTGGTTTATGTCCTGTGCTATGTAGATAGAATGTTTAGTTACTAATGAGGTGTCAAACCCATACCTTTCTGGTTTTTTCTTTTCCCTTATAGATCTTCTTAGGCCATGATGTGATGATTCTGCCTCATGTCCAAGTTCTTGCAATTTTGCTTTACCTTTAGACTTCCATGCTTTGATCTTTTCCATCTGACATTCTTCATCATCCTCTGAGGTGTCTTGTTCTTCAATCTTTGATTGTTCTCTACCAAGCTTTGGAAAATCTTCTTCAAGATCATATGGTAAATTGATCTTCCTGCATGAATCTTCATACCATGAATTGTTCTCATCAAAAACTACATCTCTGCTTACCAAGAATCCTTTGTTGGTAGGGTTGTATAACTTGTAGCCCTTTTGATTGTTGTCATATCCAATAAATACACACCTTTCTGCTTTTGGATCCATCTTGCCTCTAACCTGTGAAGGAACATGAGCAAAAGCAATACATCCAAAAATTTTACAATGATCTAAGCTTGGCCTTCTTCCATTCCAAGCCTCATATGGAGTCATCCCATCAAGGGATTTTGAAGGCAACCTGTTAATCAAGTAAGTGGCTGTAGATACAGCCTCAGCCCATAAGTAATTAGGTAAATGCTTTTCATTTAACATAGACCTTGCAGCTTCAACAATTGTCCTATTCCTCCTTTCTGCCACTCCATTTTGCTCAGGAGTGTACCTTGTAGTTACCTCTCTTTTGATTCCTCTTTCTTGAAGAAAAGAATCAAAATCATGGGAGAAGTATTCTCCCCCTCCATCTGACCTTAGCCTTTTTAGTGATTTACCTGTTTGATTCTCCACAAGAGCCAAATATCTTTTGAAACATGAAAAAACTTCATCTTTGTGTTTCATAAAAAATAGGATAGTCCATCTGCTGCAATCATCAATAAAGGAAACATAATACCTTGATCCTGATATTGAAGCTTCCTTGCTTGGTCCCCATACATCTGTATGAACCAACTCCAAGAGATCTCCATGCATATAACCTTTCTTCATGAATGGTAACCTGTGAGACTTTCCAAACTGACATGCACTACACTTATAAATCATATGTTGTTTTGACAAGTTAGGGAGTCCAAGTACATTTTGGTCCCTGCAAATTTGCTTTAATGACCTTTCACCAATATGTGCTAACCTTTTGTGCCATACTTCCAATTCTGTGAGTGTCTGACTGCCATAATTAAAGAGAGCAATGTTTCTAGTGTCCTGTAATTCAAATGTGAACAATCTACCTGTCTTTTCACCTTTTGCAATTCTTCTGAATCCTTGACTATCTTCAACAAATGCTCCTGCCTTTGTGAACTTGACTTGCAACCCTTTCTCTACTATCTGCCCAACACTTATCAAATTCTTTGTAATGGTAGGGACATAGAGTACCTTACTGAGTAGGTTGATGTTTCCATCAGGTGCTTTGACATTGCCTATTTTCTCCACAGGATGTTTTGTATCATCTCCTGTTTGTACCTCATGCTTATTCCTTGGATCTTCTAAATCTGATAGGAGTGCCACATTTCCTGCCACATGATTTGAACAACCTGAATCTATGTAGAAAATATGCT
>CM035417.1:164734235-164741735 GCA_020310875.1 Ceratopteris richardii | reverse complement strand
TCATGATGTAATTGCTTATCCCAATCTGATCTACCATTGTTAACAATTTTGGTGAGAACTGTACATAAGATTTTATTCGAACTTTCGGCTTGTCCATTGGTTTGTGGGTGATAAGGAGCTGATTTCTTATGAATTACCAAGAATTCATTCAATAAAGCTTCTATAACTTCATTCACAAAGTGCGTACCTCTATCACTCACAATTTCTATTGGTAGTCCAAATCTAGTGAAAATGTTCTCAAAGAGAAACTTGGCCGTGGTTCGTGCGTCATTTTTCTTGGTTGCTTTGGCTTCAACCCATTTGGTCAGGTAATCTGTGGCTACAATTATATACTCGGCATGGGATCCTTTTGCTGGTGGGATAATAGGTCCTATGAAATCTATTCCCCATTTCGTGAAAGCTCTAGCACTCATCATGGGTCTAAGTGGCATCTCATCTCTTCTAATTGGATATTTCGTTCGTTGACAAGTATCACACCGTTGCACATATGTTATGGCATCTTGGTGTAGAGTTGGCCACCACATTCTAGCAAAGAGGATCATTTTTGCTGTTTTATCCGCAGAGAAGTGTCCTCTTGCAGCTCCTGTATGAGCCATCTCTAAAACAGAAAGATATTCGTTTTCGTGAATGCACATTCGTAATTGGTTATCTTTCCCTCATTTGAAAAGTTGTTTTCCTATGATGACATAATCCTTACTTTGTTCTTCAAGTGCACGTTTCCTTGCTAAAGTAGCTCCTTCGGGGTATTCTTGAGTTTTCAAGAACTTTACCAGAGGCATGCTCCATCTTGGTGCTATTGTAGAATAGCATAAGGTAGAGTTCTCATCTGGGATTTGTTCTTGACAGGTCTGACAGGTTGATACATAGTTATGTGCATCTCTTTGCATGGTTGGCCAATATATGCCAAATCTCTTGAGTGTTTGCCACGATCCATTTGCATTCAAATGAGTTTTCCATTGGTTTATGTGTGCTTTCTGAAGCCACATTTCTTGTTCCTCTTCTTCCACGCATCTCATTAATAATCCACTTGAATCCTGGTGATACAAACTTCCCGCAATGATGTGAAGGTTTTTAGTCCTCCAGAGGTCTTGGGTTTGGTTTGGTGTGATCCCATCTTTAGGTCCATGTGTAAGTATAGGGATCAACTTTTCTGCCCATTGAGGACATACTTCCAGGTTAAAAAGGTACGTATCTGGCAGATCATCTGGTACTCCTATGGGTGGTTCTCCATGGGTCATTCTTGATAAGTGATCTGCTCTTATGTGGGTATTTCCTTTCTTGACTACTACCTCAAAATCAAATTCCATTAGCAATAAGAACCATCGTACTATTCGTCCAGTATTACAAGGCTTGTTGACTAGGTACAATAGGGCTTGATGATCAATGAAGAATTTGAATTTGTTTGCCAGTAGGTAATGTCTGAACTTTTTTACTGCGTACACCATCCCTAGGCCTTCTCTCTCCGTGGTAGTATAACTGCGTTCTGCTTGATTTAGTTGTCTACTAGCATAGGCTATAGGGTGGTCTAATTTTCCTGTGTCAGCAGGTTGAGCTAAGATGCAACCAATGGCAAACTTGGAAGCATCCACATGAATGTGAAACGGCTTATTGCAGTTAGGGACTCGAAGGATTGGTGCTGAACTCAATCGATTCTTTAACTCATTAAAAGCTTTTTCACATTCTTCGGTCCAATTAAATAGAGTCAATAATGCATAAAGAGGTCTAGCAATTATGGCGTACATATGTATGAATCTTCGATAGTATCCACAATGTCCCATAAATGCTTGAACTTCTTTAGCAGTCTTAGGTCTTGGTAAATCCAGAATTACTTTGATTTTGTCTTCATCTGTTGAAATCCCATTCTTAGAGACAATATGTCCTAAGATTTTTCCTTGTCGAACCATGAAGACACATTTTTCAGGATTGAGGCATACTCGATATTGTCGACATTTGGCAAAGATCTTTTCTAGTTCAGGGATATGCTCTGATCGTATAGCTGAATAAGTACAAAGATCATCCACGTATACCTCCATACTTTTTCTCAGAAATTCCTTGAACACATGACACATCAATCTTTGGAAGGTAGCTGGGGCATTAGTTAAACCAAAAGGCATGACTCTAAAGGCGTATACTCCACATTCAGTTGCGAACGCTGTTTTATGTTGGTCCTCAGGGGCAATGGCTACCTGATTATACCCTGAAAAGCCATCCCAAAAGCTATAGACTTCGTTCCCTGCTACCCTTTCCAAGAGATGATCTGTGATTGGTAAAGGATAACTATCCCTTATGGTCGCTGCATTTACTTTCTTCAAATTGATGCACACTCTTAACTTTCCATTCTTTTTCGGTACAACCACCAAAGGTGACACCCATTCTGTGTGCTCAATTTTGTATATGAATCCAGCATCTAGTAACTTGTCTATTTCTTCCTTTATTTTTGCTGAATACACATCGTTATAGGTATATGGTCTTTGTTTAGAAGGTTTGGCTTCGGATGTCATGGGGATTCTATGCGCACATATAGATGGATCTACTCCCTTCAAGTCCTTATAGGTCCAAGCAAAGACATCCCGATATTCTCTTATGAGACGAATTAACTCTTGTTCTTCCTCTAATGAGACATCCTGTCCTATGAAGGTGCATCGTTCCTCTCCTTCTTCTACAGTTACAACTATCTTCTTGGTTTGTTCCTTATTATCATATGCTATTCCAGGCTGTGCTTCTCTTTTCGGCATTTGAATAGCAATTTTTCTCTCCTCCACTTCATATTTTTTAAAGTGAGCTGGTACCTCAAATTGGTCTTGGGGTTTATTTTCTTCATCTTCTGATTCTCTTTCAAATTCTAATTCCCCCTTCTTTGTGAGTTCCTGGTGTTTCTCTTTGGCTGTGATATTTATGTTGGTGGTACTATTCCCTAGATCCATTGGTTCGGGCTCCATTTCAATGCTCTCGTAGTCCTCCTTCCAGTCTTTCTCGATCACTTCTCCTTCTTCAGCCTCCTGAAGGACTATCATATACAGGCTAACATCATAACCCTCCTCATCGATACATTCGTTCATGGTCACTACTTCTTCGTTTACACAGACATCTAGAGTCGCTAAAATTTCCATCCAACCGTGTGGTTCAAATTCTTCATCCGGAAATACTTGTGGCATACAAGCGGGATCTTGTACAGACCTCGCTATTCCTTGTTTTTGCTGCCAACCTTTTCTTCTCTCCTCTTCCTTCTTTGCAGCTTGGCATATCCATAGATGAGTGTCCTCGTTCATCCAAGATTGATCACTAGAACCTATACTATGAATTGATTGATCGTCTTCCTCCTTATGAATTTGATTCCATTGTAGAGGTGGAACATCTTGATAAGTGTACGTATGTAGGTTTATTCTAGTGGTGGTTCCTGTGTGTTGTAGGTATACCGCATCTTTTCCCCAATCTTGTACGACCTTTAGCTGTCTCATGAAAGGCCTTCCCAGGATCATTTCATAACTGCTTGGCCTTTCGAAGTGACATATTGCTAAAGTGTGTTCGAATTCCACTCCACACGTAGTGAAGACTACTCGCTCCAACAATCCTAAGGGTCTTTCCGTATGTCCATCTGCCATTTGTATTTTCATGCATGTTGGTCTTAATGCTGGTTTTCCCCATTTCTCCCAAATTTCTTTGGTAGCAATACCAACACCAGCTCCCGAATCTAAGATGGCTTTGGTAGTGTAACCCCTGTAAGTAATTGGAAGGCAGGTATTTCCTTCATCTCCCTCACTAAAGTCTCCTACTTTATCCACTGGAATTCTCACTGTGTTTACTTCGTCTGCTATCTCTTTCTTTTCCTCCTTGACTTCCCATTGATTGATTAATTTCTCTTTCAAATGTGGTTTTACCTTCAACAGTTCTTCGAATGTTAGGGTACAAGGGATTTTTACCTCTCTAAGGCGTTGTATGATCTCAGATGTTTGGACTGATGGGTTCGTTTCTCGTTTCCTTATTGAGGGAATGCGATACAATTCTGAATTGTGTTCGTACTCCCCTGTGTAGTTGGGTAGTTCCTTTACATTTTCCTCTCCTTGGTCACTTGCATCCATCGGAAAAATTTCTTCTAAATTTAGTTCAGGTATTGAACCCTCTATTTCGTTTTCTGCTTCTAGTTCTTCAAAGGGTGGTTCAATTCCTTCCACTTTCTTCCATTTGTCCTCTTGAACTCGTGCCCATAGATCCTTAGTCCATTCTCCTTCTACTTCGGGAACTATGGATCCTTCCCTTCTCTCAATACTACGTTCGTCATTCTGTGTTCTATTTACTTCAGGCTTTTCATGAGTGTTTACACACTCTTGGAATTCTCCTTCAGAAATTCGGGTATTGGGTAAAGGCGATGCAGGTTTTTCTAAGGTCTGTTTTGCGACTTCTATCAATTTCTTGCAGATCTCTAGTCTTTCTTTTTCTAAGTCGCCTCTTGGATATTCTCTCTCGTGTTGTTCTATGGTAGGTCATGCTCTTATTCGTGCCTTGTATGCCTGAATCCACATGGCTAATTCTTCAGGCATAGGATCTGCTAAGACTGATCCTACCTCCTCTTATTTGTACTGTTCATTTCTGTTTCCTTCTTCCCTTTTTGGTTCTTCCTTTGGTTTGTGTTCGTTTTCCTCCTTTTCCTTCTTTTGTAATAACTTCTTTTCTTTTATCCTATCTCTTCGGTGCTTCCATCTCTGGGACCTTTTACTTGCAATACTCTTCTCCGGCTCTTCTGAGTCTTCAACTCTCTGAGGGATGGGTGTGTCCCTCTCCTTGTCACTTTGGTTGTTCTCCTCCGTTTTATCAGGGGTCTCTCTGGCTTTGGCTCTCGTTATTGCTTTCAATGGTACTGTGTACTCTTTATCACTCCCTGATGATTCAATTACTTCTATTACGTTGATTTGCACGTTAGATGTAACCTTGTTGGGATTCTTGGGGCAGTCTCTGAAAAGGTGTTCCTTACCACAATCACTACAGTAGCCTTCCCAGACTCGTTGTGGTGGTGGTGGGTTTGGCAATGTGCATTCTCTGATATAATGATCACCTCCACATCTATAACATGGTCCTCTGGGTACAGGCGATCTGTTCATGGGTCGGGGTGGTATGGTTGCTCTAGGAGCTATGTACATTAATGACACATAATCCTGCTCATAACCGTATGAACTATCTGATACTTCCATGCCATAGGCATATGGTTCATACAGTTGTCCATATTCCATCATTGAGCTTTCATAATTGGGGTATGTTCCTTGACTAGGGTCATAAAACGAGTCATATGGTTCATTACTAGTCAAAGGTGTGGCTGGGACTATTGCTCTCTCTAGGTTTTCTTCAGGTTGAGCAATCTTGACTGGGACAACGTTCTGAGGATGGGGCGGTTGTTGTCCTAGTACTGGTTGTGGTTGGGTGTATCCTTGATACACATATGGTCGTGGCATCGGTGCCTGCGGCTGATAAGAGGGATATCTAAAAGCTTCACCTCCTTGATCTCTCTGAGGGTATCCATAAGGTCTCATGTATGGCTGTGCTGGTCTCGCTTGCCTATTGTAAGGGCAAATTTTCGTACTGTGATTTGTATATTTTTGTTCCACACTGCAATATTGTAGAGGTCCTGGGACAGTGGGTCTATTATAGGCATAAGCCGGTGGTGGAACTACTCCCCTAGTACACAAGTGAGAAGGATGATCACCTCCGCACTGCATACATCTTCTGAGCATGGGTACTCTCATAGGGTTATTGGGGTAGTTCCTCTGTCCTTGAGCGTTCAACTTCTTCCCTAACAAACCGGCTATTTCCTCTACATTGTTTTTAGGAATTGATGAGTTGCTGGCCGAATCTTCACTTTTCAAGCTTCCTTGAGATATTTTCAGGTCCTCTGCTAGGTTGTCTTCTAGGTCTATGCATTCCTTCATGCATTCTTGCAAAGTCTGAACCCTTTTTACATACACCAATGATCTCAAGGATCCGTTCAACAATCCTTTCAAAAATAATGACACCATTTTATTTTGTGTAGGTCTCTCTTCTACTAGGCATCTGTCTACATATTGCTTGAATCTTCTTGCAGCCAATCTCACTGATTCGGTAGGGACTTGCTTGAAGCTATGGATCAATGATGAAGAATTGTTTTTAATTCCTGATTTAGTAAATTCCTCAATCATTTCTTGGTATACCTGCTCCATGTTTTGAAAAGCATTAGGGTCCAATGGTTGAAACCATGCTAACGCTGTGTCTGATAAAGTAAGATCAAAGGACTCATACTGAATCAAAAAGTCTTCTACCTGTTCGGCTCTGATTACTTGTTTAAATTCTGCTATATGATTGTAAGGTTCACTAGAGCCATCATAGTGATTTCTCATGCATTTGGCAACTTGGATTGGCCTTAGTCGTCTTCCTACTTCGGGTGGTCTAGGCATCACTGGGAAAATTGGTCTTCCTATTGGTATGCCTGGTTCTCTTACTACCGGCGATCTGACTAGAGCATGAATTCCATGTCTGGGGTCAATAGTTGGTTGAGGTCGGTAATTAGGGTTGTTTGCAGGCATTGCGAACTGTACAGGAGGTCTGACGGGGATTTGAGGTTGTTGTGTTTGTTGTGTTTGGCCCGACTGTTGGTATGAATCATTATGGGACGTTCCAAGTGGGTTTCTTGAGGTAGTGGCTTGGTCCCTAGGGGGAAACACTGGGATGTTCTGATATTTCAACTCCGCTCTTTCCGCTTCTGTTATGGGCCAATATCTTCTCTGATTTTTATCCAGATACGTGATAATGGTGGAAAAATCAGGATCCTGCAACTCATAGATGGTGACTGGATTAGGAGCAGCTTCCCAAATTGAGGAATGTGCTCTAAGGAGATGCTCCATCCCATTGATCAAATATACATCCATTAAGGTGTCATCTTGGGGAATCAGATCTCCTCTCCATATCCTCGCAATCGTAGATCTCCCTCTAGGTGTAGTTACTTGCTCTTCACTCCCTCCTCCATTTAAGTTTGCAGCATTATTTTCTTCACCAATTTCATTAATGTTTTTTGGGTGTTCTGTGACAACATATTGGATATCTCTTTTGTCCATGTAAAGTCCTCCTACGTACTTGACTGCGGGTCTAGGCACTATGTAAGCCTCTGATGCTTTCTTTAACCTGGCCACTGATCTGTTTAGACCATCCAAATAAATAGGCATCTCATTTTGGTTGGTGTTCACATACTCCAAGGAGGTTCTGTACTCTCCCTCAATGATCGACATCATGCCAATCATGGGTACTGAGTTCTGCATATCCTCTGAAGCCATGGGAATTTCTTCCTCTGACTCACTGGAGGTCTCAGAATAATGTGAACGGTTACTTGGCTCTGCTACACTACCTACAGAAGAAATTACACTTCTTCGGCTTCCTAGGGTTCTTCCCGATCTCAGGTTCATCCACTTCTAAACTCTGATCAGCCTTTGCTAACTTGTAGCCTCTGGGATTCTTCACTACAGGTCAAAAATTTCCAGAAGA
>CM035417.1:164709235-164721735 GCA_020310875.1 Ceratopteris richardii | reverse complement strand
CAGTTTGCAACTCCAGGAGTGCACACACACAATCAGACCCACACAGGGATGGGGAACCATTTCCGACCACCGATCAGACCACGACCACCTGTGGGAGGGCAGCCAGGAATGCCTCCATTACGACCAGCTGCCCCAGTCTTCCCTGTAATGCCCAGACCGCCTGAACCAATGAGGAGATTGAGACCAATCCAAGTAGCTAAGTGTATGAGAAACCACTATGATGGATTAGGGGAGCCATACGATCATATTGCCGAATTTAAACAAGTTCTAAGAGCAGAACAAGTAGAGGACTTCTTTGTGCAGTATGAGTCTTTTGGACTCACCCTCACAGGAACAGCTCTAACTTGGTTCCAACCTCTAGATCCCAATCAATTTGGAAACATGGAACAATTCTTTCAAGAATTCATTGGAGAATTTACAAGGAGAGGGATTAAGCACAATTCTGCATCTTTGATCCATAGCTTTAAACAAAACCCTAATGAAACTGTGAAGACTGCTGCCCGAAGATTCAACCAATACGTGGATAGATGCCCAATGGCTGAGAGACCGACTCAACAAAAGATGATTTCATTATTCCTGGATGGACTCTCTAACGGGACCCTAAGAACCCTAGTGTATGTGAAGAGGCTGCAAACATTGAGTGAGTGTCTTCAAGAGTGCATCGACCTGGAAGATAACCTTGCTGAGGACCTCAAAGGTACTACCGACCTCACTAAATCAGAAGACTCAAGAAGTACGGTTACGTCCAATTCTAGTAATGTGGAAGAACTAGCAGAACTATTAGCAAAGAAACTAGGAGTCCAAGGACAGAGAGCTTACCAACATCCAACTCAAAGAGTGCCTATGTTGAGGAGGTGTAACTTATGTGGAGGAGAACATCCCACACACTTGTGTGCCAGAGTAGGAGCCGGTGCACAACCGACGTATCCATACAACAGACAGCAACAACAAGGGACTTCTTCCTACTGCCACATCGAGCAAAAATATACCAATCACACAACTGAGAACTGTCCCTTTAATAGGCAATCACGACCTGTCAATCCACCACAATACCGACCTTATGGATACCCACCTAGAGAGCTTGGTAGGGAGATGCCTAGATACAACCCTTATCCGGTAGGAGCTCCAAGACAATATGAGCAAGCTTCGTATCCACCACCACAACCAGTGTTGGGACCCCAATTGTCACAACCTCAACAAGTTGTACCTGTGAAGTATACTCAACCGGAAGAAAACTTGGAAAGAGCCATAATACTAGCCTCAATAGCGACCAATGTAGAATCAACCAACCAAGGGTATGAATCTCCACCAGGAGAGTACTATCCATATGAAGCCAACATGATGGAATATGAACCAGCATATGACATGGCCTATTATGGATATGAAGGATTTGATCAGACTTATGGAGCGAAAACTGCAACTTTAATGTACACAGTGCCCAAGGCACAACAACCATTGAGACCTCCCATTAGACCACCAATGCAGAGAGGACCGTGTTATAGATGCGGAGGGGATCACTTCATTCGGGAGTGTCCTCGACCTTACAACCCTCCACCACCCAGGATTTGGGAAGGATATTGTAGTGATTGTGGAAAAGAACATCTTTTTAGAGACTGCCCTAAGAACCCTACAAAAACTCAAGGCACCGCACCAATTAATGTAATTGAGGTCTTAGAAGGATCTGGAAGTGAGAAGGAGTACACCGTACCACTGAAAGCTATTACTAGAGCTCAAGCAAAACAACAAAAAGGAAATCAACCGGAAGAAAAACTAGAGAACAATAAAACAGGAGACGCTAACATTCAGATAGTCGAGGATTCAGAGAACTCATGTGAAAATTCCCAAAACACCAAAGTACAAAAATGGAAAGAAAGACGAGAAAAGCTCAAAGAAAAATGGGCAAGAAATAAGAGCCAAGACAGCAAAAAACAAACTAAGGGTGCTAGAAAGCATAGTACACAAAAAACACATAAGGAGATCCCTGAAACACCACCAATTAGCTCAGAGGAAAAGAAGCCAGGATCAATTCTAGCTGACCCAAAACCAGAGGAATTGGACATGTGGTTAAAAGCATACCAAGCTAAAATCAAAATGGGACCGAACATAGAGCAACATGAAAGACTCTACCCTCAAGGGGAATTAGAGAAAGAAAGACTGGCGATATGCAAAAAGCTCATAGATGTAGCACATGCGACTCTAGAAAAGACTATCCCAATTTTGCCTGAAACAAGGATCGCATAGGAACTATATGAAGAGTGCATCCAACCTAAGGATAAGGAACCTAGTCGGGAAGATGTTCGAAATGAACGAATGAAATCTCAAGAAGAACAGGTATCCATAATACCCGACCTAGAGGAAGATTGGTCCAAAGACTTGTGGAAAAGAATTAGAGAAGAGCAATGGAAAAAGGATGGAATCAGTCCACCTCCTTTTGAGGAAATAGTTGGAGAAGATAGTCACCATGATCATGACCTGGAGGAAGCGTATGAGGAAGTGTCAAGGTTTGATAAAGGAAGAGAGGAAACCATGAGCATATCAACGCTGCCTAACTACATGGGAGAATATGAAAGAGAGTCTATAATAATACGAGCACCCACAGTGCATGGGAAAGAAAAAGGAAATTCAGAAGAGAGTTCACACAACCTAACAGAACTTAAGAAAACGAAGGTGCAATGCAAATTGACGGTGGAAGAGTTGCTTCAACTTAGACCACATCTATGGAGACAGCTAGCAAATCAAATAGAGCCACCAGTAGAGAAAGGAGAAATGAAAGGAAAGGAAAAAGAAAACCACTCCACGATACAAGTTCCAGTTGACAAAGTAGGAGAATTTAGTGAAGGAGACGAAGGTAATACGTGCTTACCTGTCACCTACAATGGGTACATG
Organism: Ceratopteris richardii; assembly: GCA_020310875.1. Classification (NCBI taxonomy): domain Eukaryota; kingdom Viridiplantae; phylum Streptophyta; class Polypodiopsida; order Polypodiales; family Pteridaceae; genus Ceratopteris; species Ceratopteris richardii. The sequence continues at coordinate 164,718,849 of CM035417.1, read as the reverse complement.
ACCAAGGCCATCCTAGACACGGGAGCGGGGGTAGGGATTGCCACCAAGGAAATATGGGAAAAATGGGGAAAACCTGCCTTACGACCCACGCGCATGAAGCTCCAATTAGCAGATGGTCATGTAGAGAAACCCTTAGGAATATTGGAAAGAATCAAACTGACCACTTGTGGAGTAGAGTTTGAACACACATTGGCCATATGTAAGTTCGAAAAAGCAAACAATTACGAAATGATATTGGGACGACCATTCATGCGACAGATGCGAGTAGTACAAGATTGGGGCAGAGATTCATTATATCTCCAACATCAAGGAAACACTACCAAGATAAACCTGCACACATTCGCTTATCGGGATGTCCCTCCATTACAATGGAATCCAGTCCACAAAGAGGAAGATGACCTATCCATTCACAGTGCTGGATCAAGTGACCAATCTTGGATGCACGAGGATGCCCAGTTGTGGATGTGCAAAGAAGCCAAGAAGGAGGAGTGTAAAAAACTAATGTGGCCAATAGGGCACCCTAATTATCGATCGATAGAAGACCCCGACTATATGCCTCAAATTTTTTCAGATGAACTCTTCGAACCACATGGCTGGATGGAAATCCTAGCCACATTAGACGTTTGTGTGAATGAGGAAGTCTTGACGATGAACGATTGTATAGACGAGGAAGGATATGACGTGAACCTCTACATGGTTGTCCTCCACGAAGTAGAAGCAGGAGAAATTGTAGAAGAAGAGTGGAAAGAAGAGTACGAAAGCATAGAAATGGAACAGGAGTTTGACTCTGAAGAACAATATTTAGAAATCATGCAAAAGGAATCCAAAGAAAGACCGACAAAAGTCTTAGCAATTGAACCATCCCAAGAATACACGAGCATAGAGAGGACACAAGTAAAGTGGAACCTGAACCAGACCACTTCGAAGTTCCAGAACATTTTAAAAGATACGAAGTGGAAGAAAGGAAAATAGCAACTCAAATGCCTAAACGCGAAGCACGAGACGGAGAGGCGTATGACAACAAAGAACAAACAAAAAAAATTATTGTGACGGTTGAAGAAGGAGAAGAAAGGTGCACGTATATTGGTAAAGACGTATCTGAAGAGGAAGAAGAGGAACTCATACACCTCATCCGAGAATATCGAGATGTATTTGCTTGGACGTACAAAGACCTTAAGGGTGTAGAACCTAGCATATGCGCTCATCGAATTCCTATGACAGCAGATGCAAAACCTTCTAAACAACGCCCTTACACGTATAATGAAGTTTATGCAGCGAAAATAAAGGAAGAAATTGACAAATTACTAGCGGCAGGGTTCATATACGAGATAGAACACACAGAATGGGTATCGCCACTAGTAGTAGTGCCCAAGAAAAACGGAAAGCTAAGGGTGTGCATCAACTTGAAAAAAGTAAATGCAGCAACTATACGAGATAGTTTCCCTTTACCCATCACAGACCATCTTTTGGAAAGAGTTGCCGGCAAGGAAGTCTATAGCTTCTTGGATGGATTCTCTGGTTACAACCAAGTAGCTATTGCAACTGAGGACCAGCATAAAACCGCATTCGCGACTGAATGGGGAATCTATGCATTTAGAGTGATGCCTTTCGGGCTCACTAATGCGCCAGCCACCTTCCAACGACTGATGTGTCATGTTTTCAAAGAATTTCTGAGAAAAAGCATGGAAGTATACGTAGATGATCTGTGCACATACTCAAATCAACGACCAGACCACATACCGGAACTACGGAAAATATTCAACAAATGTAGGCAGTATAGAGTCTGCTTAAACCCAGAAAAATGTGTCTTCATGGTAAGACAAGGAAAAATACTAGGACACATAGTCTCAAGGAATGGGATATCTACAGATGAGGATAAGATCAAAGTCATATTGGACTTACCAAGACCCAAGAATGCGAAAGAAGTACAAGCCTTTATGGGACACTGTGGATATTACCGTAGGTTTATTCACATGTATGCCATAATAGCTAAGCCCTTATACGGTCTATTGACTCAGTTCACTTGGACGGACGAGTGTGAGAAGGCCTTCAACGAGCTTAAAAAGAGGCTGAGTACAGCCCCAATTCTAAAATCACCCAACTGGAGCAAGCCTTTTCATATTCATGTTGATGCTTCGAACTATGCAATTGGATGTATCCTTGCTCAACCGGCCGATGAAGGAAAGCTTGATCATCCAATCGCTTACGCGAGTAGACAATTAAACCAAGCAGAGAGAAATTACACGACTACTGAAAGAGAGGGCTTAGGAATGGTCTACGCAGTGAAGAAGTTTAGACATTACCTCTTAGCCAACAAGTTCAAATTCTTCATAGACCATCAAGCCTTGTTGTATCTAGTCAATAAGCCTTGCAACACAGGGAGATTGGTACGATGGTTCTTGTTACTAATGGAGTTTGACTTTGAGGTAGTAGTCAAAAAAGGAAACACACATGTGAGAGCAGACCACCTTTCTAGGTTAAAACACGGAGAGCCACCTAGCGGAGTACCTGATGATTTACCAGATGCTTATCTGTTTAATCTAGAAGTGTGTCCGAAGTGGGCAGAAAAATTGACCCCTATACTTACGCATGGCCCTCAACACCCAATCAACAGAAACAGCAAAAAAGAAATTCTTCAAACAAGGAATTTACACATTGTTGCTGGAAGCGTATATTATAAGGAACCTAACGGAGTTTTATTGAGATGTGTAGAGGAGGATGAACAAAAACAACTGATCAACCACGCACATGTGAACAAGTGGAAAACCCATCAAGGAATGCATGGAACAATACGAGAATTAAAAAGATTAGGCGTATATTGGCCTGATATGTCCAAGGACGTTCACGAGCATGTAAGTAATTGTGTGGAATGCAAAGAAATTAGCTCAGAGGATCACGTGTCCTTACCCTTTTCTACCATAGCGCCTAATTGGAGTAAATCATTAGTGCAATTCCTCAGAACGAAAGAGCACGAAATAGGAGCTAGTCTAGCAAAAAAGCGATCCTTAGAAGAAATGAGCAAGGATTATGTGATAATGGGGAAACAACTGTTTCGAAGAGGAAAAGACAATCAACTCAGATTATGCGTGCATGAAGGAGAATACCTTCCCATATTAGAAATGGCACATGCAGGAGCTGCGGGAGGACATTTTTCAGCAGATAGAACGGTCAAGATGATTCTCTTTGCAGGCTTGTGGTGGCCAACTCTACATATGGACGCAGAGACATATGTGAGAAGCTGCGAAACGTGCCAGAGAGCAAAATATCCCATTAGAAGAGATGACATGCCTTTAAGACCCATGGTTTGTGCGAGAGCATTCACCAAGTGGGGAATTGACTTCATAGGACCTATCAACCCACCTACAAAAGGATCACATGCGGAATACATCATATTAGCCACCGACTACTTAACAAAGTGGGTAGAAGCTAAAGCCACTCGAAAAAATGATGCTCAAACCACAGCAAAATTTCTCTTTGAACACATTTTCACACGATTTGGACTACCGATCGAGATAGTGAGTGATCGAGGAACTCATTTCCTAAACGAAGTCATTGAATTGCTAATGAATGAATTTCTAGTGATCCACAAAAAATCAGCCCCATACCATCCTCAAGCCAACGGACAGGCTGAAAGTTCCAACAAAGTACTATGTACTGTTTTGACAAAGATTGTCAATAATGGAAGGTCAGATTGGGACAAACAATTGCATCACGCAATTTGGGCCTTCCGAGTGGCATATAAAACGGCCATTGGAACTACACCTTTCAACCTAGTGTATGGGCAGAATGCAATTTTGCCAATTGACTTCTTAGTGCCTACATTAAAAGTAGCCCAGCAATATGAGTGGAACGGTCATGAATTGTCTCAGCAATTAGATCAAATTGAAAAGCTGCATGAGACTAGATTGCAAGCGGTAGCAGGCATCTATGCCGCTAAACGGAGACAAAAGGCATACTATGACTCACATATTAAAGATAAGGGACTAAAAGAAGGCGACTTAGTCCTAGTATACACCCTAAAACAGCACGCAAAGAAGCTCCAAAAACGCGGATATGGTCCCCTGATCATAAATCGAATCTCCACTAGTGGTGCAGTCAATCTCACCACACTAGACGGAGACATTCTTCCCAATTACATCAGTGGATGCCGAGTGAAACGATTCATGGAGCCTCTGACCGATGAAATGCTAGCTAGACTGTTGGGAGCTCAAAATAGGAAGACGGAAGAAGAACGAATTCGAGAGGAAGCCCGACAAGAAGCACTAGAACGCATTAGAAAACGCAAGGAGTGGATCAGGAAAAGAGACGAACGCTATATCCAAGGAGAAGAGCCCATCCCTATGGCAAACTACCAGGTCAAAAATGGTGACGCAACGTGTATATGTAAAACACAACCTTACCTAAACCTAGGGATTGGTCAGACGGAGTATAAATTGATAGACGCATTGATAGACTCAGGAGCAGGCCTTAGCTGCATGCGAAGGAGGATAGCGAACGAATTGCAATTGGAATTGAATCCCACGAAAGCCAAACTAATAGGAATTGGAGGACACACCCTAGACTGTATTGGAACAACTAATGTGTCCCTCCACATAGGAAATTCCTCCATGGAACAAAGAGTCCTAGTATGTGAGGATAACGATTTAATGGAAGACTTCATTCTAGGACAAGACTGGATCATTGAAACAGAAGCATGTATCCATCTGGCTCAAGGATATATTTCAGCCACGATAGGGCATAAGGAGGTTTTCAGCTTGCTTGAAGAGAAACCATGTAACCAAGCCATGTCAATACCAAGATCAGAGGAATTTCAAGAAGCGACGAAAGATAGTAGCGACTGTGCTCAACCCTCAGAAAGCAAATGCATAGAAACTGAAACTTTAATCATTCCGACATCCCCTGTAGCGTCGAAGCTACCCGAAGTAAATGAGGATCAGCCAACCATCGAGGAGACGCCCTCTCCTAAACAGGCTCAAAGTATCCAAAGTTCGCACTATTGGGAACTAACAAGCAGATACTCGAACAGACCACCATCCAAATATATGTGGGTACGAAAGGATCAGGTACAGAGTCAAAAAATGTCGATAAGCGCTTTGAAGAAGGAAACGGACATCACCAAATCAGCTACAAAGAACTACAAACGAAAAGAACCAGTACAAGTATGGATTGCCAAGCCCCTGCTTGAAGCTCAAAGATCTCGACATCAGATATGGATTCCCAAAAAGGTCATACAAGCAGCTAAACAGAATATGAAGACCAAAGAGGAAACACCACAGCAGACGAGGCAAAAGTCAACAACACATATGAATCATCAGAGAAGATCGCCAAGAAAGGCCAAATTCAATCGGACAATGGATAAGACAAATGGAACACGAGCAGCTGCACGAATAGAGAAAACCCAGCGACCTCTCTCAATGTTCTCAAAATGGATCTGGAAACCAAAGCTACCACAAGGAGCAAAAGATCGAGGAGATAAAGCACCCGATTGCACTCATGTTGTGTCTGATGCACCCAAAGTAGGCATGATAGGGCCATATTACAAGGCCAAGCATTCGGCACGTCTTTTTTTTACTTCCGGATAGTCACACACATTTTCCCTTGAGAAATGGGAAAACACTTGTACATACATAAAAACATTACTCCAAAAATTCAATAAACGCTTCGGCTATGGACTAACTTTTATGTTTTCTTTTCAGCAAAAAAATATAAAAATACATGAAAAATTCAGGTATTACCCTTCTCACACCCACGGGAAAGGGACGGCACCATGCACTCGGAGCAATATCAAATTATTAATCAACACATGGTGGAGGATTTCTGGACAAAATATGGATACTAATTCATGCTCTATATTAAGTGTAGATGGCTTCTGAAGACTCTGAAGCTACAATCCAAGAGGAGGTCCAAGAATTTCCTCCCCAATGTCTTACGAAAGCAAAAGGACATTGGTTCAGAGATGAACAGCCTGTGGAAGAGTATCTCTTCTTGGCCAACATAAAGATCATGGACACGGATCACCACTTTCCGATCATGTCCCAGGACTTCAAGATTTTACATGGCATGCCATCTACAATCGATATCATGAAGAAAGCAGGAATTCACAAGTATTTTGAGCTACCCATCTACAAGCCGGACTTCCAACGATGCACACAAGTCATGAACACTTTGAGACCAGCGCTACATGATCCATTGGTGCCAGAAGCCAATGTGATGGATAAGAATGGCGAATGGGTAGTCGTTCAGTTCTCCCACGACTTAATCAAAGAAGCTTTTGAATGGGAGAAAGATGGTGTCAACACGGCCAAAGAAGAAATTCGTGGAGCAAATACTAGAACCTTTGTCGACATTAATAGAGTGGATATTGAAGAGGAAGTCAGGTTGATTCATCAACACTTCTGCTTCCCGAGCATGAACAGATACACGGCCCCTCAAAAAATTATTGTCCAATTATTGTCTCATGCCACAAAACAGATCGGCAATCAGGTAAATCTCACACCATATGTGCAGGAAAGATTGTTCGAGGCCAAGAAGAAATGGGAAAATAAAAAATTCCTTAATGGAACCACTGCCCTCACAATCATGATTTACCATGCATTGGGCATGCGCGAGTACTTGAGGGAGATGCCATCTTCAATGGAGCTGGCTCAATATGTCAAGAGTGCTACAGTACCAAAACAAAAGAAAGGGAGTAAGCAAACAGAAGAAACAGAAACAAGTTCGCAACCGAGGATGAGAGGAACCATGAGAGGTACAAAGCAGCCTAGAGAAGTTCTGCAGAAAGAAGAAGAAGCACCACAACCAAAGAGAGTACATGTGCTGCCTACCACCACCACTCAAGGACCCAGGAAAATTACGGAAGAAGATTTAACTCAAGCACTGGAGGAGACTCACAAGTATACAGAAGGGCAAATCAATCTACCAGTGCAAGGTCATCATTATCAACAGGCTGCAACAGTTCAAAAACCCAAAAGAAAACTTACTAAAGTACACAGGTATCGGGAGATTGGGCTAGACAATTCAAGTTCAGGATCCGATGCCCAAGAAAAGCAAACTACATCATTATTGGATGTGGATATTAAAAGTGAATCGAAAGATGATGGCCAGTGGGCCGAATTAAATGAAGTCAATTATGATGAAGCCCAAGTTGACAACAAAGAAAAAAGTCCATCGTCGCTGGCAGACCAGAAAGCAACCACAGAGAAGGCAGAAGAAGAAGGGCAAAACATTATGCAAGCGAAGGATGCCTCCATCACCCACACAAAGGAGGACAAGTCTGAAGCTGAGACGCATGCAATAATATCTCAGGACACGCCTCGAGAAGAAGAAAAAGAAGACGAAGAACCCTTCACACCACTAAGGGTTGTGGCAGAACCGTCCCCTCTGGATGTAACATTTCAAGGGAGTGCCACGAAAGTTCGTAAAACGGTCGAAAATGAAGTGGAAGTTAATATACAACTACAGGTCCGACAACCACACAAAGAATTGATCCATGTAGCACAGGGACAAGAAGTACAAACAGGAGAAACACCGGACATAACAAAGACATGGTTGAATGTGGATATAGCTCAGCTCAAGCCGGTGGTGCAGGATATGATCCGCACGGCACTCGACACTCAACAACTGATGCTTGATGCTGATGAAGATTACGACCAGGCCATGCTTGACAAACAAAAGCTTCAGAAAGAAGGTATGCATTTGGCAAAGAAATTATCTAAAGTAGAAGCTCAGGTGTTGAAGAAACAGGAGGAGATAAAAACAACCAAAACACAATGCCAAACATTAGAAAAGGAGAATGCCCACCTGAAAGAGCAAGTGTTGGAGCTGTCGAAGAAACTGGAAGTAACGGAGAAAGAGAAAACAAGAATACAGACTCGTAGCAAAGTACTCGAGTCACAGCTCAAGGTGAGCATGGAAGAAGCAGACCAACTCAGGGACAGAAACAAAGAGCTAATGACAGCTCTCCTCAGTGATCAACCATCGACAGATCTTGACAAAACAAATGAGGACATAAAAGACATGGAAGCAAAGTTGACCAAGATGGCAGACCAGCTCAAACAGGAGCAAGAGACAGTTGCAGAATGGGAACAGAAATATATGAATGATACTGCAGCTCTACGAAAGAAATGGAAAAAAGTCGAGAAAGATTATTTCCGACAGTGCAAGGAAGACACAGATCACATGCATATCGTGGCACAGGAATTAATCAAACATCAAGAAAAACTTACCAAGGCTGAAGAGGAGCTCAAGAATAAAGATGACATCATTAAATGGCTGTAGGAGCAGATTGAGCTAAAAGAGAAACAAGGGACACCAGTAGTTCCTCCAGAAACCACGGCTACTGTGGAGGAAGAGGTACGTCCTCTCTCTCCTCCCTTGTATCATTCACCAATAAGGGCGGAAAAGGAGGTTCCACTAGAACCTAACACACGCGACATTGCAGAATTGAGCAGACCAGAAAGGGCACTACTGGTGTCCCAGCTCACTGCTGATTTTTGAAGATCAAATAATACAAATAATGAAAGAAGCTCGAATAGACAATAAACAGCTAGATCAAATTTTGAAGCCCTTCAATGTACCATATGGTCTACTTAAAGAGCAGACGCGCATGTATATAAAGACTACCACGAATAAAGATCCGGACCACAACCTTCAATACCAGCATGACACTTTCAAGTATACTCAAGAGGAATTTGAGAAGGCGGATCCCATATGGCAAAGAAAAATTTTGGAGAAGAATCCGACTTTGCGGGTACAATGGGAAGCATCACCATATGCGCTTCAGGTAAATCCATCATTTTGTCCTGTACCCCGCAGACGCTCTTGGACGCAATTTTGGGAAGCACAGCGTCAAGGCTCCATCAATAATCAGTGGCTAAATTACCCATTACTACCTAGTCCGCCACATAATTATTTACCCACTGAAGAATATATGGTAAAGACAATGGAATTCTGGATTGCCAAATATGCTACAGTGCCGGACTTAGCAGTCAAGATGACAAATAAAATATTTAGCATGCTCATTACCGTGTTGAAGGTCTTCCAGCACGCGAAGTACACATTTTTGAATTTCATTGGCATTACGCAAGGGTCGGAAGCCCTCATTTTTGATCTATCAACCATTCCGAGCCGACTCACCATTATGGCATACTATTCCCGCCTTATGTTTTTGCCATCAACATATATGCAGACTTTCGAAGAAGCCTTCTTTACCGGCTTCTTTGAAATAGATTCGGAAATTTTTGTAAAAATGACTTCAAATTTAAATGCGAGGCTGGTGGCCTATGAAACAAGCTTCTTCGCTGATCACCGACAGGCACCAGAAGACGGAGTGAAGTCAAAGCAATGGAAAGAATTCATGCTATGTCATGCAAATCTGCTGAACCAACGAGAGCAAACCGCCATTCAAACATACACGCGTCGCCTCAGAAAGCCTGTCGAGGACGACAGAGTTCAGGAGGAGGGACGTGTAGAGGGACAATCAAGCAAGAAGAAAAGAAGAAGAAAATCAAAGTCCAAAACTATTCATTAAGAAGAGAAAAAGAACATATCTCTGCAGGAAGCCCCGCAGGGGCGCAACACCCATCTCTGCACAGAGCCCCGCAGGGGCACGCACC
>CM035417.1:164696735-164701735 GCA_020310875.1 Ceratopteris richardii | reverse complement strand
TCAAGAAAAGTCACTCAACCACTCCCCAAGTCATCTCAACTAATTCCTCCAAGTTAGGAGGCTGATTTGGAAAGGTAGTTCCTAGATTTTAGGGGCACACCTCTCACTATAAAAGGAGCATGTATCCCGACTTCTTTTGGGCCATCTTCTTGGAGTTTTAGCTCATGTAAAGTGAGCACTAAGTGCTGGAGTTGTGATAAGCAAGCCCCTTGCTTAAGCAACCCCCTTGCTTGCTTGTTTGTTTTCTTTTAGTAGGCATATCTATGTGTGTGCGCAGGCAGTGTTGCAACTCTCTACCCCTGAGTTGTTAGCATTGGTTCTCCCTCATATGGTATCCATTTGATGTAATTCTTGTCTCATTGGATAGCTATAAGAGTCTATTTTATGCTTACCAATTCTCTAGAGCATTCTCGGAGTACGTTGGGAGCAACATTCATTTTAGTGAAGTTGTGTGATTGATATCTCTCTCTTTGTGTAGGCTCTGTTGGAAATATTTTGCTCTCTGTTGTAAGGGCTGGTTCTCCTTCTCTATGTATCCATTTGCTATGATTTTGGTGTCATTGGGTAGCTATTAGAGTCCTCTAAAGTTGACTTAAGTTTGAGATTCATTCTCTGTATAATCGCTGAGAAAAGTTTGCTGGAGTGAAGTGAGGTCTCTGCTTGACTAGCAGTTGTGAGCATTCAACTAGCTCATGTTGTAGACATTGTTTCTCTTTGTGTAAGCATCCATTTCAAGTGAAATTTGTTTTGTTGGAAAGCCCTTGGTGTCTACTACAGGTCTACAAAAGCTCATTGGAGTTCTCTGCATAAGCTCTGAGTAAGAGCATTTTTGGTGTGCAGAGGTCAAAGAAGGATACCTGTGGAGGTCATTCGCGCTTCATCGTTGCTTAGGGGTTGAGATACTTCCCCCATCAGTGGTATCAGAGCATTTGGGCATCTTGGAGGTATCACATACAAGCAAGAAGACCTCTTGGAGTTGGTGGTTGAAGAGTTGCATCAACAAAAGCTTCTTGGAGGTAGCTCACATCAAGGGGGAGCTATTCTACTCAAATTTGCAAGAGCACAAGGTGTCCATCTAAGGAAAGCTTTGGATTGAGGTAACCTCAGAGCCTCATTTTCATTTTACACACATTGGAGCATTAGCCAAGGGCTAGGTCAAGTATCAAAGACTAGATATGGGAGACTTCAACACTCAAATTGAAAAGCTAGACAAAGGTAACTATCAACCATGGAGATTTAGGGTCTCCAACTATCTTATGGGCAAGGGCCTTTGGGGGTTGATTAGTGGAAGTGAACCAAGACCTAGGTTGGATGAGAATCCAACCAATGACCAGAGAAGGGCCTTTAGGGAATGGAATGAAAGAGACAAGAGGGTTATCTTTATTCTTTCCCAACACATTAGCAATAGCATGATCGGCCATATCCAAGACCTGGATTCAAGCATGAAGGTATGGGAGACACTTGAAAGGCTTTATTCAACAAGCACCAAAGCAAGGAAGATCCAACTCAAGAATGAGCTCAACAACCTTAGGAAGAGCTCAGGGAGTAGCATAAATGACTACATACTTAAGGTCAAGGAGTTATCAGATGCATTGGGATCCATTGGAAGCCACGTAGACGATGACGATCTTGTGGCTTATACTCTCAATGGTTTGAGAGATGATGAGAAGTGGAAACCCTTTACCACTTCAGTTTATGTAAGGGATAATCTTCCCGATTTTGAGCAATTGGTTGCTCTCATGGTCACCGAAGAAATGAACATAGGTGGAAGTTCAACTAAAAGCAAAGATGCACAAGTTTTCTATGCAGGTAATCAAAGGGGCAAAGGAAGACAAGGACAAGGAAGGGGCAAAGGAAGGTTTGGAGGAAGGCAAGGCCACTCAAAAATCAAGGACATGACCAAGGCACCTCATCACAAAGAGGGAGAGGAAGATCAAGAGGAAGAGGAGGACGACATCAACAAAACAGGAATCAAGATGGCGAAGGATGTTACATATGTGGCAAGTTTGGCCACTATGCTAGAGATTGCTACCAAGGAGGAAACCAAAGGAACTATAATCAAGGTTCTTCATACAAAGGCCAAGGTAATTATGCTTCTACAAGTTCAGAAAATGACAATCTCTTGATGATGCACATGAATGGGAATTTAAGCAAAGTAGATAACACTTGGTATATTGATAGTGGATGTAGCAACCATATGAGTTGCAATGCTTCTTGGTTTACTAATCTACATGCTCCCAAAGGTAAAGGACATGTAGAAACAGGTGATGATACAGCCCATGAGATCTCCCATGTTGGAGATGTAGCTTTGGATGACAAGGAGGAAGGAAGATGTCTCAAGGATGTCTTGCATGTACCTACCATCACAAAGAACTTGGTGTCCGTTGGGCAAATGGTTGAAAGAGGCTATCAAGTAAGGTTCAACAAAGGTGGATGCTTTGTGGAGAACCCTAAGCAAGGTTACAAGGTCATAGCAAGAGGAAAGAAGCAAGGGAGACTCTTCACTTTGGAGGTAAATTCTCATTCTACTCAACATGTCTACTTCACATATGGAAACAAGAGGATTTCGGAGTTGGACTTGTGGCACAAGAGGATAGGTCACATCAACATACAAAGAATGAAGGAAATGCAATTCAAGAGGCTGGTTGAAGGTCTTCCCAACTTCCAAGGACAAGGTATGAAGCATTTATGTGAATCTTGTCAACTAGGGAAGCAAGCGAGACTTCCATTCAAGAAGAGTGGCTACATAAGCCAACATCCATTGGAGTTGATACATACAGATGTGTGGGGGCCAACGAAAGAGCAATCCATTGGAGGTAACAAGTACTTTGTCACTTTTATAGATGATTGCACAAGGATGGTTTGGGTTTATTTCATCAAAAACAAATCAGATGTGTTTACATGTTTCAAAGCATTCAAGGCAATGGTAGAGAAGGAAACAGGTACATATATCAAGAAGCTAAGGTCCGATGGAGGGGGAGAATATTTCTCAAATGAGTTTTCTGATTTTTTAATGGATCAAGGCATCAAGAGGCAAGTAACATGTAGGTACACACCCCAACAAAATGGAGTAGCAGAGAGAAAGAATAGATACATTGCCGAGATCGCTAGAGCAATGCTTAATGAGATGAATGTACCTAACATGTTTTGGAGTGATGCAGCAAATACCGCCGTGTATCTGATGAATAGGGCTCCTACCTCAGGGATCCATGGCTTGACACCATATCAAGCCTATTATGGTAAGAAACCTGATCTTTCCCACTTGAAGATATTTGGATGTACTTGTTATGTACATGTGCCAAGTGAATTGAGGCACAAGCTACAACCAAAGGCAGAAAAGTGTGTGTTTCTAGGATATTCAAATGATCATAAAGGTTACAGGTGCTTCAACCCAAATACAAAGGACTTGAGGATATCAAGGGATGTAGCATTTGATGAGCTACTCCCTTGGTATAAGAAGTATGATTGTATGCAGGACTATGAAGAAGAAAAGCATGGACATGATGAAGAACAAATCGACCTAGAGCTAAGCGGCCCAAGGTGTTCCATCAATGAAGATAGGTCAAGCATGAACTCACCATTGAGGGGGAGATCTTCATCAAGCTATGAAGCACAATCAATCAACAAAGGCAAAGCAACATTGGTGGAGTTGGATGAAGAAGGTAATGAAGTTGAAGATGATGAAGGACACATGATGGAGAAAGAAGCCACGTCAAAGAAAGAGATCAAGTTCCCAAGGCAAAGGAGGTTTATTCCTCCAAAAGGTGAAGAAAGGAAGTCTTCTAGAGTTAAGTATCCAACTCAAAGGTTTACTTATGATTCATACATGGCAACACATTATGCATATATGAACAAAGTAGTAGAAGATCATGAGCCCGATTGCTATGAAGATGCAAGCAGGTACACCGAATGGAAAGAGGCAATGCAAGAAGAGATCAACGCACTTGAGGAAAATCAAACATGGACTCTAGTGCCCAAGAAGGAGAACATGAAGGTAATAGGTAATAAGTGGGTGTATAAAGTAAAGAGGAATTCAGATGGATCTATTTCTAGGTTCAAAGCAAGATTGGTGGCCAAGGGTTTTGCACAAACCTATGGAGTGGACTTTGAAGAGACATTCAGCCCCGTGGCAAAGATGAGCACCATTAGGACACTCATTGCAATGGCTGCTAGCAAAGGATGGAAGCTCTTCCAATTGGATATCAAGAATGCCTTTCTCAATGGAGACTTGGAAGAAGAGGTATACATGGAGCAACCACTAGGTTTTGTTCATAAAGAGTTTCCACATCATGTTTGTAGGTTGAAGAAGGCACTTTATGGCCTAAAGCAAGCTCCAAGGGCTTGGAACCAAAGATTGGTGGACTATTTGATCAAATGTGGTTACAATCAATGCAAGGCGGATCCATCTCTCTTCATCAAACAAAGAGGAGAACTTGTGGTCTACATGTGTGTGTATGTAGATGATCTTATCATTACAGGTAATGATACAAAGGGCATTGAGGAGATCAAGGCAAAGCTTGGAAAGGAGTTTAGGATCTCTGATCTTGGAGATCTTAGGTATTTTCTTGGCATTGAAGTTGTATACAAAGAAGAAGGTATTATGCTCATACAAAGGAAGTATATTCTAGACCTACTTGAGAGGTTTGGGATGCTACATTGCAAGCCTATTTCAAATCCCATGGAAGTTAATGTAAAGCTAAGCTCCATTGATGGAGAGCCATTAGAGGATGTAACTTTGTATCGATCTATTGTAGGCTCTTTCAATTATGCCACAATAACCAGGCCTGACATAGCATATGGAGTTGGAGTGTTATCACAATTTATGCATAGTCCAAGGACTACACACTTGCAAGCTGCAAGAAGAATGTTGCGATATCTCAAAGCCACTATAAATGAAGGATTGTTCTACTCATTTGATGATGATATGCAGGTCAAAGCTTATTCCGATGCCGATTGGGCCGGTTCGAAGGAAGATAGAAGGAGTACAAGTGGTTACCTAG
>CM035417.1:164571735-164689235 GCA_020310875.1 Ceratopteris richardii | reverse complement strand
GTAGATAACACTTGGTATATTGATAGTGGATGTAGCAACCATATGAGTTGCAATGCTTCTTGTTTTACTAATCTACATGTTCCCAAAGGTAAAGGACATGTAGAAACAGGTGATGATACAGCCCATGAGATCTCCCATGTTGGAGATGTAGCTTTGGATGACAAGGAGGAAGGAAGATGTCTCAAGGATGTCTTGCATGTACCTACTATCACAAAGAACTTGGTGTCCGTTGGGCAAATGGTTGAAAGAGGCTATCAAGTAAAGTTCAACAAAGGTGGATGCTTTGTGGAGAACCCTAAGCAAGGTTACAAGGTCATAGCAAGAGGAAAGAAGCAAGGGAGACTCTTCACTTTGGAGGTAAATTCTCATTCCACTCAACATGTCTACTTCACATATGGAAACAAGAGGATTTCGGAGTTGGACTTGTGGCACAAGAGGATAGGTCACATAAACATACAAAGAATGAAGGAAATGCAATTCAAGAGGCTGGTTGAAGGTCTTCCCAACTTCCAAGGACAAGGTATGAAGCATTTATGTGAATCTTGTCAACTAGGGAAGCAAGCGAGACTTCCATTCAAGAAGAGTGGCTACATAAGCCAACATCCATTGGAGTTGATACATACAGATGTGTGGGGGCCAACGAAAGAGCAATCCATTGGAGGTAACAAGTACTTTGTCACTTTTATAGATGATTGCACAAGGATGGTTTGGGTTTATTTCATCAAAAACAAATCAGATGTGTTTACATGTTTCAAAGCATTCAAGGCAATGGTAGAGAAGGAAACAGGTACATATATCAAGAAGCTAAGGTCCGATGGAGGGGGAGAATATTTCTCAAATGAGTTTTCTGATTTTTTAATGGATCAAGGCATCAAGAGGCAAGTAACATGCAGGTACACACCCCAACAAAATGGAGTAGCAGAGAGAAAGAATAGATACATTGCCGAGATCGCTAGAGCAATGCTTAATGAGATGAATGTACCTAACATGTTTTGGAGCGATGCAGCAAATACCGCCGTGTATCTAATGAATAGGGCTCCTACCTCAGGGATCCATGGCTTGACACCATATCAAGCCTATTATGGTAAGAAACCTGATCTTTCCCACTTAAAGATATTTGGATGTACTTGTTATGTACATGTGCCAAGTGAATTGAGGCACAAGCTACAACCAAAGGCAGAAAAGTGTGTGTTTCTAGGATATTCAAATGATCATAAAGGTTACAGGTGCTTCAACCCAAACACAAAGGACTTGAGGATATCAAGGGATGTAGCATTTGATGAGCTACTCCCTTGGTATAAGAAGTATGATTGTATGCAGGACTATGAAGAAGAAAAGCATGGACATGATGAAGAACAAATCGACCTAGAGCTAAGCGGCCCAAGGTGTTCCATCAATGAAGATAGTTCAAGCATGAACTCACCATGGAGGGGGAGATCTTCATCAAGCTATGAAGCAAAATCAATCAACAAAGGCAAAGCAACATTGGTGGAGTTGGATGAAGAAGGTAATGAAGTTGAAGATGATGAAGGACACATGATGGAGAAAGAAGCCACGTCAAAGAAAGAGATCAAGTTCCCAAGGCAAAGGAGGTTTATTCCTCCAAAAGGTGAAGAAAGGAAGTCTTCTAGAGTTAAGTATCCAACTCAAAGGTTTACTTATGATTCATACATGGCAACACATTATGCATATATGAACAAAGTAGTAGAAGATCATGAGCCCGATTGCTATGAAGATGCAAGCAGGTACACCGAATGGAAAGAGGCAATGCAAGAAGAGATCGACGCACTTGAGGAAAATCAAACATGGACTCTAGTGCCCAAGAAGGAGAACATGAAGGTAATAGGTAATAAGTGGGTGTATAAAGTAAAGAGGAATTCAGATGGATCTATTTCTAGGTTCAAAGCAAGATTGGTGGCCAAGGGTTTTGCACAAACCTATGGAGTGGACTTTGAAGAGACATTCAGCCCCGTGGCAAAGATGAGCACCATTAGGACACTCTTTGCAATGGCTGCTAGCAAAGGATGGAAGCTCTTCCAATTGGATATCAAGAATGCCTTTCTCAATGGAGACTTGGAAGAAGAGGTATACATGGAGCAACCACTAGGTTTTGTTCATAAAGAGTTTCCACATCATGTTTGTAGGTTGAAGAAGGCACTTTATGGCCTAAAGCAAGCTTCAAGGGCTTGGAACCAAAGATTGGTGGACTATTTGATCAAATGTGGTTACAATCAATGCAAGGCGGATCCATCTCTCTTCATCAAACAAAGAGGAGAACTTGTGGTCTACATGTGTGTGTATGTAGATGATCTTATCATTACAGGTAATGATACAAAGGGCATTGAGGAGATCAAGGCAAAGCTTGGAAAGGAGTTTAGGATCTCTGATCTTGGAGATCTTAGGTATTTTCTTGGCATTGAAGTTGTATACAAAGAAGAAGGTATTATGCTCATACAAAGGAAGTATATTCTAGACCTACTTGAGAGGTTTGGGATGCTACATTGCAAGCCTATTTCAAATCCCATGGAAGTTAATGTAAAGCTAAGCTCCATTGATGGAGAGCCATTAGAGGATGTAACTTTGTATCGATCTATTGTAGGCTCTTTCAATTATGCCACAATAACCAGGCCCGACATAGCATATGGAGTTGGAGTGTTATCACAATTTATGCATAGTCCAAGGACTACACACTTGCAAGCTACAAGAAGAATGTTGCGATATCTCAAAGCCACTATAAATGAAGGATTGTTCTACTCATTTGATGATGATATGCAGGTCAAAGCTTATTCCGATGCCGATTGGGCCGGTTCGAAGGAAGATAGAAGGAGTACAAGTGGTTACCTAGTCATGCTAGGTAGCAAGATCATCTCATGGATTTCAAAGAAGCAACCCACGGTGGCATTATCTTCCACCGATGATTGGCTCTATGGAGAAGACTGAAATGTCATAGCCATCCTCATCACAGTGAGGTGTCCATTGTTCCTCATTGATGGCTACATCCATTGTTGCTAGGATTTCTGCCCAGCCATGGGGTTCAAATTCCTCATCAGGAAAGACTACAGGTGCATAGGCTGGGTCTTGAATTGATCTATGGTTTTCTTTTGCACCTACCTCTCTGGCTTTTTCTCTCTTCTCTTCCTCTACTGCTACTTTGCACATCCATAAGTGAGTGTCTTCATGCATCCATGAGGATCCTGATCCTATGGAATGCACCGATTCCGTATCATCTTTGGCTCTATGGATGGGGTTCCACTGGATAGGAGGGACATCTCTATGAGAGTAATCCTTGAGATTGACTTTGGTCGTAACACCTAAGTGTTGCAAATACAAGGAGTTGGTTCCCCAGTCCTGTACCACTTGCAACTGTCGCATAAATGGTCTTCCCAGAATCATCTCATAGGCATGATTTTTGCTGAAGTCACATATAGCAAATGTATGCTCAAACTCGACACCACAGGTGGTGAGAGTTATTCCTTCTAGCAATCCTAAGGGTCTCTCAATATGACCATCGGCCATCTGCAATTTCATTCTCGTTGGCCTGAGTGCTGGCTTGCCCCAACACTTCCATAGAGAAGTGGTGGCAATTGCAACTCCTGCGTCTGAGTCCAAAATTGCCTTGGTGGTGTACTCCTGGTAGGTAATGGGAAGATAGGTGTTCCCTTCTTCACCTTCACACATATCTCCTATCTTATCCAAGGGTATCTCTGGCACTGTCCTATGTGATCCTACCTGGGAACGAGGTTTTGCTATCTCGGGCACTTGATTGGCTACATGTTTCCACACTTCTGGTCTAACCTTAAGCAGCTCTTCCAAAGTGAGATTGCACTACACTTTGGTGTTCTTCACTACCTCTGTGTTCCTAGGTATGACTGAATCTTCGTTTCTTACCATGACTGTAGGTGCTCTCATACAGGTGGACTTTGCTTCCCAGGGGCCTGTGAAATGGGGTAGTTCTTGTAAAGAATTAGACTCGAAGTCTAATCTTTCCTGAGATTGGGTACTCTCCTGCTCTCCATAAATGGATGGGATGTCTTGTGGGAATTGATCATGTGCATCATCCACCAGTTCAATGGGAGGAGGGACTTCACTTTCTTTAGCCCATTTGTCTTCTTGAATCTCGCATAGGAATTCTGGTGTGAACCGATTCATAGAAGAAGAGGTGTCTGGCTCCGTAGAGTTAGGCACGTAGGCCTCAGGCACATAGGCTTTCTAGGTAGGAAGACCTGCTCTTTCACTAGCCTTGTCATGGTGTTGAGGGGCGAGTTCCTTTTGTGATTGTGCCATTGGATTCTCTATTCTTTCTAGGGAGGGGGGGTTGTCTGGTTCAGTGAAATTGGGCTCATAAGCTTTTGATGGGGGATGGGTCATGTTTTTGCTTGCTTTATCTCTTTCTTGATTTTTTTCTTCCTTGGCAGATCTTGCAATTATGCCCTCTAACTTCTCTAGAAGTCCATCCAAGTGTAATTGCGTCTTGGCTGAGCCCGAGTAATTGAAAAGGCGATTGGCTTCAAACATAGTCTGAGCCAATGCGACCATTTTCGCGCAAAGCTTGGTTCTTTCTATCTCTAGGTCAGCTCTAGGGTAGCACTTGTCATGATTCGTGACATTTGGCCCTTCTTGGATTCTGGCCTGATATGCTTTAAGCATCATGTCTATGTCTTCAGGAGGGGGATCAGCTAATACTGATCCTACTCTAGGGGGTGGTGGAATCGTATGAGGTGGGTTGGAAGGTGCGGGTTGGATGGCGATGGGAATGGTGGTGGTGGGTTAGTGTGAGAGGGAGTTTGAGATGTGAGTTTAGTTATCCTTGCTTTGGTTTCCCTTATGCTTTCCTCAAGTTCACTCATCTTTTTAGCCCATTGTTTTTTCATTCTTTCCCGACTATCTTTCCACGCTCTAGTCCTTTTCTTTGTCACGCTCTCGGTTTCACTAGCCTCTGGGTTCTTATCCTGGTTTACCCCTTGGTTCTGCTGCAATGCTTGAGCTCTAGTCACTACCTGTACCGGTGCGGTGGATGTCACACTTCATGTGGAGTCTACCACCAACCCAATAACATTAATAGGAGTGATTTTTGGCATATTATTAGGGTTCTTAGGGCAATCTCGTACGAGATGCTCCTTCCCACACTCTTGGCAAAAACCTTGAATTGTTACTGACTGGGGTTGTGTGAGTGGAGGTAAGGGACAATCACGAATGAGGTGATCTCCTTGACATCTGTAGCATGGTCCTCTAGGGAATGGGGGTCTTACCTGCCTAGGTTGAGGCTTAGGATTGGGGTTCGTATACATGACGTTTGAGTAATCTGACTCCCAACTAGGTTCATTTGGCTCTTCGCTATAGTAAGACTCACCATGCTCAGGAGACTACATGTAGTAGGCCTGGGGACTATCGACATGTGTAGAATCAAAGCTATGGTCACTGGGGTCACTTTCAGAAAGCAATGGTGTTATAGGGACTATAGCTCTATTCAGGTTTTCTTCTGCTGCTGCATATTTTACTGGGATCGCATTAGCTGGGGCAGGGGGTTGTTGAGCTAACACAGGTTGAGGCCTTTGGTGGTTTTGGTATGGTTGCTGATAAGGTTGTTGTGGCCTGCCATATGGCTGTGGAGGGTACGGGTTCTGGTATCTTCCCTGCGTGGATAGGGTTGAGGGTAAGGTTGCCTAATTGTTTGCTTGTTGTATGGGCAATCTTGCGCTGTGTGATTTGTGTATCTCCGTTCTATGGTGCAGTACTGGCTACTAGGATTTACTTGAGGCTGAGCCATAATGGGACATACGTTCGCCATGTGGTCGCCACCACAAGTATAGCACCTTTTCACAGGGGCGAACCTTGGGATTTGTTTACTAGAGACACCTAGTTTCTGAGCAACTTTCTCTGCAAGTTCCTCAATCGTTGTGGATTGCGTGGAAGAGTGGCTAGAGGCACTATCTGAATCTTTGTATATCTTGGAAAGCTCTAACTCCTCCCCTAGGTTATCCTCAATGTCAATGCACATGCGTACACACTCTTCTATAGTCCTAGGGTCCTTCAAGTACACATAGGATCTCAATTTGGTACTTAGCAATCCATCCAGGAATAAAGCCACTTGCTTAGCTGGCGTGGGTAACTCCGAAACAGGGCATCTTTCTAAGTATTGCCTAAATCTCCTTCCTGCAAGTCTCACGGTCTCTTGAGGGGTTTGCTTGAAGCTGTGAATCAGCGAGGAGGTATTATGCCTTATGCCACTCTTAGAGAATTCAATAATGAAAGCCTCTAGGAGTTGGTCTATGCTCCTGAACTGCCTCTCATTTAGTGGCTGAAACCATGTCAGGGCAGTGTTCCTAAGGGTTAGACCAAAGGCATTGTACTGCGTGAATAGATCCTCCACTTGTTCAGCTCTCAGGACTTGTCTAAACTCTGCCACATGATCGTATGGGTCTCCAGTGCCATCGAAGTAGTTCTTCATGGACTTAACTAGCTGAGTCGGTCTCAAAGTCCGTGTGTGCTCTCTAGGTCGTGGTAGAGGGAACTCATCCGCATTTCTTTGATTCCTATGAGCTCTAAGTACCTCAGGCTCTACTCTATTTGTTTCCGTCCTCGTTCTTTCTCTGCCCCCTAAGTTGGCAAAGCTTACTTCCGGCCTTTCTCTATGTCTGTCTCTTTGAGTTCCGTGAGCGTGGGAGGTTCCAGCTCCTGGGTGACCAAAGGACACGTTCGATCTTGGTTGGGGGAAAACGAATTCACCCTTCCAAGTGTAAGCATGCCTATCATTTTCTGTCACCACAAAGATCCTCTCTGAAGCGTGATCTAAGTAGGTCACTCTGCCTGGGCTATCAGGATCCTTAAACTCATAGATCATGATTGTTCCTACATCAGTTGGTTGATCAGATTTATACCTCCAAAAGGCTTCGTCAGTTTCTCGATTGAGGAGCAAATCTATGCTCTTATTATCCTGGGGAATCCACTCTGGTGTGATAATCCTAGTGAGAACCGATTTGCCTCGAGGGGTTCTAGGTTCTGTACCCATGTTTCCTTGCTCTAGGTCCTCTAAGTCCGCTTCTGAGATCACATTTCCAAATTCGTCTGTCCTATCTGGGTGACTGGTGACTACGTATATGGTTCCTTCTTTGTCCATGTATGCTCCGTTTTCAAACTTGACAGCTGGGCGCTCTAGTCCAATGGATTGATCAAGATTCTTAATCTGTACAACAGATCTTCCTAGGCCGTCCTCATAGATGCTGGCACCTAATCGATTGGTCCTAAGGTATTCCAACTGCGTTTTGTATGGGCCTTCTACCCTATGCAAGTATGGCACTCCTGAACTTCCGGTAGGTCTGTCCATGACTTGAGACATCTCTGATTCACTGGTATCAGAGCTAGGGTAATGCGAGTGGTGACTCAACTGCTGGGCCCAAGACCTCGCAGTATGATTGACACTAGCCTCTGAAGACCTAAGGCTTTGTCTATCTCTTACTAGATGTCGTCTTGATCTAAGGTTCATATGCCTAACTAATTCACCCAATTTTTCCCAGGTACAACCACGTTTCTGAGTCCTTTGTATCAATTACTTAATCCCCTGTTTATGTTGATTATCGTGTTTATACTCTTATCTGATATCACGTCGTTAGGAATACTTAAGTTTAATTCCGCACTTTAGTTTGGTTGTTTCACGTTAGGTTCTTTTCCTTTAAGGTTGTCGTTCACACACACAGGATATCTCTTGACTTGAACTTGATTTCTTAGATAGTCTTTGATTTATCTCGTGCCTATCGTTGCGTGGAATTACTTCTAACGCTACCTGCACTTAGCCTAAACTAAGAATTGACAGAGGGTGTTGCGGGTTTTCCAACCTTGAGTTCCTTTCCTTGTGTTGTTGCCCTGCTGTGCCCAGGGCATGCGTTCCCAAGCCTGCACTTACTCTTGCTTTGCGTACCCTTCGATGCTCTCAAAGGACCAGTAAAAGGCCCACCGTTAGCTCAAGACTTAAATTCAAAAGACAGAACCAATCACTTTCATTCATGTAACACTTCACCAATTTGCACTATGACTTTTTGGACACAACTCTAGAGATCCCTGAATTTTGTTCCCCCTGGGTATGGTCACTTCAAAATACCCTATCTAATATTCCTGATCTTAATTTAACCGTAACTCCCTGCGAGCTTTCCAACAAAACAAAAATCACGGCAAACGGATTTCGTATGAGACAGTTATGCCAGTTCAGGGTTTTGGGGCTAAAACAGGATTAAACTAGGTTAACAGGCAAACAGGAATTCTCGGGTTACTTGGGTCATGCCCTCGTAATGCAATACTACACCCTAGTGTTTGTCCCACACTTGGCCAAAATTTAGACCATTATTTTTGCCTCAAAAATTTGACCTAATTTGCCCTTCTAACGTGTTCGCAAAGTCTGTCGGTCGCGATCGACGTGTCGATCGCGATTGACAGGTCCGTCGTGGCTGTCAGTCGCGATTGACTGGTCAGTCGCGATTGACACGTGGCCGAAAATTCAGTCAATCGTGGTCAAACAGTCGTTGACTCTGTCGATCGCGATTGATGCGTCGATCGCGATTGACAGGTCGGTCGCGAGGGTCTATCCGTCGTGGTCAAACAGTCGTTGACTGTGTCGGTCGCGATTGACAGAGCCGTCGTGGGCTGTCAGTCGCGATTGATGAGTCGATCGCGATTGACACGTGTCACGCGTATGGTCTGTCGATCGTGGTCAATCGGTCGTTGACTCTGTCGGTCGCGATTGACAGAGCCGTCGTGGGCTGTCGATCGCGATTGACTGGTCGATCGCGATTGACAGGTCTGTCCGTCGTGGTTTGTCGATCGCGATTGACAGAGCGATCGCGATTGACAAAAATCTGAGGAGTTTCAAAATTCTAAGCACATTTTTGGGAAGCTCTAGGCCTCTAGATCATGGTTTTGCACTTTGTTTGGCAATTTGAGCATTTTTTCTGTCGGTCGCGATTGACAGAGGTCAGCGACACACAGACAGTTACTTTGAATTCCGTACCTACACAGAGTGCTGGGGACAATGATGCAGCCTGTACCTGCAATACAGCTCAAAAAACATGCAAAAATAGCACACACAATTTCGCTCTCTCGCTCTCTCTCACAAGTGAAATGAGGGAAATGAGGTGGAGAAGGTGATATGATCAAAAAACTGAAATTTCCGCGATGATGGAAATGGAGGTGGGAGACGGTGATGATGATGATGGTGATGATGGTGGTAAGGTAAGAAAGAGAAAAATAGGAAAAGTAAAGAAAATACCTACAATGCCAACGTCTCCAATCTACGTCTTACCATCACACGCTCGTCCTCAAAGCTCGATCCCTGGCAACGGCGCCAAAATTTGGTGTAGCTCAGTGATGAGTAGCACCTCCTTTAATGTCAATCCGGGAAGACGTGAGGATGGTATGAAGACCTCGAGCAAGTGGAGGCACCAGTGCGTGAGTGAGAAGCACACAAGCATGCACACACATACACGCACACGCGCACACACGGCAAGACAAAGAGTGAGAAGCAATGGAGTTCTTAGATTACTTTCAAAAAGCTCTTACAAGTTCATTTCAATTACAATCTAACCTCAAAAATGAGCTCTCTAGCTCCTTTTATAGTTTTTGACAAGCTTTGGCCCTGTCCAGACCTAGTGTCCGGCCTAGTTAAAATTTAGGTTCCAGGGCTTATTAGAGGGCTCAAACAAGATCTAAAAAATATGAAAATTGGCAGGTAGATACTTCTCAAGCTCCTCAAGCTCAAGGACTCCTTGGCTTGCACAAAATCGAGCTACAAAAATACGAAATGATATTTACAAGGGTTTCAGTGATGAAAATCACTATTTGTGTAGGGGTTTTCTCTATTGATTTGTCATACATACCTTCGAGCTCCCTACTTGCTCTTTCTTCTTGTGTGTCAACTCCTTGATGTCTGAAAAATTTAGGTGGCCTACTTGCCAGATCTTCTTTGACTGCAATGTCTACTTGTGCTGTCCCTTCGCTCTGACTCTCTTCGTCTTGTGGCTCCTTCGGTTCCCTGACTGCTGCCAACACACTCCTATCAGATTTAGAAGATCCAAGGAATAAGCATGAGGTACAAACAGGAGATGATACAAAACATCCTGTGGAGAAAATAGGCAATGTCAAAGCACCTGATGGAAACATCAACCTACTCAGTAAGGTACTCTATGTCCCTACCATTACAAAGAATTTGATAAGTGTTGGGCAGATAGTAGAGAAAGGGTTGCAAGTCAGGTTCACAAAAGCAGGAGCATTTGTTGAAGATCCAAGTCAAGGATTCAGAAGAATTGCAAAAGGTGAAAAGACAGGTAGATTGTTCACATTTGAATTACAGGACACTAGAAACATTGCTCTCTTTAATTATGGTAGTCAAACACTCACAGAATTGGAAGTATGGCACAAAAGTTTAGCACATATTGGTGAAAGGTCATTAAAGCAAATTTGCAGGGACCAAAGTGTACTTGGACTCCCTAATTTGTCAAAACAACATATGATTTATAAGTGTAGTGCATGTCAATTTGGAAAGTCTCACAGGTTACCATTGATGAAGAAAGGTTATATGCATGGAGATCTCTTGGAGTTGGTTCATACAGATGTATGGGACCTAGCAAGGAAGCTTCAATATCTGGATCAAGGTATTATGTTTCCTTTATTGATGATTGCAGCAGATGGACTATCCTATTCTTTATGAAACACAAAGATGAAGTTTTTTCATGTTTCAAAAGATATTTGGCTCTTGTGGAGAATCAAACAGGTAAATCACTAAAAAGGCTAAGGTCAGATGGAGGGGGAGAATACTTCTCCCATGAGTTTGATTCTTTTCTTCAAGAAAGAGGAATCAAAAGAGAGGTAACTACAAGGTACACTCCTGAGCAAAATGGAGTGGCAGAAAGGAGGAATAGGACAATTGTTGAAGCTGCAAGGTCTATGTTAAATGAAAAGCATTTACCTAACTACTTATGGGCTGAGGCTGTATCTACAGCCACTTACTTGATTAACAGGTTGCCTTCAAAATCCCTTGATGGGATGACTCCATATGAGGCTTGGAATGGAAGAAGACCAAGCTTAGATCATTGTAAAATTTTTGGATGTATTGCTTTTGCTCATGTTCCTTCACAGGTTAGAGGCAAGATGGATCCAAAGGCAGAAAGGTGTGTATTTATTGGATATGACAACAATCAAAAGGGCTACAGGTTATACAACCCTACCAACAAAGGATTCTTGGTAAGCAGAGATGTAGTTTTTTATGAGAACAATTCATGGTATGAAGATTCATGCAGGAAGGTCAATTTACCATATAATCTTGAAGAAGATTTTCCAAAGCTTGGTAGAGAACAATCGAAGATTGAAGAACAAGACACCTCAGAGGATGATGAAGAATCTCAGATGGAAAAGATCAAAGCATGGAAGTCTAAAGGTAAAGCAAAATTACAGGAACTTGGACATGAGGCAGAATCATCACATCATGGCCTAAGAAGATATATGAGGGAAAAGAAAAAACCAAAAAGGTATGGGTTTGACACCTCATTAGTAACTAAACATTCTATCTACATAGCACAGGACATAACCAAGAGGAGCCATCATCATTTGAAGAGGCCAAAGCAAAAACAGAATGGAAGCATGCAATGAAGGAAGAGATTGAAGCACTTGAGGAAAACAACACTTGGGATTTGGTGCCCAAGACTTCATCCATGAAGGTAATAGGCTCAAGATGGGTCCATAAACTCAAGAAGAATTTTGATGCTTCCATTAACAGGTATAAGGCAAGGCTTGTAGCAAAAGGCTTTGCACAAACTCAGGGAATTGATTATGAGGAGACCTTCTCTCCTGTGGCAAAGATGCCTACTATTAGGGTTTTGCTTAGTATTGCCTCTTCCAAGAATTGGAAGATACTTCAACTAGATGTAAAGAATGCATTTTTGAATGGTTGGATAACAGAAGAGGTATATATGGCACAACCACCTGGTTTTGAGAACCAAGTTTATCCTGATTATGTGTGTAAACTTAACAAAGCATTGTATGGTCTCAAGCAAGCTCCAAGAGCTTGGAATTTCAGGCTTGTTTCATTCTTGCAGGACAAAGGCTTTCAACCAAGCAAGGTAGATCCTTCACTCTTTATTAAAAACAGTAATTCCGAGGTCATCTACCTATGTGTATATGTAGATGATATTATATTGATAGGAAATGATGCAGAAGGTATGAAGAAGATCAAAGATCAGATGAGAGAAGAGTTCAAGATAAGTGATTTGGGTTCACTTACCTACTTCCTAGGTTTGGAAGTTGTCTACAAAGATCATGGTTTGTTTCTCACTCAAAGAAAGTACATTAAGGACATGTTGGCAAAATTCAAGATGCAAGATTGTAAGATTGCAGGTACTCCAATGGATGTCAATCACAAATTGAGCTCACATGAAGGTGAACTCATAGAGGACATCACATCATATCAAAGTCTAGTGGGTAGTCTCAACTATGCCACATTGACAAGAGTAGATATATGTTACAGTGTGAGTGTGCTAAGTCAATTTATGCACACACCAAGGAAACCACATATGGATGCTGCCAAAAGGATTCTCAAGTGATGGAGAGTGTTAATCTCCAAAAGAACAAGTTGACCTTGAATTTAGATCACTTCTATATCAAGATCAACTTTAGACTCCACCTAATTTAGAGAATCTTCACCAAATTATCAGAAAATTGATTATTCTGAAAAATTCAGTTTCTTCAGAAAAGTCTGCTGCAGATTAGTCACTCATTGACTAATCAATCCTGTAAAGTTTTTGATAAAACTTTGCACAACACTTTGCCTTAAGGTTGCGCAACTTTGCCAAGTTAAATCTCTCAAAAAGATTAAGTACACACTGAGAAATGTGTGAAACACTTTACCTATGTGTGAAAGTGCTTCTCTGCAATGGCGACTTTGACACCTGCAACTTCTTAGCACTGGTTCTCCCAACTCTGAACCCGTTTGATCAAGATCTTCTAGCCATAGATAGCTTACCTTCCAACTTAGATTTTGAGCCCTCACTTGTGTAAAACTTTACACTGTGGACTGAGCACTGACCATTTCTTTGAAAATGAAATGTGCGCCAGATTTTTCGACTCTCAGAACATCTTCACATATGAATGTTCCTAAACATAATTCTCACAACCTGATTGAAATTAATCTCTCAAATTCTAGCCATAGATAGATTAGCTATGGACTTAGATACGTGCAAAAGGATTCTTCAAAAGATTAAGCACAGAAGGAGAATGGGAGAGAAGATCGACGCGCAGAATTTTACAACATTTTCTTCTTCATTACTTTTCATACATATGATTGATGATACATACAATGTTCATCACCTCTTCACCTATTCTTCTCTATCTGATCTCTATTACTCTCTCTTTTCTATGAATACGTATCTGTAGATATATATACGAGTCTAACTCGTCATCTTTTTCAAAATACATTGAACTATTTACAAGAGTAATATACAAAAGAAACCTTTCTGATTCTATTTTCTTCCTCTGAAAATAATCTTCATTCTTCCACATATCTTCTCAATTTGATCTTCATATAATCACTATTGATGATTGTTCTGCTCCAACAGCTCCCCCTCAATCTTCAATTGTGATTACCTGCATCTTCTTTATTCCAGCCATATCTTTAAACCTCTGCAACTTAGGTCCATCCAAACTTTTAGTCATCATATCTGCAAGTTGATCTTTTGTGGGGGTGTGTATGACTTCAATTTCCTTCTCAATGACCTTCTCTCTCAGAAAATGATACTGTATTTCAATATGCTTAGTTCTAGCATGAAATACAGGATTAGCTGCCAAGTATAATGAACTCATATTGTCTCCAAAAATAATAGGAGTACTCTGAATCACATCAAAAACTTTCAAAAGTGTCTTTAGCCATATTACCTCTTTTGCAGCTTCCACCATACCTTTATATTCTGCTTCTGTAGATGACAAAGCAACTGTATGTTGCTTCTTGGAACACCATGAAATCAATTTGTCTCCTACATAGCACAAGTATCCATGTGTTGATCTTCTATCATCCACATTACCTGCCCAATCTGCATCACTATATATCTTGATTCTTGTATCTGAAGTAAACCCATAGTACAACCCTTCTTTGAGTGTACCCTTGATGTACCTAAGTACTCTTTGTCCTGCAATCCAATGTTCCTTTCTAGGACAATGCATGAATTGTGAAAGCACACCAACTGCATATGACAAGTCAGGCCTTGTCAATGTAGCATAAATCAAGCTACCAACCAAACTTTGATAGAGTTTCATATCTCTGAACTCTTCTCCTCCAAACCTAGACAATTTATGGTTCACTTCCAAAGGTGTAGGTGCAACCCTGCAATCTTCCATTTTAAATTTGGTTAGCAAATTTTTAAGATACCTTTCTTGGGTCACATATACTCCATGTTGAGTATAAGATATCTCCATTCCCAAGAAGAATGATAGGTTCCCTAAATCACTGATTTTGAACTCTTTCTCCATCTGCTTCTTGATCATTTGTATTCCCTTATCATCTGTTCCTGTAAGTATTATGTCATCAACATAAATACACACATAAATGAACCCATCTTCACTTGCTTTGACTAGCAAGCTACTATCTGCCTTTGATGCTTGAAATCCAAGATCATTCAAGAATTTCACAAGCCTATAATTCCAAGCCCTTGGGGCTTGCTTCAACCCATACAAAGCTCTCTTGAGCTTACATACATAATTTGGACTCACTTGATCTTTGAACCCATCTGGTTGCTCCATGTAGACTTCATCTGAAATGTAACCATTCAAGAAAGCATTTTTTACATCTAATTGAGATAACTTCCAACCTTTACAAGCAGCAATTGCAATGAGTGTCCTGATGGTTGTCATCTTTGCCACAGGACTATAAGTCTCATCATAATCCACTCCATATGTCTGTGCATATCCTTTCACAACAAGTCTAGCTTTGTACCTAGACACACTTCCATCTGCAAATCTTTTAGTCTTGTAAACCCACTTACAACCAATGATTTTCTGACTATTAGGTTTAGGAACCAAATCCCATGTTTGATTCTCTATCAATGCATCATACTCCTCTTGCATAGCATCTTCCCAATTCTTCTTCCCTTTGGCCTCTTCATATGTAGAAGGGTCTTCATCTGCTTTTACCAAATAAGCATAATCTTTAGTAGTTAAGAATGAAGTGTCATAGCTATACCTTGTAGGTTGCCATTTGTGCCTAGATGACCGCCTAACTTCTGCACTTCTTGAAGTTTCTGGTTCATCACATTCTGGATCAAACCTTGGCCTCTCTTCAACTTCAACCTGCACTTCATTGTTCTCACTTTCATCAAGTAATTGAATCTTTGCTTTACCTTTTCTTTGATCCACCACTTCTTCATCATCTGCATGTACATTATATTTACCTACATACCAAGTACCTTGCTCATCAAATGTAACATCCTTGGATACAATAAATTGCTTTGTGGATGGACTCCACAACCTGTATCCCATTTGCTTATCATCATAGCCAATGAATACATACTTTTCTGCCTTAGGCTCCAACTTATGCCTCAATTGAGATGGCACATATGCATATGCCAAGCATCCAAATATTCTGCAATGATCCAAGGTAGGTTTCTTACCCCACCAAGCTTCATATGGTGTCATACCCTGCAAAGCTTTACAAGGCAATCTATTAACCAAATATGTAGCTGTATTAACAGCCTCAGCCCACAAATAATTTGGGCAATTCTTCTCTTTCATCATGGACCTTGCAAACTCAACAAGAGTCCTATTTCTTCTTTCTGCTACCCCATTTTGTTGAGGAGAGTACCTGCAAGTAACTTCTCTCTTTATACCTGCATTCCACAAATAATCATTGAACTCATTTGAAAAATACTCTCCCCCTCCATCTGACCTTAGTCTCTTTAATTTTTGACCTGTAATCCTTTCTGCATATGCATGATAGTGTTTAAATGTATTAAACACTTCTGACTTTTCCTTAATCACATAAATTGTGATCCACCTGGTAGCATCATCAACATATATGACATAATATCTTGAACCATTTATACTAAAGTCCTTTGAAGGACCCCACACATCTGTATGCACCAATTCAAGTCTTTCTGAATACATAAACCCATGTTTGGAATAGGATTGCTTATGAGCCTTACCTAATTGACATGCCTCACATCTGTATGTCATGTGTTGACCTGCAATGTTGGGCATTCCAAGCACTGAATCATTGTTAATCATTTCTTTGATACCTCTTTCATTAAAATGTCCAAGTCTTTTGTGCCAAAGATCCAATTCTGACACCTTCTGCTCTCCATATGTGAACATAGCATGTCCAACATTTCCTTGTACCTTCAATGTGAAAAGCCTTCCTTCTTTCTTTCCTGCAATAACTTGTTTATACCCTTGACTAGGGTCTTCCACATAAACTCCATCATTGGTAAACCTTACCTCATAACCTTTTTCCACAATTTGACCTACACTGATCAAATTCTTTGGAATTGTGGGAACATAAAGTACCTTACTCAGAAGAGTGCTCCCATCCTTAGCTTTGACTGAACCAATTGACTTTACCTTATGCTTTGTATTATCACCTGTCTGCACTGTATGATTAATTGCATTGTGATCTAGGTCAGTCATCAAAGCAATATTTCCACTCAAATGATTACTACATCCTGAATCAATATAAAACACTCTCATGTCCTCATGTGAGGTTTCACATGTATTCATAATGAGAGTTGAATCCTCCTTCTGATCTGATGCATAGTTATAGTAGGTGTTATTATAGGATTGATTTTGGAAGCTTCTTCCTCCACCTCTTCCAAAAGAATTCCTACCACCTCTACCTCTGAAGTTTCCTCTCTGAAATCTACCACCTCTTGCTCTTTGATTAAAGTTCTGATAATTACCATTGTTTTGATTATTATGCCAACAATCATGAGATAGATGATTGGTCTTACCACATATCCAACAAGCTCTTGCATTCTCTTTGTTGTTTCTGCCTCTTCCTCTACTTCTGCCATTTCCTCTTCCTCTTATGAAGTTTGCTTGGTTTGAAGTACCTTCTTCTTCACTTGATTGTTGCTTCCCTTTGTTGGCTTTCTTCTTGTCTTTAGAGTACATTGCATGACCTGCACTCTTATCAACATCTCCTTTGATATCATTCTCAAAAGTTAGCATATGTCCTAACAATTGATTCAAATCAGGAGTAAAGTGATCTAATGAAAGTTCTGTAGATAAAATGAAAGGCTTCCACTTCTCATCTCCTCTTAGCCCTGTGAGTATTTGTCTTACCAATTTGTCTTCTTCAATATCTTCATCAACTGCACCTAAAGAATCTGCAATGTCCTTCATCTTTGTCACATAATCAGAGATTGATTGTGAGGCCTTCTTCTTGAAGGTAGTAAACTCTGCCCATAGTGAAGCCTTCCTTGACTTGGTTGTATTTTGGAAATGTTCTTCCAAAGCATTCCAAATGTCACAAGCACTCTCAAGTCCTCTAATGTGAGGAAGCAAATAGTCATTGACTGCCATGTAGATGATGCTTCTTGCTTGAGCATCCTTCTTCATCCAATTCTTCAAATCTGCAAGCTCCTCCCTAGTTGGAACACTAGGATCTCTGAATTCTGGCTTTTCTTCATCTCCTGTGATGTATCCTATCAGATCTTTGCTCATAAGATGAGCTTCCATCCTCATAGACCAAGCAGGATAGTTCTCTCTATCCAACTTTTCAATTTGGAAACTATCTCCCATCTTTACTTCACCTGTAGCTTCAAATCTTTAACCTTTACAGATAATAAATGTACCTTTACTTCGAATGTTGCTCCTTCTGATCCTTTTGATGCTCTTTGTATGTCTTCCTTCAATCTTTCTTCAACCTTTACCCTTCTGCACCTTCAAGATGTAAAGATTTGTACTTCTGCAATAGTCGGAGTCTTCTTCACTTCAATTTTGACACAACCTGCTCTGATACCACTGATGGAGAGTGTTAATCTCCAAAAGAACAAGTTGACCTTGAATTTAGATCACTTCTATATCAAGATCAACTTTAGACTCCACCTAATTTAGAGAATCTTCACCAAATTATCAGAAAATTGATTATTCTGAAAAATTCAGTTTCTTCAGAAAAGTCTGCTGCAGATTAGTCACTCATTGACTAATCAATCCTGTAAAGTTTTTGATAAAACTTTGCACAACACTTCGCCTTAAGGTTGCGCAACTTTGCCAAGTTAAATCTCTCAAAAAGATTAAGTACACACTGAGAAATGTGTGAAACACTTTACCTATGTGTGAAAGTGCTTCTCTGCAATGGTGACTTTGACACCTGCAACTTCTTAGCACTGGTTCTCCCAACTCTGAACCCGTTTGATCAAGATCTTCTAGCCACAGATAGCTTACCTTCCAACTTAGATTTTGAGCCCTCACTTGTGTAAAACTTTACACTGTGGACTGAGCACTGACCATTTCTTTGAAAATGAAATGTGCGCCAGATTTTTCGACTCTCAGAACATCTTCACATATGAATGTTCCTAAACATAATTCTCACAACCTGATTGAAATTAATCTCTCAAATTCTAGCCATAGATAGATTAGCTATGGACTTAGATACGTGCAAAAGGATTCTTCAAAAGATTAAGCACAGAAGGAGAATGGGAGAGAAGATCGACGCGCAGAATTTTACAACATTTTCTTCTTCATTACTTTTCATACATATGATTGATGATACATACAATGTTCATCACCTCTTCACCTATTC
Organism: Ceratopteris richardii; assembly: GCA_020310875.1. Lineage (NCBI taxonomy): Eukaryota > Viridiplantae > Streptophyta > Polypodiopsida > Polypodiales > Pteridaceae > Ceratopteris > Ceratopteris richardii. The sequence continues at coordinate 164,670,472 of CM035417.1, read as the reverse complement.
TTCTCTATCTGATCTCTATTACTCTCTCTTTTCTATGAATACGTATCTGTAGATATATATACGAGTCTAACTCGTCATCTTTTTCAAAATACATTGAACTATTTACAAGAGTAATATACAAAAGAAACCTTTCTGATTCTATTTTCTTCCTCTGAAAATAATCTTCATTCTTCCACATATCTTCTCAATTTGATCTTCATATAATCACTATTGATGATTGTTCTGCTCCAACATCAAGTATCTCAAAGGAACCATAAATGAAGGACTTTACTATCCTTATGTATCTGATTAAGGTTTGAAGCTATTTTCTGATGCAGATTGGGCTGGCTCCAAGGAAGATAGAAGGAGCACTTCAGGTTATCTTAGCTTTGCAGGTTCAAAGCTTATTTCATGGTCATCCAAGAAGCAACCCACAGTTGCTCTCTCTTCTACTAAAGCTGAATATAGAGGTCTTGCCATAGCTACACAAGAAGCTATGTGGATGAAGACATTATTCAAAGATCTTGGATTGGAGTTTGGAACTCCAACTATTTTTGGTGACAATATGAGTTCTATTCATTTGGCTGCTAATCCTATTTTGCATGCAAGGACTAAACATATTGAAGTTCATTATCACTATGTACGAGAGAAGGTTCTGAGAAAAGATATTCAAATATCATATGTGTCCACTCATCAACAATGTGCAGATGTTCTAACCAAAGCATTGGATGGTACAAAGCTTTGCAAATTCAAGGCTATGATTGGTTTGCAGGTAATCTTGAAAGATTGAAGACCTCAAGCATACTTGGCTTGAGGGGGAGCTGTTGGAGCAAGTCTATGACAAGCCTAAGTATTGCCTTGAGTCCCACAAAGTCTTAGAAGAAGCTTTAAAAAGAAGACTATGTAAAGTTCACTTTGAACTACCTCTTGTAACTTTTGAAGAGTTTACTTAATGTAAAAGTGAAAGAATCTTAAGTGGTTTAGTCCACTTGATCAATAATGGAAAGAGGAGCCACAAATTCGTGATTTGTGGTAGGTATAGAATCAAATCAATCATTGATTGATTGGAGAGTGATTGAGGGAAGTTAGCCTCCCAAACTTAACTATAAATAGGTGGCAGTTTTAGTTGTGGTTAGAGAGACCTATGTGAAGACCTCCAAGAGCTGAGCTTTATGCCATATCAAGGTGTGATTACAAGGCACACATATATATCAGTAAGTCATTGTATTGTACAAGCAATATACTTTCATTTTCATGATTATTTGAGTTCATCTTTCCATGTTCTTGTGAAGTGTACTACTCACTGCCATTACTCTCAGTTTTTCTCAGTCAGCTTGCAGAGATGTTTTCTCTGAGCTTGGTGCATCATTTTCAGTGATTTAACTTGGTAAAGTTAGCTCTATAAGTCTAATATATGCTCACAAATTTTCATGTCATTTGGATGTTGCAATCTTCAGTTATGTTCAGTTGAAGTCAACAGTGTTTGTGCATTTTCACTTCTCTGTCAGGTACCCGACTTTTTCACTCATCTTGTCAGAGGTGTTTCTCAGTGGTTACTTATTCAAATTCAGTGATGTAAAGCGTGTTTGCTTCAGCTTACTGTCTAGTATAACTATACAAATTTTCATGATCATTGGATTCCTACATTTTAAGTTATGTTGATTTTGTTGCTCACTGGTCTCAAATTGTAGCAGCCCGTGAAAATTGTGATGATGTCATCAGTTGTTAAAACTCAATCTCAGTGTGTGGTTCATTCTTTTTTATGAGATTACTCTTGAAAGTTAGATCTTTAAGTTACCTAGACTTCCCCAAGAGGAATTAAGCTAATTGTTGCTGTGCTCAGAGAATTATGTAAAACACTGGACAGGTGTATGAACAAAGAATAGCAAGTTTTCACCTCTGAGCTAACTCCAACTTATCTGTTTTGATCTATCTTTTTGAGAGTGATCTTCCAAGGTACATAGGGTGTCTAATACATCCATTGGCAAGCTAAAGGGCCCACCATATACTTCTGGAGTTCATTTGGCTGGTGTAGATCAAGGATTTTGCAACACCTCTTCATCTTCAAGCACATACCTATCCATCTCTTCATAGTGGTATTAGAGCAAGGTTGGACAACATGGCAGATGGATTTCCTTCATCAATTGACAAATTAGACAGAGGTAACTACTCACCTTGGTCATTAAGAATGGAAGTCTATCTCCAAGGTAGAAGTTTATATGGTTATGTGGCTGGAGATGAAGTTATGCCAAGTTTCAGGAACAAAAGTCAACCAACACAAGAAGAGCAAGAAAGATTGAGCACATGGTGCTCCAAGGATGCACTTGCAAGGTCTTATCTCCTCAACTCTATCTCAGATTTTTTGTTGCCTCACATTAGAAGTTGTAAGATATCTCAGGAAGTGTGGGATGCACTTGAAGCTTTCTTTTCTTCAAGTACTAAAGCTAGGAAGCATCAACTATGGTTGGATTTCACAACTCTCAAGAAGGCTCCCAAACAAAATGTGACTGATTTTGTCACAAAGCTCAAGGACATAGCAGATCAGTTGGGAAGCATTGGAGAGGTAATAGATGAAGAGAAAATTGTAAGGCAGGTCATCAATGGCTTGAAGGCAGATGACAAGTAGGAAGCATTCACCACAACTATGGATTTGTACATGGACATGCATGTACCTGATTTCAATACACTCATTGGACAACTACTTACCCAAGAGGCAAAGCTTATCAAAAATGGAGAAAGCTCTAAAGGTAATCAATCTTCAGCTTTATACACGGATAAAAGCAAGTCTAAAGATAACAAAGGAAAGGCAAAGAAAGTGGATGATGAAGCAGGTACATATCAAGCTAACTATGCAGGTAGAGGAAGACATGGCAGAGGTAGAGGAAGAGGAGGTAGACAAGGCAGGGGCAGATCCCAAGACTCCAACTCATGTTCTATTTGTGGATTAACTAATCATACAACTGAAAATTGCTTTAGGAATTCCAGGAATCAAAAAGGCAGAGGATACAATAGAGGAAGTTATGGCTACTCAAGAGGAAGGTTCAACAACTACCATGGCAACTACAACAACTACAATCATTCAAACTATCAAGGAGGCTACAAAGGAAGGAGAGACTACAATAACTACACAGAAGACTCAAACAAAGAGGATTCATTATTGATCATGAACATGGCTATGCCACAAGGTAAATCTGATGAGCATGTTTTCTACATAGATTCAGGTTGTTCAAATCATGTGGCAGGAAATGTGGCACTTCTATCAGATTTAGAAGATCCAAGGAATAAGCATGAGGTACAAACAGGAGATGATACAAAACATCCTGTGGAGAAAATAGGCAATGTCAAAGCACCTGATGGAAACATCAACCTACTCACTAAGGTACTCTATGTCCCTACCATTACAAAGAATTTGATAAGTGTTGGGCAGATAGTAGAGAAAGGGTTGCAAGTCAGGTTCACAAAAGCAGGAGCATTTGTTGAAGATCCAAGTCAAGGATTCAGAAGAATTGCAAAAGGTGAAAAGACAAGTAGATTGTTCACATTTGAATTACAGGACACTAGAAACATTGCTCTCTTTAATTATGGTAGTCAGACACTCACAGAATTGGAAGTATGGCACAAAAGTTTAGCACATATTGGTGAAAGGTCATTAAAGCAAATTTGCAGGGACCAAAGTGTACTTGGACTCCCTAATTTGTCAAAACAACATATGATTTATAAGTGTAGTGCATGTCAATTTGGAAAGTCTCACAGGTTACCATTCATGAAGAAAGGTTGTATGCATGGAGATCTCTTGGAGTTGGTTCATACAGATGTATGGGGACCTAGCAAGGAAGCTTCAATATCTGGATCAAGGTATTATGTTTCCTTTAGCAAAATGGAGTGGCAGAAAGGAGGAATAGGACAATTGTTGAAGCTGCAAGGTCTATGTTAAATGAAAAGTATTTACCTAATTACTTATGGGCTGAGGCTGTATCTACAGCCACTTACTTGATTAACAGGTTGCCTTCAAAATCCCTTGATGGGATGACTCCATATGAGGCTTGGAATGGAAGAAGACCAAGCTTAGATCATTGTAAAATTTTTGGATGTATTCCTTTTGCTCATGTTCCTTCACAGGTTAGAGGCAAGATGGATCCAAAGGCAGAAAGGTGTGTATTTATTGGATATGACAACAATCAAAAGGGCTACAGGTTATACAACCCTACCAACAAAGGATTCATGGTAAGCAGAGATGTAGTTTTTTATGAGAACAATTCATGGTATGAAGATTCATGCAGGAAGGTCAATTTACCATATAATCTTGAAGAAGATTTTCCAAAGCTTGGTAGAGAACAATCGAAGATTGAAGAACAAGACACCTCAGAGGATGATGAAGAATCTCAGATGGAAAAGATCAAAGCATGGAAGTCTAAAGGTAAAGCAAAATTACAGGAACTTGGACATGAGGCAGAATCATCACATCATGGCCTAAGAAGATCTATGAGGGAAAAGAAAAAACCAGAAAGGTATGGGTTTGACACCTCATTAGTAACTAAACATTCTATCTACATAGCACAGGACATAACCAAGAGGAGCCATCATCATTTGAAGAGGCCAAAGCAAAAACAGAATGGAAGCATGCAATGAAGGAAGAGATTGAAGCACTTGAGGAAAACAACACTTGGGATTTGGTGCCCAAGACTTCATCCATGAAGGTAATAGGCTCAAGATGGGTCTATAAACTCAAGAAGAATTTTGATGGTTCCATTAACAGGTATAAGGCAAGGCTTGTAGCAAAAGGCTTTGCACAAACTCAGGGAATTGATTATGAGGAGACCTTCTCTCCTGTGGCAAAGATGCCTACTATTAGGGTTTTGCTTAGTATTGCCGCTTCCAAGAATTGGAAGATACTTCAACTAGATGTAAAGAATGCATTTTTGAATGGTTGGATAACAAAAGAGGTATATATGGCACAACCACCTGGTTTTGAGAACCAAGTTTATCTTGATTATGTGTGTAAACTTAACAAAGCATTGTATGGTCTCAAGCAAGCTCCAAGAGCTTGGAATTTCAGGCTTGTTTCATTCTTGCAGGACAAAGGCTTTCAACCAAGCAAGGCAGATCCTTCACTCTTTATTAAAAAGGGTAATTCCGAGGTCATCTACCTATGTGTATATGTAGATGATATTATATTGACAGGAAATGATGCAGAAGGTATGAAGAAGATCAAAGATCAGATGAGAGAAGAGTTCAAGATAAGTGATTTGGGTTCACTTACCTACTTCCTAGGTTTGGAAGTTGTCTACAAAGATCATGGTTTGTTTCTCACTCAAAGAAAGTACATTAAGGACATGTTGGCAAAATTCAAGATGCAAGATTGTAAGATTGCAGGTACTCCAATGGATGTCAATCACAAATTGAGCTCACATGAAGGTGAACTCATAGAGGACATCACATCATATCAAAGTCTAGTGGGTAGTCTCAACTATGCCACATTGACAAGAGTAGATATATGTTACAGTGTGAGTGTGCTAAGTCAATTTATGCACACACCAAGGAAACCACATATGGATGCTGCCAAAAGGATTCTCAAGTATCTCAAAGGAACCATAAATGAAGGACTTTACTATCCTTATGTATCTGATTAAGGTTTGAAGCTATTTTCTGATGCAGATTGGGCTGGCTCCAAGGAAGATAGAAGGAGCACTTCAGGTTATCTTACCTTTGCAGGTTCAAAGCTTATTTCATGGTCATCCAAGAAGCAACCCACAGTTGATCTCTCTTCTACTGAAGCTGAATATAGAGGTCTTGCCATAGCTACACAAGAAGCTATGTGGATGAAGACATTATTCAAAGATCTTGGATTGGAGTTTGGAACTCCAACTATTTTTGGTGACAATATGAGTTCTATTCATTTGGCTGCTAATCCTATTTTGCATGCAAGGACTAAACATATTGAAGTTCATTATCACTATGTACGAGAGAAGGTTCTGAGAAAAGAGATTCAAATATCATATGTGTCCACTCATCAACAATGTGCAGATATTCTAACCAAAGCATTGGATGGTACAAAGCTTTGCAAATTCAAGGCTATGATTGGTTTGCAGGTAATCTTGAAAGATTGAAGACCTCAAGCATACTTGGCTTGAGGGGGAGCTGTTGGAGCAAGTCTATGACAAGCCTAAGTATTGCCTTGAGTCCCACAAAGTCTTAGAAGAAGCTTTAAAAAGAAGACTATGTAAAGTTCACTTGTGAACTACCTCTTATAACTTTTGAAGAGTTTACTTAATGTAAAAGTGAAAGAATCTTAAGTGGTTTAGTCCACTTGATCAAGAATGGAAAGAGGAGCCCCAAATTCGTGATTTGTGGTAGGTATAGAATCAAATCAATCATTGATTGATTGGAGAGTGATTGAGGGAAGTTAGCCTCCCAAACTTAACTATAAATAGGTGGCAGTTTTAGTTGTGGTTAGAGAGACCTATGTGAAGACCTCCAAGAGCTGAGCTTTATGCCATATCAAGGTGTGATTACAAGGCACACATATATATCAGTAAGTCATTGTATTGTACAAGCAATATAGTTTCATTTTCATGATTATTTGAGTTCATCTTTCCATGTTCTTGTGAAGTGTACTACTCACTGCCATTACTCTCAGTTTTTCTCAGTCAGCTTGCAGAGATGTTTTCTCTGAGCTTGGTGCATCATTTTCAGTGATTTAACTTGGTAAAGTTAGCTCTATAAGTCTTATATATGCTCACAAATTTTCATGTCATTTGGATGTTGCAATCTTCAGTTATGTTCAGTTTAAGTCAACAGTGTCTGTACATTTTCACTTCTCTGTCAGGTACCCGACTTTTTCACTCATCTTGTCAGAGGTGTTTCTCAGTGGTTACTTATTCAAATTCAGTGATGTAAATCTTGTTTGCTTCAGCTTACTGTCTAGTATAACTATACAAATTTTCATGATCATTGGATTCCTACATTTTAAGTTATGTTGATTTTGTTGCTCACTGGTCTCAAATTGTAGCAGCCCATGAAAATTGTGATGATGTCATCAGTTGTTAAAACTCATTCTCAGTGTGTGGTTCATTCTTTTTTATGAGATTACTCTTGAAAGTTAGATCTTTAAGTTACCTAGACTTCCCCAAGAGAAATTAAGCTAATTGTTGCTGTGCTCAGAGAATTATGTAAAACACTGGACAGGTGTATGAACCAAGAATAGCAAGTTTTCACCTCTGAGCTAACTCCAACTTATCTGTTTTGATCTATCTTTTTGAGAGTGATCTTCCAAGGTACATAGGGTGTCTAATACATCCATTGGCAAGCTAAAGGGCCCACCATATACTTCTGGAGTTCATTTGGCTGGTGTAGATCAAGGATTTTGCAACACCTCTTCATCTTCAAGCACATACCTATCCATCTCTTCATAGTGGTATTAGAGCAAGGTTGGACAACATGGCAGATGGATTTCCTTCATCAATTGACAAATTAGACAGAGGTAACTACTCACCTTGGTCATTAAGAATGGATGCCTATCTCCAAGGTAGAAGTTTATATGGTTATGTGGCTGGAGATGAAGTTATGCCAAGTTTCAGGAACAAAAGTCAACCAACACAAGAAGAGCAAGAAAGATTGAGCACATGGTGCTCCAAGGATGCACTTGCAAGGTCTTATCTCCTCAACTCTATCTCAGATTTTTTGTTGCCTCACATTAGAAGTTGTAAGACATCTCAAGAAGTGTGGGATGCACTTGAAGCTTTCTTTTCTTCAAGTACTAAAGCTAGGAAGCATCAACTATGGCTGGATTTCACAACTCTCAAGAAGGCTCCCAAACAAAATGTGACTGACTTTGTCACAAAGCTCAAGGACATAGCAGATCAGTTGGGAAGCATTGGAGAGGTAATAGATGAAGAGCAAATTGTAAGGCAGGTCATCAATGGCTTGAAGGCAGATGACAAGTAGGAAGCATTCACCACAGCTATGGATTTGTACATGGACATGCATGTACCTGATTTCAATACACTCATTGGACAACTACTTACCCAAGAGGCAAAGCTTATCAAAAATGGAGAAAGCTCTAAAGGTAATCAATCTTCAGCTTTATACACGGATAAAAGCAAGTCTAAAGATAACAAAGGAAAGGCAAAGAAAGTGGATGATGAAGCAGGTACATATCAAGCTAACTATGCAGGTAGAGGAAGACATGGCAGAGGTAGAGGAAGAGGAGGTAGACAAGGCAGGGGCAGATCCCAAGACTCCAACTCATGTTCTATTTGTGGATTAACTAATCATACAACTGAAAATTGCTTTAGGAATTCCAGGAATCAAAGAGGCAGAGGATACAATAGAGGAAGTTATGGCTACTCAAGAGGAAGGTTCAACAACTACCATGGCAACTACAACAACTACAATCATTCAAACTATCAAGGAGGCTACAAAGGAAGGAGAGACTACAATAACTACACAGAAGACTCAAACAAAGAGGATTCATTATTGATCATGAACATGGCTATGCCACAAGGTAAATCTGATGAGCATGTTTTCTACATAGATTCAGGTTGTTCAAATCATGTGGCAGGAAATGTGGCACTCCTATCAGATTTAGAAGATCCAAGGAATAAGCATGAGGTACAAACAGGAGATGATACAAAACATCCTGTGGAGAAAATAGGCAATGTCAAAGCACCTGATGGAAACATCAACCTACTCAGTAAGGTACTCTATGTCCCTACCATTACAAAGAATTTGATAAGTGTTGGGCAGATAGTAGAGAAAGGGTTGCAAGTCAGGTTCACAAAAGCAGGAGCATTTGTTGAAGATCCAAGTCAAGGATTCACAAGAATTGCAAAAGGTGAAAAGACAAGTAGATTGTTCACATTTGAATTATAGGACACTAGAAACATTGCTCTCTTTAATTATGGTAGTCAGACACTCACAGAATTGGAAGTATGGCACAAAAGTTTAGCACATATTGGTGAAAGGTCATTAAAGCAAATTTGCAGGGACCAAAGTGTACTTGGACTCCCTAATTTGTCAAAACAACATATGATTTATAAGTGTAGTGCATGTCAATTTGGAAAGTCTCACAGGTTACCATATAGAAGAAAGGTTGTATGCATGGAGATCTCTTGGAGTTGGTTCATACAGATGTATGGGGACCTAGCAAGGAAGCTTCAATATCTGGATCAAGGTATTATGTTTCCTTTATTGATGATTGCAGCAGATGGACTATCCTATTCTTTATGAAACACAAAGATGAAGTTTTTTCATATTTCAAAAGATATTTGGCTCTTGTGGAGAATCAAACAGGTAAATCACTAAAAAGGCTAAGGTCAGATGGAGGGGGAGAATACTTCTCCCATGAGTTTGATTCTTTTCTTCAAGAAAGAGGAATCAAAAGAGAGGTAACTACAAGGTACACTCCTGAGCAAAATGGAGTGGAAGAAAGGAGGAATAGGACAATTGTTGAAGCTGCAAGGTCTATGTTAAATGAAAAGCATTTACCTAATTACTTATGGGCTGAGGCTGTATCTACAGCCACTTACTTGATTAACAGGTTGCCTTCAAAATCCCTTGATGGGATGACTCCATATGAGGCTTGGAATGGAAGAAGACCAAGCTTAGATCATTGTAAAATTTTTGGATGTATTGCTTTTGCTCATGTTCCTTCACAGGTTAGAGGCAAGATGGATCCAAAGGCAGAAAGGTGTGTATTTATTGGATATGACAACAATCAAAAGGGCTACAGGTTATACAACTCTACCAACAAAGGATTCTTCGTAAGCAGAGATGTAGTTTTTTATGAGAACAATTCATGGTATGAAGATTCATGCAGGAAGGTCAATTTACCATATAATCTTGAAGAAGATTTTCCAAAGCTTGGTAGAGAACAATCGAAGATTGAAGAACAAGACACCTCAGAGGATGATGAAGAATCTCAGATGGAAAAGATCAAAGCATGGAAGTCTAAAGGTAAAGCAAAATTACAGGAACTTGGACATGAGGCAGAATCATCACATCATGGCCTAAGAAGATCTATGAGGGAAAAGAAAAAACCAGAAAGGTATGGGTTTGACACCTCATTAGTAACTAAACATTCTATCTACATAGCACAGGACATAACCAAGAGGAGCCATCATCATTTGAAGAGGCCAAAGCAAAAACAGAATGGAAGCATGCAATGAAGGAAGAGATTGAAGCACTTGAGGAAAACAACACTTGGGATTTGGTGCCCAAGACTTCATCCATGAAGGTAATAGGCTCAAGATGGGTCTATAAACTCAAGAAGAATTTTGATGGTTCCATTAACAGGTATAAGGCAAGGCTTGTAGCAAAAGGCTTTGCACAAACTCAGGGAATTGATTATGAGGAGACCTTCTCTCCTGTGGCAAAGATGCCTACTATTAGGGTTTTGCTTAGTATTGCCTCTTCCAAGAATTGGAAGATACTTCAACTAGATGTAAAGAATGCATTTTTGAATGGTTGGATAACAGAAGAGGTATATATGGCACAACCACCTGGTTTTGAGAACCAAGTTTATCCTGATTATGTGTGTAAACTTAACAAAGCATTGTATGGTCTCAAGCAAGCTCCAAGAGCTTGGAATTTCAAGCTTGTTTCATTCTTGCAGGACAAAGGCTTTCAACCAAGCAAGGCAGATCCTTCACTCTTTATTAAAAAGAGTAATTCCGAGGTCATCTACCTATGTGTATATGTAGATGATATTATATTGACAGGAAATGATGCAGAAGGTATGAAGAAGATCAAAGATCAGATGAGAGAAGAGTTCAAGATAAGTGATTTGGGTTCACTTACCTACTTCCTAGGTTTGGAAGTTGTCTACAAAGATCATGGTTTGTTTCTCACTCAAAGAAAGTACATTAAGGACATGTTGGCAAAATTCAAGATGCAAGATTGTAAGATTGCAGGTACTCCAATGGATGTCAATCACAAATTGAGCTCACATGAAGGTGAACTCATAGAGGACATCACATCATATCAAAGCCTAGTGGGTAGTCTCAACTATGCCACATTGACAAGAGTAGATATATGTTACAGTGTGAGTGTGCTAAGTCAATTTATGCACACACCAAGGAAACCACATATGGATGCTGCCAAAAGGATTCTCAAGTATCTCAAAGGAAACATAAATGAAGGACTTTACTATCCTTATGTATCTGATTAAGGTTTGAAGCTATTTTCTGATGCAGATTGGGCTGGCTCCAAGGAAGATAGAAGGAGCACTTCAGGTTATCTTACCTTTGCAGGTTCAAAGCTTATTTCATGGTCATCCAAGAAGCAACCCACAGTTGCTCTCTCTTCTACTGAAGCTGAATATAGAGGTCTTGCCATAGCTACACAAGAAGCTATGTGGATGAAGACATTATTCAAAGATCTTGGATTGGAGTTTGGAACTCCAACTATTTTTGGTGACAATATGAGTTCTATTCATTTGGCTGCTAATCCTATTTTGCATGCAAGGACTAAACATATTGAAGTTCATTATCACTATGTACGAGAGAAGGTTCTAAGCAAAGAGATTCAAATATCATATGTGTCCACTCATCAACAATGTGTAGGTATTCTAACCAAAGCATTGGATGGTACAAAGCTTTGCAAATTCAAGGCTATGATTGGTTTGCGGGTAATCTTGAAAGATTGAAGACCTCAAGCATACTTGGCTTGAGGGGGAGCTGTTGGAGCAAGTCTATGACAAGCCTAAGTATTGGCTTGAGTCCCACAAAGTCTTAGAAGAAGCTTTAAAAAGAAGACTATGTAAAGTTCACTTGTGAACTACCTCTTGTAACTTTTGAAGAGTTTACTTAATGTAAAAGTGAAAGAATCTTAAGTGGTTGAGTCCACTTGATCAAGAATGGAAAGAGGAGCCACGAATTCGTGATTTGTGGTAGGTAGAGAATCAAATCAATCATTGATTGATTGGAGATTGATTGAGGGAAGTTAGCCTCCCAAACTCAACTATAAATAGATGGCAGTTTTAGTTGTGGTTAGAGAGACCTATGTGAAGACCTCCAAGAGTTGAGCTTTATGCCATATCAAGGTGTGATTACAAGGCACACATATATATCAGTAAATCATTGTATTGTACAAGCAATATACTTTCATTTTCATGATTATTTGAGTTCATCTTTCCATGTTCTTGTGAAGTGTACTACTCACTGCCATTACTCTCAGTTTTTCTCAGTCAGCTTGCAGAGATGTTTTCTCTGAGCTTGGTGCATCATTTTCAGTGATTTAACTTGGAAAAGTTAGCTCTATAAGCCTACTATATGCTCAGAAATTTTCATGTCATTTGGATGTTGCAATCTTCAGTTTTGCTCAGTTGAAGTCAACAGTGTCTGTGCATTTTCACTTCTCTGTCAGGTACCCGACTTTTTCACTCATCTTGTCAGAGGTGTTTCTCAGTGGTTACTTATTCAAATTCAGTGATGTAAAGCTTGTTTGATTCAGCTTACTGTCTAGTATAACCATATAAATTTTCATGATCTATGGATTCCTACATTTTAAGTTATGTTGATTTTTCTGCTCACTGGTCTCAAACTGTAGCAGCCCGTGAAAATCGGGATGATGTCATCAGTTGTTAAAACTCATTCTCAGTGTGTGGTTCATTATTTTTTATCATATTACTCTTGAAAGTTAGCTCTTTAAGTTACCTAGACTTCCCCAAGAGGAATTAAGCTAATTGCTGCTGTGCTCAGAGAATTATGTAAAACACTGGATAGGTGTATGAACCAAGAATAGCAAGTTTTCACCTCTGAGCTAACTCCAACTTATCTGTTTTGATCTATCTTTTTGAGAGTGATCTTCCAAGGTACATAGGGTGTCTAATACATCCATTGGCAAGCTAAAAGGGCCCACCATATACTTCTGGAGTTCATTTGGCTGGTGTAGATCAAGGATTTTGCAACACCTCTTCATCTTCAAGCACATAGCTATCCATCTCTTCACACAGAATCCACTCTGAACTGACAATAGACTGTCCATCGGCTGGTCAGAACTCTTGGTAAATCGTCTGTGTGATATAATTCTTCCGATCTTTATCCTGTTCACTCCATTTCAGCATGATGGAGTGTCCAAATTGGATGGAGCAAAGCTGTCGTATGCGTGCACGCATTGCTTTGCCAACCGCATCCATCACCGGAGGTCCATCTCGGATATTATACACCTTGGAGTCATCATGGTCATGAGCACCCCAAGGTGTACGTGGTGTTCCACGTGGTGTACTGCGTGGCGTACCTACATTTGAGGTACTCGTCCTAGGAGTAGAAGCGGGCGACACAACGTTCGTCACACTGCCTCCACAACAACTGCCTCCTCCACCTCCAGACCTACCTGTAGATCCACTCCTAAAACCTCTTGCTCCAGAGCGTGACCTCGATCTACGAGACGGGCCAGAACCTGTATCGCATTGAGGTGTCAAACGCACATGTCTACTAGTAGACCCTGCTCTTTGTATGCCATGACATTAACTCACCTATAGATTTTCATTTAAACATGTTCGTAATTCGTGGAATGATAGGAAAGTGGCGAAGAACCTTTGCGGCGATTGCTTCGCCTACAACGTCTTCTCTAAATCTATTTGCTCCACACTTTGGACATATGGTATATATATATATATATATATATATATATATATATATATATATATATATATATATATATATATATATATATATATATATATATATATATATATATATATATGCATGTGTATATATATGTGTATATGTATATATATGTGCATATATATACATATATATATATATATATATATATATATATATATATATATATATATATATATATGTTCTTATCATATTTTATTATCTATATAATTATCCTACTTTATATATATATATTATTTATATATTCAGATTTTTTCCTTACTTAATCCTATTTTTATATATTTAATTATAAATATTTAATTAAATTTTTTAAAACACTAGTTCTTTTTATATTATTCTAATCTTAAAGATCTAGACCTAAAATATGTATATTTCTGTATACATGTGTATATACATGTATATATGTATTATATGTGCATGTGTATGTGTGCATATATGTTATGTAGGTGTTAAAACCCTAAAACCCTAATGTTAAAGATTTAAATCTAAAATATGTATATTTTTGTATGCATGTGTATCTACATGTATGTATGTATTATATGTATATGTGTATGTGTGTATATATGTTATGGGTGTTAAAACCCTAAAACCCTAATTTTAAAGACTTAGACTTAAATCTGAAATACTAAAACCTAAATACTTAACCACCAATAAAAATCTAAACCCCTAATCATATTTTATATATATATTTATTTATATATTCAAATTTTTTTCTTATTTTTCTCTATATTTTTCTTTAATATAAATATAATTGAGTGATATGTATGTCTAAACCCTAAAACCCTAATCTTAAAGATCTAGACCTAAAATATGTATATTTCTATATACATGTGTATATACATGTATATATGTAATATATGTGCATGTGTATGTGTGCATATATGTTATGTAGGTGTTAAAACCCTAAAACCCTAATCTTAAAGACTTAAATCTAAAATATGTATATTTTTGTATGCATGTGTATCTACATGTATGTATGTGTTATATGTATATGTGTATGTGTGTATATATGTTATGTAGGTGTTAAAACCCTAAAACCCTAATTTTAAAGATTTAGACTCAAATTTGAAATACTAAAACCTAAATACTTAACCACCAATAAAAATCTAAAGCCCTAATCCTAAAACCCTAATCATATTTTATATATATATTTATTTATATATTCAGATTTTTTTTCTTATTTTTCTCTATATTTTTTCTTAATATAAATATAATTGAGTGATATGTATGCCTAAACCCTAAAAACCTAATCTTAAATATCTAGACCTAAAATATGTATATTTATGTATACATGTGTATATACATGTATATATATATTATATATGTGTATGTATGTGTAAATAGCATAAAAACCCTAATCCTATTTTTATATATTTGATGTAAAAAAAAACTTCAAAATAAAAATAGGATTATATGTGTGTATGTATGCATGTGTGTATATATGTGGTATATGTATGCATGTGTACATGTGTGCGTGTGTATGTATGCATGTGTATACATGTGTGTGTATGTGTATGTGTGTGTATGTAGGCATGCATGTGTGTGCATGTGTGTGTACGTGTGTATGTATGCATGCATGTGTGTGTATGTGTATGCATGTGTATACATGTGTGTGTATGTGTATGTGTGTGTATGTATACATGCATGTGTGTGTATGTGTGTGTGTGAATGTATATGTGTGTATATATGTATGTGTGTATATGTGTGTGTGTATGTGTATGTATGCATATGTGTATATATGTGTGTGTATGTATGTGTGTATGCATGTGTGTGTATGTATGCATGTGTGTATATGTGTATATGTGTGTATGCATGCATGTGTGTATATGTGTGTGTATGTATGCATGCATGTATGTATATGTGTGTATATATGTGTGTGTGTGTATGTATGTGTGTATATGTGTGTGTGTATGTGTATATATGTATGTGTATGTATGTGTGTATGCATGTGTGTGTATGTATGCATGTGTGTAAATTTATATGTGTGTGTATGCATGCATGTGTGTATATGTGTGTGTGTATGTAAGCATGCATGTGTGTATAGGTGTGTGTATGTAAGCATGCATGTGTGTACATGTATGTGTGTATGTATGCATGTGTGTACATGTATGTGTGTATGTATGCATGTGTGTACATGATTGTGTGTAAATGTGTGTGTATGTGTGTGTGTATGTATGCTCTATTTTCGTATCTCTATCTTCCTTTCTTTCATTATTCTTTATCTCTCACTCTCTCTCTCTTCTCTCTCTCTCTCTCTCTCTCTCTCTCTCTCTCTCTCTCTCCTTCTCGCTCTATCAATAGAGAATAAAACAATCACTTACAAGTATGCCCCTCTTTTGGATCGTTGTCGTCAAAGCGTAATGTATGTCATCTATTGTCCAATTCCAAACAATCGACGCCAAAGAACTTCTGCAAAATCAAAGAAAAGAGAAATTATAAAACCTAAAGCATAGAGAAACACAAATGCTAACAGTACGCGCAGCACTTACCAAGATGTGAGATCTAAGCCGAGAGAGAGAGAGTGTGTGTGTGTAGAGAGAAAGATCTGTGTGTGTGTGTGCACAAGACAATGCAGGTCGCAATTCGGTTCGCGCATGCAAGTTCGACAGAAGACCAACAGTATTCAAACATGCGTAAAAATGTGAAGTTTTGCTCTCGGGTTCGCGGTATGTTTAAAACTCACCACCGGTATGGGCGCCGGTATGGGCATCGGTATATGTGTCGGTAGTTCCCAGTAAATTACCAACGCTTATACCGACGCTCATACCGACACCTATACCGATGCATATACCGACGCACATACCGGTAGGTGCGGGCCACATGGACGATCCGTTTAAAACGGTCATACCGACGGTCACTTGACCGTCGGTATCTCCAAGCCAGATTTTCCGAGGCCCATACCGATGCCGACTGTGACCGTCGGTATATGTAGTGTCGGTATGCCCCTCATATGTTGTAGTGACTCAGGTTTTCATAAGGGTAGATCTTGTTATGCTCTGGTGAATCCATGTAGTTAGCTAGAAGACTATCTACATGCATAGAGTTGAAGCTATGAGCATTTGGATCATTTTCAAAAATCAAGGGAGGTGTTGGCATTAAGGCTCTACTAAAGTTTTCTTCTATTGATGCATACTTGACTAGGATCACATTGGCTGGTGGAGGAGGTTGTTGACCCAATAGTGGTTGAGGTCTTTATTGAGCTTGATATTGTGTTTGGTAAGGCTGTTGTGGCTTAAAGTATTACTAAGCTTATACTGATTTGGATATCTTCCTTGTTATGGATATGGCTATGGATAATTTTGCCTAACCACTTGTCCTTGGTGTAGTGGTTGAAACCATGTTAAGGTTGTGTACTTCACAGTTAGTCCAAAGGCATTATATTGAGTGAGCAAGTCATCAACATGTTCAGCTCTTAATACTTATCTAAACTCTACTACATGATCGTATGGGTCTCTCGTGCCATCAAAGTAGTTCTTCATGGATTTATCCAGTTGTGTAGGCCTCAAGATCCTAGGGTGTTCTCTAGGCCTATGCAAGAAAAACTCATCCATGCGCCTTTAATGTCTTTGGTTTCTGTGTCTCTCTTGATCTATTCTTTTCATCTCCAATCCTAACCGTTCTCTACCTAAGGGGAGTGCAAAGCTCACTTCAGGTCTTTCTCTAGTTATTTCCTTATGGGTTCCATGAATATGAGATGATTATACTCCTTCTTGACCATAAGATAAATTCAATCTAGGTGGGGGAGAACTAATTCACCCATCCAAGTGTAAGCATGCCTTCTGTTATCCTGGGGTATCCACTTTGGGGTAATCACTCTAGTCAAGATAGATTTTCCTCAAGGAGTTGTTGGGTCTTTTCCTAGGTCTCCTTGCTCTAGATCTCCTATCTCATTTTCTAGGAGTACATTTCCAAACTCGTATGTCTTGTTTGGCATGTTGTAGCCATATACATGGTTTGCTGCTTATCAATGTATAAACCCTCTTCAAAATTGACCACGGGGTATTCAAGTCCAAAGGGTTGTAAGGGTTTTTAAGTTGGAAAACTGCTCTTCACAGTGTATTCTCATAGATGTTAGCACCTAATCGGTTGGTCATGATATACTCCAACTATGTCTTATAAGGACCTTCTAGTTTCTGCAAATAAGTAAGGCTTGAGATACCTGCAGGTCTCTCCATGCTAAAGGGCATTTCTGAATCCCTCGTTTATGAACTTAGCTCGTAGGGATAATCATTGAGTTTTTGGGCCCAAGACCTAGTTGTGTGTGTGATTGACACTAGCTTCAAATGATTTGATATTTTCTACCCTAGCCTAGGTGTCTACCTGATCTAACATTCATAAGATTTGTCTATTACTCCCTATTTTCCCAAGTACAACCATGTTACAAGGGTCTTTTGTATCAATAACTTGTTCTTGTATAAATTTCTCTAGTGTAATCTTTTCTGTTGAATATCATCGTTAGGAATGCTTGAGTTTTATTGCACTTTGAGATGTGATCAATCCACTTAAGTCCTTTTCCTTTAGGGTTTATTGCAATAATATTTAAAGTTACACTTGAACTTGAATAATTATGGTTTCTTGTACTTTTATTGTGCAACGTCAATCCATACCAATGATCTCACTTAGCCTCATCTAAAGAATTGACTAAGGGGGTTTATTGTTCTTCCAACATCAAGTCTAATGCTTTGATGAGTGCTCCAATGCCAAGGAATTAAGCTCCCCAAGCATGATTTGATTGTTCACAAGTCTTTGTCTTGCCAAGTAGCTCCAAAATACTCTAAGAGCCTGAAAAGTTTCCCAAAAGTTAGCTCAAAATATGCAAAACTTAAACCCTAATTTTTAGTTGGAAAAGGTTCTCTATGGTGATGGACAAGGATTTCAATTGTGATGGATAGGGCTTTCTATCATGGCCTATCTATCATGGTGGATAGATCCCTCGTGGTTTGTCTGTCATCTATCATGCAATGGACAGCTATCAATCATGATGGATGGCTATAGATCACGATGAAATCTATCAATCTTGAACTCCATCAATCACGATGGATTGATTTACTTGTAAAATTCTATCAACTGTGTTAGGTTGTCTATCGTGATGGACAGACTTATTGCGATAGATACCATGTCGGTTGTCTATTGTGCATTGTCTATCACTCAATGGACACCTTTCTCTCACGATGGACAGTGGTGTCTATCCTGAAGGACAAAAGAAACACACATTTTCAAAAACTTTTTATATCTATGTGATGGGCAAGGTACCTATACTATAGTGGTGCACTTAGTTTTACCAAAAGATCAATCATTTTTTTTGTTTGTCGTTATTGACTGAGAGCTAACCCTCGAGGCCTCTATAGAGACTTTCTATACCTATTGGAGATGTTGTAACTGCTCTGGATGCTGGTACCTGCAAGGAAGCTCAAGAAACATGCAAAAAAAACACACACAAGTTCTCTGTCTCTTTCTCTCTCTCCCTCTCTCCCTCTCTCAAGCGAAATGAGGGAAAATGAGGTTGAGGTGGGGATATGGCCAAAAGCTAAAAATTCAGCGAAGTACAAGATGGAGGTGGAAGATGGTGCGGAAGGTGGAAATGATGTAAAAACCAAGAAAATTAAAGAAATCACCTAACTACTTACCACTCCAATGTCAAATCTCTATGTCTTACCATCACAAATTTTCCTTGAAGCTCGATGTGTGATGACAACACCAATTTTCGGGTCAATCTAGCACAATGATAAGTCAATGATAAGTATCAATGTAAGGAGATCCACCTCATAATTGTTAAACTTGAAAGAAATGAGGATGGTATGATGACCATGAGCAAGTGAGAGTACAAGTTTGTGAGTAAGAAGCATACCAACATGCACACACATACACACACATACACACACATGAACACATGACAAGCCAAAGATGGAGCAATGGAATGTTTGATTAGCAAAAAGTATGATTACAACAACTTTTGTTCACCTCAATTCCCAAAATGCCAACCTCAAAAGTGATCTCTCTAGCTCTTTCTATAGTTTCTCACTAGTTTTGGCCCTATGTAGACCTGGTCTCTAGCCTAGTAAAAAAATAGGTTCCTATCCCTATTTGGAGGCTCAAACGAGATTAGAAAAATATGAAATTTGATACATAGGTACTTGTACCACTTTTCAAGATCAAGGACTCCTCCGGTTGAAAAAAATGGAGTTGGGATTGTCAAAAATGGAATTTACAATGGACAAGTAGCCACTCTATCGGCTAGAACTTGACTACACAAAGTGCCAAAAGTAAAAGAAACAATAATTAATATTTGCAAGAGAAATGCAATAGAATGACTAAGAGGTACTAGCCAAGGCTACTCAATTCTTGTGTAATGCTAACTGCCAACTCGACTGAGAATCCAACACTTTCTATAGTCACTATAGAGTGGCCTAGATACACATGCCAAGTAGCAACCGGATGCAGAGAGTGGCCAAGAGATAGCTCAAAATAATAGAAAAAAATAATACAAGATCCAAGAATTTGATGGTATAAGATGCCCAAATTGATTGCCAAACACCTGTTTATATAGACCTAGAGTCGAGAGGAGTGGCCTTGTAAAATCCCAGCCTTAACTGCTACATGCACCAAAATGGTTTTGGAGTGGGCTAATTATGGCTTTGGTAATCAATCACCTTAACTTTAGGTCCCAATGAGAGTTTCTAACACCGCTAGAGCCTTGTGGTAGTATTCCTCACATTAATTCACACTTTAGTACTTTAGTGACAAGTTAATAAAAACCTACTCTAACACTTGCCACCCATTGTTGTCTTCAAAACTAGGTGGATGAGGACAAGGCGCCACCTTGATGGTTAAGCCCAACTTAATCTTTAGGTGGTACTTGTCGGTGCAATTAGCAAGCCTAAGTGCTTTGCTAATTATTCAGGACTACACATCATTTAATTTGTTCACAAGAAAGAATATGTGAACATATGCTAGTTATTTTGAGCATAGTTACTTTGGATAATTGTAAAAGCCAAGAGAATAAAGAATCTTTTTAAGTTAGGGAGTTGAAACCATGAATCATGTGGTAGAAGGATTCAACTCAAATCATCCCTAAAGTGTGGGATCACTTTTAGGTGAGGGAAAATTCAAATTCAAACTCAAACATGAGTATAAATAGGCATGCTTTTTATGGGATATTGAGCCATTTTGAGGGACATTGAGCTACCCTAGTGAGCACACCCACCAAGCTCACCTCATTTATGAGTAGTCCTCTACACTTCCCTTGTATCATATGTTCATTAGCATATATATTTTGATACATTTCTTCAAGTATATCTCTATCTACTATTCTCTCGAGCATCTTCATCATTCCAATGATTTTTTGGAGTCCATTTCTCTACATATACTCTATAATTTAACTTTATTAATGTAGATTGAAGTTTTTACTACTTGCATATCAATTTTCATCAAGTTTGGTTCAGAGGATCTCAAGATATGAAGCATAGAAGGTGATTTTGCATGCACACATTCTAGATCTTGAAAAGTCAAGATGACCCCCTGACTTGTTAGATTCATTTCTCAATGTATGGTATAGCTAAATTAATGAAATAACTTGCTTTAGTTATGTACATACTCCAACAAGATTTTTGCAAAAGTTCTCTAGTCAATTCATACCAGGTTGTGAGCTCTGAGCAAAACTCTAAGTACTTATATTCCCAAAATAGAAGGTTTCTTCACATTTCTAGTATATGCAAGTTTTTTTTTTATGCAAACTTTTGGGAATGCTGCTTCAAAGGGACTTGGTGGTTCCAAATGCATTATTGTGAATTTAAAGGAGTATATTAAGCATCCCTAGAGTTGAGCTGGCAGGTGTAGATCAAGATTTGTGCAACACTAGTTCATCTCTAGAACCTACCTATCCATCTCCTCATAGTGGTATCAAAGCAACAACAAATCAACATGGGAGATGGATTTCCTTCATCCATAGAAAAATTGGATCATGGTAACTACCTAGCTTGGTCACTTAGAATGGAAGCTTATCTTTAAGTGAGAAACCTCTATCGTTACCTATTTGGAGATGAGATGATGCCAATCCTCAAAAGCAAAGGACAACCAACTCAAGAAGAATAAGAGAGGTTAACCACATGGTTCTCAAAGGATGCTCTAGCAAGTTCATATATTCTTAACTCAAAACTCTAAAGTTTTACTTCCACACATCAGGAGTTGCAAGACTTCACAAGATACTTGGAATTCTCTTGAAGCATTCTTCTCATCAAGTACAAAGGCAAGAAAGAATCAACCATGGATGTACTTAACCACACTCAAGAAGATGCCCAAGCAAAGTGTGACTGATTTTGTCACCAATAGAAAGGACATAACAGATCAACTTGGGGCCATTGGAGAGATCATTGATGAAGAGAAGATACTTAGGCAAGTGATCAATGGAATAAAGGCAAATGCCAAATG
The DNA here is from genome assembly GCA_020310875.1 of Ceratopteris richardii. NCBI lineage: Eukaryota > Viridiplantae > Streptophyta > Polypodiopsida > Polypodiales > Pteridaceae > Ceratopteris > Ceratopteris richardii. Next base: position 164,648,441 of record CM035417.1, on the reverse strand, counting down.
GGATGCTTTCACCATAGCCATGGACATCTATATGGACATGCAAGTTCCTAATTTCAACACCCTCATGGGACAATTTTTCACACATGAGAAAAAGCTTTTTAAGAATGGGGACAACTCAAATGGTAATGAATCTTGTGCTCTCTATACAGATAAGAAGAAGAACAAAGATAGCAAAGTTAAAGGTAACAAGTCTGATGATGAGGGCAGCACCTCTCAAGCAAACTTTGCAAGTACAGGTAGAGGCTCAAGAGGAAGAGGTAGAGGAGGAAGAAAAGGCAAAGGGATAACTCAAAGCTCCTCTCCATGTGCCATTTGTGGCTTAACTAATCATATTACTAAGAATTGTTTCAAGAATCCTAGAAACCAAAGAGGAACATGTTACAACAGAGGAGGCTATGGAAGCTCAAGAGGTAGATTCAACAACAACAATGGCTATTACAACAACTCATACAACAAAATTAATTATCAAGGAGGATACAGAGGAAGGAGAGACTACAACAACTATGTAGATGATCGAAATCAAGAGGATTCGCTACTACTAATGAATATGACCATGAAGCAAGGTAAAGCAGATGAACATGTATTCTATATAGACTCAGGTTGCTCAAATCATGTAGTAGGGAATGTAGCTCTACTCTCAGACTTAGAGGATCCAAGAAAAAGACATGGAGTCCAAACAAGGATGACACAAGGCATCGAGTGGAGAAGATAGGCAATGTGAAGACTTTAGATGGTAATATGAACCTATTGAGCAAGGTATTGTATGTTCCAACTATCACCAAAAATCTCATAAGTGTAGGTCAAATTGTTGAAAAATTTGTTGGTGCACGGCAATAAACAATTGATATTTTGATGAAGAATTGAAGCCAAGGATTGAAGAAAAGATCAAGTTGTGAAGCTTGAAAGAAGTGCATATCCAGAAGATGAAGATGTGTACACATATGTACATTAATTCAGAGATAGTTTACTTATACTTTTGTATAGTCATAAGCTTGTAAATATTTGCCTATATATACAAGGAAAAATGTCGGGGCAAATATGAGAGAATATAGAATACAAGAATTGAGAAGATTTAGATGTGATTAGACACTCGAGAAGTGTGAAGATTAGCTCTCTCATCCAGATGTAAAGTTTTCTAGTAATGGAAGAAGAATTGCACCTGATGTTTCTGTGCATTCTCCTTCTGTGCTTGATCATTTCAAGAATTCTTTTGTAGACATCTAAGTCCATAGTTAATGAGTCTATGGTTAAATTTTGAGAGCCTAATTGTAAACAGGCTGTGAGAATTATGAGTAGGAACATTCATATGTGAAGAATTGGTGACTGTCTTCTGAAACAGGTGCAAACTCGATGGTCAAAGATTTGATCATTTCTTAGTGCACAAGTTAAATTTTTGCATGAGTGAGGAGTCAAACTTTAAGTTGGAAGGTAAGCCATCTATGGCTAAAAGCATTTGCATAAATGAGTTCTAGTTTGAGAGAACCAAGTGTTAGAAGTTACAGGTGTCTGAATCGACTTCTCAAAAGAACAGTTTTAGACATAGGTGACTTGATGAGATCATTTCTCAAGTTCTAGTGAGTCTTTTGAAGTATTTTAATTTGGAGAAGGTGCGCAAACTATAGACGACACCTTGTGCAAAGTTTAATAAAAAACGTTACACATTTGATAAGTCAATGTGAGAGATATGTGTTACAGTGAGCCGGCCCGCGTTAAGCGTCACGGGCAAACGCGTACAACGGCCCCTCGATGTCACAACGGCGCTTTCGAGAGGTGTGTGCGGAGGGGACTAGCACGAAGACTACCGCACGAGGAGCGCAAGGGTCACTTGGTTCGCTTGGGTCACTTGGGTCGGAGGCTCACTATGTCCCCCTATAAGTACTTGCAATTTGGCGCCAGTCGGCAAACCACACAAGCACCAATAGGGGCTAGATAGAAATACAGGGAGGGGGGGGGGGGGCTCTTGCCCACGGGTTGTCACATATTCTCCCCCGCTTTGAAGAGCTTTGCGTCCTCGTAAAGCTAAGGTATTCGCGCCTGGGATGTTGATGGATGAGTCGTTTCATACGCCTCAATCAGGGCTTGGGCTGTCGGAGGCATGTTGTTCTTACTTACCCATGTTGCTTCTTTGAGGGGTCTTCCACGCCACTTGGCCAGAAACTGAGTGCTATTGTCCTTAAGTATCAACTCTGCTTGTCTTTGTTCAATTGGATCTTCCACCAAAGTGACTTGACATCCAAAACGAGTATCAAGGCGGAAGCGTTTTAGCAAACTCACATGGAACGAGTTGTGGATATGAATTTCGGGTGGATGATCAAGCTGATATGTAACTTGATTGAACCGGTGACGAATCCTGTATGGCCCATAGTACCTGTGATTAAATTTTGGAGTGAAATTTCTTGGCAAAATGATATTTTTGGCGTTCACAAGGACTAAGTCTCCCACTTGATAGTCTGGAGCTTCTGTTCGATTCTGATTAGCAATCCTAACCATCCTTTCTTTGCTTTTTATCAGAGCTTCCTTTGCTTGACGGAGCTTGGACTGCCAATCTCTTAAAAAGTTCCCACATTCACGATCTGCTGCCACTAGCACCTCATCTGACATGAGTGCCATGGGTGTGATTACACTTTTGCAGGTAGCCACTTCAAACGGCGACATGGATGTACTTGAATGGATGGAGCTGTTGTAATGGAATTCTAAAATGTCTAAGTGTTTGGCCCAATCCTTCTGGTCTGCTTGTACATAACTCCTCAAGTAATTTTCTACTGTTTGATTGATTCTTTCTGTCTGTCCATCTGTCTCAGGATGATATGCCGATGAAAATCTAAGTTGCGTACCCAAAATGGAGAATAACTCGCGCCATAAGTCGCTCATAAATCTTGTGTCCCAATCTGAGACAATCGCCAATGGGAGGCCATGATATTTGAAGACCTTCTGAAAAAACGTTTGTGCTACCACCTTTGCCGGCATGGGTGGCTTCATAGGTATGAAGTGCGCTTGCTTTGAAAAATAATCTACCACTGCAAGAATTGCATTGTGTCCATCTGACGTTGGCAGATCTGTTATGAAATCCATACTTACCATGTCCCACGGTCTGTTTGGGACGGGCATGGGCTGAAGTAGACCTGCCGGTTTGACCTTCTGTTGTCTTACTAGTTGGCAGGTTGGGCACGTTTGGACATACTCAATCACTTCTTCTTTCATCTTCGGCCAAAATACATGCTCCTTTAAATGTTCGTAACTTCTTCTTTGTCCTCCATGTCCAGCTAATTGACAACCGTGTGCTTCCCATAAAAGCATTTTCTGTAGTTCTGCATTATCAGGTATGTAAATTCTTCCCTTTCTATATAACATGTTGTTCATAATTGTGTATTTCCCTTTATGATCTAAGCCCGAGTGTACATCTTTGATGATCCTCTGTATTTCCGGATCCGTTTGTTGCAATTTACGAATTTGATCTTTCGTCTTACTCTCGGCCATGGAAATCGCGGCCAGCGTCGGTCTTCTACTCAGGGCATCTGGCATGACGTTTTGCTTGCCTGGTTTGTGAATTATATCTATGTCAAATTCAGCCAAGAAATCTTGCCACCTTGCTTGCTTGGGAGATAACTTAGGCTGAGTACAAAAATACTTGAGTGAAATATTGTCAGTGTAGATCTTTGTGTGTTTATCCTGCACATAGTGACACCACTTTCGCAAACAGTGGATCACCGCAAGCATCTCCTTCTCATGAGTGCTCCATCTTAACTCTATACCTGAGAACTTGTGTCACTCATAAGCCACAGGGCGACCTTCCTGCATAAGGACCCCTCCAATTGCTAATCCTGATGCATCCGTGTGGATCTCGAACTCTTTTTCAAACTCTGGCAACTTCAACACAGGGGCTTCACACATCACCTGTTTGAGTTGCTCAAAAGCATCTTGTTCCTTAGGCCCCCACACAAAGCAACCCTTTCCTTTAGTTAACTCTGTGAGCGGGGCAGCCACTTTACTGAAATCTTTTATGAATTTTCTTGGAAATTGGCAGAAACCTATGAATTCTCTTACTTCTCTTACTGTTCGCGGCGGAGCCCATTGACGCATGGCGGTGATCTTGTGAGGATCTATCATCACCCCTTTATCTGAGACTATGAAACCGAGGAATTTAACTGATGTCATAGCAAATTCACATTTCTTCAATTTTGCATATAGTTGCCTTTCTCTTAGACGTTGAAGTACGACTCTCACGTGATCTAAATGTTCCTCAAGAGTACGGCTGTATATCAATAAATCGTCTATATAAATGATCAGGAACTCATCTAGCATGTCCCTGAATCCATCGTTCATCTCTCGACAGAACGTGCCTAGCGCGCCTGTGAGCCCGAAAGCCATGACTAAACATTCATAACTACCATAGCGTGTTCTGAATGCTGTCTTTTCAATGTCCTGCTCTGCTGTGCGAATCTGATGATAACCGGACCTTAGATCTATTCGTGTAAAAAATTTTGCCTGGCCTAACCTGTCTATCAACTCATCCATCACTGGCACTGGATACTTTGTTTTCATTGTAATTTTGTTTAAGGCCCGATAATCCACACATAACCGGATGCTGCCATCTTTCTTCTTGACGAATAGGACAGGAGCACCGTAGGGTGAACTACTGGGTCGAATGAAACCTTGTTGTTCCAGTTCTACTAATTGCCTTTTCAACTCTTTCAGATCCGTTTCATTCATTCTATAGGGTGCTTTGGCCGGTGGAGCTTGGCTTGGCATTACTTCAATCTTGTGTTGGACTTGCCTAAGTGGCGGCAGCGCGCTTGGTAACTGACTTGGTAGGACATCTTCAAATTCCTTTAGCACTTCATGCACTCTTTGATCGTCGACCTTCATCCTGTCGTTTTCCCTTTCTTCTAAGTCAATGGTGTTACATTTTATCAGGGACAAATGGGCCTCAGCCCCTTGCTTCATTGCTTTTTCTACCTGTTTGGTCGTCAATGGCCCTTGTGTTTGCTGTCTTTTCTCTGCTCTTGTTACTGCGGCTACTGATTTCATTTTTCCTGCTGGTAAATTCACTGCCTTGTTCCCTTTATTTTGACTACTGGATGGCACACCCTCTTGATACATAGGTGCCTTTCCTTTTCTCTGTCTGTCCAACTCCTCTTTGGATGTGGGAGGAGCGACGGCCTTCTGTTTCACTTCTTGCGACTTCGATCCTGGGTTCTCTACCACTTCTAACTTGCCTTGTGGCTCTTTACTTCCATCTGGGGTCCTTTTCGGAACTCTGTGACAATCTACGACCACTATGTTGCCTTGCATGTCAAGCAGGAGTTTATCAACCCCCTTGCCTAACATGCTCACCATATAACGGTCCATGAAAGATGGTCCCACTATTACATCGAACGATTCCAATGGCACTACTAGAAAGTCTAACTTTGCTGACCACTCCCCCACTGTCATGTGGACGTTGACGGCAATCTTTACATTATCGTCTCGACCTTGAGCAAAAGTGACGGACATTTCAGGAAGTTTACTCAAGGCCAACTGCAAATTTGCTGCACATTGTGGCGACATGAAGTTATGCGTCGCACCTGAATCAACTAGCACTGCTTTTCTCTTGTTCCCAAAAGTTCCCCAAAAATACATGTTCTGTATCATTCGTAACGTCATCGGGAAGCACCTTGGCATTGCTGCCACAGTACCTACATGCGGCGCATTGTTACTCACTTGTACTTCTTCTTCGTTGTCATCCAATTCTATCAGGACCACATTCGTGTTACGTCTTTGGGGCTCTAGAGCCGTTTGCACTCGCGTTTAATTGTTATTGCGCGTGCATTGATGCGTCCAATGATTCCCACGGCATACTCTACAAAATGGCCGGGGGTCGTTTCGTTGCCATTGGGGCGCTGGCAACGCCCTCTGCTGATTATTTCCAAAGTTGCTTGTATTTCTTTGTACTTGAGCATTGCCCGTATTCTGAGTTGTGGCCGGGCGGGTGTTTGTGTTAGTGTTTCCCGCACCCTGCTGATTCCTTCGTGGTGATACATTGTCCGTTTTGCGCATGCTTTGAGCCCTTCGATTGCTCTCAGCATCTTCGTACCTTTCCGCCATGACAATCGCGTCCTCCCATGTGTTGGGCGATTGCTTTTCTATCTCGCGTCTTGTCCAAACGCTACACCCGTATAGGAACCCATGTAGCCGATCGAGATCATGCATCTCCGTTATCTACAACATGAGCCTTCTATACTTGCGTATGTATTCAGACAACGGGCCTTCTTGTTTGAGGCCCCTCCACTCGTCCCTGAGTTTGAAGGATTCATTTTGAGGGATGAAGTACTCCTCAAATGCCGCCTTGAAGTCCTTCCATAATGTGAATTCCTCCCTTGCTGACTCTGCCAAGAACCATGCATCGGCGTCGTCGGCCAGGAAGGATGCGGTGATTTTTACCCAGTGCCGTTTGCCCACCCTTTGCAGGTTGAGGTATTCCTCCATGTCTCGTAGCCATTTGGAGACTGCGAGAGAGTTGCGTCTACCCCGAAACTTTTCTGGTGGACATGGCTTGAACTTTCCGTAGGAATCCGAGTCGCTCCCATCGTCAGAGGAGGAAATGGGCCGATGTCGCCGTGTGTGTGGCCGACGGCCCTGCCGGGATGTTCGTCCCGAGGTCTCACCCTCTTGTGCCTCTGGTTGCTTCCCCGTATCCTTATTCTTATCTCCGTTCGGTTCCACCTGACTTTTGAGGAGCTGAGCTAGGTCGGCAATGGTGGACTCAAGACGGCCCATGTGGTGCTCTTGAGCCAACATCCAGTCTACCGGCCCGTCCTCTTTATCCTTTTCCATCGTCCCAAAATCATAATTTCGTGTGACGGGAGGCGGGGTCTGAGGTCGTTTCCCCTTGTTCCTCCGTCTTTCTTTTCCCGTTTCTTTGTGGCCGCCACCGCGCGGCTCCACGTCGCTGAGAAAAACGTCGTTACCTTCACCCTCCATCACGGTGTACTAAGTAGGACGTTAAGACGCGGTGCCCAGCACTGGTGTGACAATCGGTCCGTCCTCTTTTCCAAGGCCGCTTGGATCGAGCGAGGCTCTGATACCAACTGTGATGAAAAAGATAACAAGCACCCCGGGCTCGCTCGGCTACTCGCACCGGCCCGTCCGTAGGGTGACTTGCTTGAGTGTTTGTTCTCTTGCTTGAAAGCAAAAAGTCACTTGTCGAATGAAAAACTTGCTTGCATTAGAAAGAGAACGATTACAGAAAGAAATGGCCTAAGCCGGCCCGCGTTGAGCATCGTGGGTAAACGCGTTACCGGCCCGCGTTAAGCGTCGCGGGCAAACGCGTACAAGGGCCCCTCGATGGCACAACGACGCTTTCGAGAGGTGCGTGCGGAGGGGACTAGCACGAAGACTACCGCATGAGGAGCGCAAGGGTCACTTGGTTCGCTTGGGTCACTTGGGTCGGAGGCTCACTATGTCCCCCTATAAGTACTTGCAATTTGGCACCGGTCGGCAAACCACACAAGCACCAACAGGGGCTAGATAGAAATACAGGGGGGGGGGGGCTCTTGCCCACGGGTTGTCACAATTGATCACTAGTTGAATTACCATGATAAGAGTTACCTTCCTTTATGCTATTGTTGGCTTCTTGATTGAAGAGTTATCCAAGAAAGATGTTGAAGTCTGGAGTCTGCACATCCATGATGAGATCATAAGCCGTCGTGAAGGATTGCCATTGCTTATCACTTTGAATGCCGTTGAGAATTTGCCTCATGATGACCTCTTCTTCAATCAGCTCTCCAATGGATGCTAACTGATCTGCAACCTCTTTGACCTTGGTAACAAACTCTGTGATGGTTTGTTTGGGCGTCTTCTTCATTTGGTTGAACTCGTTCCAGAGATGATTCTTTTTTGCTTTGGTACTAGCAGAAAAAAAAGTCTCGAGGGCATCCCAAGTCCCTTGAGATGTCTTGCATCCTCTAATATGTGGTAATAGAAAGTCAAAGATAGAGTTTAGTATGTACGACCTTGCTTGAGCATCCCTTGCGTACCAAAGTGTGAGCTTATTTGTCTCCTCTTGTGTAGGTCCTCCTTTGGATCTTGGAATCAGCATAACTTCATCACCTACTACAATTCCATAAAGATTTCTACCTTGCAAAAAGGCCTCCATTCTGATTTGCCAAGCCGCTTAGTTGTGTCCATCAAGCTTCTCGATCATTGAGGGAAAGCCGTCACCCATCTTGATCTAGCTCTCATACCACTGAAAGAACTTGGAGAAGCTTGTAGAAGGTAGAAAAGTGTGTTTCGAGGCGACGAAGTTTGGTCAAGCCAACTGGCACAAGACCAGCCCTTGAGCTTATGGAGACTCAAATAGACCTTATAGGCATGCAATAAGTGCAAAGAAACACACTATGTACTTTGGAGCATCAAGGAGAATGAGTCGATACAAAACAGATAGGTTTGCGGGTCGACTAGCTCAAAAAACTTACTATCTATGGAAGAGACAATGAACTTCAAATGCCCATAGCGACCAGCGTGATTACAATTAGCAAAAATCCTTTTATGGGAGTGATACACATAGGGTTGAGTGTATGGAATTCACAAAAGTATAAGGAATAAGCAAAATATGCTATAGGAATGAATGTGACATTCACCTGTGGTACTTCCTATTTTTCAGGAATACGCAGAGATTGACCCCGAGGCAAAAAAACTCAGATTTCTCGAAATCTGCTGAACCAAATGCTTTGAAACTTTACAGGCATAAACTAGACACTTATACCTTTCCAATACGTCATCTTGCACTCAATTTAGAGCTTTGGAGAGAGAGCAGCAGCCTCTGCAAGATTACTGTTGGCGAAGAAGATGATGCAGAAAATTGAAGGAGCAAGACAATGATGGTCACAAGTGTATGTATATTGCTTCCATGTAATGTACAAGTGATTTCAAGTCTTTATATAGACTCTAGGAGTGTTCCATAACTTTTACAAGTTGAATTTGAATTCAAATGAAGGTGGGAATGGTTGTTGGAGGGAATCAATTCACTTTCCTACAATCTAGGAAAAGTGAAGATCTTGATTGATCTACTTTTAGGTGATTGATTGTTTGATTGAATGCAACTTAAACCACCACAAATTCGTGGGATTTGGGCTCTATATTTTTACCTTTACATGTGTAAAGCTCAAGGCTTTTACAATGGTAAATAAGCCATCAAAAATCTCTCAAAAAAATACAATAAATGAGGATAAGAAAAAAGAACTCTCCAACGGATATTCTTTCGACGCGATAGCCTTTGATGTAGATCAAATCCACCTCAAGCATAGTGTAAGCTTGATGTTCCAACAATTATTATATTATCTACATATACATAGAGATATATTACTTCTGAACCATTTCTTTTTATGAATAATGATGTATTTGCCTTGCTAGCCTTGAAGCCTTGGTTCTGCAAATAGGTTACCAACCCGTGATTGCAAGCTCTTGGAGCTTGTTTAAATCCATATAGAGCTTTCCTCAGTTTTCACACATAATTAGGATGATGTGCATCTTCATAAGAAAGAGGTTGTGCCATATAGTCTTCCTCTGAAATCCAACCATTCAAAAATGCATTTTTTACATCTAATTGATATAAATTCCAATTCCTAGATGTGGCAATGCTAACAAGCACTTTGATGGTGGGCGTTTTAGCTACAGATGAGAAGGTTTCTTCCTATTCTATCCCATGGGTTTGAGCAAACCCTTTAGCTACTAACGTTACCTTATGCCTATTGATACTACCATCTCGATTCTTCTTAACTTTATAAATCCATCTTGAACCAATTACCTTCATAGATGGTTTGCTTGGAACAAGTTCCAATGTGTCATTGTCCATGAGAGCTTCCATTTCTTCATCCATTGCTTCTCTCCATTCTTTCTTGCTTTGAGCCTCTTCATAGGATGTAGGTTCTTCATGGTTGAGATCCTTGGCCATGTAGATTGAATGCTTTATAACTAAGGATGTGTCAAGTCCATATCTTTCTGGCATCTTCTTTTCTCTCATTGACCTTTTGATTGGTTGTAGAGAGCTTTCTAGTCCTTGATTCAATTCTTCCATTTTAGCTTTGCCTTTGTTCTTCCATAGCTTTAGTTTCGCCAACTCTGTGATGTCATCATAGAATCACTATCTTCAAGTTGCTTTGGCTCCTTTGTTGGAAGAGATGGAAAGTCCTCTTCTAGGTCATATGGTAGCTTCACTTTCCTATCATCATCAAACCAAGATTTATTCTCATCAAAGGCTATATCCCTACTAACTAGAAAACCTTTGTTAGTGGGATTGTACAATCTGTAGCCCTTTTGATTTTCATAATATCCAATAAACACACATTTTTCTACTTTGGGATCCAATTTCCCTCTTATTTGAGAAGGAATATGAGCATAGGCTAAACATCCAAAGATTCTGCAATGTCCTAGGCTTGGTCTCCTTCCATTCCACACTTCATGTGGAGTCATACCATCTAAGGATCTAGATGGGAGTCTATTTACACGGTATGTGGTTGTTGATACAACCTCTGCACAAAGGTAATTAGGTAGGTTCTTGTCATTGATCATAGATCTAGCTTCTTCAACTATGGTTATGTTCCTCCTTTCTACTACTCCATTTAGTTCAGGGGTATACATGGTTGTTATCTCCCTTTTGATGCCTCTTTCTTGAAGGAAAGCATCAAACTCTTTTGAAAAGTATTCTCCACCACCATCTGATCTCAGTCTCTTAAGATATTTACCTGTTTGGTTCTCTACAAGTGCAAGATATCTTTTGAAACAATTGAAAACTTCACCTTTATGTTTCATGATGTATACGATTGTCCACCTACTAAAATCATCAATAAAAGATACATAATATTTGGAACTTGAAATGGAGGGTTCTTTGGGTTGGAGCCCACACATTTGTGTGTACAAGATCCAATAGCTCTTGATGTATGTAGCCCTTTCTATTGAAGGGTTGTCTATGTGCCTTGCCAAATTGACAAGCTCCATAGTTGTAGATCATACATTGCTTTGTGATGTTGGGAAATCCAAGTACACTTTGGTCCTTGCATATTTGTTTTAAAGTCCTTTCTTCAATATGAGCAAGTCTTTTATGCCATACCTCTAATTCAGAAAGAGTTTGAGATCCATAGCTAAACAATGCTATGTTCTTGGTATCTTCCACTTCAAATGTGAAGAGCCTTCCTGTCTTTTCTCCTTTATCTATCTATGTGAATCTGATGCAGAAGAATGAAGATCTCAAAAAAGGAGTCAGAACCACAATGGAACTCCCTTCTTTTCCAAAGGCCAGAAGGAGGCAGCAACTAAGGGCAGATCAATCACTGAAGACTCTCCGGGCGAGAGACCAAAAGAACGCGCGAAGCAGAACAACTCAGCCGATGAAACAAATGTGGGTGCGGAAAGACGAGCTGCCGGCCGTAACTAAGCGGCAACAACGGTCTCAACTTCCTATTAGTAATCATTGACTTGATGCTAATAAGAGGACTCCTAAAACCTCTGTTGAGAAAGTGAAATCCATTTGGGTACCCAAGAAGTCGATGAAGGCTGACCCGCAATCAAGACAAATTTGGGTGCCTAAGGCTTGCTTGCGGGCTCAACTAACCCCACACAATTCACATCATACACGACTGGGTTCACTCGGTCAAGCAGTCGCTACCCACTCTTGTCTGATACACTCGAATACACTGCCACCTAGAAGCACGCACAGACTCACTTGTAGATGGGTCCCAATGACACAACAACTCCCAGCAGAATTACTCATGCAACCCTCCCGAGTCTCCACAAAACCAAGACCAAAAGCCATCCATGGTGTTTGGCAACCGAAGACTTGTAATAAACCCCCCGACCCCAATCTGTGAATTCATCTCCACTTACTAACTGCATTAGTCAGACAGTGCATCTTTCCATCTAGCTCCTAGGACTATCCAGGCATTAACTACACACACTGTCATCGTGCACTTACTAACCACTGACTCATCATCTACCTCATGTTAATGTTGTAACAGGGACAACAACGGGTTTATTCTATCCATTACAATGTGAACACCTGGTTCTATATTCTCACAGAACCAACAAGCAAGCAGGGCCATGGCAGAAGCCGGAGGTGCCAGTTCTCACGCCGGATCCAGCGCACAGATTGTGGATATAGAAACACTCCTCCTCGAACCACATCTTACCGAAAGACCGCAAGAACTTCAAGCTGTGCATGTACTCCCAGTTCAGGATCCTCCCCAGGGGCACACCTCTCAAGTGGGCAAACACGCTCATTGGTTCAGTGATGTTGCAGGACCATTGGGTGATGGAACTTATTTTTGGGAAGCTGAATTGGAGTTTAATGGTAAATGGGGACGCTACCATTTTTTCACGCGTGAATTTGAGAGCTATCAGAATGCCGAAGTCATGCGTTCAGTATGGACCAAAGCTGGCTTGGACAGTTATTTCAGGGCCCACTTACCAAAGCCGGATTTCTTACGTTGTTCTTATCTTATCAGTACCATCACTCTGAGCAGGGCCAAGGGAGGCGACAACACCTTTGTGTTACACTCACTGTTGTCGGGCCACGAACTTAAAAGATTCAAACTGACCCTCAACCTGGTACGAGAAGCATTGGGCATGTATGGTATGCACATTCCTACTGAAAAGGAAACAATGGTTCCAGGCAGAATGAAACATAAAGATCTCAATAAGCTGAAGGATATGGTAGCAATGACACCGACCATTGCTCTTCACCTACGGACCGTCATGCAACATTTTGCTTTTCCCGCCCAGGAAAGATTCACCATGCCTCCAAAGAAGATATGGTTTAGCTTGTATTTGGCAGAGACAGAAAGCCTCCCTATCAACGTACCACATTGGATCATAGATCAGATTCACCTAGCCCATCAACGGTGGAACAAGAAGCAGAAAAATGTGCTCCACGGGTGTTGTGCTTTGACCAAGATAATCTATCGATGTCTAGCCTATGATGTGCCTATTCAGCGGGCACTCGTATGGTCCGGGGCCCAGGAGTTCCAGAGAAGGCTATCAGCGGCAGGTCCTCCATCAAAGAAGATGAGAGGGGGAGTCCAATTACCCTGCGCTCAACCAAGGGGAGCCACCACTACACCAGAAATTACCCCTCCCCAGACACGACGCATTAGACCATTCACCATCCGGCTACCAAGACCAAGTACAGAGGGACCCAATCTGGTGTTTCCACCCGTCCCATCAGATTTGGAATTTCCACAGGGCTTTACTCTCAATGATCTCACTCATGAAGAAGTGGCTAGACTAATCTACGACTCTAATCTCGAGACGGAAACAGAGCGAGCTCAGGAACCACAACCCCATACAACAACATCAGCCCCCACCCGACCGCAAGTTGTAGAAGTCGACGTCGATGAACAAGAGACCGAACAAGAGGAAGAAGCCTATGAGGAACAAGAGTATGATGAACTTTTAGAGTTAGCAAGTGCCCCCGCGTATTCGGCACAAATAAAAAGACTATATCGAACTATGTAGCTAGTTCAAGAACAGCATAAAATGTCACTTGAAGCAGGCAAGAAACTCATGAACCAATTGTTGGCAGAGGAAGGTGTGGATGATATGTTCATCGAGTCCATCAACCTACATGCCGATGCAGTAGGATTGGATGAGGCCATTCATGAGGCAATGGCCTACATTCACCGATTTGAGAAAGGAGTTCCCGCCCGTCCCATGAGGTCTGGGAAACAAATTCATATCAACGTATCAGCAGGAGGAGATACAACGCAAGCAGACGAACATCAAGAAGCACCACTGTCACCACCCTCCCCACCTCTCACTACACAACTCACTCCACCACATGACACTATCACCACCACGTCCACTACCACCACAATCGTCATGGGAATTCCACTCTCTCCGGGAATCCAATTCGGGGGAGTCACCATGCCCACTTTCACCACTCTCTTCACTAACGTCACATCCACCCCACCCACGATCCCCATCTACACGGTCACTCAAACATTCGACACTATGGAAACATCTCCTGCCACTGCACCGCTCCCTCCCCCCATGCCTCTTCCATCTCCCATACCCCCTCCACCCACATCTCCACTTGCATCCACATCATTCACAACTTCCCTTCCCGCCCCCATTCCCCCTGCATCTTCACCCCTCCCTGCATTATTTAATGTAAATAGTATATTTCTAGCATTAAATCAATGTGTATATCAGCTTCAGAATGAGTACAGAGCCCTTGACGACCGGTATCAACAACTGACAACAAATCATCAGAACTTACAAAGGCAACTTACAATTCTTGAAGAGGAAAATGCAAATGTGAATCAACGTTATACAACGCTTGAGCACGCTCACTAAACACTACTGGAGGCACCCCAACCATCGAAAGAACCAGGTGTCAAACAACTAGAAGCCTTGCTCGAAGTATACCAGGCCGATAACCTACGAGTCAGACGTAACTTGGCGCTACTCAGGAAACATATGGCCACGGCACTTGAAGAGAACAAGAGACTGTAGAAACAAAATGAAGAGAATCTGGAAGCGGCAATGGAAGGCTCTCCCCACGAGATAGATCCAGAGCAGTTCAAAGCAGTTCCCTCGGAGACGATGAAAACCATTTTGGAAAGCTATGCAGATCTCCTGGAAGCCCATGATGACTTGGAAAGAGAACATGACACACTACAGAGCAGACTTAAAGAACAGGAAGAACAACCGACGAGTGTCCCATCAACCTCTACCTCAGACGAGGTAAAGGCCTTAACTGAGCAGGTGGCAGAATTACAAAAGAGGTTACTGACATACGAGAGGCAGCCCTCTCCAGTAGTAGAACCCGAGCCAGAAGAGTTGGTCCCTATTGAGGTAGATGATTCGTACGAAGAACCGTATGTTCCTATGCCGATGCCAGGCGGGCAACGAACCTCAGAGGGACTAGACACCTTGGAAGTGGAAGCACCTGAGTGGCTTCAGACACTGGAAAAGACAGCGAACACACACGAAGAACGGGTGGCCATTCAGATCCAATCACTAGCGAACCTAGAAGAAACTGTCATAAAGTCAGAATATTTCAGAAGCATGTCTCATCATAGATGGATCGACACCAATAATGACCAATATGTGCCTTACTGCATACTTTTGGCCGATTACAACGTCGAGATTCAACGACGATGCGGCAAGCCTCCCACATTTGCTACACAATTTGGTCCAGATGATATACCGAAAAGTGCTAAGTGTGGGTCCATCCATCAACCCACCTGGAGGATCAGGCTTTTGGAAACATATCCTGAAATGGTCCGAACCTGGAATAATATGCCGTTGTTTATTAAATATAATCCTTGTTACGTTCCAGTTCTTCGAAGACGCACCTGGCCTGAATTCACTATTGCCATCAGAGACATCAAAGCCTGAGCAAAATGGTTAAATTATGTTTATCTAGCACCTCCACGAGGACCCCCCACGGTGAACTACATGATTTCTACAATCCATCACTGGAGCATTCGGCTACGCAATAATCCCGATGTGATGGCCCAGATGTGTATGAAAATATTTGAATTAATGCTGATCACTTTCAGGACGTTTAAGAACATTAAGGACCCCCACTTCTCAGGAGCAGGCTTCGTGATAGGAAACCAGGATCTGGTGTACGATATGAGTACCACCCCATCAATTGAAGTAATATATGCTTGGCACGCCAGAATCAAGTACCTCCCAGCCTGCTTTAAACAGACATTTGAGGAGATGTTCATCATAGGATTCTGGGAATATCACTCCGAAATCTTTATACCCAGACCATCACATCTCCTCCAATTATTTGCTGTGGAGAGAACTATTCACTCAGAACAATTGAGGGTGCCTCATCCAGATGTTCCCGGACCTATGAATTGGGATGATTTGCTCACAGATCTAGCACGCGGCTTACGACTTGAAGAACACCACCTAGCCTCCGATGTCGTCCAATATTATGTTCAAAAATCCTCTAGACAAGGGTCTGTCAGGGGCGACAGACACGAGAGTGGGGGGGGGGTGTTGGCAGCAGTCAGGGAACCAAAGGAGCCACAAGACGAAGAGAGTCAGAGCGAAGGGACAGCACAAGCAGACATGGCAGTCAAAGAAGATCTGGCAAGTAGGCCACCTAAATTTTTCAGACATCAAGGAGTTGACACACAAGAAGAAAGAGCAAGTAGGGAGCTCGAAGGTATGTATGACAAATCAATAGAGAAAACCCCTACACAAATAGTGATTTTCATCACTGAAACCCTTGTAAATATCATTTCGTATTTTTGTAGCTCCATTTTGTGCAAGCCAAGGAGTCCTTGAGCTTGAGGAGCTTTAGAAGTATCTACCTGCCAATTTTCATATTTTTTAGATCTCGTTTGAGCCCTCTAATAAGCCCTGGAACCTAAATTTTAACTAGGCCGGACACTAGGTCTCGACAGGGCCAAAGCTCGTCAAAAACTATAAAAGGAGCTAGAGAGCTCATTTTTGAGGTTAGATTGTAATTGAAATGAACTTGTAAGAGCTTTTTGAAAGTAATCTAAGAACTCCATTGCTTCTCACTCTTTGTCTTGCCGTGTGTGCGCGTGTGCGTGTATGTGTGTGCATGCTTGTGTGCTTCTCACTCACGCACTGGTGCCTCCACTTGCTCGAGGTCTTCATACCATCCTCACCTCTTTCCGGATTGACATTAAAGGAGGTGCTACTCATCACTGAGCTACACCAGAGTGCCACATTTCCTGCCACATGATTTGAACAACCTGAATCTATGTAGAAAACATGCTCATCAGATTTACCTTGTGGCATAGCCATGTTCATGATCAATAATGAATCCTCTTTGTTTGAGTCTTCTGTGTAGTTATTGTAGTCTCTCCTTCCTTTGTAGCCTCCTTGATAGTTTGAATGATTGTAGTTGTTGTAGTTGCCATGGTAGTTGTTGAACCTTCCTCTTGAGTAGCCATAACTTCCTCTATTGTATCCTCTGCCTCTTTGATTCCTGGAATTCCTAAAGCAATTTTCAGTTGTATGATTAGTTAATCCACAAATAGAACATGAGTTGGAGTCTTGGGATCTGCCCCTGCCTTGTCTACCTCCTCTTCCTCTACCTCTGCCATGTCTTCCTCTACCTGCATAGTTCGCTTGATATGTACCTGCTTCATCATCCACTTTCTTTGCCTTTCCTTTGTTATCTTTAGACTTGCTTTTATCCGTGTATAAAGCTGAAGATTGATTACCTTTAGAGCTTTCTCCATTTTTGATAAGCTTTGCCTCTTGGGTAAGTAGTTGTCCAATGAGTGTATTGAAATCAGGTACATGCATGTCCATGTACAAATCCATAGCTGTGGTGAATGCTTCCCACTTGTCATCTGCCTTCAAGCCATTGATGACCTGCCTTACCATTTGCTCTTCATCTATTACCTCTCCAATGCTTCCCAACTGATCCGCTATGTCCTTGAGCTTTGTGACAAAATCAGTCACATTTTGTTTGGGAGCCTTCTTGAGAGTTGTGAAATCCAGCCATAGTTGATGCTTCCTAGCTTTAGTACTTGAAGAAAAGAAAGCTTCAAGTGCATCCCACACTTCCTGAGATGTCTTACAACTTCTAATGTGAGGCAACAAAAAATCTGAGATAGAGTTGAGGAGATAAGACCTTGCAAGTGCATCCTTGGAGCACCATGTGCTCAATCTTTCTTGCTCTTCTTGTGTTGGTTGACTTTTGTTCCTGAAACTTGGCATAACTTCATCTCCAGCCACATAACCATATAAACTTCTACCTTGGAGATAGGCTTCCATTCTTAATGACCAAGGTGAGTAGTTACCTCTGTCTAATTTGTCAATTGATGAAGGAAATCCATCTGCCATGTTGTCCAACCTTGCTCTGATACCACTGTGAAGAGATGGATAGGTATGTGCTTGAAGATGAAGAGGTGTTGCAAAATCCTTGATCTACACCAGCCAAATGAACTCCAGAAGTATATGGTGGGCCCTTTTAGCTTGCCAATGGATGTATTAGACACCCTATGTACCTTGGAAGATCACTCTCAAAAAGATAGATCAAAACAGATAAGTTGGAGTTAGCTCAGAGGTGAAAACTTGCTATTCTTGGTTCATACACCTGTCCACTGTTTTACATAATTCTCTGAGCACAGCAGCAATTAGCTTAATTCCTCTTGGGGAAGTCTAGGTAACTTAAAGAGCTAACTTTCAAGAGTAATCTCATAAAAAATAATGAACCACACACTGAGAATGAGTTTTAACAACTGACGACATCATCCCGATTTTCACGGGCTGCTACAATTTGAGACCAGTGAGCAGAAAAATCAACATAACTTAAAATGTAGGAATCCAATGATCATGAAAATTTGTATGGTTATACTAGACAGTAAGCTGAAGCAAACAAGATTTACATCACTGAATTTGAATAAGTAACCACTGAGAAACACCTCTGACAAGATGAGTGAAAAAGTCGGGTACCTGACAGAGAAGTGAAAATGCACAGACACTGTTGACTTCAACTGAACATAACTGAAGATTGCAACATCCAAATGACATGAAAATTTGTGAGCATATATTAGACTTATAGAGCTAACTTTACCAAGTTAAATCACTGAAAATGATGCACCAAGCTCAGAGAAAACATCTGTGCAAGATGACTGAGAAAAACTGAGAGTAATGGCAGTGAGTAGTACACTTCACAAGAACATGGAAAGATGAACTCAAATAATCATGAAAATGAAACTATATTGCTTGTACAATACAATGACTTACTAATATATATGTGTGCCTTGTAATCACACCTTGATATGGCATAAAGCTCAGCTCTTGGAGGTCTTCACATAGGTCTCTCTAACCACAACTAAAATTGCCATCTATTTATAGTTGAGTTTGGGAGGCTAACTTCCCATCAATCACTCTCCAATCAATCAATGATTGATTTGATTCTCTACCTACCACAAATCATGAATTCGTGGCTCCTCTTTCCATTCTTGATCAAGTGGACTCAACCACTTAAGATTCTTTCACTTTTACATTAAGTAAACTCTTCAAAAGTTACAAGAGGTAGTTCACAAGTGAACTTTACATAGTCTTCTTTTTAAAGCTTCTTCTAAGACTTTGTGGGACTCAAGCCAATACTTAGGCTTGTCATAGACTTGCTCCAACATTCTGCACACCGCACGTGAGGTCATGTCCCATCGACGATCCGAGGCACGTGATGCATTCAGAGAAGGCTTACCATAGCCTGTATGGTTAGATGCTGAGGAGTGGGACATGATTCGTGAAGAGCAGCAGCAGACTCCTGATCGATATCGCCAACAGCAAAATGCCGCAGCCACACGTTTAGATACGATTGGACCATCACATTTGGGCAGCGGTGGATATGACACGATGCGTCATGAGTTTGTAAGTACCATTTCATTTATTGAATTTATTTGTGTTAAATTTCTCATCTATGTTTCTCTAATCTTTTTATATTTGGGTCGTCCTCCAACACGAACGCAGGAGTCTTACGGATATAGTCATCGGTTGACTGCACTATTGCAGGACTTGGAGGGATGCAGTGCGGTAGTTTCATGGGAGCATTTGCGATGAGGTAATTAATTGATAAACTTGGTTTTTACTTGTTGTTTGTAATTTTCATGTGAATTTATCTCATTCCATTAATGTTCTTTGTTGCAGGACTGTTGATATGGAACGTTCTTTGCATGTGTATGGCAGTGGAAGACCAATATTTTGTATTTGATTTTCATGTGGCAATACATTGCTTTGCCACATTTTGTAAAAGCGTCATATATGACAGTGGTTTGCCACACTCTTGTACATGCTTCATTATTGAAATATATAACTTCTTTTGTATATGGTTCATAGTTCATTCTGATTATCTCTTTTGTGTCCAATAATACTTTGTTTCATGAAATCATATTTCGGTTGTCATTAGAGTACACATCACATGTCCTCGGTTTTTTTTGGGCAGAGTGTATTGTCTTTTGTTAAGCAACATCATGGTAATGTTGCTGTAGCAAAAGACAAAACACTCACCCCAAAAAAAATTTTGCAGGTATAGTCGTCGGTATACGCGATGGTACTCCCAGTAGTGTCATCGGAATAACCGTCAGTACACCCAGCAAGCGACGGTATAGGCGACGGTACTTCCAGTAGAAGCCTCAATATGAAGGTCGGTATTACCGGTGCATATATCGACGCATATACCGACGCAAATACCGACGCATATACCAACGCATATACCAATGCGTATACCGACGCATATACCGACTCTTTGGTACCGACGCGCAAACCGACCTTTACACCGGCGTCGCGACAAATTAAGCCGCATTCATTTTCCTCGGTAAAAACCTCGATATACCATCGATCTGTTGTAGTGAGTGAACCTAGTTGAGAGCCGGAATATTTGAATGTATTGTACACCAACCATAACCTTGGTCCCAACCAAGACAAATGAGACCCCAAGGACCCCGAGGACCATGGTATAGATGTCAGAGTGATCACTTCATTAGATATTGTTCAATCCCTACACTAGAACAACCATAAGCAGTAAGCATTCAAGGCTTTTTTCTTGATTTTAGTAAGGAGCATCTCCTAAGCGATGGACAAAAAAATCCAACCATCATGTAAAAAATTACACCAATCAATGTTACTGGCTTAGTTGTAAACTCGAGTGGAAGTATGATGAATACAACCCTAGTGAAAGTAGTAAGTAGAGCTCAATCCCTACAACAAAACCAAGGCACACGTCAAGAGAAAAATCTTTACAATAATGAGACTCAGAAGAAAACTAAAAATAGAATGAGAGCTTGGAAAGATAGCTGTGAACGAATGAAAAGGCAATGGACAAGGAAGATGTACAAGCCCAAAGAAAATTTAAAGGAAAACAAAGCAAAATTTATAGAAATCACATCTCAGACACACTCTTTCATACCATCGCCATCACGATCACCTACAAGAATCAACCCCATATAACCCCACCACCACCTAGAGCTGGATTAGTTTTGGTAGATCCTAATCTTTAGGATCTAGATATGCTGTTTAAAGCATATCATGCTAGAATCCAAGAATGGCCAAATATGATAGAACATGATAAATGTTATCTTAGAGCTCACTTAGAGATGGAAAGAACCAAGTTGTGTGAAAAAATGGTCGAGTTTGCTCAAACCATGTTTGAGGATAGTCATCTAATCAATTGTACTAACTCATCCAGGGAAAAATTGCATTTTGATGGATTGTTAGAGAGACTAGAGAAAATAAGGCATGATGAGGAAAATTAACAACATCATAGGTGAGTAACACTAGAAGTGAAGGGATAAGCCTGCACCCCAAGGAAGTTTATGCTGCTAAATCTACTAATTTTAGAATCCCTTCTTCTATGCATCAATATTCACAAGAATTTGTAAGAGAGATTCAAGAAAAGAAGTGGGCCAAGGAGAGTGAGAATCCTCAAACCATTGAGCTAGTAGATGATCTTCATGATAATTTTGCACAAGACATTCGTTCTATATGCAAAGAACAAGAGAATACCCAATCTAGTGAATGGTTAGACTTTGAGTCTAATTCCTTTCAGGAATTGCCTCACTTCACAAGCCCATGGGAGTCTAAGTGTATCCATATGAGAGCACCCAGTGCCCTAGTAAGAAACAAAACCTTAGTTGTACCTAGGAACACTGATGCAGTAAAGAACACCAAAGTGCAATGTCATCTCACTTTGGAGGAACTGCTGAAGATTAAAATAGAACTATGGAAACACATAGCCAATCATGTGCTAGAAGTAGCTAAAACATATTCCTAGGTAGGATCACATAAGAGAGTACCAGAGATACCCTTGGATAAAATACCAAACATGAGAAAAGAAGAGGAAAAAAATACTTATCTCCCTATCACTTATGAGGGTTACACAATGACAACTATTTTAGACTTAGGTGCTAGTGTTGCCATTGCCACCACCTCCTTATAGAAAAATTGGGGCAAACAAACACTTTGACTGAAGTTGTGAATGGTAGATGGCCACATCAAGAATCCATTAGTTTTCAAGAAAATCCAAGCCCACATATTGGATGATTAGCATATTTCTCATGGAGCCTTACATGATCAATCCCTTGTAAAATCAATTACATTTACCTTTGTAAAAGAATCTTACTTCCACGAGGAAGTTAGGAAGCATCAAATCTCAATTCATTTGGTAGTTGATTGATAAGAGAATATATCGTATAGTTTAGGATTTACTTTTAGGTGGATTTTTGAATTTGAATTCAAAAGATTGGCACAAAACTCAACTATAAAAACAGGATCAAAAGACCTGCATGATAGCTCAACTTGCGGAGATCATTTTATAGGAGATATGTTGTGATTTGAGAGCTGACTCCATAGCTCAATCACTCATCTCACATTGTGCAATAGATTATTGCCAAAGACATTGTATTTGTATATGATCTAATACATACATTTTCATTACATCTTCACTTCACTTCTTTGCCATGACTACTTTAGTACAATGAAGAAAGGACCTGAACAAAGAAGAGGAGAAATAGTTGATTGTATTGATAAGAGAGTATACCGATGTGTTTGCATGGAGTTACAAGGACTTGAAAGGATTTGACCTAGATATTTGTTCACATAGAATACCCATGTCTTTGGACGCCAAACCAACTAAGCAAAAACCATGTATAAAAAATAATAAATATGCAGTCAAGATCAAAGAAGAGATAGATCACTTGTGGATTGATCTACGAAATTCAGCATACAAAATGGGTACCCCCCATTGTGGTAGTGCCCAAGAAGAATGAAAAACTAGGTGTATTAACTTGAAGAAGGTTAATGTTGTTAGCATTAGAGATAGCTATTTGCTTCGTATCAGAAAAAACTTGTTAGAATGAGTTATAGGCAAGGAAGCCTACAACTTGCTTGATGGATATTCAAGCTACAATCAAGTAGCTATTACCCTTGAAGATCAACATAAGATGGGTTTTGCCATAGATTGGGGCATATTTGCATTTCTTGTGTTTCCATTTGAGCTCATCAATGCTCCTCATATATTTCAAAGGTTAATGTGTCACATGTTAAAAGAATTCTTGAAAAAGAATCTAGAGGTCTACATTGATGATCTATGTGTGCATTTCAACATGAGGCAAACACATCTTGTTGAGCTGAGACACAAATGTAGAGAATATCAGGTTTGCTTGAAAGAAAAAAATGCATTTTTATGGTCAAGCAAGGCAAGATCCTAGTACACATAGTTTCAAAGAATGGAATATCAACGGACAAGGATAAAGTTAAAGCTATTACTGAGTTACCCAAACCAAAGAACATCAAAGAAATAAAAGGTTTCATGGGGTATTCTAGTTATTACTGACAATTTATCCACGTGTATGCAATCATTGCAAAGCTTCTGTACAAACTTTTAAGTAATCTTGAGTGGATGGATGAATGTGAAACCTCTTTCAATGAGCTTAAACCAAGATTGTGTTCTACACCCATCTTGACTATACATGATTGGAGTAAGCCTTTCCATGTGCATGTAGATGCATCCAATTATGCTATTGGGTGTGTGCTAGCACAAAGTATGGGTGAGGGTAACATTCATCTTGGAATAGCAAGTTATGCAAGTAGGCAGTTGAATGCGCTTGATGGAAATTACACCACTACCGAATGAGAAGGATTAGGCATGGTGTATGTGGTTAAAACGTTTAGACATTATTTGCTTGCAAATAAGTTTAAATTTTCTAAAGACCATCAAAACCACCACTATATCTAGTGAACAAACCTTGCAATACTAGCAAATTAGTAAGATTTTCCCTCTTACTAATGGAATATGACTTTGAATCTGTGGTTAGGAAATGTAAGACTCACCTTAGAGTAGATCACCTTTCTCGACCTCAAGAGAGTCCCCACAAGGAGTGTCAAATGACATTTCTAATGCTTACTTGTTCAACCTAAGAGTAGTTCTTGTCTGGGCCAAAACAACATCCTCTGTTGAAAACCCATTGTAAAGAAGTAGTGAGGTCTCAAAAATATCACATAATGGTAGGCAATGTGTACATGCACACCAATAAAGGCATATTGGCTAACTGTGTAGATGAAGATGAGATTGAGAAATGTTTTCAAATGGCTAGATTGTTGAAACACATCACTACCTAAATATATTAATAAATCCCCCATAGGAGTGATGCGGTGAACAAGGAGCTCGCACTCACGTATAAGGAAGTGCCGGACTATGTGCAATCAATCCAAAAAAGGAAGTAAGCGGAAAGCTTCAAACTTCTCCCTAGGTAGAGCCTTTGTAAAAAGGTCTGCAATGTTCTCCTTCATGGGCACATATGCCAAGCTGATCTTCCCACCAGAGAATCTCTCCCTGACATAATGATAATGCACCTCAATGTGCTTAATGTGAGCATGGAACACAGGGTTCATCGCATCTGCCAATGCGCTCTGACTCTCAATGAAGATGGTGGTGGCAGAAGATTGACCAACACCCAAATCAACCATAAGGCGTCTGAACCACACACACTCAAGAGTCACTATGAAAGCTTCCCTATACTCAACCTCACAACTGGAAGTGGCCATAGTAGGCTTCTTCTTGCTCAACCAATATATACATGAGCTACCAAGCATGAAGCAAAAGCCACTAGTGGACACACAAGTGTCATAGCAACCAGCCTAATCATTCTGAGAAAAAGCATGAAAATCTGGCGATAGTGATCCCCCCTTGGGATAAAACAATCCAAGTAGCCGGGTATCACTCAAGTAGCGAAAGATGCGCTTAACCACCTACCAATGCTTGACACTAGGGCAATGCATAAACCTACTCATCTGTGAGATAGCAAACTGAATATCTCACCGAGTAATGAATAAGTAAATCAAGCATCCAATATCCTACTAATAGAGAACAACATCAAATGCATCTCCAACATCATGAAGACTCGATCGTAAACCTGTCTCCATAGGAGTGGCAATAGGCTTATACTCTTCAAGGTCAACACACTGCAATAATGTGTCAGTATATTTTGTTTGACACAAGACCATTCCACCATCAACTTGCATAAATTGAATGCCCAAATAGTGATGCAAATGCCCCAAATCAGACATCTCAAATGAGGCATGCAAATCAGCCTTAAAATCAGCAATATGTGTGTCATGAGGACTAGTGAGCAACATGTCATCAACATACATGACAATGATCACAAGCACATCATTAGCACACTTAACATATAAGGTGCTTTTAGTTGGACTATTCTCAAAACCATGTGCAATGAGATAGGCATGTATCTTTTCATACCAAGCACGTGGTGCTTTCTTTAAACCATATAATGCCTTCTTTAACCTCGACACATGGTTTTCATGCCCTTTCTACACAAAGCCCAAGGGTTGAAAAGCATACACTTCTTCACGCAAGTCACCATTCAAAAATGCCATTTTAATGTCCAACTGATGTACATTCCAACCATGATGAGCTACAAGTGCACATATGCTATGAACAGTAGTCATTTGGCAAGTAGGAGGAAAGGTTCATCAAAATCAATGCCTCTTTCCTGTGCATAACCCTTTGCAACAAGCCTAGCTTTATACCTATCAACTGTTCCATTGGGTTTACGCCTCAGCTTGTACACATCATTCATAGTCTATGAGCTTATACAACCCATGACATAAATTGTGAGAAGCAATAATGACATCGCCATTTGACAGATCATGAACTATACATCCATCATCAACAAATTTCACAACCAAGAAAATCTTGGCTAATGCAAAAACTGATCAAAGATTTTTCTTGATCCCTGGCACAAATAAAGCATCTGACAAAGTAAAAGAACTACCATCAACAATAGTCAACATGATCTTACCAACTGGCATAACAGGATAGGAGGAGTTGTTGGCATGTGACAATATTCCCTATAGGGGCAAGCTTGAGTTAAGAGAAGAAACTACACTCTGAGGTAATATGTTTAGTCGCCCCACTATCAAAGTACCAAACATTTGAGTCTACTGCAAACATGCACTACTCATGAGAAGATGGGTCAAAACTGCAAACAATAGTAAACACCCATTCTTCTTCCTGCACAAGATTAGTAGAATCTGTTTTTGGTGTAGAGGCCTCTACAACAACCATTCCCACCTCTTTCTTCTTTGCCTCTTTAGCAGCCAATTTTGGACACCTCTTGATGACAAGATCATTTGCTTTACAATATTTTCAAAACAATTTTTGCTTTTTTGATTTCTTCTTATCTTTATCTTTCTTCTTCGAATGTGCAACATTTGCAGATTTCTACTTACTAGTAAAAGAGCTCCATTTACCTTTGCCCTTCTAACTAGCTAGGAAAGCTTGATCTACAACATGCATAATAGATGTGTTCTGCCTAAACTATTCTTTTTGCAACAGAATAGAGACTAGCTCCTCAAAGGACAAGGCTAAACAACTTGACCGGTTTGAAAGAAGAAAGCCCGAAAACTCAATGGTCCTCCGAATGGGTCGATTTTAATAGCTCACAAATGATGATGGGTATTGAGATGGAGCTTGGAGGGATTGAACCCCCACCCTAAGCCTTGAGAGGCAGAGGGCCCAATCAAATGCCTTGACATGCAAAGATATCTCTATAACATTTTTGTATCTTTCTCTGTCTATAATTTAGAACACTTTTGTGAAAAAAAAACTTCTATAGAGGGTTTTCGTATATGAAGGAGAGACCAGCACAATAAGTTAATGTCGGAGAATTTCAAGTGTGGTTGCTCGGCACCACCAACATTCTTCGTCGTTCAAGGGGGTAATGATTGATGTTAGCAAACGGCAATGTCTTAGAATAAGAGAGCTCTGTCAGATTAAGGAGCGCGCGCCGCGTAGGGAGGCACCTCGTGAGAGTTGTTCATAAGGTCGGAGCAGGGTTCATTCTAAGCTTATTTCCTCCTTCGAAAGAAAGGCAAAATCATATGCTGCTCTAGAAGAGCGGGCACTCCAAAAAATTAACCTTTCTTTGTTGCTTTCCTTCATCCTTTTTTAGGGGGCATTTCTTTTTTTCTGAAAGGGTAGAATTATATATATATATATATATATATATATATATATATATATATATATATATATATATATATATATATATATATATATATATATCGGGTTTGGGTCATGGGAACTCGCATTTCAATATGTCAAAGAGATTAGAACTCACTGACAAGTTGACCATTGCACGATTCAATTTGTAACTACTTTGAAAGTGAGCCCTTAATCTTACAAGTCAGCACTTTTAGTGTTATTTACAAATCGCAATCGGCTTATGTTTAGTACACTTTACAGATGAATGGAATACACAGACTCTTTCTTTGAAATTGTTTTTGTCTCTGAGTAATTTCTTAGTTATTCTTTGTCTGTTTGTTATAGTTGGTCTTGATTCTCTATAATTTTTTACTATAATCTAAGGTTAGGGAATAGATACACACTGAATTAATCTTTGTGATCGCAATTCCTGGAACTCTAGTTTCTATGGAGTTTAAGTATTAAACATTTAGGTGACCGCAATAAGTTTGGATGCCGCTAAAATTGTAGGTTACAAAACATAGTACCATAAGAACCCTGGATTGATTGATAAAAACAATGCAAAATCAATCTACAATGGAGTTTCTATGTGCTTATGAGGAGCTCAAATACTTAATGACTACAAAGGAATCGGTCTGGAATTTTGTGAAGAGACTACTATAGGTAAGGCTAAAAACATTCATATAACATAACAAATCCTCTCTCTTGTGGAGTGTGGTGTACTTGAGTATTTTTTTAATCACTCAGTTGTTAGATTTCAAGGCTACATTTGAAGCAACAAGGTTAGAGGCAAAACGTTTTGGGAGTCGGCACTCTACGAATGACTGAGAGTAGGAACTACTAAGGGCTGCAAAGAATTCTAGCATGATGAACAAACTTTTAGATTTTGCTTGGGCAGAATACATGCAAGGATTGAAAATTGATAATGAAGTGAAAGTGGAAATGGAACTCACTCCAATTATTATAATCAATTTAATGGAAAAATGGATTAATATCTAGACATCCATGTTCATTTGTTTGAGACTAAGTATGATGCCTTGCTAGGTGGGCAACATTACGCACGAAAATGTTAGGTATCCTATGGGTTGCGAATTCAAGAGAGCAAAGACATGGGTCAATTATTTGTCACACTATAATACATAGTCTAGGAAATAGCCTAGACCATCGTAAATTATGCATCACTTTTCCAAATTACTCTACAAAAAATCCCACAAAATGAGGGACCACCAGAAGATGTAGTATGAAGTTGGTTTATGGGTGGGTTCAATCCAATTCGTAAGTAGAAGATTTTTCTATTTTCTCTCAATGGTACAAAAATTCCATATCAAATCATTGATGCAACTAAGCAATTGGATAGGAACCTAACGATGGCCAACCCTTCTATATGGCATCCGTTTAAAGTGTCTACTTCCCAACCTGTTCGTTAGCGAGATCTCTAGAAGTCATTAGATAGATGTACTATACAAAACGTCAAAATGCAGCTCATATGTCAGTAAGTTGTGCTTTTGGATCAAGTTTATTCTAAAATATGTAATGTTATGAATCATAGTAGTGCAAATTATGTATATAATACCTGCATTAAAGTGATAACCATCAGTCGGGGTGCAACTTGAATTGATGCATCTTGGATAGCGGTATCCTACCACCTATGACTATAAATGATAGGAACACCCAAGAAACTAGAAACATCTCTCACTCTGAAAGTGGTCATTCCAAATATCAAGGTCCTCGACAAGGATGGCCGTTTTTTAGTCCCAATTTACAACAAGTAGGAATTCAAAAGGATATCCCTATCCGTAGTCAAGGTGCAACTTTCCATATTGCTTTTGTAGTTATAACATTATTAGGGAAAAATGTCAATTATAACTTACTTTTAGGTCATCCATGGTTAATTTTGGCACAACAAGATTGGGGATCAAAAGCTCTCACTCTCCAAAAACTGACAAGAAGTATTCTGTTATGTTGGATGATAAGCAAATCTAACGCAAGATCAGAAACCAATGCAGGTAGAACCTTTGTACATGCTGGAAGGACTAGATGATGATGAAGAAGCTCAATTTCTGGAAGCTAAACTGAATCAATGATTTGAGCTCAATCAGAGTAATGGATATTACTGTGATACTTGTTCACTATTCCTTGGTGTCAATAGTAGCTCAATGAGAATTACTTTCTCCCAAACTGAACCTTTCGATAGATGATCCATTGGAATCTATGAGTATACATGTATAGGAAGATAAAATCAAGATGTGTGATCTAGGTACATCAAAGAAACCTCAGACGGTTAAAATTTATGTTGAGTTGCCATCCATATTTTAGACTCAACCGATTTCTCTCTTCATTGAATTAAGAGATGTTTTTGCCGAGGATTATTTTGAAATAGAAGGACTAGATGCCCATATTTGTTATTATAAAATTCAATTGAAACCAGATGCATCACTAGTCATTCAAGAGTGTTACCATATGAATCCAAATTTTGTTGAAGAGGTCAAGGAGGAATTGGATAGAGTACTACGGGTCAGATTCATGTCCCCATTGAATATCCAAAATGGGTCTCGCCAATTGTATTCATTTCAAAAAATATTAAGGAGCTACCATTATATGTTGATTATCCAAATTGAATTCAAA
The DNA here is from genome assembly GCA_020310875.1 of Ceratopteris richardii. NCBI lineage: Eukaryota > Viridiplantae > Streptophyta > Polypodiopsida > Polypodiales > Pteridaceae > Ceratopteris > Ceratopteris richardii. Next base: position 164,618,830 of record CM035417.1, on the reverse strand, counting down.
TATGGTCTCAAATCTTTTTGCTTTATCATTTTTAGATACTATGCTAGATGAAGTGGCTTGATGGGAGATTTTTTCTTTTTTGGATGGCTTTAGTGGTTACAATGATATTTGGATGGGTGATACAAAATTTCCCAAACCAGCTTTTATAACCAACTAGGGAGTTTTTGTTTGCAAACTAATGTGGCTTGGACTTAAGAATACTCCCAACAATTTTCAACATTGCATGCATTAGATTTTTGTTCCATATTTAACTAGTTTTATGCAAGTAATTATTGATGATGTTTCTTTCTTTGGATAAAAAGTTGATCATTTATCTCATTTACGCATTTTCTTTGCTCAATGTGTTACAATTCATCTGTGCTTGGATCCGGATAGATCCATTTTTGGTGTGAAATGCAGAAATTTATTACTTCATGTAATTTCTAGGGAGGGTATTGTTATGGACCCAGATTAAGTCAAAGTTGTAGTGGAAGCTCCTCCATCGCAATCATCCAAATAATTTTTATAGTTTTTAGGGAAAATTTGGTGGCATCACAGAAACTTGCATAACTTGGTCCATATTTCCATGACCTTGAATAGTTTGGACCATGTTCAACCGAATTTTAGTAGACTATAGAATGTAAGCTTACTTTCAGAAGGTTGAAGCTTCTTTTCACCAAGGCACTTGTTCTCAAACCTTCGGACTGGAATAATCCTTTCCATGTCTTTGTGGATGCTTCGGATATTTCTATTGGCTCGGTCTAGATGCAAAAAGGAGGTCATTCTTGGTTCTTCCATATTTACTATGCTAGCAAATGACTCACAAATGTAGAATGTGTTGGAGTTAGACGTCTACGGAATCACGCGAACAACACAAGGAAGAAGAAGAAGCTTGGAGCACAACACACAATACTGAATGTATTACTATAGAATGTACAAAGATAAGTAGCCCATTAGGGCAATAGGTGTATATACAAGCCCGGGGAAAAAAACGTCCTAAAGAGGGAAAAAAGTGCCCCGACGGTCCTAGAGTATTCACACACATCACTACCTAAATATATCAACAAATCCCACCTGGGAATGATGCGGTGAACAAGTAGCTGGCACTCATGTATAAGGAAGTGCCAAGCTATGTGGAAATCAATCCATAAAAGGAAGTAAGCCCAAAGCTTTGCGAAAAGCTTCAAACTTCTCCCTAGGTAGAGTCTTCGTGAAAAGGTCTGTAATGCTCTCCTACGTGGGCACATATGCCAAGCTGATCTCCCCAGTAGAGAACCTCTCCCTAACATAATGATAATGCACCTCAATGTGCTTAGTGCAAGCATGGAACACAGGGTTCCTCGCAACTGCCAATGCGCTCTGACTATCAATGAAGATGGTGGTGGCAGAAGACTGACCAACACCCAAATCAGCCGTAAGGCATCTGAGCCATACACACTCAACAGTAGCGGTGAAATCTGCCCTATACTCAGCCTCACAACTGGAAGTGGCCACCGTAGGCTACTTCTTGCTCAACCAAGATATACATGAGCTACCAAGCATGAAGCAAAAGCCACTAGTGGACACACGAGTGTGATAGCAACCAACCTAATCAGAGTCAGAAAAAGCATGTAAGTCTGGTGGTAGTGATCCCCCCTTGGGATAAAACAACCCAAGTAGCCGAGTACCACTCAAGTAGTGAAAGATGCGCTTAACCGCCTACTAATGCTTAACTTCTGGGCAATGCATAAACCTGCTCATCTATGAGACATCAAACTGAATATCTGGCCAAGTAATGCATAAGTAAATCAAGCATCCAATAGCCTGCTGATAGAAAACAACATCAAATGCATCTCGAGCATCATAAAGACTCAATTGTAAACCTGTCTCCATAGGAGTGGCAATAGGCTTACACTCTTCAAGGCCAAAATGCTGCAATAATGTGTCAATATATTTCGTTTGACACAAAGCCATTCCACCATCAACTTGCATAAACTGAATGCCCAAATAGTGATGCAAATGCCCCAAATCAGACATCTCAAATGAGGCATGCAAATCAGCCTTAAAATCAGCAATATGCTTCTCAATGGGACCAGTGAGGAGCATGTCGTCAACATAGAAAACAATGATCAGAAGCACATCATTATAACGCTTAACATATAAGGTGCTTTCAGTTGGACTGTTCTCAAAACCATGTGCAATGAGATAGGCATTTATCTTCTCATACCAAGCATGTGGTGCTTGCTTTAAACCATATAATGCCTTCTTTAAGCTGCACACCTGGTTTTCATGCCCTTTTTGCACAAAGCCATGGGGCTGAAAAACATACACTTCTTCATGCAAGTCACCATTCAGAAATGATGTTTTAATGTCCAACTGATGTACATTCCAACCATGATGGGCTGCAAGTGCACAAATGCTCCAAACAGTAGTCATACGGCATGTAGATGCAAAGGTCTCATCAAAATCAATGCCTCTTGGGCATAACCCTTTGCAACAAGCCTAGCCTTATACCTGTCAACTGTACCATCAGGTTTATGCTTTAGCTTGTATATCCACTTAGTCCCAATGGCCTTCTTGCCAAGAGGCAAGTCACATAAAGACCAAGTACCATTCTTCATTATTGCATCATATTCAGATTGCATAGCAGCCATACAATTTTCTGAATTTTATGCTTCATCAAACAAAATAGGCTCATTCTCATCACAGAGACTAGATGCAGCCATAGCATAGCAATTTGATAGAAAAGAGGCACTATGAGAGCCTGATCGAGTACCATATGATAGAGTGCATCTAATTTACTATTATGCAAGGTCTGCACCAACCATTTCGGCATAGTTCTTGCCTGCTCAATATCAGCTCTCTCATCAATAAGTGCATCATGTACATCTGCATCAGAAATGGAATTATCTGCATCATCACATGAAACCTGCAAAGGCTGAGAAGTTGCCTCTTTGGGACCAGCACTAGATTGTCCACCTGTAAAAAGAGGTAGCAAAGTATCATACATGTCTTTGGAGCTAACAGATGTCTCCCTAGTACATGAAAGCAATGGCTGAATAGCATCTTCCACAAAAACAACATCACGGCTAACCAGAATGCGTTTAGTCTATCGATGATACAGACGATAGCCTTTACTTTCAGAACTGTACCCAATAAAAATACATTTTACTGCTTTATCATCCAATTTTTTGCGATGTTGTTCATGCACTAATGCATATGACAAACAACCAAAAACACGCAGATGAGCAATAGATGGCTTGCGGTCATGCCAACCCTTATATGGATTGATAGACTGTAGCGCTTTAGTGGGACACTTGTTCAATACATATGCTGCACACATGACAGCCTCAAGCCAAAAACTATGTGGTAAAGCCTAACTCTTGACCATATACCTCGCCATCTCCATGAGTGATCTATTCTTTTGTTCAGCAATTCCATTCTGTTGAGGTATATATGGCACTCTATGTTAAGGAAACACTCACGAACTTGACGCAACAAACAAGAGAGAAACATAATCTTCCGGAAAATCTATGCACAGGTGTACAGTATGCGAAGTTAGTGCGCGGTGTGCGCATAACAGAGCAATTAACCGCGGCGGGTGCGTAAGGCGCGCATAACGCGAATTGAAGAATGACAGGGCAGAGGAGCGCCAAAGAAATTGTATATATATACAGCAAGATTTGAAGAACGCGACACAGATATACACGGAGAGAGAATCGTAGATGATACATAGAGGAGAACGAGAGACTGAGAGAAGACGCCATAGATCGCGTATGAGTGAAGAGAGATTTAGAAGTTCTCAGAAGACGCCATAGATCGCGTATGTACAGATGAATAACACAAGCCTGAAGTGTCGGGTCTTTTCATCTGAAGAGAGATGGTAATAACAAACTACTTATTGTAGGAGAGTTTCTGTAACTTGAGCAAGAAGAGGCCAAGCTTACTTGTACACATCTTCTCTAATCGAAAACACATGTTCATGTGGATGTCTGCGTGCAATCTTTACTTGTGAAGAATCTGAAGTTATTTCGTATTACGGTAGGAAGCTTAGTTTATCGTTAACTATCACGACTCGTTACTAAACGTGCTTCAGTACCTTCTCTGTAAACGCATGTTTAGGTGAATAACAGTTTACTCAGTAAAACATATTTCAGTAATTCTCGGTCAGTTACAGTTTCTCAGAAATCAGGATTTTCGGGTAGAACAACGAAGTATAACTCATAGCAGAGTTCGAAGCTTTGTATGAGAGATAGCTCATCTTGTAGCTAGACGCCTCTACTTTAAGCTGATCACAGTTTCCGGTGGAATGAAGATGTACACATAGTACAAAAGTTAACCGAAAAGTAGCACTTCAGAACTGTGAAGTTTCCAGAAGGAAGTTCATTCGGTGAAGGAAGCTCACACACTACTTCCTTACTTCACATAAGTTCATCTGAAGCAATTACGAGCAGAACTAAGTTTATTTCGGTGAAGTTCCGGTAAGATTTCGGTGACGTCCAAGCGAAAGTCTGGTGAAGTTCTAGTGGAACCTGAGTCGCAGAATAACATAGTTAAAGCGACGTTATTTAGGCTAAGCTACTGTTGATTACAGAGGTGTTCTAAATCACTCTAATGTAGCATCCTATCACGGTGGCGCGGCAATTTCCGTAGGCCTGACAGAGTTCAAGCTTTGTCGCGAAACTCACCTTCAGGGCGAAAGTATTTCCGCAACAGTAGGCGTTAGAGCCGAAGTTTTCGCCAACAATTGGTATCAGAGTAGGTTAGTTTTCCCAAGAATCGGTATAAGAGGCGGATCATTCCACGAGAGGAAGAAGATCATGGCAGATCATGTTCAAATTGATAAACTGGACAGAGATAATTATCCTGCATGGGTAATGCGCATGGAAGCCTTACTTATGAGTAAGGACTTAATGACGTACGTGACCGGAGAAGAAAAGAAACCCACTTTCGAAGATGATAGTCAACCGGAAAAAGAAGAACTAGACGCCCTAAAGCTATGGCAGAAGAAAGATGCAACGGCAAGAGCCTACATCTACAACACTGTGTCAGATCATCTACTACCGCACATTAGAGGTCTGGAGAAAGCAGAGGACATATGGAGCGCATTGGAAGATCACTTCCAGAATACTACGAAAGCTAGGAAAGCCAGCCTATGGTCCGAGTTCACAACGTTCAAAAAGAAGCCGAGTCAAAGCATCAGTGACTACGTCACTAAAATGAAGGATCTAGCAGATAGTCTTGGATCCATAAATGAAGAAGTCAAAGATCATAGATTGATAGCGCAAGTGCTCACAGGGTTGAGAGGAGATGAAAGGTGGAAACCTTTCGTACTATCAACTGAACTCTCCCTAAATCATTTTGTACCAGAGTTAAATCAGTTGCTTGGTTTGATGCTCACATATGAGCAAGACCTGAAAGGAGACGCAGACAAAGGACATAGCTCAGCAATGTATATGAAGAACAAGAAGAAAGAAAAGGGTAAGTCAAAAGACGAAGAAGAGTCGAGTTCTCAGGCCTATTACGCAAGAGGTAAAGGCACTGGCAGAGGAAGAGCAAGAGGAAGAAGCCGCCAGAATACCACCAAGAAAGCTTGCTGGATTTGTGGACTAAGTAACCATCTGGCGCATGATTGTTGGCACAATCAACAAGGATCAAATCAAAATCAAAACAACAATAGCAGAGGCAGTAGCGGAAGAAATCAAAGTAACTTCCAAAGAGGAAGACAAAGCCAAAGAGGAGGCTACGGTAGAGGTGGAGTAAGAAGTTGGGGACAGAGCCAATCCTACAACACCACCTACAACAACTACGCAAATGACACACAGAATGAAAGTCATACATCATTGATGATGAACTCAATCAGCACATCAGAAAATGAAGACCTAAAGGTATTTTACATTGATTCTGGATGCTCTAATCATTTGTCAGGAAATATAGAACTAATGTCAGAACTAGAGAAAGGTAGTTCTAGTCACACTGTTCAAACAGGTGACAATACAAGACACAAAGTACAATCAATCGGAAAAGTGAAATGCAAGAGTGGAGCAGATTTGCTAACCAATGTTTTGTATGTTCCAACAATACCGAAAAATCTGATCAGTGTGGGACAGATAGTCGAAAAAGGTTTTCAGGTCAGATTTACAAACAAAGGAGTATTTGTAGAAGATCCCAAGAACGGATATTATCAGATCGTTTCTGGTAAGAAAGAAGGTAGACTCTTTACCTTAAGAGTACAAGGGAACATTGGCCAAGCGCTGCTCACACATGATGAAAAGGTAATTACAGAACTTGATCTCTGGCACAAGAGATTAGGTCACTTTCACGAAAAAGGAATTAAAGCTATGATAGCGAACCAGTCTGTACTGGGATTACCGAACGTACAGAACCAACATATGATTCACAAATGCGAAGCCTGTCAAATGGGAAAAGCCCACAGGTTACCTTTCCAGAAGAAAGGATTCAAACATGATGGCGTGCTAGAACTCATACATACAGATGTATGGGGACCAACGAAAGAAGGATCAATCAGCGGATCAAGGTACTATGTTTTATTCATTGATGACGCAACAAGGTGGATAACTCTTTATGTTTTGAAGGAAAAGTCAGAAGTGTTTGGAGCTTTCAGGCATTTTCATGCATATGCTGAAAGACTCACCGGACGAAAACTTAAAAGACTGAGGTCTGATGGAGGGGGAGAATACTTCTCCCGAGAATTCAATGACTATCTTTGGAATGCAGGTATTAAGAGAGAAATAACCTGCAGGTATACACCACAACAGAATGGTGTAGCAGAAAGGAGAAACCGAACTCTAGTCGAGTTTGCACGAGCTATGCTAAAAGAAAAGAATTGCCCGGATTATCTTTGGGCTGAAGCTGTAAATACAGCTACATACTTGGTAAACAGGTTACCATGTACAACGTTAGAAGGAATGACCCCTTATGAAGCTTGGTGGGGAAAGAAGCCAACACTTGATCACTGCAAAGTGTTTGGATCAGTAGCGTATGCTTATGTACCGTCTCAACTGAGACATAAGCTTGAACCAAAAGCAGAGAAATATGTATTCGTCGGATATGATGAGAAACAAATGGGTTACAGGTTATGGAGCCCTCTAACCAAACATTTTACTGTTTCCAGGGATGTAACATTTGATGAACAGAAAAGCTGGTATGCAGATCAGAGTCATACAGCTGAAGAATTTGAAGAAGAGATAAAAAGAAGAGAGAAAGGAAAATCAATTGTTCAGGTAAACAAAGATGAAGAGGCAAGTACGTCCAGGACCGGAACAGGTATAAGGAACGAAGATGAAGACGGGTACTCAGACACACACGAAGAATATGAGCTAAGAAGGTCAAACAGAGTAAGAAGACAACCGGAAAGATACTCGTATGATACATCATATATAACTCAACAAGATTATGCATATATGGTTAAAGAAGAGGAGGAACCTCAGAGCTATGACGAAGCTAAAGGCAAGAAGCAATGGCAAGAAGCAATGAAAGAAGAATTCACCGCACTGGAAGAGAACAAGACATGGGAGCTTGTTCCTAAACCGAACGGTAAGAAAGTAATTGGAAATAAATGGGTGTTCAAAGTTAAGAAACTTGCAGATGGAAGGATAGCCAGACATAAAGCGAGACTGGTTATCAAGGGCTATGCTCAGACGCATGGCATAGACTATGACGAGACGTTCAGTCCGGTGGCAAAGATGTCAACCATAAGAACAGTGATTGCTATAGCAGCATCAAAAGGATGGAAGCTAAGTCGGCTAAATATAAAGAATGCATTCCTGAATGGATATATATCAGATGAAGTATATATGGAACAACCGGAAGGGTTTATAAGTTCCAGATACCCAACCTTTGTTTGCAGGTTAAGAAAAGCTCTTTATGGACTGAAGCAAGCTCCAAGAGCTTGGAACTACAGACTCGTGAAGTATCTGAACGAACTTGGATACCAAAGTTCGAAGGCAGATGCAAGTCTACTCATCAAAAGAACAGAAGAAGGAATGATCTACATTTGTATCTATGTAGATGACATAAAAATTACAGGAACCTCAGATGCAGGAATCACAGAGGTAAAGAAACTGCTAGAAAAGGAATTCAAGATCAGTGACCTAGGAAAATTATCATACTTTCTAGGAATGGAAATCACATATACAGATCATGGTGTATATGTCACACAAGAGAGGTATCTCCTGAACTTACTGAAGAAGTTCAACATGGAAAATTGCAGAGAAGCTTCAACACCGCTTGAAGTAAACCATAAACTCAGTAAGTATAGTGGTACAAAGTTTAAAGATATGAAGAAGTATCAATCGTTAGTAGGAAGCTTAATATATGCTACGCTAACAAGACCGGATCTCAGTTTTCCGGTGGGAGTTCTCTCACAGTTTATGCATTGTCCGACAGAGCAAACATTGGGTTGCAGGACAAAGAGTTCTCAGATATATCAAAAGAACTATAAAGGAAGGATTATATTATCCTTTTACGTCAGATATAAAGCTCAGAGCATATAGTGACTCAGATTGGGCAGGAAGTCAAGATGACCGAAGATCAACGCACGGGTATATGATATACCTAGGAGATAAGCTGGTAAGCTGGTGTTCGAAGAAACAACACACAGTAGCTTTATCATCAACAGAAGCAGAATACAAAGGACTGGTAGAAGCATCAAAAGAAGTAATATGGATGCACACTTTACTTAAAAGCATGGGTATAGATCAAAGTATACCGATCATACATGGAGATAATATGAGCTCGTTGTATCTTGCAGCGAATCCTGTGTTTCATGCAAGAACAAAACACATAGAGATTCAGTACCATTTCCTAAGAGAAAAAGTAATGGAGAAAGAGATAGAAATAGTCTACACTCCTACGAAAGATCAGATTGCAGATATTCTGACAAAGAGCTTGGATGGAACAAAAACAAACAGATTCAAAGAGATGGCAGGAATAAAAGAAAGAAAGATATATGAAAGACCGGAAGAGGTCAAATTAGTGATTGAGGGGGAGCTGTTAAGGAAACACTCACGAATTTGACGCAACAAACAAGAGAGAAACAGAATCTTCCGAAAAATCTATGCACAGGTGTACAGTATGCGAAGTTAGTGCGCGGTGTGCGCATAACAGAGCAATTAACCGCGGCGGGTGCGTAAGGCGCGCATAACGCGAATTGAAGAATGACAGGGCAGAGGAGCGCTAAAGAAATTGTATATATATACAGCAAGATTTGAAGAACCCGACGCAGATATACACGGAGAGAGAATCGTAGATGATACACAGAGGAGAACGAGAGACTGAGAGAAGACGCCATAGATTGTGTATGAGTGAAGAGAGATTTAGAAGTTCCCAGAAGACGCCATAGATCGCGTATGTACAGATGAATAACACAAGCCTGAAGTGTCGGGTCTTTTCATCTGAAGAGAGATGGTAATAAGAAACTACTTACTGTAGGAGAGTTTCTGTAACTTGAGCAAGAAGAGGCCAAGCTTACTTGTACACATCTTCTCTAATCGAAAACACATGTTCATGTGGACGTCTGCGTGCAATCTTTACTTGTGAAGAATCTGAAGTTATTTCGTATTACGGTAGGAAGCTTAGTTTATCGTTAACTATCACGAATCGTTACTAAACGTGCTTCAGTACCTTCTCTGTAAACGCATGTTTAGGTGAATAAAAGTTTACTCAGTAAAACATATTTCAGTAATTCTCGGTCAGTTACAGTTTCTCAGAAATCAGGATTTTCCGGTAGAACAACGAAGTATAACTCATAGCAGAGTTCGAAGCTTTGTATGAGAGATAGCTCATCTTGTAGCTAGACGCCTCTACTTTAAGCTGATCACAGTTTCCGGTGGAATGAAGATGTACACACAGTACAAAAGTTAACCGAAAAGTAGCACTTCAGAACTGTGAAGTTTCCAGAAGGAAGTTCATTCGGTGAAGGAAGCTCACACACTACTTCCTTACTTCACATAAGTTCATCTGAAGCAATTACGAGCAGAACTAAGTTTATTTCGGTGAAGTTCCGGTAAGATTTCGGTGACGTCCAAGCGACAGTCTGGTGAAGTTCTAGTGGAACCTGAGTCGCAGAATAACATAGTTAAAGCGACGTTATTTAGGCTAAGCTACTGTTGATTACAGAGGTGTTCTAAATCACTCTAGTTTAGCATCCTATCACGGTGGCGCGGCAATTTCTGCAGGCCTGACAGAGTTCAAGCTTTGTCGCGAAACTCACCTTCAGGGCGAAAGTATTTCCGCAACAGTAGGCGTTAGAGCCGAAGTTTTCGCCAACACTCTACACTGGTGTTTTATCCCATGTTCAGCCAGAAATGCATTAAAATCAAAAGACATATATCCCCCCCCCTCGATCTGAACGGAGAGTGCCCATTTTACATGTTCACAGATTTTCAGCCAAAACCAAAAATTGTTTGAAGCACATGAACACTTCGGACTTTGCCTTCAATGGATATACACATACATGCCTAGAAAAATCATCGATGAAGGTCACGAAGTAAAGATAATTCCCAAAAGAAGGTGTCTGCATAAGACCACAGACATCACTATGTACAAGCTGCAATTTTTGGGTAGCCTAAACTGAACCATCTTTTGGAAAGGAGGAACGTTGCGTTTTTCCCAAAATATAGCCTTCAGAAACATGTTTTCCAGGTGACTCAAGTTTCGGCAAAGAGGACGCCATTTTAGATTTCTGCAGGCATAGCAAACTAGCAAAATTCAGATGACCAAACCGTGCATGCCAAAGCTTTGCATCTGACATAGCCTAAGAATCATTTACTGCACATGCCAAATCATTTACAGATCTTTCATAGTCTATGAGCTTATACAACCCACGACATAAAATGCCAGAAGCAATAATCACATCGCCATTTGACAGATCATGAACTGTACACTTGTCATCAACAAATTTCACAACCAAGCCAATCTTGGCTAATGCAGAAACTGATAACAGGTTCTTCTTGATCCCTAGCACAAATAAAGCATCTGACAAAGTGAAAGAACTACCATCAGTAGTAGTCAAAATGATCTTACCAACTCCCATAATAGGATAAGAGGAGTTGTTGGCGCATGTAACAATATTCCCTATAGGGGGAGGCTCGAGTGAAGAGAAGAAATTGCGCTGCGAGGTAATATGTTTGGTCGCCTCACTGTCAAAGTACCAAACATCTGAGTGTACTACATACATGCACTGCTCATACGAAGATGGGTCAAAACTACAAACAGTAGTAAACGCCCATTCTTCTTCCTACACAAAATTATCAGACTCCGTTTTTGGTGTACAGGCTTCTGCAACAACCATTCCAGCCTCTTTCTTCTTTGCCTCTTTTGCAGCGAGTTTTGGAGAGTTCTTTATGATATGATCATCCCCTTTACAGTACTTACAAAACAATTTCTGCTTTTCTGATTTTTTCTCATCTTTGTCTTGGTTCTTCGAATGTGCAGCATTTGTAGATTTCTGCTTACTAATAGAAGAGCTCCATTTTCCTTTGCCCTTCTGACTAGCCAGGAAAGCTTGATCTACAACACGCATAATGGACATGTTCTGCCTGGACTGATCTTCCTACAATAGAACAGAGACTAACTCCTCAAATGACAAGGCATTTGGATTGCCTTTCATCATCATCCGAAGAGTAGAAGCAAAACTCTGATATGAATCAGGAAGATCATTCAGAACGGTCTGCACAAGTGAGCTATCTAGTATAACCTCATCAGTAGAAATCAATTGTTCCTTCAAGTCTTTGATCTTTGTTAGGAAATTTGTCCATAGAATCACCTTCATTCATGTGCTCACTCTCCAACTGTTTTTGGAGGTAAGAAACACGAGCCTCATTCCTAGCTTGGTACAATGTGGTAAGTGTATCCAAAGCATCCTTAGTTGTTCTACAAGAGCGAATATGAGGAATAATGGCACCTTTGATAGACAAAGCTATCAATGCATGTGCCTCGGCATCTTTGCCATCCCAACGAATCTGCTCTGCAGCAGGTGCAACAGAAACTGCACCACGAACAGGAATATGCAAAATACCATCATCTTCGACACCTTCTGCATCAGCTTCAGTACTTGTAGTTGTATAGTTACAGTTGTGATAGGACGTTTTTCCACACCCTGCACAATGTTCCACAGTCCTTTTGCAACCAACACATGTCGCATCATATAAGCCCATAACGGGTCGTTGGTACCATCCAACTTATCCTCAACAGCCAACATATGTAATACATTACTGCTTTCAGCCATGGCCGGTGACTGAAATACCTTGATGCAAAAAATTGAATGTATTTCAAAAAGTTGAACAGAACTGTCTAGACGAATTCTACTAAACCTATAGCAGACTTTGAGACGCTTATACTAGCGAACAGAAACTGGTATATACCTTTGGCACAAAAAGATGAAATAGCCTACACAAGCGCTATGATAGTGCGTTCGGAGGCCAAAACGAGCTCAGATCGTGATTTTGGCACCACAGAGGGAAGCGGTTTTGATCTTTGAAACACCCTGAGTATGCTCACCAAATTTTGTGCGAATCTGAGACTACAAATGGAGGAGTGTCGATGGCGCCCTAGATGAAGCAATGATCTACTCTGATACCAATTGTTGGAGTTAGACGTATGTAGAATCACACGAACAACACAAGGAAGAAGAAGAAGCTTGGAGCACAACACACAATACTGAATGTATTACTAGAGAATGTACAAAGATAAGTAGCGTGTTAGGGCAATAGGCATATATACAAAGGGGGGCGGGGACATCCTAAAGGGGGAAAAAAGTGCACCGGCGGTCCTAGAGTGTTCACACACATCACTACCTAAATATATCAACAGAATGGAATTACTTCGTTACTTAAAGGGAGTTTCTAAACCTTATCTACTGTAGAAACGTTCTTCATTATTTATTCAGTCATTCTTTTACTTTCCATATAGAAAATTATGCCCTCTTTTATTTGGTGAAAAAAAGATTCATCTAGCTAGCCAATTTGCACAATGGGTACTAGTATTGCAAGCATTTGATTATGATGTTTTTCACTAACCTTGTTCTTCACATGACATTGTTGATTCTCTATCACAATTGGATGATGATAAATCTCTATTTGACATTAATGTTTCGTTCCCCAATGCAAAGCTTTTCCAAGTTGTTGCAGCTGATAACTCTACATCTAGGCATCCAAATCGATATGAGGAGATGATGTTGTTTCTAGAATTTGGAGTTCCCCTTGTACATTTGGAGATTTCCCTACATAGTAAATGATTCTCTGGGATTTTGGACCAACTCTATTTTTGAGGTTTCATAGGTGTTTCGATGTAGACCCCTTGTAGCTCATTCAGGACATACTATTATTTTTATTTCTAAAATTATAGTATTACATAGGCTGAAGCTTTCACTTTAGGTCATGCTACTATAGGTAGAGTCACAACCTTGCTAATATAGTAGTTATTTCCTCATTTTTGTCTTTCGTTAAAATTGAATTCATATTGTAGAACTCATTTCTTAAACCATCTTATTTGTGCTATTATGGAGTATTATCACATCGAGCATAAATTCATTACTCCTTATTACCCTCGTGCTAATGGATTAGCCAAAATTACTAACAAAATTCCTCTCATGATGCTTCAAAAAATTCTTTTAGAACACCCAGATAAATGGGAGTACCACCTTTCTATACATTTATTGGTTTACCATACCACTTATAAAGCTTCAATATGCTTTACTCCATTTTAAGTTAGTGTATGGATTAGAAGAAACTTCTCCTATGGAATTTGCAGTACCAAGCCTCCATATTATAGTTCAAGGATGCTTAGTATTGGGAGAATCTTCTATTTATTGTTTGAAGACTCTTGGATCCTTGGAAGAGTAGTGGTATCAAATTTTTATTCGCATGCAAGAACACTTGAAGACAGCTTTATTTGTGCAAAAATTTGGTTTTTTTTTTCTCTAAAAGATGAAGTGTCAAGCTCATAAATTTAAGTTTGGAAGGACCCATTCTTTGTGGATCCATTTTGGAATTGGCTAACCTAGATCTGAAATATTAAGAGGTGAATGTCTTCGAAGATTTTCTTCAACGCATCCAAACTTTGACCTTACCACACTTTTTGAACCCCACCTAGTGGGACTTTCAATACGAAAAATAGAAAATAAGGAAAATACAAATAATTTTGCATGCAAAGACTCTAGTAAATTAAGGGTCATGATGATGATTTGCTTACCTTGCAATGATGTCGAGTTCATGTATACTTGATGGTGGCTTGAGAGATTTCTACTCACCTTGGTATCTTACTCACTCATAAAAAATAATTATTGCACTTCTAAGTGGGATTCAAGTCCTTAGTCGTTATAAGCTCACATTGTTGCACTATCATACTTTCTACTCACTACGCATTTTGTTGGTGATTACTCAGTTGATCAAAACGATGACCGCTATGATAATCTTGAACTAGATCAAGCTCACTAATTTGCACATGCTACAGATTCCTCGAAACCTCCCTCAGTAGATGTTGGAATGGACAACCAACTGGCAGTAGTTGATGGACGACCAACTGGCAGTAGTTGCTGTTCCATTAGATGGATGACCAACTGGTAGTAGTTGGTCGTCTATCCAATGGCACTTACTTTCCTAGCATAGATGAATGAATATATGGAATACAAAGGTGAACACTTTGCTTCCTTAACGATGCAAATTAAAGAAGATATGGAAATATGGGTGGATGTGCCCTACATCGTGCAACAACTATGACTCAATGGTGAAGGAAACACAGCTCTCATAGTCCTAGTACTAGTAAAGGAAATGGAGCGTATGTTTGACAAACTATGCTCTTGGAAGTAAAAGTATGCCTAATGCTGGATACTTATCCTTGGAAGTTTGGATTAAGGCTAGGAACACTTCTGCTCAACATGTAGACCGAGCAGTCATGTCTCCCGTACATTGTAAATTATTGCTGGTGCAAGCTACTGAAACAAGAGTCACTATGAATTAGGAGAAAGTTTTCTCACGAAGATCAAGAAGAAACTTCAATGCCCTTGCCATGTATCGAAGAAATTACAATAGTTGGATACAAAATTAGGTATATTTTTCTCTCTTTTGATTTGAACAAGTCCTCTGCAAGCAATAGGATAGTCAAAGAAGGTGGCAGAGACAGTGTTCATGCAAGAAATTAAGTGTCAAGGAAAGATGAAGGCCCTTGTGGTAGAGACTGAAGCTAGTCTTGCATAGAAAAGCTTAAAAGTTGAGGTTGTGCGGGCAGCACTATAATGAGGAGAGGAGGAGAGACTCATGAGGCTGTAAGGGCAAGCTCGCTCTTTGACATTCCAAGAGGAAGAAGCTTGGAGGTTGTAGGAAGAAGCGGAGGTAGGAGAGGCCTCAAAGGAATGATGGCTAGCCACAGAGCAGAAGATTGTCTATCGACAAGCCGAGGAGGAGAGGATTTGCAGTGGTAGGAATCTCTCTGAGAGTCCTAGTTTTCAAAGCAACAACCATCAAATTCCCAGTAGACCATGGACCAAACCTAGTCACAGACTCAGATACATCAAGTCTCAGAACAAGTAAACTCAGAGACCATTCATCAAAAGGTATTTTATAGTTCCCAACCTTCAACTACCAAATTAAGGATCCAAGTGGTACCAACTCCGGTCGGGTGCAGTTTCCTCTATTAAGATGATCGGCTTGTATATACCCTTGGTTCTTAAAAGAATATAAAATTTCTTCGCATAAAATAGCGGATGTGGATAGAATGCTAGCCCTTTGTTCATTAGAGATTGGAAAGATTAAGCATTATCAAGACCTGATTATGCAAAAGTATCAAAACTTATAGAAGAGATTACTTGTCCTATGCAATAAAACGGAGAGTTGTAGGATAGACTTGCAAGAAGAACTACCACATCTATTGAGCAAGTAAAGCTTATGAAGAGTAAATTACAAAACATGGAAGCTCAGATCGAAGAACGTGAAGAGAGCAACAAGTTTTGCGAGAGCAACTACATGCAGTTTAGGACAAACTGCATAGGGTGCTAACAAATTAGGATTTAGTGGCGAACTAGGTGGTAGGGTTGATGAGGAAAAAAGAGAATATATCTAAAAGAATTCTTTCTTTGATAGACAGTTTATAGGAAGTCATAGCTAAGCTAAATAGTATTAAAGAGCTTGAGGTTAAATTGCAAGATCGTAAAAATAGATGATTTCAAACAAAGCACAGATATTAGCAGATAAAGAAAATCAAATTATAGAGCTCCGAAAAGTGCAAACTAAGTTACAATAGCTCATTGAATCAAAGGATTTGACTCTCATTTAGAAGGAATAAGTCATTTGAAAACTTACTTAGAACTGGCAAAAGCAACTATAGCCAACCAATTATTCCTAGAGACCATCACTTCACAACTCGTAGGGACAAAGTTGTGGAAGCTTTTTTTAAAGCGAACTAGGGTTCTTTCGAATGTTTGGAGGAAGATTTTGAGAATGAAGATGAGAGTAAGGGGATCATATTCAAGCAAGTTTTGGAGAATTCTGTATGAGATTGACCCCATTATGCACCCTCCATTTGACCAAGATAATGAATTGTAAAAGTCTATTTATGTAATGAGTCTGGTCCACCGTGCATGCGATTGTTAGGCTGTCATCCATGTAGATATCCAAGTTGTAATCTCATAGTTTTTCTCATAACTCTTACACTTCCTGAGAGTTTAACCATTCATGCCATATAATTGTTGTATGGAAGATCATTCAGTGACTATTGCTTATATTATTCTTGTTCATACATAGAAGAATGGAATACACAGGCTCTTCCATTGCAATTATTATTGTCTCTCAGTAATTTTGTGGTATTTCTTTGTCTCTCTTATAGTTAATCTTCATTCTTTGTAAGTTTTTATTGTAATCTATGGTTAGAAAATAGAAACACACTAAGATAATCTCTATAATCCTAATTCCTCGAACTCTAGTTTTTACAAAGTTAAAGTACTAAAGACGTTCATGAAGAGCATTCATGAACACTACCTCAAAACATGAAGACAAAGTAATTCTTGGCCACAATCTTATTTTTTTCAATTTTCAAGACAAAAAACTACTAGTCAAGGGTGGACAACCATAACCGAAATTAGATTCTCCCGAAAATACTGATATACAATTTATAGTTATCTTTTTCTCCCCCTCTAACGCTCACATACACATACAACCCATCATATGAACCTAATAGCTTTGTGGCATTCTTTCTGTCCCTCTTATATGATCCATCATCCGAGCCGAATGCTGCAAGATAAGGAGTGCCATGTACGTGCTGTGCGTGCATACAAATGACGCGATGAAGTCAGCAAGCACAGCTCCCAGGCGTGTTGTGAGTCGTGACTCCCAACTTGTGAGAGCACAAATCTTTCTCTTTGTGTGTTGAGCGAGAAAAGTCTTGTGTGTGTGTGTGGCAGCTGCGTGGAACAAACAAGTCAAGAATCATAGTTTGCGTGTTCGCCACTCATTCCCAGACTCCAGTACTCACGAGTCACTGCTCAGCCAAGACTACAGAGATCCCACGTGAACTTGACTGTTGAGTATCAGCTTTTTAGGAGTTCTTTATACACGATACATGAGAAAGATCGATTCAATGCGCCGCCAGCATGCATGCGTTGCAATTTCCCATCAAATGAACGGCAATAGTTCATCCACTCGACTCTTGGCGAATCTCCAAGTCTCGGGTCTTCAAAACTCTTTCAGTGTCACTCGCTCCTCCTTTACTGTCGCTTTCAAAAATCCTTTTCCAAGTTCATCTCTAGTGGACTTTGGGGCTCTGTAATCGATCATGCTGACATCTAACCTTTGCTTCGTGAGATACGAAGGATCCATGGGTAGTAAGTAGGCCTGCTTGGATCCATGGGTAGTAAGTAGGCCTGCTTGGAAGCTACTACAAACCTCAGAGAGAGAAAGAGAAAAAAACTGGAAAAGAAAACAAAATATGAATAGACCGTAGAAGAAGGACCTATAAATCAAAATGTATGAAGGAAATGCCTTTCAATGACTCGAAGCACTTTTAAAGTTAAGGTCACCTAATGAGAGTTGAGTATCTAACATAGTTCATGGACTTTATGATAAAAAAACATATTTCAATAATGTTTTTCCTCTTATCACCAGAATGAGCGGGAAAGGAATTCCATTGGCAGAGCTTCTTCATTTTATGACATAAAGAGAGTTTAAAAACTTTTTGGATTGTCTATATAGGAGTGACACTATCTATTAAAGGCAACAGGGAGGTCAGACATTCTTATTGGCTATACTAAATCTCATGTAAAGACTTAAAAAGATGGTGACCTTATCTGTAAAGACTTAAAATTCATGTAAAGACTTAAAAAGATGATGACCTTATATGTAAAGACTTAAAAGGATCATGAACTTATTTGACCTCAAAAAGATGATGACTTTAAAAAATCATTACCAATTAATCTCAAGGAGAAAAAAAACTCTCGTCTCCATGAGTTCACAGAGAGAGACGTATAGGAGATGACACGGGCCGAACCCCCCCGCCTTTGCGACCACACATATAAATATTAATGTTATAAATCATGCGAATTATGTTTCAACACGCAATTTATTATGACTGATGGAAACGATCCAGCTTCCACCTCATGCCATATTTTGAGAGCATTGGTGGTCAGCCTTTCTAGTTAGTCTACCATGCGTCTTGTTACTTATCCCAAGGAAGAAATAAGGGTGAACAAAAATTTCCACATTAGAGGAAAATACTGGCAGTGGTCTCAATTTATGATGCTGAATTTATTTCCCAAATTCGGAAAATACGAATGAGAAAGGGGATGCAATGTGCAATGAGAAAATACGAATGAGAAAGGGGATCCACCTTTCCTAACCCCACATGCACAACAATATCCACATCATGCTATCGTGGTTGCAATTAGAGGCGTAATGGCATGCAAAATCGTATAGAGATAGAACATTGCAAATATGCATGTTTTTTGCTTCTATTATCACAACTATCTTCTATAATACAATCAAAGATTGTTTCTATCAAATCGTATACAGATAGAGCATTGCAAATATGCATGCTTTTTTGCTTTTATTATCACAATTATCTTCTATAATACAATCAAAGGTTGATTTTATTATTATTATTATTATTACTATTATTTTATTATTACTATTATTATTATTAGTATTATTATTAGTATTATTATTTGCTATGGGGTTACATAGTTGCACATATGATCTTCATTTGAATAGATGTCTTTTTGTTTTAAGAGGAATACTACACGCTCAGTCTTCAGCTTGTTCTCACCATTTAGTCCATAAAAGTAACTTAGAATAGTGTTGTATAGCCTAGCATGAGCCAATAACAATCAACATGGCCTAGAACATCCCGATGTGGCATTCATAATTGCTCAACATTTAGGGTCTGCTCCACTACAAAGAGTTGTAACAAATGGGCGGGCTCGGCTTAGAATATTTATGAATGCTAATCCTAGAATCGATTGGAGAAAATCTCTTCAAATGTTTGTTTATAAAAGATGGGTAAGTATTTTATGCATGCTTGCTAAGCATATATAGTATTTATAGAACATATGATTCTCATATTGTAAAGAAAATATAAACTACCTTTGTTGAAACTTGGGGTTGAGATATATGGAGCTTTTACTTTATGGAATGCTTTGAAAACCATGGCCATGAGCTCAAAGATCTTCATACACATCTTAGCCATGATATCAGGCATGTTCTTCAATCTTGGAGTCTAGTGGTGGATTATTAACACCATATAGGCCACTACAAGAAGTCTACAAGGTCATGCAAAGTAAGGTGGATTCAACCAATGTAAACACTCTTGACTGTTCCTGACTTTCACTACAAATGTTGGCAATGGTCATCTTCAAGGGACTAGTCCATAAAATAATTTTTACATTATATACAGAAGTGCAATGGAACATGTTTGCATCATCTGTGGATAGGTTTCTAAAAAATTATAATGCCCCATTGAGCCCTTGGATTGAGTGGCAGATATGGGTGCCTTGTCTATCACTTTCTTTGCTTATGTGTTGTAATTATCTTGTAGTACAAAGTAGGAAAGATATCACAATTGGGAGGTTGTGATCAAGAAATGATCTTATAGGTTTTGGAAATACAATGAATTTAGCAGTGTGTCTTCAAGGTTGGACATTGAATCTATTAGAATGGTTACAAGATCATCATATTTACATCCAATCTCATCTACTTGTTTGAGCCATTGGGACCTAGGTGCTTCATATATTTCTTGGTGTTTCTCAGTAATAAGACCACCTAGGATTGTTTGGGGTTCATAAGAGTTTCCAAACATTTCTTCTACTAGAATCTCCACTAACTCTTCTGGGTCAGGCACCTCTAGTAGTGATGGTGGTCTCTCGTATTGCAATTTCTTGATTTGTAATTCCTCGATTTGCTTTTATAAGGCTTAAACCTCTAGTGAAGTTGCATCAACTCGAATAGGTTGTAGAACCTATGTGCTTGTAGAGGATTGTAGAACCTATGCAAAATGGTATTCTAGCATAAAATAGATGGAGGGGGTGGTCAGAAGATGGTGTCAAAGAAGGATGCCCAATATGATTTTCTAGTGGATAGTGATGGGGCTTGGAACATGGAAGAAAATATGGATGAATAAGGAGTCATAGGAAACGTTTTTGGGTTTTTTGTGTTGTAGGGACTCCTAATAGGCTAACATTTGGTGCACAGTAGCCTCAAACAAGGTGCTTTAGTGGGTGGCCTATGGTAGGTTCAACTGAGGTAGAGGAAGTAGTATACAAAGGATTAGTAATGGAGGAGAATAATTTGGCCTAGGATACAAGGGTGTGGAGACCAAAAGAGGGTCTCGAGGTTATTACTTCAGTTGTACTTATAGTTTTTTTGGTGTGAGGTGGTGAATGGGTGGGGTGTGGAAAATAGGCTCCTCTGATTAGGTTATTGTTATGGCTATGGCTATGGTTTGGATTGTTTGGGTTTTGGATGCGGATGGAGGGTGTGGGGTGAGATTGGTTAGATTTGTACAAAGGTCTCCACCACGAGATCAATGGTAGTTGTGGATGTTCCTCATGAGTTATAAGAGACTCAAACTTGCAACCTTGAAATTCAGTAGTCCGTTAACAAGCTCCTTTGACTGAAGTAATTTCAACCTTCTACAAATTTGCATGTCCAATTTGCTTGTCTCTAATCTCTATATTAGCAGTAAGACCTACACGTTTTGCAAACATGGTTGCATTTATTTTAGGAATTTTCACATGTAAGGTGAACATCCTACCCATTTTTTTTCTCTCGCAATCAATCTTCCATCTTGTTTGTACTCTTCTACATATAACCCATCAATATTGAACCTGAATTGTAATTCTTGCTGAACCATTTATCCAAAAAAGACTAAATCTTTGTTATATTTGGAACATGCAACACATCATCAAGATGTTTTACCTTCTCATCCTCCATAGATAGTACTATGTTTCTTGTACTCTTGATAGGATGTGATGTGTCATCACGTTTTTGAATATATCCATGAACTTGCACTTTTTGGAAAGTACTAAACCATTTGGCATGATTGGTCATGTGATTTGAGGCACTTGAATCAGCATATCTGACATTACCATTTGATTTCAAAACATCAACAACCATTGTATTCATCATATGATGTTGGACTATGAAGAGCTTCTTAGAATCATCTACAATTTTGGACGCATAATTGTTTTGCTGCCTTTTCTAATTTTGATTCTTCAACATACAATCACGATCAAAGTGAACAAGTTTACTACAATTCTAACATCCTTTAATGTCATTAATGAATCATGTTTTTGGAAATTCATGCGACCTCTTTGATTCCCCCTGCCTCAAAACTATTATCTACCTCTTGCATGATTTTATTTTTTGCCTTAATTTTGGTTACTATGTTCTCTTCCACTTTTGAAGCATCTACCTCTATCTTTTCATCTATCAAAGTAGAATACCTACTCAAGACTAGGTTTTCCTTGAGATTTTCTACCCTCGCCGAGATTCTTTTCTTCAATTATCAACATAGACACTAGACTATAAAATTTGGGAATATTTTCCCTATTATGAATAGACATTTTGAACTGCTTATGTGCAGCTCCTAAACCACAAAGGCACACTTCCACCTTGCCATCATCATCTACATTCATGCGAATAGATGCAAGAGACACATATGCTTTTGATTTTCAAGGTGTAGTCACTTACCAACATGCTCGTTTTCTCTAGTGTATGCAACTAGTTCTTGAGTTGCAATTCCATGCCTTTGTATTGGTCACATACAATGTGACCAAACTATTCCAAGCCTCTTTTAGTTTTTTGGCATCTTGTATGTGCCCAATCATGGTACCCTATATGATAAAACAAAGTGAATACATTACCTTTCATGCTTCTTGATTTCATTCTTCATATACACTTAGTTGGTCCATAGTTTGATCCCTCTTTGGTAACTATCTAGCATTTTCATTCTCTCCTTCAATGTACTTCCAGTAGTGTTTTCCCATCAAGAAATTTGTCATTCTGATTCTCCAAGAATGGAAGTTATTCTTGTTGAGCTTACTTCTCATAACTTGACTCATTCCATCAGCACTTGCCATTTCTGTAGCAATTCATAACACTAGAAAAACATTAGAAGTAGTACCTTTGCATGAATAATGTTACACTATGACGTGACTATTCGATCTCACCAAAACACAATTTTCATGTATCAATAGTACACAAAATTTCTTGAAATTTTGGATCTAGAGTATTTCACAATTTCCCAATAGAATGCAAGTTATAGCTTTGCGAATTGACTTGGTATTTTCATGGGCCCCATCTTGCAGGCTGAAAATGGAGATCGTGATGTTTCCGAAATAGAAATCTGAGGTTGTTTATGAATGGCGCTTTCTTCACGTGTTCTCGCATAATCTTCACTATCAACCTTCTCCAAGATCTCTCTACAGCGACATTGGCTTTTATACCATGTCACCACAAATGAGATAAGGAATAGAGCTCACTCACACACTCTCACACTCAAAAAAGTGAAAAGACAATCCAAAAATGAATATCCTCTTAATGTTTGAGATGTCTTGGATCACTTGTTGGTTATATCAATTAACCAATGGTTGAAGGAGAAAGGTATAAGCCCAAAAAACATTTGTCTCTAAGAAGTGAAGATGAAAAATTAGGATGTGATCAAGAGATTACAAAAAATATCTTCTCTCAACCCTCTCCATATGGGGGTTTCAATTATCTTTAGAGGTACATATCCCTTTTTTAGTTTCAGTCTATACCAAAAATTGTAAACAAGCCTAGAATTGAAACATGCAACTCCTTAGGCTTCATGCCCACTAAGAAAGTCCTCACTAGAGAATTCAACATGGTGGGTCTATTTTTTTGGATCAGAAGGGTTGTTTCATAGAAAATATGGGAAAAATCTTTTGGGATTGTCTAAACTTGCACCATGACTTGATGGATCTCAAGGATCATCAAGGATTCTCATGGTCCATCCTTTAACCTAAGTTTGATCTCTATAAACCACAACTTGATAGATGCTATGTGTCACAAACCCTTATCAAAAGACTTGGAATTCCTTCATTCTTCAAATTCTCGGACATAATCATGCCTATCCATTTCCCCATTGGGACTACCTTCTATTCCCCCCTGGTGGTGAGAGGGTTCCTTAGTTCCGTGCACACTTGACTATTATCATCTTGCCTTAAGTTCGCAAGAAAATTGAATGCACTTGGCAGGTTGCCTTTCAAGAGTAGTGCTCCCCAAAACCCTTTTGGAATGTTGTAAATTCAACCTAGGAGATCCTACAAAGTACATAGAAATAGTATTAAAAATATTCAAGATAGAAATTCTATAGAAGACTCACTTCGCTTGAAATAGAAGTATATAATGATAAGCTACCAATCTGGTCTCATAAAAAACAAGACCAAGCTAAGACTCAGGGATAAATTTTGATGCAATAATCTCTAACATTTCTTCAAAGGGTGGTGGACATGAAAGGTGGATAAACATAAGTAATTTGTAAATTGTTAAAAAAAAATCAAAGCAAAGAGTACATCCACAAAATGAGAAATGAGGAGGTTGTTGGATGCATATTAGAGGCAGAGAACTATGATTATTTTAAAGCACTTTAAGGGTATTCTTGGGGTATCATCCCTCATGATTGCTAGACATCATGATTGCTTGTTCCCAAAGACATGAGCTTATGGAATCTATTGAATCTCTTTGTTCAAGGAGAATTTTGATCCTTGATACCCTCACTAATGAGGTTGTTTAGGAATTCAAAGAGATTTGTGGTAGTAGTTGGCTGGGATCGATGGGAGGCTTTAAGATTTGGAGCTCTTTCTTGGTGCCTCATCATAAGGGAGAGAATAAGAACATCACAAAAGATTTTCATACAATAACCATGCTCTTCATAGGTGAGAAAATCATTGGTAAAGCCATCCTGAATCCACATATCAATGCATGTGAAAACATAAACCAAAGAGACCAAAAACATTTCATAAAGGAGTGGAAGATTCTTAAAGCCATGAAAAATGATCTACATCACACGTAGAAAATCAAATGGTGGTTACGTAATCAGCAATCCTTGCATGCCAAGCACAACGGGCTTGTTTAAGCCCATACAAAGCCTTTTGCAACCTGCAAACATATTCAGGGTACTTTGAGTCATCATATCCTTCTCATTAGTCCATGTATACTTCTTCCTACAACTCACCATGTAAGAAAGCATTCTTCACATCCATATCATGAAAAGTCCATCCTTTTGTTGTAGCTAACGCAACAATTGCTCTGATAGAAGACATTTTAGCTACAGGACTGAATGTTTCCTCATAATCAATACCATATGTATGTGCATATTTGTTTGCTACCAATCGTGCCTTATACCTACTTATGCTGCCATCAGCATTGTGCATTACCTTGTAAACCCACTTGCAACCTATGGGTTTCTTTCATTGTGACAACAGAATCATCTTCCATGTTTCATTTATATAAAGTGCAACCATCTCCTCATCCATATCTTTCTCCCAATCTGCATTTCCAATTTCATCTTCAAATAAAAACAGCACAGCGGAATAGACCTGTAGACAGAGTTGAGAGAAAAACGCAGACAAAGATAGACATAGACTGAGAGATAGAGAACTCAAATTCTCAGATTGCTAAGTGTAATGTAGTTACAATGATGGTGTTGTCCACCCGTGCGCTCCCACTATGGAGCTTAGATGGCGATCTAGACAGACTCTAGATGAAGGGCTTACTAGTGCGCAATGCTATGTAAAGATCAACATGGGCCGTGCTTATATAGCTTTTACAAGGCGGTTCGGTATAGATAAACATAGTAAGGAGATACAAAATAGTCGGTAAAATATATGATCCAATAATATCTCCACAACCAGAAGTCCTACCGTCTCTCCCCGGACCCCGTAGAAGGGGGCAAGCCCCCCTCTACACTCCCCCCATTGAGGTTCTATGGGGAAACCGCGCGACGCCACAAGGCCTTTATTTTCACCTTAAATGGCAACCCAATGGCTTGGAAGTTTATGCCCTACCTAACCTAATGGCTAGGCTCACAAAGATCATCTTCAACCATCAATGGTCATACATAGACCTCATCTAACTTGGAAGTTAGGGTTCCACAAATGTCCGGGCTCTCATAATGGCTTCTCCTCATAATGGGGGCCTTACAACTTAGAGCACCATGGATCATTTGTGGTCACATGAGGGTGGAGTATTGAGCATATCTAACACCCCCCCTCAATGTCCACCCGATGGTGAACTACCTCCTTGGTCCAATCCCAAGCTTTGGAAAGTGTCGAAGAAGTTGCTCTCTCCCAAGAGCCTTGGTGAAGATGTTTGCCCCATTTTCTTTAGTAGGGCAATAGGTTATCTCCACGACCCCATCCTCAATCAATTCACGCACATAGTGATACTGGAGTTCTATGTGCTTGGTACGTGCATGGAAAACAAGATTTGTGGTGATGGCCATGCAATTTTGGTTGTCACACTTCAACTCTGTAGCCTCCTGTCCTTGTATTCCTATGTGCCATAGGATCCTCCTCAACCATACTGCTTCACATGCTGCAACGCATGCAGCTTTGTACTCAGCTTTAGTAGAAATTAATGCTACAGTCGGTTGCTTCTTACTAATCCAAGAGAAAGTCCCTGATACTAAAGAAAAGCAATATCCAGAAACTGATTTTTTGGTATCAATATCTCTTGCCCAATCTGAGTCACAGTATCCAACTAGAGATGATCCTTCTTCATAAAGAATACCATAATCAGTGGTTCCTTTCACATACCTGAGTATCTGCATGCTTGCCTTCCAATGAGTTTGGCAAGGCTTATTAGAGAACCTGCTTACTACTCCAACAAAATAAGAGATGTCTGGTCTGCTATTGCACAAGTAGATGAGACTTCCAACTAATTTCTTGTATCTTCTAATGTCCACTGGAGGTGAAGTATATTCAATAGATAATTTTGTGTTGACCTCCAAAGGTGTAGAAATTTCCTTGCAATCCTCCATGTCGAATGCCTTCAATATCTGCCTTGCATACTTTTGTTGAGAGATGAAAATCTTCCCTGGTTCCTGCCAAACTTCAAGACCTAAGCAATAATGCATTAAGCCCAAGTCTGTCATTTCAAATTCTGAACTCAGGGCATCTTTTGTTTGTTGAAGAAGAGCATCATCATTTCCTGTAATCACAAGGTCATCTACATAGAGTACAAGCACAATTGTCTTCCCTCATTTCTTTAGAACATACAAGCTATCATTAGAAGCATATCTTTTGAACCCTAGATCCAAGAGATACTTATCTATCCATTGGTACCATGCTCTAGGGGCTTGTTTTAGCCCATATAATGCCTTCTTCAGCTTACATACCTTGTTCTCTGAGTGGGGAGCCTCAAACCCAGGTGGCTGAGACACATATACCTCCTCCTTGAGGTCTCCATTCAGGAACACTGACTTGACATCCATGTGATAGACTGGCCAATGCTTATGTGTAGCCACAGCTAGTACTACTCGGATAGTAGTCATTCTTGCAGTCCGGGCAAATGATTCACAAAAGTCAACGCCTTCAACTTGTGAGTAGCCTTGTGCAACAAGTCTTGCTTTATACTTTTTTAGAGTACCATCAGCCTTGTACTTTAGCTTCCAAACCCACTTGGTGCCAATGACTTTACGCTTAGGGGGTCGATCCACTAGCTCCCAAGTTCCATTCTTCATGATATTGTTGTATTTTGTTTGCATGGCAGCCCTCCAATTCAGATCATGGAGTGCCTCTTCCACATTGGTTGGTTCCTTTGCTTCTTCTTGAATGAGATCAGCCATCAAGGCTGTGTTTACAATATGGGCGCTTGCCCGCCTCTGTTCCTCTATTCTCTGTGATCACCTCGGTCCATCTGTAACCTCTTCTAGTGACTGTGGGATGGGGTTTGCAGAATCATAGAGTTGCCTCACCCAACGTGGCAATGGCTTTTCCACTTGGGTGTCGGCAGGTTGGTGACTTTCAGACTCATCATCTGAAGATGATGCTTCCTTCTCTTGTGTAGAAGGGATAGCTCTTGGGGCAGGTTCATAGTGGATTGCCCCTTCACCTGATGATAAAGTGGAAGCTCTCTTTACCTCCTCCACTGCATGTGGCTGCTCCTCCTTAAACACCACATCACGACTCGCCATGATCTTCTTAGCCTCAGGGTCATAAAGCTTATACGCCTTCTTATCTTCACTGTACCCTAGGAATATACATTTGATGCTTTTTGGTTGAAGCTTGTTTCTCTCTCTATCTGGAACATGTACATAACATTCACTTCCAAATACTTTGAAATGGGAAACAGAAGGATTTTTACTAGTGTAGGCTTCTTGTGGAGTCTTTCCATCAAGTGCCTTGGTGTAGCTTTGATTCAAGATGTAGACAGCAGTGTTGACAGCCTTTGCCCAAAACTGATTAGGCAGACCCTTTCCTTTCAACATGCACCTTTCCATCTCCATGATGGTTCGATTCCGACGTTCTGCAACACCGTTCTGTTGAGGACTATGTGCCACTGTGAGTTGATGCTTGATTCCCTTACTCTTGCAGAAATCTTCAAACTTTGTTGATGTGAACTCACCACCACCGTCTGTCTTGAATTTCTTCATCTTCTTCCCTGTTTCAGTTTCAACAAGCTAAAGCCAATCTTTAAACTTACCAAAAGCTTGAGCCTTATCGCGAAGGAAGTACACCCACATCTTCCTGCTATAGTCATCGACAAGTAACATGAAGTAGGAAGATCTGCCCTAGGCCTGTGTAGGCATTTTTCTACACAAGTCAGCATGCACCAACTCTAGAGGATAGCTTGCCCTATTCTTGCTTTCTTGTGGAAATGCCTTCCTCTGTTGCTTGCCCATCATGCAAGCTTCACATGGTTCCTTCATTTCTGCAATCGATGGTAGGTGTGCAACCATACCTATGCGATGCATCTCCTTCAATACAAGATATCCAATGTGGTCGAATCTCTCATGCCATAGCTTACTTGTGCCCACTTTTGTAGTGGCTGTAAGAGCACACAACTCATACAGGTTGTTCCTCCTTATGCCAGTCCCAACGATGTTGTTGTTACCGTCCATAATCTTAGCTCCTGTCTTACTGAAAGATACTTGGTGACCTTGATCAGTTATAGAAGCTACTGAAAGTAGATTTCGTTTTATTTGTGGAACATACAACACATTTGAAAGCTTTCTGATATCACCATTAGAGTTAATGAAAGAAACCGTACCTTCGCCCTCTGCAGGACATCTTGCATTGTTCCCTACCTTTACTGTGATGGGTTCCTTTAGAGGCTGTAAGGAACTGTAAAGGTCTTTTCTACTCATCATGTGACGAGATGCACCACTGTCCAACACCCATGAGTCATCTGTTCCTGAATCTTCAGCCGAGGGGCACACCTCCTCTATCGTAACAAATAACTCAAGCTCTGTTTTTGTTGTGTTGGCAGACTCCTTTTGCCCTTGCCACCTTTTGAAGAGCCACTCTTCTCTTCTGCCTTCTTGATGCGACAGTCTTGGATTCTGTGTCCCTTCTTCTTGCAGTGGAAACACTCTCCCTTGAGCTTCTTTTTGTCGTTCTTCTTTTTGTCTCCATCTTTTGAAGAGTCTGTTTTGCCTCCTTTGGCATTTGCTATGAATTCAGCATCTCCTTTGCTACCACCACTCCTTGCCTTGAGCCGCAGCTCCTCCTCCATGAGTAAGGCATTGAATTCTTCAAAAGTTAGTGGTTGAGGTCTGATTTGAGTGTTAAGAGCAGTTACCAAACCATCAAACTTAGGTGGACATATTCGAAGACAACATCGAGCTAGCTCCTCACTTGACTCTTGAACACCTACTCCTGCCATTTGATCTCGTAGATTCTTTATCCGAGTGATGAACACCTCTACAGTCTCCCCATCAGCAAACCGTTCTACTGCAAGCTGATTCTCCAAGTTCTGAATTCGTGTCTGATTACGAGTTTCATATTGATTTCTCAATATGTTCCATGCTTCACATGCCTTCGTAGTATGCTGAATGAGAGTCAGAACACTATCAGAAGTACTTGTAACAAGAGCACAGAGTGCATCTGCATTTCTACGTTTCCAAGCACGTAGAAGATCAGCATCAGGAGGAATCATTCGACCAAGATTATTTGGATCACGTCTTTCTTGGGGCTCATGATCAGTCCCAAGAACAGTCTCCAAAAGCTCATACGAATCAAGAATAGAAGTTATTTTGAACTTCCACAGGGTGTAGTTCGTACCATCAAGTTTACCTTCTTTGAAGGCTGGTGGCCGTATCCGCAACGTTGGAATGACCGGCATCATTGCTGCTCATGCTTGTGCACCACCTACTCCTCTTGATGAACCGCCTTGGCCCTCAGTCGTAGATGATGATGCACCGCTTGACATCTTCTCTCTTTTGTTGTTATGACCTCTACAACCTCTACGTTTCTACTTCTACACCACTCAGAGCCTCCTGAGCTCTAATACCATGTAAGAAATAAAAACAGCACAGTGGAATAGACCTATAGACAGAGTTGAGAGAAAAAGGCAGACAAAGATAGACGCAGACTGAGAGATAGAGAACTCAAATTCTCAAATTGCCGAGCGTAATGCAGTTACAATGATGGTGTTGTCCACCCATGCGCTCCCATTATGGAGCTTAGATGGCGATCTAGACAGATTCTAGATGAAGGGCTTACTAGTGCACAATGCTATGTAAAGCTCAACCTGGGCCGTGCTTATATAGCTTTTACAAGGAGGTTCAATATAGATAAACATAGTCGGGAGATACAAAATAGTCGATAAAATATATGATCCGACAATATCTCCACGACCAGAAGTCTTACCATCTCGGCCATACGGGCCGCGGGGATAGGCCCCTCGGACCCCGCAAAAGGGGGAAAGCCCCCCTCTCCACTCCCCCCATTAAGGTTCTATGGGGAAACCGCGCAACGCCACAGGGCCTCTATTTTCACCTTAAATGGCAACCCAATGGCCTGGAAGTTTATGCCCTACCTAATCTAACGGCTAGGCTCACAAAGATCATCTTCAACCATCAATGGTCATACATAGACCTCATCTAACTTGGAAGTTAGGGTTCCACAAATGTCCGGGCTCTCATAATGGCGTCTCCTCATAATGGGGGCCTTACAACTTAGAGCACCATGGATCATTTGTGGTCACATGAGGGTGGAGTATTGAGCATATCTAACATGTTCCTCAATGCATCTCAAATATGTACATATGCAAGACATCAAAAAACTTTCATATGTGTTAAGTTTGGCTTCTTACTTCTAAACTTCTTTTCAGGTGCAACTTCATGTACAACAATAGTCACAATTTTGTTCATGATGTATGGAGTTGTGTTTGTAGATTCTACCCTATAACAATGAGGCATATTCTTCTCAGCCATCAAGACTCTTGCTATTTTTGCAATATGTCTATTTTTGGGTTAAGGAAAACAAATTTTTCGCGGTACATGCCTACATGAAAAAAGCTATCAAATTCCATGACTTTTTAGAAAGCTATTGAACTCATTTGACATTTATTCATCTCCTCCATCAGGTCTTAATGTGTGAATATACTTCTCTATCTATTTTTCCACCATAGCCTTGAGTTATGAAAGTGAGTAAACACTTGACTCTTCTCTTCATGAAGTAAACCCATACTTTCCATGTATCAATGGTTCATGGCGAGGTAGGAGACCACCCCTCGACAAGCTAAGAAGGAAGCCTAACAAGAGGATTTGTGGAGGCACAAGGCTCTTTGACAGTTCTAGTTTTCAGAGCACAACCGTCAACTTCCCAGTAGACCATGGACCAAACCCAATCAAAGACTCAGAGAGATCAAGTGTCCCGCACGGGTAAATTGAGAGAGCATTCATCAAAAGGTACTTTACAGTTCCCAACTTCAAAGGCCAAATTAAGGTTCCATGGGGTACCAATTCTGATTGAATGTGGTTTCCTCTATTAGGATGTTCATCTTCTATGTACCCTTGGTTCTTAAAAGAATATAAAATTTCTTTGCATACAATAGTATGGGGCTAGGCTATTAGCCCTTTGTTCATTAGAGATGGAGAAAGATCAATCAATATCAAGACCCGATGATGCAAAGAGAGTTACACGATAGTCTCACAAGAAGAACTACCATATCAGTTGAACAAGTAAAGGTTATGAAGAGTAAATTACTGAACATTCCAACAAGTTTTGCAAGAGCAACTAAAGAGTCTATCTTCACAAATTCTTTCTTTGATAGGCAATTTACAGGTAACCATAGTTAAGATGAATAGTATTAAAGAGCTCCAAGTTCAATTGCAAGATGCTCAATAGGTGATTTCAGACAAAGCACAGATATCAACAGATGAAGAAAATCAGATTATAGAGCTCCAAAAAGTGCAAACCTAGGTTACAATAGTTAGCAAAATCGAAGGATTTGACTCCCATCCAAAAGGAAGAAGACATTTGAAGGCCAAAGTCGTGGAAGCTGCTTTTAAAGCCAACTAAGATAGTCTCGAATGTTTGGATGAAGATTTCCGAAATGGAGCTGAGAGTATGAGGAATCAAATTCAAGCAATTTTTTTAGAATTTGTGTATGACATCGACCATATTATGCACCCTCCATCCGACCATGATGATGAATTGTAAAGATCTATTTATGTAGTGGGTCATGTCTACCTTCCGTGCTAGTGTTGGGTTGTCATCGATGTAGATATTCAAGTTGTAGTCTTGTGACTTCTTCCATAACTCTTAGACTTCCTAGGAACTTAACCATTCATGCCATATAACTAGTTTATGGAAGATCATTCAATGATTGCCACCGATTGTATTCTTGTTTGGACACAAATGAATGTAATGCAAAGACTCTTTACTTGCAATTATTGTTGTCTTTGAGTAATTTTTTGGTAATTCTTTGTATGTTTGTTTAGTTTTTGTCTTCATTCTCTGCAAGTCTTTATTGTAATCTACAGTTAGGAAACAGGAACGCACTGAGATAATCTCGGTAGTCCCAATTTCTCAAACTCTAGTTCTTTACAAAGTTAAAGTAGTAAACAAGGTCATGAAGAGCATTCATGAACACTACCTCAAAACGTACAGACAAAGCAACTCTGTCCAGATAATCTTCTTTCACTTTGCAAGACAAAGAACTGCCAATCAAGGGTCGACAATCAACTCCGAAATTAGATTTTCCCCAAAATACTGATATACAATTTATAGCTATCATTTTCTCTCCCTCCAACGCTCACATACACAAACAACCCATCATATCAACCTAATAGTTTTCTGGCATTCTCTGTGTGTCCCTCTCATATGATTCATCATCCGAACCGAATGCTGTAAGTTGAGGAGTGCCATGTGCGTGCTGTGCGTGCGTACAAATGACGTGATGAAATTCAGGGAGCACAGCTTCCAGGCGTGTTTTGAGTCGTGACTCGTGACTCCGAACTTGTGAGAGCACAAATCTTTCTCTTTGTGTGTTGAGCGAGAAAAGTCTTGTGTGTCTGTGTGTGGCGGCTGTTTGGAACAAACAAGTCAAAGAATCATAGTTGGCAACTTGGCGTGTTGGACACTCCAGTACTCAGCCAAGACTACAGAGATCCCAGGCGAGCTTGACTCTTTTTTTTTTCAATAAAAAGAAGTTCAGCCTTAACCTATTCTCCCGGACTTTAATTAAAATAAAGAAAAAAAGTTACAAGTGAATCGGACTAGTGCTCATGGGTCCCTCCAAATCCCACAATACAGGGGAGGAGTATGGCAAGCTAGAGGGCATTACAAATGAGGCGGATCAATCTATCATCACCCTCATGTGGGACCCATTTGGGTTTCAACTTGTTGTTTTCGAGGAGATAAATACAGTGATGTCTAAACGATGGAGATCTCTTATCTCAGGAGATTCTTTTACCTAGAAGAAACAAAGATTTTTCGATCGACCATTCCTTAGGAGTTTGGCCAAAATTGACAGCACATCTCTCCCTCCAAATCTTCCAAAGAGTCTCACCCCTGATGGCATTCCATAGTCTCGATGAGCAACCGATCGCCTCACCCAACAGCACTTGTTGCCAATTGATTTGGTTTGTGAGTCTCAATACCCGGGTCACGTGACGCCAGATAACACGGGACTTGGGGCAATCGAAGAACAGGTGAGGTAAACCTTCAATGCATCGATGGCAACGCTTGCACCATGGCGGCACATCACAGATTTTGTTAGCCCTTGCATTGGACCAGATACCTTTATGCAAGATCTGCCACATGAGAACGGACTTTTTGATCTCAATTAGGGGGTGCCAAATAGACATGAATTTTAGTTCCCATCGAAGTTTGGTCCAATAAAGGTACCATCTCTTGTTAAGAGTGTGATGAACATCTAAGTTCTCTTTGAAATTGGGGATTCTGGATAGTTTCTTTCCATTGCTACATTTGAGGCAGCTTGACTCTTGAATATCAGCTTTTTAGGAGTTCTTTATACATGGTACATGAGAAAGATCGATTCAATGCGCCGCCAGCATGCATCCATTGGAATTTGCGAACAAATGAACGGCAATAGTTCATCCACTCGACTCTCGAGTCTCAGCGAATCTCGAAGTTTCGGGTCTTTGAAACTCTTTCAGTGTCACTCGCTGCTCCTTTACTGTCGCTTTCAATAATCCTTTTCAAGTTCCACTCTAGTGGACATTGGGGCTCTCGTGAGATACGAAGGATCCATGGGTAGTAAGTAAGCCTACATTGTAACCTACTCCAAGCCCGAGAGAGAAGAGAAAAAACAGGGAAAGAAAACAAAACATGAATAGACCGTAGAAGAAGGACCTATAAATCAAAATTTATGAAGGAAAGGCCTTTCAATGTGAGTCGAAGAACTTTTAAAGTTAGGGTCACCTAATGGGAGTTGAGTATCTAGCATAATTCATCGACATCATGATAAAACAACATATTTCAATAATGTTTTCATCTTAATATCACCAAAATGAGCCGAAAAGGAATTTCATTAGTAGAGCCTCTTCATTTTATGAGATAAAGAGAGTTTAAAATTTTTTGGATTGTGAAACTATCTATTAAAGGCAATAGGGAGGTCACACATTCTTTTTGGTTATACTTAATCTCATGTAAACACTCAAAAACATGGTGACCTTATATGTAAAGACTTAAAAGGATCCTGAACCCCCCCTGCCTATGCGACCACACATATAAACATTTATGTTATAAATCATGAGGATTATGTCTCAACCCGGAATTTATTATGACTGATGGAAACAATCCAGCTTCAACCTCGTGATATATGTTAACAACATAGGAATGGTGAGGGTGGTTACCCTTTCTAGTTAGTCTACCATGCCTCTTGTTACCTATCCGAAGAAAGAAATAAGGGTGAACAAACATTTCCACATTAGAGGAAAATACTTGCAGTGGTCTCAATCTATGATGCTGAATTTATTTCCCACATTCGGAAAGTACGAATGAAAAAGGGTATGCAATGTGCAATGAATCGTCTCCACCTTTCTTAACCCCACATGCACAACAATATCCACATCATGCTATCATGGTTGCAACTAGAGGCGTAATGGCATGCAAAATCGTATAGAGGTAGAACATTGCAAATATGCATGTTTTTGGCTTTTATTATCACAATTATCTTCTATAATACAAACAAAAGTTGTTTGTGTGAACGCTTTGATTTTATTATTACTACTACAACTATTATTATTATTATTATTATTATTATTATTATTTTTGTATGGGGTTACATAGTTGCACATATGATCTTCATTTGAATAGATGTCTTACTATTTCAAGGGGAATAATACACGCTCAGTCTTCCGCTTTTTCTCATCAATTAATTCATAAAAGTGGCTAAGCGTAATGTGGTATAGCCTAGCACCCATGCAAGCGGGTGATACAATGGGTACCCACATCGATAGCACAATGGGTAACTCTCTCGATGGCACAATGGGTTACACTATCGATAGCACAATGGGTAAACACATCGATAGCATAAGGGTGACCCTCTCCCCTATCCATTGATAGCCATGTGAGTATACATATTGATAGCCTCCTCGATATATAGCCCTATTGATAGACACATTGATGGCAAGGAAAATAAAAATAATAAAAAAAAATGCTACCAAAGGTTCCCATTTGTAGTTTTTGAAAACGTTTTGCACATGCGTATGTGCAATTCAATTGATACATATATTGTTGAATGGCTATTGAATCCATTCAATAGCTATTCACACACGAACATGCATACAGTTAGATAGTTTTTGACCTACACATCTACATACCTTCACATCATATGAAACACAAGTGTATACTTGGATACACACAGCTACAGACTTGTTCACATACACTTGCATATTGTCACTCAAGCACAATGGTGAGATCCAATGTGAGGAGATCTACCTCGAAATTGTCAATCTATAGAGACATGAGGATGTTATGATGACCATGAACAAGGGCAATGCACAAGTGCATGAGTGAGAAGATATTTGTTGTAATGCTTTGGAATTTTCCTCCCAATCATCATAGTATAAAGGAACAACAATTGTAAACACTTTAAAATGTCAATCCTGTAAGTTTACTAAGACGACAACCCCTTCTTCATCAATGGGCTCCAAGATTTGTCATACAACATCACTTTCAACTGAGATTTCATAACTTTTATGGAAAATTCTATGTTTTCTTGTAGATTGGGCTAGAAATAATCTCTTTCAGTGGTTTTTCTGCCTAAGGTGTGCTATTTTTCATAACAAAGATATTGATGATATCAAACTTGATTACCTCAATGATGAGACAATTCTAATTCTCATGAAACCACATAGTCAAGTTGAATATTACTTTGCAAGGTTATGGAGGCTCAGTTAGTTGAGATAGACTTGTAATAGCACAAAATACTCAAAGGACTACTGATCACAAAGACAAATCCATGGTAAAGTTGTTTAAGACTTCAAAGCGATGTATTGGTCTAGTTGGCTTGGATTGATGGGAGGCTTTAAGATTTATGGGAGGCTATAAGATTTGGATCTCTGCCTTCGTGTCTCATCATAAGGGAAAAAACAAAGACATGATAAAAAATTGGAATATAATAATCATGCTCTAGATGGGTTAGAAAATCATTGCTAAAGCCATCTTGAACCACATAACAATGCATGTGAAAACATAGACGAAAGATACCAAACAAAAACTCATAAAGGAGTGGTTGTTTCTTGAAGCCATGACAAATATGTGGGAAGGATTGGAGTATGTACAAGAGTCCGGAAAAAATTTGGATTTTTTCTAAAAATTGAGGAGGCCTAGGTTCATGGGATTGGGTGCTAAAAGCGTTAGAATCTAAAGGGGAATATTTGAAGGGCACCCAGATGAATGTGACAAAAAAGGATGGCGATCGACACATTCTTGATTTTCTCTATTATCTACTTTGTGTGTGGGAGACGCAATGGTCTGGTAAAGATGAACTTGAGCTTCCAAGAACGTTCATTGGATGGGGGACCCTAATAAGAGGGGCATTCCAAAGATCAATTGGAGCATCTATGCTAGCTGTAAGCCTGATAGGATGGATATGCTCAATGCTTAACCACTAGCCAACAAACTTGTGGCCATGTGGATTATAAAGGTTAAGCTTGAAAAATCTTTCGTGGGTGAAACATGGAAAAAATAATGGCTTATCCCTAGCAAGTAACCTAGATGGAAAAACCATAACCTTAGTCCACTCATATTTTCTTCTATCCTCGTGATCACCAAAAGGATCGGGGATTGTCTCCTTGATTTGGAAATCTTCAAATAGCATGAAGTCCCATTGTTATCCTAGAAAACCTTATACTTCCTAGGTAGAAGAGCCAAAACTCACAAGAGTAACCCATCCTCCAAGGACAGGGAGATCTTGGCTCCAAAGCATATGGATCCTTCATGAAGGGGAGAAAAGGCTATTGAACTTGCTTTGTATCTCCCCCTAATGTTGTTGTATTTTCTCCTTTTCTTAATTTAAGTTTTTTTTCGGAAAGGGAACTACTCGTTTTAGTGTAATTGGAATCAAGATCAAAATTTTCAAACACTCATACCTATATAAACATGAGCAAGAAGAATAAAAAACTTCGAGAAATTTTAATAATACTAAAACATTAACTCTACCTTTTAGGAAGGATCAAAATACTGTACACCTGCACATTATATGAATTTATGTCTGAGCTTGTAGTTAGTATGTTTTCAATGAAGATTCATTTCAACAATCTTTGTTTCTCTCAATCAACATGGATGAACACTCTTGAAATTCTTTAAAGTGGCATGCAATGTTGTCATGGTTCTCCATTCCATTCCATGCACCTTGTATTGAGCATATTGGTGGAGGAATTCTTTGATCTTTCTCTTTTGTAACTTGCACATTCCCTCGATATGTCTCCACCCACCACTCCTTTAAGAAATATTTTAGTCTGTTTCTATTGAGTTCCTTCTTGTGTATTAGTTTATATTTCTATCTTGATAAATCTTGGTTAAAGGTAATTTTTTTCTTTTCTCGCTTCCGAATCTAAGGAAGAAAGGTTGTTAAATAGTTCCTCCTCTTTTGCTTTCCAGATACTTTGAATTTCTCTTCAGGTCTTACTAAGGATTCTTTGTGTAGGCCTTGCTATATGCATTTGATTGTGAGTAAGGAAGGACCTATTCTAAAAAGCCGCTCTCCATGCGGGATATACTATCTGCATTTGATTGTGAGTAAGGGAGGAGCTATTCGTTGCGGTCTTCATGCGGGATTGTGGTTCGTAAGTGCCCATTTTTGTGGGTAACCCATATCCTTCTTGATTTTAAAGTTGAAGAAATGGTTTCCCAAGCCCTTCAAGTTAGCACTTGGAAGATCTTATGGAATACCATGTGCTTTTTCAAGTACTTCTTGGAGTTTGTGCCAAACAAGTTTAAACCTATCAAATATCCCTAGTGAATAATTCTTCCCATTTTTCGCTTGTTCCTTTATGGTTCCATCAAGGAAATCATCGCTCTCATTTGGTAGTCTACTCATGGACAAGCTGGATGTGGAGGAGAGGATCTATTTATGAACGTTCCCCCTACCCATTTATTGCTAGATGGAAACTACATATTTGCGTGGAAGTTGATGACCTCAAAAAGATCTCCCTTCCTTGATAAGCATAAATATTGGTGAAGCGAACCTCTAGGAATAAGAGGCTATTTTCAAGAACGGAGCAAACACATCCTTCCATTATGGCATGCAAGGCCATAGAGTTAATGACTATTCATTGAATAACAATAAAAGACTAGAGAAGGATGTCAATATTTTGGACTATACACGTACTCTAAGTCAAGTGTAAGATATTGATGATGTCACCGTTCTTAAAGATTATGTCACGGATAAGTAGGACAACCAACAAGACTATAGCACAAGCAAAAAGGATAATCCTAATAGTGACACTTTGATCTTTCAGCTCATTATTTGAGACCCATATGCCAAGAAGATAGGTTGTTTCAAGGGGAAGTTTCCATTGGAGTTCGGGTGGAAGAGGCGAACCAAGGGAACTTCTGTTTGCAATGGGCTCAGGGCACAAAGAAGAAAGAAGAGATGAAAAAAATCAGAAAAAAGGAGTCAAAATATTGACTCAAAAAGACCAGCCTAATCATAGATGATCATAATCTCCTTCAACAACCAGGGCTTCAAGACCCGTTGCCTCTATGGATGCCCCCAACCAAGAACTGGCGAGAATAAACACATGGTAATCTCTTAACACCTTGCCCTCGAATATTATCTTGTGCGGTCGTTTTAAATGGTCGTTTTAAATGGTAAAAAGAATATTGCATGATTGAAGGATTCAGAAAAAGGAAAATTTGGATCTCTTAAGCTTTGTCACGATCTAATTGAAGTTAGCGACACTCTTGATTCTCTCTTATTGGGCAGGGAGATCCCAAAAAACATCGATCCCCTTCCTAAAGGTAAAAGTCGAGCACCAATGGCTTCACTAATGGCTCCCTCTTTTTTTGGTTTGATGACATGGTTTTAGTTTTGTTGTTGAAGGTAGATACTTGAATGAAGGTGTAATAAAGCTCATCCACAAGAAAGATAACAAGAATAAAATCCAAGATTGATGGCCTATCACCATACTCTAGACGATACTTTAAATTACAACCCGGTCAACTTGCAAATCAATGAGCTTCCGAGTAGTTGTATGCCATTTCTCTCTGTGATATATAATGGTCTCATGGGTGCCACGTCCATTGAGAACATAAACTTGTATATTCTATGTCTAATGGGTGCCATGTCCATTCACAACATAAACTTGTATATATTGTGAGAGGGCATTGTGTTTTCTGTTCCAATACGTGGTCGGAACTTGTATTCTATGACCTGCGGCACTTGACTTTTACCCATGAATAGACAACACTTGCAAGTCTATTGTACCTCTCGCTAAAAATGAGTTTGTCAACGGCATATGCAAGAAACTAGCCGCTGTACCAGAGAGTTCGCATAAGTCAACATTCGGTTTGTATGTGTCTGCA
Source organism: Ceratopteris richardii (assembly GCA_020310875.1). Taxonomy (NCBI): domain Eukaryota; kingdom Viridiplantae; phylum Streptophyta; class Polypodiopsida; order Polypodiales; family Pteridaceae; genus Ceratopteris; species Ceratopteris richardii. The sequence continues at coordinate 164,578,899 of CM035417.1, read as the reverse complement.
CCTTTCTCCTATTAAAGTCAGCTCTCGCGACTTCCAAGTTCCGACCATCAGTTTCCAGCTGGATGCCTCTCCCCTTATCAGTAATAAGAAGAGGGGCACTAGTCGGCGTGGTGTCAAAGCGCTTACGCCTGATTTTAGGCGAGCCGAGTCGCGGCTCGCAACTCGCAGGTCTCACGTTTTCTACATATATTATGTTCGCTTTGCTGTGGCCAGGCCTTCACACTGTTGTTGTTGAAGAGAAGTAAGCTCAGGTCCAACAGCTGAAGAGAACGAAGAAGAAGCGTAGTAATAACAGGTGTTATTTCGAGCGTGTTCTCTCTTTTGGAAAGAAGGCAAACTCACAATCAACAGCTTAGATCAGCGAGATGGGGGGACGTGTCATGCGAGAAGGCAGTCTTACGTCGACGGCATCCTTTGCGCTGCTGATAATACTCTTACTGCAGGAGACCGTAACATCAGAGAGCGACATCAAAAGAAGCGCCGGCGTATATTTTGAGGTGGTGGGGAAATCTACTGAGGCCGCGGCTGCTCGAAGACACGCGCTGAAGAAGAAGCTCTCGGTGCCTGTGGTACGACGACGTCATATGGGTTGCATTGCGCAGCCTCACGTGTGTGCTACGCACAAGCACGAGAAATGTTGCCGCGGGAGGTGCCGGAACGTGCATAATGACGCCATGAATTGTGGTGCATGTGGTCGCTTCTGCCCGCAAGGCTATGTCTGCTGTGCGGGCTCCTGTGTCGACCTCTCTCGTGATCATGCAAACTGTGGGAAATGCGGTAACGTCTGTCCGTCTGGCCTCTGCTGTCAGCGGGGTCTCTGTGGCTATGATGAGTAGTCGTAATCCCTGTCTCGCAATCCCTTGCACTAGAGACCATGAACGATCACAAAGGCAACTCGATTTGTGTATTCCTAACCTCTCTGAACCTTCTTCTCCATTAAAACTGTGCAATCATCTGTCCTTTAAATATCTTTTCTCAGAATTGGCTGTGATAGTGATGGTGCTATACATGTATTTTCTTTATGCACCGGAAGGATATGCATTCTGTAAGCACTCCATTAATGCCATAAAAGTGGAATTAGGTGGCCTATGCATTCTAGATGTGGTTGCGTTCGCAAACAAGTTGATGGCCATATGCATGGACAAACCTTGATGTAATGATGCTGGTTCTTGGGCCAAGCTCATCTTCAAAAACAGAAACACTCTCGTGGAGGGATCTCCATATCAATCAAATCGATCTTATCATGCTCTTATTGTCATATTTCCCAATTATTCCTAAGGATTGGAATCCTACATGTTCTTTGTGGAAAGGTTGGAGCACAAAGATTACCTTTTGTTCCATCCATGACGATTGGAAGTGGGTTGCTGACATTAGACAACATGATTCTATTCGGTTCCCTATTTCAAGTATCATGAGAGTGAAGAAGGATAAACTCGAGAGGGCCAAGAGACTCTACAACAAAGGGTTGTAAAAGCACTTCTTGAATCAAGACAAGATTGAGGACATTCACCCAAATGACAAAAGTTGAGTTTGAAGACTAATCTCCATTAAGGCATTCATTAAGGCATAAAATCAATGCGTGGGACAAATCATAGACCCCTTCATGATTGGTCAAGCTCCACCTCACTTGAAGAATATAAGATGGCACAATGGCAACAAAATGGAGAACAATCCAAGAACTAAAAGAAACTTGGATGTTTATCATTCTTTAATCAAGAGATGGTGTCTAAATTGGACTTGGATTAGATGGTGCTTCAAGTTTAGGGACTTATGAAATCTGCTTATTGAGAATAGGAAAGCAAACCTAACATGGTAGATTCTCCACTAGGGAATATGAACCAACATCAAGGCTCCGTCATGGTTGAAGAGATTTTGTAGCAGTAGGAGGCCGTAGGTCACCTTTTCTTTTCATGTCACAAGAGCATCATCACATGGCAACGTTTCATTAAGATTTGTTTGTTGGTTCATCAAGTCTACTAGAAGCGAGTTGGGATTTGGACCAACATCAAAGCTACCTCATGGTGCAAGAGATGTTGTAGTAGTAGGGATGACTTAAGTCACCTTTTCTTTTCATCTCAACGGAGCATCATCAGATGGGAGTGCCTCAGCAAGCTCTGTTTGTTGGTTCATCAAGTCAACTAGAAGCAAGTTGGGACACGGACCAACATCAAAACTCCCTCATGGTGCAAGAGATTTTGTAGGTGCAGTAGGGACATCTTAGATCACCTTTTTTCTCCATATCACCAGAGCATCATCACATGGAAATGTCTCAGCAAGCTCCATTTGTTGGCTCATCAAGACAAATAGAAGCAATTTGGGATATGGACCAATATCACAGCTCCCTCATGGTGGAAGAGATGTTGTAGGAGTAGGTATGACTTAGACCTTTCCTATTCATGTCATTGGAGCATAACGACATGGCAATGCCTCAACAAGCTCGTTTTGTTGGTTCATCAAGTCCACTAGAAGCCTGTTGGGATATGGACCAACATCAAAGCTTCCTCATTGTGCAAGAGATGTTGTAGCAGTAGGGATGACTTAGGTCACCTTTTCTTTTCATGTCACCGGACCATCATCACATGGTAGTGCCTCAAGAAAGTTGGGATATGGACAAACATCAAAGCTCCCTCATGGTGCAAGAGATGTTGTAGCAATAGGGACAACTTACGTCACCTTTTCTTTTCATGTCACTGGAGCATCATCACATGGTAGTGCCTCAGCAAGCTCCATTTGTTGTTTCATCAAGTCATGTAGAAGCAAGAGATGTTGTAGTACTAGGGAATGAACAATGAACCATGTACAAAAGAAGTTATATATTTCAATAATGAAGCATGTACAAGAGTGTGGCAAACCACTGTCATATATGACGCTTTTACAAAATGTGGCAAAGCAATGTATTGCCATATGGAAATCAAATACAAAATATTGGTCTTCCACTACCATACACATGCAAAGAAGGTTCCATATCAACAGTCCTGCGACAAAGAACATTAATGGAATGAGATAAATTCACATGAAAATTACAAACAACAAGTAAAAACCAAGTTTATAAATTAATTACCTCATCGCAAATGCTCCCATGAAACTACCGCACCACGTCCCTCCAAGTCCTGCAATAGTGCAGTCAACCCATGACTATATCCGTAAGACTCCTCCGTTCGTGTTGGAGGACGACCCATTGCCAGCTCCTGAAACAAATATAAAACGATTAGAGAAACATATATGAGAAATTTAACACAAATAAATTCAATAAATGAAATGGTACTTACAAACTCATGACGCATCGTGTCATATCTGCCGCTGCCCAAATGTGACGGTCCAATCGTGTCTAGACGTGTGGCTGTGGCATTTCACTGCTGGCGATATCGATCAGGAGTCTGCTACTGCTCGTCACGAATCATGTCCCACTCTTCAGCATCTAACCATACAGGCTTTGCTAAGCCTTCTTTGAATGCATCACGAGCTTCGGATCGTCGATGCGACATGACCTCACGTGCGGTGTGCAGAATCCACTCTGAACTGACAATCAACTGTCCATCGGCTGGTCGGAACTCCTGGAAAATCGTCTGTGTGATATAATTCTTCCGATCTTTATCCTGTTCACTCCATTTTAGCATGATGGAGTGTCCAAACTGGATGGAGCAAAGCTATCGTATGCGTGCATGCATTGCTTTGCCAGCCGCATCCATCATCGGAGCTCCATCTCGGATATTATACACCTTGGAGTCATCATGGTCATGAGCACCCCAAGGTGTACGTGGTGTACTGCGTGGTGTACCTACATCTGAGGTACTCGTCCTAGGAGTAGAAGCGGGCGACACAACGTCCGTCGCATTGCCTCCACAACAACCGCCTCCTCCGCCTTCAGACCTACCTGTAGATCCACTCCTAGAACCTCCTGCTCTAGAGCGTGACCTCGATCTACGTGACGGGCCAGACCCTGTATCGCGCTGAGGTGTCGAACGCACACGTCTACTAGTAGACCCAGTAGGAAATGGCTGCAAAGATGGTCGTGGTGGAGTCACAAAGCTAGGAGACATACCTCCTACGGGAGTAGCACCACCCGCAGGAGTGACACCGACAGGAGTGACACCGGCGGGAGTGACACCGGCGGGAGTGAGGCCAGCGGGAGTGAGGCCGGCAAGAGTAAGGCGGCCAGGAGTGAGGCCGGGAGGAGTGCTAACACGAGCGATCCAATACTCTGATGCAGGGGCCATATACGCAAGAGGGACCTGAGAGATGAACTCCAAAAACTGCTCCTCTGTCATGGAATGTGGAGTGACTGGAGGATTGTCTCCCATCATGCTCTATAATAAAAGAACTAAAATAATTAGCATGCGATAAGAAAAATAATATAAGGAATAAACAAAAATAAAACCAAAAATTAGTACGTACAAGTGTTTTATTCAAAAGTCCTCTATTCTAGCATCCTCTTGAAGATCCGATGCACCGAGGATATCTATCTCTATATTGATGGCTTCTAAATTGCTTGCTATGCTGGTTTCCTCCTGATCATCGTCTATTGCTTCGTCTTCTCGAACAATGACCTCTTCTTCAATGACCTCTTCTTCTCGCACAATGATCTCTTCCGCCTCAGCTATCGAATGAATCTCTGAGTCCACTAGAGATGGACTTTCTTCTACATCTAAGTTTTCAAAAATTTTTCTACTACGTGGAGCGACTTGTAAAACAAATAGCCACTCTGGGTCTTTTGAATCTGGTATAAAAACAACCTGCTCACAGTGTTCGGGAAGTACAAATGTATCCCTTTCATCTGTCCATAATCTTGTGGAGTCGACTTGAAGCAAACCGCTCTTATCCCGTCTCACTATTGCGTTTCTTCCAGAGGTGACTACTTTGAACCATTTCATGTCAAAAACAAAGTAATCAAACTTTCTAAAAGATAGTTTCAAGATGTCTTGAATCACACCACAATAATCTAACTCGCCTTCTAGAGCATTATCATCTCTTGCACTCACTCTACTTTTTTGCAAAAAATTCACCATCACTCCACTATCAAAAGTAGCCCTATTTTGATCGATTCGTGCAATTCTAAAGTGTCGTTCATGAGACCATAGTGCACCGTATTTAATATACTCCCAATCACATCCTTTTGCGATTTCTTCTTCTTCTTCAGAGATATCTTCACCCGCTGCCTTTGCTTGTGAAACCGCTGCATCTAGCCATCTGCTCGTTGGAAAAGGTGGGAGAGGTCGAAGATTTTCAAGAAGAGGCAAAAATCGAGTGGAACGATTTCTTCAAAACTGAGCTCCATGTGCTCCATGAAGAACTACGTAATCCAAATGGATTCACTCCATCCATAGCTAGGCCTAGACATATGGACCGAGGCTCACTTGCAAACTCTGGCCACTTACTATCTATGTGCTTCCAAGCAGCAGAGTCAGCTGGCACTCGCATTACATTATCTGTAGACCTGCTCTTTGTATGCCATGAAATTAACTCAGCTATAGATTTGCATCTAAACATGTTCTTAATTCGTGGAATGATAGGGAAGTGGCGAAGAACCTTTGCGGGGATTGCTTCGCCTATAACGTCTTCTCTAAATCTATTTGCTTCACACTTTGGACATACGTGGAGATGCTCATACTCATTCCGAAAGAGAATGCAATCATTCGGACAAGCATGAATTTTAGTATAATCCATTCCAATGGACTGTAAAAGTTTTTTCGCATCTCCACGTGTTGGAGGCATGTCATTGCCATCTGGCAAAAATTGATCTTTAAGTAGCCTGCAATAAGCAATTAAAATGATATTAGTAAATGAAGTTATTATGATACAACAATGAAAGCCAATTTGTTCTCCACTTACCTGAACAATTTAGTAACACTACTATCTGACCATCCATAAATGGATTGCAGATTGAGCATCGCGAGTGAAGCACGTAGTACAGATATCTTTGCTCCATTGTAAAGTGGTAAACGAGCTAATCTTCGCATGTTTTCATATTCTTCATCAACTTCTGATCGTGGAATTTCTGTTGTGTCCATGAAACTCTCGACACCTTCTTCACCATCATGATCTTCATCCATCTCATAAAATGCTTCAAGCATCTCTTCCATATGTTCATTCTGTGTAATATTATTAGTGCTTGCTTGTACGTCTAAGTCTTTTTTTGCTCTCTTTTGTCCACGAGAGGTTACCGATGCAATGTCGTTTGGGTCCATCTGCTCACCTGGGGGACCATGCGAATGATAGCGTAGGTTTTCCAGTTGATTCCTATCAAAGGATCCATACTCTCTAACATGTGCAGTACAAATCCGTCGTTTTCGATAAATTTGATACTTGCACTGTGTGCAAGGACATGCCATTCTCTCTTCAGGATCCAAAGAAGCCATCTGCTACAATATGGACATTTTAGAACATTGTAGAATATTTGTTTTTTTATTAAACCTAAAAATCTAACTCTTAAAGACTTAAATCTGAAATACTAAACCTAAATACTTAAATACCTAAAAAAAACTTAAAACCCTAATTTTAAAAACCTGATCTATATAGCTATCCTATTTTATCTGTATATTCGGATTTTTTCTTGATTGATCCTCTTAATTAAGTTATATGTATGCCTAAACCCTAAAACCCTAATTTTAAAGATCTATACCTAAATTATGTATATTTCTATACACATGTGTATATACATGTATATATGTATTATATGTGTATGTGTATGTGTGTATATATGTTATGTAGGTGTTAAAACCCTAAAACCCTAATCCAAATGACCTAGAACTAAAACATGTATATATATGTATGCATGTGTATATATATGTGTATATGTATATATATGTGAATATAGATAGGTATATAAGTATGTGTGTTTGTGTATTATATATATATTCACTCTATTTAAAATGATTAAATTTAAACCTATTTTTATATATTTAATCATATATATTTCATTTATTTATTTAAATGACTAGTTCTTATCATATTTTATTATCTATATAATTATCCTACCTTATATATATATTCAGATCTTTTCCTTACTTAATCCTTTTTTTATATATTTAATTATAAATATTTAATTAAATTATTTAAAACGCTAGTTCTTTTTATATTTATTTATGTATATAATTATCTTATTTTATATATATATATTTATTTATATATTCAGATTTTTTCTGTACGTGAACCTATTTTTATATA
>CM035417.1:164534235-164569235 GCA_020310875.1 Ceratopteris richardii | reverse complement strand
CGACGCTTATACCGATGCTTATACCAACGCATATACTGACGCATATACCGACGCTTATACCGGCGGCTACGGGCCACACCGACGATCCATTTAAAACCGTAATACCGATGGTCATTTGACCGACGGTATCTTTTAGTGAGATTTTCTGAGGGCTATACCGACGCCGACTATGACCGTCGGTATATGCAGCGTCGGTATGCCCCTCATATGTTGTAGTGATCATCACATGGCAATGCCTTAGCAAGCTCCGTTTGTTGGTTTATTAAGTCAACTAGAAGCAATTTGGGATATGGACCAATAGCAAAGCTCCCTCATGTTGTAGCAGTAGGGAAAACTTTTGTCACCTTTTCTTTTCATGTCACTAGAGTATCATCACATGGCAGTGCCTCAGCAAGCTTTGTTTGTTGGTTCATCAAGCCAACTAGAAGCAAGTTGGAATAGGGACTAACATCAAAGCTCCCTTGTGGTGCAAGAAATGTTGTAGCAGTAGAGATGACTTAGGTCACCTTTTCTTTCAATGTCATCGGAGCATCATCTTATGGAAGTGCCTTAGCAAGCTCCATTTTTTGGTAGTCAACTAGAAGCAAGTTGTGATATAGACCAACATCAAAGCTCCCTCATGGTGCAAGAGATGTTGTAGCAGTAGAGACGACTTAGGTTACCTTTTCTTTTCATGTCATTGGAGCATCATCACATAGGAGTGCCTCGAAAAGCTTTGTTTGTTGGTTCATCAAGTCAACTAGAAGCAAGCTTTACTCAACAAAATGATCAAAGGCTCTTTTGGTCTATAGGATGCTATTAAGAGTAGAAGCAAAACTCTGATATGAGTCAGGAAGACCATTCAAAACGGTCTACACAGTGAGCTATCTGGTATAACTTCATCAAAAGAAATCAACTCTTCTTTCAAATCCTTGATCTTTATGAGAAAACTGTCCATAGAATCACCTTCATTCATGTGCTCACTCTCGAATTTTTTTCGGAGGTAAGCAGCAGGAGCCTCATTCCTAGCATGGTATAATGTGGTAAGTGTATCCCAAGCATTGTTAGCTGTTCTACAAGAGCGAATGTAAGGAATAATGGCACCTTCGATAGACAAAGCTATCAATGCATGTGCCTAAGCATCTCTACCATCCCAACAAATTTGATCTATAGTAGGTGCAATAGAAACAGCAACACGAACATGAATCTATAGAATATCATCATCTTTGACACCATCTCCATCACCTCCTGTACTTCTATTTGCAGTACCTGTATTTGCAGGTGTAACAGGATGTCTTTCAACACCCTGCACAATATTCTAGTCCTTTTGCGACGAATACATGACACATAATATACACCCATAATGGGTAGTTGGTACCATCCAACTTATCCTCAACAACCAACATACAGAATACATCACTGCTTTAAGCCATATTGGACAGTGACTAGAATACCTTGATGCAAAAAATTGACTGTATCTCAAAAAGTTGAACAAAAATGGCCATACAAATTTTGCTAAACCTATAGCAAACTTCGAGATGCTTATAGTGGTAAACCAAAAATGGTATATACCTTTGGGACAAAAAAAGAAAATAGCCTATGATAATGCATTCGAAGACTAAAACGAGCTCAGATTGCTATTTTGACACCACAAACGGAAGCCGTTTTGATCTTTGAAACATCTTGAGTGTGCTTACCAAATTTTGTGTGATTCTGAGACTACAACCGTGGAGGTGTAGACAACACCCTAGATGAAGTGGCAACCTACTCTGATACCAGTTGTTAGAGTTAGATGTCTGTGGAGGCATGCAAAACTAGAATACGGAATGGACTTGTTTGCTTTGCTAGGGGAAGAAAGAGCTAGAACTATCCCGTCTCCTATAATAGAGTCGTCATTGATGGATCGAATAAGGATCCTCCACATGTGCTTTCTTTATCTCTTGAAGCAATGAGCTTTCTAGGACTATAAAGCTCATTTGATACATTATCTATGATAACACATCATCAACTATATTCTCTTTGCTCTTCTATATAGGATTGCCATGTGAAACTCCTACATGAGCTCAGCCCAACGAGCCTATCTGTCTCGAAGACCTGGCTGGCTAGAAAAAATACTCAAGTATATGGTGATCTGTGTCTCTAAACTTTAAGTGAATACACCACTTCATGAAACTCTTGTCAGGCACTAATAGTTTTGATACTTTGAAACCAGCTATTTCAGAGGCTCCTATACTCAAGTATATGGTGATCTGTGTCTCTAAACTTTAAGTGAATACACCACTTCATGAAACTCTTGTCAGGCACTAATAGTTTCGATACTTTGAAACCAGCTATTTCAGAGGCTCCTATACTCAAAGTTGTAGATCCACATAAACCATTTGAGTTAGAGATAGATGTTAGTGGCATAAGCCATAGGGACAATTTTGAGCCATACAGGCCAACAATGTTAAGACTGGTAACCCCATAAGGGCTTTTTGGTGAGCTAAACATTGTACTAAAACCCTTGAACTAACCATGTAAAAATACCCTTGCAGAGTATAGATGCATTCTGAGCACATTGCACATCCAAAGTATGCATATAGGGAAGTGACCCTTAGGAACCACTCACATTCAGACCACACCTCACCAAAACTAACCTACTAACCACATTGAATATCATGTTGGTATTGTGAAGGGGAAAAGGCATCATCTAGTTTTTGATGGAATGCTAATACGATCTTTTGACTTCTAGCATATTTAGGTGCAATAATAATCACTAGCATGATGGCAGATATAGTGGGAACAAGTTTGAAAGCTACTTATCAAACTATTTTTATAGAGCACTTGCCCATATTACATGAACCTAAAGAATGGCCAGAGGAGATGTACGTAGTGAAAATTATCCCAATACAAGATCCACCCATGGGCCACACTATGAGAGTTAGTAAGAACTCACACTAGTTCAATGAGATGGCAGGACCATTAAGAGAAGGCAGAACCATTAGAAGAAGGAACATATATGTGGGAAGTTGAACTTGAGTACAAAAAAAACATGGGGATAGTGACACCTCTTTACTAGATAATTTGAGAGGTTACAGAATGCAGCTGACCTAAGGCTGGTGTGGCCGAAAGTAGACCTCATAGAATATTTTGCTGCAAAACTACCAAAACTAGATTTCATGCATGTTGAAAATCAAGTTTCAATCATGCAAAAGGACTCAACCACCAGTTTTGCAAGTGGACCAATCAAAAAGGTGGACCCAATTTCGTGGGATCAAGTTAGAAGCTCCACCAAACTCAATTAGATTCAAATCTCATAAATCACCCACCAAAAAGTGCACCAACACGGATTGGTGGGTGGTTAGCTTGATTGTAGGAAAAGTAAAACTCCATATAAGCACCATCCCGAATTTGCTTCTTGACTTATATGCATTCCAAAATTTTCTCAATTAGTTTAGTGAATTTATAAACTCCAGAAAGCATCCTCCTTACTTGCTTACCTCATTTTCTCATGATTTTGCTCCTCTCTACTAGAGGTGTACTTAGGCTTTTCCAAATGTGATTATATGAGACTACAAAGAATTGCTTGCTCTGTCATTGTACTGATTTTAATTGATTTCAAGATTCATTTGGTCTCTCATATAGTGCACTAAACTTTGCCAGAGTTTCAAGTTATTTGACTGAGTAAGTTGTGAGAAATTGCGAACTTTGTGAAGGTATATCTCTACACATAGTTAGAGAGTGTTGCAAATAGGTGGCCTATTTTGCAGAGGATGGTTCTCCCAGATGGAATATCCATTTGGGATGATTTAACTTTTGTTAGGTAGCTCTTTTAGTTTAATGTAAGTTTCAAAGTTTCATTTTAGGTCTCTATAGAGATGCAGAGAAAAATTCCAAATAGTGAGCATATATCACTACTTGTGGACCTAGTGGAGGGTTCCATTGTTGCATTAGGGTGTTAGAATCATCCCCCATCGATGGTATCAAAGACATTTTGGAGGCTTTCACACATCAATGGGCATCATATTGAAGACTTGGAGGAATCAAGACAACTCATGGAAACACAAGGAGGACTTATCAAAGCAACAAAATAAAAAAGGTGCTACATCAATCGAGATTTCAACTAGTTAAAGGTTAGCAAGGGAGAATCTATCAAAAGTAATATCCACACCTTCTAAAGCATAAAAACACTCAAAGAGAAGCTAGAGAAGCATCTTAGAGCTCAGTACGGGTGATTATAATGTACAAATAGAGAAGTTAGAAAAGGAAATTATCAACCATGGAAATTTAGAGTTAGCAACTACCTTATGGTAAAAGGATTGTGGGGATTAATGAGTTCCATGGAGCCAATGCTTCATGTACATGATCCACCACTTCAAGGACAGGTCAAGGCACTTAATGATTGGATAGAACGGGATAGGAGAGTCATATTTATTCTATACCAATACATAAGCAATAGCATGATAGGGCAGATAGAAGACTTGGACACATCCAAGAAGGTTTGGGAGACATTGGAGAGATTGTACTCTTCGTCAACCAAGGAAAGGAACATTCAGCTCAAGAATGAGCTAAATAATCTTAGGAAAGCACCAAGTACTAACAAAAATGAGTACATTTTGAAGCTTAAGGAGCTTGCAGATGCCCTAGGCTTAATTTGGAGCCCAATCAAAGACGATGATCTTGTCGCACACACTCGCAATGGCTTGAGAGAGGATGGAATGTGGAAAGCATTCACCACGCCAGTTTATGTGAGGGATTCCCTAACCAAATGTGATCAATTAGTCACATTAATGATGACTAAGGAGATGAACCAAGGAGGTTCACAATCAAAGGGCAGCCAAGCTCAAGTTAATCTATGTAGCTAGAGGCAAAGACAAAAGAGGTAGACAAAACTCCCAAGGTAGAGGGAGAGGAAGGTCAAACTCAAGCTCAAGCAACCAAGAAAGCTCCAACCAAAGTTATGGATCAAGAGGAAGAGGGAGGAGTAGAAAAAGAGGACGAAGATCACATGAAAGAGAAGCATCCAATGGAGAATGCTACAATTGTGGAAAACTAGGCCATTATGCAAGAGATTGTTGGTCCAAAGGACAAAGAAATCAAGGACACAAAACGAACCAAGGTAAGTATGCTATTACTTCAGCAAATTCAAAAAAGGAGAACTTGCTTATGTTGTATGGATCAAGTGAAAGAGTCAATTCAGATTTTACATGGTACATTGATAGTGGTTGTAACAACCATATGAGTTGCAATAAAGATTTTTTCTTTAATTTACACTCACCCATCACTCAAGGACATGTAGAGACAGGGAATGACACTAAACACAAGATTACACATGTGGGAGATGTTGCATTGAATGGACCTCAAAGCTCCAAGGTATTGAAGGATTTGTTGCATGTGACAACTATCACAAAGAACTTGGTTTCAGTAGGTCAAATGGTTAAAAGAGGTTATGAGGTGAGGTTCAATGATGAAGGATGTTTTATTCAAGTTCCCATGTAGGACTAGAAGATCATAGAAAAATGAAAGAAGCAATGAAGACTCTTCATCATGGAGGTAAAGCCATCAACCACACACACTATCTACTTGTCAATTGGAAATAAATAGATTGCAAAAATTGACTTATCGAATAAAAGAATTGGGCATATAAAATTACAAAGGATGAAGGACATAGAAAGGAAGAGCTTTGTGAGTGGTCTACGTGATCTTACATATCAAAATATGCAACATTTGTTCCATGCTTGTCAATGAGGTAAACAAAGTAGATTGCCATTCAAGAAGGGAGCACATGTGAGCAATGAAGTGTTGAATCTCATACACACAAATGTATGGGTACCTACAAGGGAGCCATCCATTGGAGGTAATAGATATTTTGTCACATTTATAGATGATCATTCAAGGTTTGTTTGGATGTATTGCATGAAGACAAAGTAAGAGGTATTTTACCACTTCAAGAGATTCAAAAACCTAGTGGAGAAGGAAACAGGGAAGTATATAAAGACTCTTAGATCAGATGGAGCAGAGTATTTTTCAAATGAATTTTCAGATTTTTTACATGAACACGGCATCAAAAGGAAATTCACTTGCATGTATACACCTCAACAAAATGGGGTGGAAAAGAGGAAGAATAGATACATAGCAGAAGTGGCTAGGGCTTTGTTAAATGAAATGAATGTCCCTAACTCTTATTGGGCTGATGCAACAAATACAACCATATACATTATGAATAGGTGTCCAACCTCAAGAGGACATGCAGTTACACCTTATGAGGCTTGGTTTGTAAGAAACCCAACATTTCACATCTCAAAGTACTTGGTTGTGTGTGTTATGTTCACATACCTCAAGAATTCAGACACAAGTTAGACCCGAAGGCAAATAGGTGTATATTTCTTGGATGTTCTTTAGAGAAAAAGGGTTTTAGATGCTGTAATCCTTGCACCAAAGATAATAAGGTGTATAGGGATGTAATATTTGATGAGTTTCTACCTTGGTATGGTAGCAAAGATGTCTTACAAGTTGATGATGCATATGAAGCCAAGACGAAGTTCAAAGAGCAACAACAAAGCATGGATATGAGTGGTCCAACCACTTCAAGCACACCATCAAAGGAGATTACTACATAAGCTTGGCATGGAAGGCCAAGGAATGAAGCTCATTCAAGTGTAAGAAGTAGCAAAATAAAGGAAAAGGCAAATGGCGAAGGCCATCGATGGGTAGACATGGAATCTACAAGTGATGAGGATATGGAAAAATTAAAAACTCCAGGATTCAAAGCATCTAAAAAAAAGGAGGAGAAGATTCCTACCAACTAATGGGAAGGTAAGGTCATCCAATAGGGTTAAATACCCTGTTCAAAGGTTAGCTTATCATTCATTCATTGCAAGACACTATGCCTACATGAGTCAAGTAATAGCTTGTGAACAACCTAACTTTTTTTTTGAAGAAGATAAGCATAGGGAATGGATTGAAGCCATGGAGAAGGAAGTCAGGGCACTTGAAGAAAATGATACTTGGTCACTGGTGCCAAGAACAAAGGACATGAAAGTCATTGGCAACAAACAGGTGTACAAGGTAAAGAGGCATGCGGATGGGAGCATCTCTAGGTATAAAGAAAGGCTAGTTGCCAAAGGTTTTGTTCAAACCTATGGCGTAGAATTTGAGGAAAAATTTGGTCCAGTAGCTAAGATGTCCACCATAAGAACTCTGATTGCAATTTCATCCTCAAAAGGTTGGAAGATGTACTAGTTGGATGTGAAAAATGCTTTCCTAAATGGAGAGCTTGAAGAGGTAGTCTTCATGGAGCAGCCCCAAGGCTTTGAAAATGAGAGGTCTTCACATCATGTATGCATACTTAAGAAGGCTCATTATGGACTTAAGCAAGCCCCAAGGGCTTAGAACCAAATACTTCTGGATTACTTGGTAAAATGTGGATACAATCAAAGTCATGCAGACCCATCACTCTTTGTGAAGAAGGCAGATAGCAGAATTGTCTTCATTTGTATATATGTTGATGATTTGATCATTACAGGAGATGATGAAGCCAACATCAAGGACATAAAGAGGAAGATTTGATGTGAGTTTAAAATCTCTGATCTAGGGATTTTAAGGTACTTCCTTGGGATTGACGTACTATATAAAGAGGAAGGTATATACTTGATGCAAAGGAAATATATTCTAGATCTCTTGAAGAAGTTTGACTTGTGTGATTGCAAGCCCATTTCAAATCCATTAGAAGTAAATGTTAAACTAAGTGCTAATGAAGGTGAATAAGTTAATGATGTGATAATGTGTAGGTCATTAGTTGGTTCTCTCTTGTATGCCACTATGACGAGACTAGATATTGCACATCTAGTTGGAGTGTAATCTCAATTTTTACATGCATTCAGAGTACCTTATCTTGTTGTAGCCAAAAGGGTACTTAGATACCTCAAAGGATCAATGAATGAAGGTGTCTATTATCCATTTGATGATGGATTAAATGTAAAAGCTTATTGTGATGTTGATTGGGCAGGTTCCAAAGATGACAGTAGGAGCACTAGTGGTTATGTTATCATGCTAGGGAAGAAGACCATCTCATGGATGTCAAAGAAACAACCAACAGTGGCTCTCTCATCGATCAAAGCTGCGTATAGAGGCTTAGCACAAGTCTCATGTGAGCTTATGTGGCTGAAGAAGTTGTTTGTTGATCTTTATTTGCATGTTAAGCAAGGACCTAGTTTTTGTGACAACAGAAGTAGCATATGCTTGGCTCAAAATCCAATGTTCCATGTAAGGTCAAAGCATATAGAAATGCACTACCACTTTACTAGAGAGAAGATCATGTCAAAGGATGTTAAGGTGGACCATGTCAATATAAAGGACCAATATGCAGATATGTTTACCAAATCTTTGGATGGAGTAATGCTACAAGACTTGAAGGCATGCATTCGAATGAAGGATCTAGGCATTGAAATTAAGGGGAAGGGTTGAAAATCAAGTCTCAATCATGCAAAAAGACTCAACTAGAATTTTTGAAATTGGAACAATAAAAAATGAGGACTCAAAGTCGTGGAATTGAGTTAGAAGCTCCATCAAACTCAATAAAATTCAAATCCCATCAATCAGCCACCAAAATGTGCACCTACACTAATTGGTGGATGGTTAGCTAGATTGTAGGAAAAGTAAAACTCTATATAAGCACCATGCCATGTTTGTTTTTGGAGTTTTATGCATGTCACAAGTTTCCCACTTAGTTTTGTGAAGTCATAAACTCCAACAAGTAGTCCCCTTGCTTGCCTACCTCATTTTCTCATGATCTCACTCCTCTCTATCTAGTGTAGTTAGGATTTTCCAAATTTGATTGTACCAAACAGTAGAGCATTGTTTTCTCTCTCATTCTAATCATTTTTATTGATTTCAAGCTTCATTTGGTCTCTCATATAGTGCCCTAAATTTTTCCAAAGTTTCAAGTTATTTGACTTAGTGAGTTGTGAGAAATAGCCAACTTTGTGAAGGTATATCTTTGCACATAGCTAGAGAGTGTTGCAAATAGATATCTTGCTTTGTAGAGGATGATTCTCCCAACATGAATATTCATTTGGGATGATTTAAAGATTTTTGGGTAGCTCTTATAGTTTACTATAGTTTTGCAAAGTTTTAGCTTAAGTGTTTATACAGCTGTGGAGAAAATTTCCAAACAGGGAGCATATATCATTGCTTGTGGACCTAGTGGAGGGCAGCCATCTTCCATTGTTACATTGGAGGTGTTAGAATCATCCCTCATCAATGTAGTGAGTTTATCTCATCAAATCAGTCACTTTTGCCCAAGACCCTAGAGCTTCAAGCACCTTCATGGCTCCATCATTAACACAGGGGAATGAGTTAAAGAGATTTCATCTGACCAACAATTTAGTGCAAGAGGGATGCATATTCCCACCGAGAAAGAAAGTTTGGTCCCAAAGAACATGAAGAATAAGAATTTGATGAAACCTAAAGACATGGTGGCCATGAAACCAAATACTATAGTGCACCTAAGGATGCGCATGCAACATTTTTCATTCCTATGGCAAGGAAGATTCACAATGCCCCATAAAAAGGTTTGTTTTAGCTTGCATACTATCGATGAACATAACGATCAATCTTCTGCATTGGATTATTGATCAAATTCATTAGGCACACAAGAGGTGGCCACACAAGCTAGTTTTACATGGTTGTTGTGCACTCACGTGAATCATTCTTGTTGCCTTGCATATGATGTTCTCATTCAGACATCACTATCCTAGAACAATATACAAAAATTTAAAAGAAAAAAGGCTTCAGGTTCAGCATCCAAGAGGATGATGGGATCAATACCTTGTGCACAACCCCGAGGTGCACCTTCATCCCAAACATATCTCTAGTGCCACAAAGAGTAGTAAGTCCATTTACACTTCAAATACCAAGGCAAAGCATCAGCGGATCCAATTTGATATTCCTACCAACAACATCAAATCTAGAATTCCTTGGAGGAGTTCTCTTGGAAGAGCTCAGTCCTTTGGATATTGAAAGAATCCATTAGGAGCTCAATCTTGAATCGAGAGAAGAATATGAAGGTGAGCAATAGCAACAAGCACATGAAGAAGAAGGACAACAAGAACCCGCCAAAGAAGATGAAGAAGAAGGTGAAGAGGATAGAGAAGACCAACATGATGAACAACAAGAGGAAGCTACAAGAACCCTTGCTTACATGACACAATTACAAAGGCTTTATGGCACTATTATGATTGTGCACGAAAGACACCACCTATCCTTCAGTATACACCAATCATTAATTGAGCAGATTATCAATGAGATTATCAGTGAGATTAATTAAGAAGATTATCAGTATCCAAACACTCCAACTCCTGACTCAATCATTGGGAGTCACTAAAGCAGTTTACACCATGCTATAAAAGCCCATGCCTTGCTATGATGAAAGGCATGTAGAGTCTAGAAAATGAACGAGAAAAGACATATGAATTCCTATATTTGAACGCGAAGAAACTATAGTGCAGAGGACCATTGATTTGCTCAAATATCTCAGATCTTACCTTAACAATCTCCATCCCCTCCTACCATGAATAATGTCCATACCACCATTGAAACCACTGCCACCATGGAAACTAGAGAACCCATCTGCCACACCCCTGTCCATTCCTCATCCCATACCAAAACCATCACCTCCACATCATCTTATAGATTCTACGAACACATCTCCCAAGCCAACCTATTTTCCTCCATTACTAACCCTCTCTACACCACCGAGACCAAACTTTGAGAACTTGTCATTGGCCATCATGTCGTAAACCAATGCAGTAGGTCATCCCTACCCCACAAAAGGAAGTATAGGCTTCCTTGCCACCCCTTGCACCCAAATTCCACTCACCAATGATCTATATTACTCAACCCTCCAACCCCTACTATACACCCATTCTCGTTTTCTTTCATGCAAACCCTCACTCAACCTTCTACATCAATCTGTATGGGTCTGAACCCTTTGGTAGCATCACTTTTCACAAACACCACGTGAATCGCACCTACCATCCCTACTTTCATGGTAGCACCAACATCAACACTATCTCATACCTCCTCCCATTCCCCTTGCATTTACCCCTATCATTCTTGCATCTACATTTGTACATAACACATTAAATACTATGATTCAATGTGTATCACAACTTCAATAGGACTATTAACAGTTGGAACAAAGAAATGCGATCTTAGTGGGTGAGTCTGACCGATAATAAATTAGAGTGACAACACTAGAAGAAGATAATCCTTGACTAGAAGCTGAGTACCTTACCCTCCAACAAGCACATGAGGAGCTAAACGCCAAAGTAAAAAGAGTGGATACAAAAGCAGTTCAAAATTTGAAAGAGATGTTGCATGAACCAAATGCAAGGAATGTCAAACTACAAAGGAACTTATGCCTTATGTGATGACACTTGTCAACAACAATGGAGGAGAATAAGAGGCTCCAGTAGCAAAATAAAGAAAACCTAGAGGAAGCCATGGAAGGAACTCCCAGAGAAACGCTCAAGCCAATGTGGTCTCAAGCTATCCCTCTAGGTAGCATCTGCATACTACTCGAAGAGCATGCTAGCTTTTTGGATTCATATGCCAAGGTAGAAGAGAAATGTGAAGATCTCAAGAAGTAGATTCCAAGTCCTAGCACACAAGTACCAAAAGGCATTCCTTTCCCACAAAACACATAGGAATTAGAAAATCTCCAAAAACAATCAGGTGAACTTCAAGCAAGATTACTACAATGAGAAACACCACCTTCTCCATTCATAGAACCCAAACTCAAAGAGGTTTTTGAAATCCTTGTGGAAGAAACCTTTGAGGACCCTTATGAGCGAGTACTAGTACTAGGAGGATGCACTACAGAGGAGGGAAAAGACACATTTGAAATTGACACACCTAAATGGCTAAAAAGGGTTGAACAAAAAGGTAAAACACATGATGAATAAGTAGTTGTTCAACGTACCATATTTCAACTCCAGGCTATTGCCATGTACCGCATTGAAGGTCATGGCTCGAATTTACAATTAAGGTGAACACAACTAAGGGCTCCTCCAATTGGATCAAATATCCCTATCTAGATCCACCTAGAGGACCTCCCACTATGGCCTATATGATCTTAACCATATAGCGGTGGTCCTCCCACTTCAAAAATGTGCATGAAATTGTCGCAAAAATGTGTATGAAGATTTTCTAGTTAATGATGGTGGTGTTAAAAAACTTCAAGAACATTAAAGCCCCATACATTTCTACTCCAGGCTTCAATGAAGGTATCTTTGACTTGGTATATGATATGAGAAAAAACCTCTGCCAACACAATCTTTGCTTGGAACTCTCGAATCAAATACTTAAATGATTGTTATAAGTAGATGTTTGAGGAAATGGTCTCTACAAGGTTATGGGAATACCACTCAAAGATATTCATTCCCAGACCCACATATTTATTTCACTTATTGATTGTAAAACAAGCCTTGCATGTAGAACACCTATGTATTCCACATCTAGACGTATAAGGTCCACTGGATTGGGATGCTTTAATAATAGATCTAGCATGAGGCCTTTGACTAAACAAACATCAGTTGGCTATAGACATTGTTGAATATTATATTGCACACCTCACATGACAAAGGTTTGTCACAAATGACACACGCGAGAGGGGGGGAAGGGTGTTCACACTAGCCAAGGAGGTTGAGGAGGTGTGATGAGACAAGGAAGCATGAGTTATGTTGGTACATTTGGTAAGCCTTTATGCTTGACCAAATATCAAGGTTTACTTCATAAATTGTTGTGTGACTATCCATAAGTCACATATGACCACCTCTTGTAAAAGCCATGAGTTTAACACTCAAGTTAAATGTAAAAGGAAAGGATTGAGAGAATCTCGTGACTTATGAGATGCATTTCATACCCACCTAAGTAGTTAGAATCAAATCAATTAGGATCCTAAATGTTAGGATCATCTTTTAGGTGGCAGATTTGAAAAATTCAAATTAGATCACATCTATAAAAGGACATAACTTTTATTCATGGGTAATATAACATGCAGAAGGACACATTGAGCTGCAAACTTGTGGCTACACTAAGCCCACACATGTATGCATAAGTGTACATCATCTCCTTTGTATCATAGGTTCGTAATCTTATAGATTTGCTTCAGTTAGTGCAAGTTATTTGATGTCTACTATGGTCTACCGCTAAGAGTTCATTTTAGTGAATTTGTTTTGACATGTTCTCTATGAATACATATCCATTTGATGTGATTCGACTTAGGATATGTAGCTTAGACCCCCTAGTTGCTAGATGTCAAGTTTCATATCATTTTATCCAGTACATTGCAAGATACATTCTTTGCAAGTCACCTATGTCTGCTCACAGTCATTTTCCTAAAAAGTCGGGATTACACCCCTAAGTTCTTAGTATGATTTCTCATCACGTAATCACCCTAAACTAGTTAAACAAATTCCTATAGCAAGCTTAGGTCTTGAACTATCTATGTCTAAAAGCTCTAGGTAGATTTCAATCAGTGAGTATTTAATGAATTTATGAGAAGAACAAAGTCCAAAAAGAGCATGTTTTTTGGAATTCTTCAATCCTAAAAGTTATCTGTTTTGACATAAATATTTGAAGGTGATGCTCCAAGGTACATTAGGGATCCAAATGCATATTTGTGAAGCTAAAGGTTTCTACTAAGGTACTCTAAAGCTACATTGGCAGGTGTAAAGTAGGATTTGTGTAGCACCACCTCATCTTTGGAGTGTATCCAACCATCTCCTCACATTGGTATCAAAGCTATTATCAACTCAACATGGGAGATGGATTCCCATCATCAATTGACAAATTGGATCAAGGTATTTAATCTACTTGATCTATTAGAATGGAGGCATATCTAAAAGGAAGAAATATCTATGTTATCACCATGGTGCTCAAAGGATGCCTTGGCAAGGTCCTATCTCCTCAACTCAGTTTTTGATTTCTTACTTCCACACATTAAGAACGGTAAGACATCCCAAGAAACTTTGAATGCACTTGAAGAATTATTTTCTTCAAGGAGTAGAGCAAGAAAGAACCAACTATGGATGGAGTTCACAACACCCAAAAAGATGCCCAAGCAAAATGTGACTAACTATGTCACCAAAATGAAGGACCTAGCTGATCAACTTCGAAGCATTGGAGAATTCATTGAAGAGAAGCAAATTGTAAGAAAAGTGATCAATGGAATCAAGGTAGATGATAAGTGGGAAGCCTTCACCACAACAATGGATCTGTACATGGATATGAAGGTACCTAATTTCAATACTCTGATGGGACAACTATTCACTAATGAAGCCAAGCTTGTGAAGAACAATGAAAACTAAAAAGTTAATCAATCCTCTTCTCTGTACACTTATAAGAAGAAGAGTAAGGATAGCAAAGGTAAAGCCAAAAAGGTTTGATGGTGAAGCTAGTACCTCCCAAGATAACTTTGCAGGAAGAGGTAGAGGTACAAGAGGAGGAGGAAGAGGAAGAGGAGGTAGACAAGGCAGGGGGAGATTCCAAAGCATCTCTCCATGTTCCATTGAGGATTGACTAACCCTACAATGGAGAATTGTTTCAAGAATCGGAGGAGGCTTCAATAGAGGAAGCTAGGGAAGAGGAAGATAAAACAATTTTAATGGCTACAACAACAATTACAACAACACCAATAACCAAGGAGGTTATAGAGGAAGAAGAGATTACAACAATTACACTAACGAGCAGACACAAGAGGACTCACTTTTTTTTATGAACATGACCATGAAGCAAAGTAAAGTAAATGAACATGTATTCTATATAGATTCTGATTGTTCAAATCATGTAGCAGGAAATGTGGCACTATTATCTGACTTGGAAGATCCAAGGAACAAACATGAGGTAAAAATAGGAGATAACACAAGGCACTCAGTTGAAAAGATTGGAAATGTGAAGAGTTGAGATGGAAATATGAATCTACTTAGCAAGGTATTGTATGTACCTACCATAACCAAGAACTTGATAAGTGTTGGAGAAATTGTAGAAAAAGGATTGCAAGTAAGGTTTGCAAGAAATGGAGCATTTGTTGAAGATCCTCAACAAGGTTTCAAGAGGATTGCAGAAGGAGAAAAGATAGGTAGACTCTTTACATTTGAGTTACAAGATACTAGAAATATAGCACTTTTCAATTATGGAGGACAAACCCAATCAATGTTAGAAATGTGGCACAAAATATTAGCTCACATAGGTGAAAGACAGTTAAAGCAAATATGCAGGGATCAGAGTGTGCTTGGTCTACCAAACATATCCAAGCAACATATGATATATAAGTGCAGTGCATGTCAATTTTGGAAGTCTCATAGACAACCCTTTATGAAGAAAGGTTACATCTATGGTGATCTATTGGAACTAGTCCACACAGATGTTTGGGGACCTAGCAAAGACCCTTCAATCTGATTATCCAGGTATTATGTATCATTCATTGATGCTTTTAGCAGATGGACCATTCTATATTTCATGAAGCATGAGGATGAAGTTTTCAATTGTTTCAAAAAATATCTTGCTCTTGTTGAGAACCAAATAGGAAAAACCTTGAAAAGGCTAAGGTCACATGGAGGGGGAGAATACTTCTCCCATGAGTTTGATGCATATCTCCAAGATAGAGGCATCAAAAGAGAGAGAACCACTAGTTACACTCCAGAACAAAATGGAGCAGTAGAATGAAGGAATAGGACCATTGTGGAGGTAGCAAGGTCCATGATTAATGAGAAGAAATTACCCAACTACCTATGGGTAGAGGCTGTGTCTACAACCACCTATCTCATCAACAGGATCCCATCTAAAGCATTGGATGGGATGACACCATATGAAGCTTAGAATGGAAGGGGACCTATCCTGGATCATTGTAGAATATTTGGATGCATAGCTTATGCACATGTTCCATCACAAATAAGTGGTAAATTGGATCCTAAGGTAGAGAAATGTGTGTTTATAGGATGTCATCTAAATCACAAAGGGTACATGTTGTACAATCCGAGTACTAAAGGCTTTAGAGATGTTGTTTTTTATGAAAACAACTTGTGGTTTGAAGATGATTGTAGAAAATTCAAGCTACCTTATGACCTAGAGGAGGACTTTCCAACACTACAAAAGGTAAATGATCAACAACATGAAGAATCAAGTGACTCTGATGATGATCAGAAGACACCAAGAAGGAATTCCAAGGTATGGAACAACAAAGGTTAAGAAAAGATACGAGATTTGAGGGATATTGTAGAATCCTCCCAACAAATAATAAGGAGATCAACTATGGAAAAGAAGAAACCATAAACGTATGGATTTGACACCTCTCTGGTTACTAACCACTCAATCTAGATTGCTCAGGATATCAACTCAGTGGAGCCATCAACCTTTGAAGAAGCAAACAAGAAATCAGAGTGGAAAGAAGCAATGGAGGAAGAGATACAAGCACTCCAAGAGAATCAGACTTGGGACCTAGTTCCCAAGAAACAATCCATGAAGATCATTGGATCTAGGTGGATCTAGGTGGATCTATAAGGTAAAAAAGAATTCAGATGGTTCAATAAACATGTACAAAGCAAGGCAAGGACCTATCTAACATGCTTTCTTCATTAGAGTTGAGAGTGAGAAAAGAAAAAAATCACCTTTAACCAAGCGATACCAAGATAAAAATATAAATTAATATACAAGAAGAAACTCAATAGAAGCAAAACTACAATATTTCTTCAAGGAGTCGTGGGTGGAAACATTTTGAGGGAATTTGGAAGCTCCAAAAGAGAACTATTAAATAATTCCTCCCCCAATAATCTCAATAAGCATTTCATGGAATGGAATGGAATGTGGGATAGAGAGGGAGAACCATGAAAACATTGCATGCCACTTTAAAGAATTTTAAGAGTGCTCATCCATGTTGATTGACATAAATAGAGATAAATTGACTATCATTTGTTGGTGGAATCCAAAAAAGGTTCCATCCAATGTTATTGGACGAATCTTCAAATACTAGAGTTTAGACTCTAACTTTCTTAGCACCCAATCATTTTTGCATGACAAGCATATTTCTTCTCCTACCTCCACTTCTTCTTGCAGCCTCCCAGCTTCTTCCTCTTGGAAGCTCAAAGAGGTTGCTTGCTCTTGCAACCTCTTGAGACTCTCCTCCTCTTATTGTCGAAATGCTACTCGTACAATCTCCAATTTTGATCTTTTTTAGGAAAGACTACCTTCAATCTCTACCAAAAGAGCTTTCGTCTTTCCTTGATGTTTAAGTTCTTGAATGAACACCATCTCTACCACCTCGTCCATCGGTCCTACTGCTAGCAGAAGATTTGTCAAAATCAAAAGAGAGAAAAATATACCTAATTTTTTGTCCAACTATTGTACTTTCTTTGATACTTGGTAGAGGCATCAGGATTCCTTCTTCATCTTGCTGAGGAAATTTTTTCCCAATCCATGATGACTCTTTCTTCACCAGCTTCCACCAACAATGAGTACAATGTCTAGGAGACATCATACTTCTTGGTTTGTCAAACATACACTCCGTTTCCTCTACTAGTACTAGGACTCTCGGCGTTGTGTTCCCTTCACCACTAAGTTTCAGTTGCTTTGTGATCTAGGGAATATCTATCCATATTGCCATGTCTTCGTTAATCTGCATCATGAAGGAAGTAAGTGCAATTAGCTAGACGACTTGCCATTGCCAATTGATCATGGCATATTCCATGAGCTCCCTAGCTTGGAATAATTCCAACATCCACTAAGGGAGGCAGTGAGGAATATGTAGCATGTGCAGGTCAGTGAACTTGTTCTTTTGTGAGATTACTATATCCATCATCTTGTTGACCAGCTGAGTAATCACCAACAAAATGCATAGTGATTCGAAAGTGTGATAGTGCAACAATGTGAGCTTATAATGACAAATGACTTGAATCCCACTAGGAAGTGCAATAATTGTTGTCGATGGGCAACTAAGATATCATATTTGCGATCAAGTTTAGAGGAAATCTATTGAGTCCCCACCCATTCTGCATAAACTCGACTTTGTTGCAAGGTAAGCAAATCATCATCAACAAAATTAATTGACTAGAGTCTTTGCATGAAAAATTGTTTGTATTTTCCTTGTTTTCTACTTTTTTTTGGAAGGCCCACTGGCTCGGGTTCAAAAACTGTGATAAGGTGGAAGTTTGGACTCGAGAAGTTCATCTCTTAATATTTCAATCAAAATGTAACTTGTCCAATTTCTAAATAGATCAAGAAAAGATCGTTCTATCATAACTTAAATTTTCCAACTTGATGCTTCATCTTTGAGAGAAAAAAAATCTCCACACCAAACAATAGGTGTCTTGAAGTGTCAATCATGCCATCTACTTTGATGATGCTAGACTTTTTCATGAGAATACAATTTTGATACCGTTGTTGTTCCAACGATGGAAGAGCCTTCAAATGATAAATAAAAGATTGTTATGATACTAACCATTCTTGAACCCTAATACAAAGACTAGGTATTGAAAATTCCACCAAAGCAATTGCTTCTGACCCATACACTAACTAAAATGGAGTAAAGCTGATTGAAACCTTATAAGTAGTATGCTAAGCCCATAAAACTATAGGAAGGTGGTGCTCCTATTTATCTATGTGTTCTAAATGCATTTTTGAAGCATGTTGAGAAGAATTGTGTTAGTAATTTTGGATAATCCATTAGCACAAAGGTAGTAAAGAGTACTAAATTTATGCTCAATATGATAATACTCCGAAATAGCACAAATTAGATGATTTAAGAAATGAGTTTTGGATCAGAAACCAATTTTATCGGAAGAACAAAATGAGAAAATAACTACTCTGTAAGCATCCTTGCGGAAATAAGTGTAATAGCATGATCTAAAGCAAAAAATTCAGCCCATCAAGTACTATACTTTCTAGAAGTAAAAATAAAAGTATGTCCAAAATGAGTTATAGGTGGTCTAATGGGACTAATAAAGACTTATCCCCATTTTGCAAATGGTTCTAAAGGAAGAATAGGTTGAAGAGGTAACCAATGTGCTGCATGAGGTTTTTACGTGTGTTGGCAAGGGTCACATAATCGTACATAATTGCGACTATCGTTTTGCTTGGTAGGTCACCATAAGCCACTAAACAAAATCCTCCAAATTGTGAGATCCCACCTAAGTGGCCACCTGTTGGATCATCATTTGCTTCTAAAATAGTTGTAAGCACTTCATACGCAAGAACACATGGTACCTAAGCACCTATGAAATCTCGAAATAAAAAATTATGGAGGAAGACCTAACATTTCCATAGTATGCCCATGGAAACCTTGAAACTCAATGGGATATCCAACAAATGAAAGACCTAGCCATAGGGGGGCTCTTGTCAACCATTAGGGGAAAAAGTGAGCCCTGCATGGGCCTTGTAAGGATTCCTAATTTTTAGGAATTAAAAGTCTTAATCTTGAGATTAAGAGGCCATTGAAAAACCACTAGTGGTATTCACCAATTAAATAATAAACTTTGTATTTGAATTTTTAAAAAGAAGTTTTTTTGGCCTTTGGATCCTTTTATTGAATGGCTAAGATTGAAAGGGATGAAAAAGTAGAGAGAGGGCTTTTGCCATGCGTGGGTTGTTACAATAGAGAGAGATGGTCCTGTTGGAGTTAGACGTCTACGAAAGCACACAAACAACACAAGGAAGAAGAAGAATCTTGGAGCATAACACACAATACTGAATGTATTACTAGAGAATGTACAAAGATAAGTAGCCCATTAGGGCAATAGGCATATATACAAGCTGGCGGAAAAAACCTCCTAAAGAGGGAAAAAAGTGCCCCGGTGGTCCTAGTGTGTTCACACACATCACCACCTTAATATATCAACAAATCCCCCCTGGGAGTGATGCGGTGAACAAGGAGCTAGCACTCATGTACAAGGAAGTGCCAAGCTATGTGGAAATCACTCCACAAAAGGAAGTAAGCCCAAAGCTTTGCGGAAAGCTTCAAACTTCTCCCTAGGTAGAGCCTTTGTGAAAAAGTTTGCAATGTTCTCCTACGTGGGCACATATGCCAAGTTGATCTCCCCAGCAGAGAACCTCTCCCTGACATAGTGATAATGCACCTCAATGTGCTTAGTGCAAGCATGGAACACAGGGTTCCTCGCAACTACCAATCCGCTTTGACTGTTAGTGAAGATGGTGGTGGCAGAAGTCTGACCAACACCACATAAGGCGTTTGAGCCACACACACTCAACACTCACTATGAAAGCTGCCCTATACTCAGCCTCACAAGTAGAAGTGGCCACATTAGGCTGCTTCTTGCTCAACAAAGATATACATGATCTACCAAGCATGAAGCAATAGCCACTAGTGGACACACAAGTGTCATAGCAACCAGCCCAATCAGAGTCAGAAAAAGCATGCAAATTTGGTCGTAGTGATCCTCCCTTGGGATAAAACAACCCAAGTAGTCGAGTACCACTCAAATAGCGAAAGATGCGCTTAACTGCCTGCCAATGCTTGACTCCTGGGCAATGCATAAACCTGCTCATCTATGAGACATCAAACTAAATATCTGGCCGAGTAATGCATAAGTAAATCAAGCATCCAACAGCCTGGTGATAGAGAACAACATCAAATGCATCTCCAACATCATAAAGACTCAATCGTAAACCTATCTCCATAGGAATGGGAATAGGCTTATAGTCTTCAAGGCCAAAACACTGCAATAATGTGTTAATATATTTTTTTTGACACAAAGCCATTCCACCATCAACTTGCATAAACTAAATGCCCAAATAGTGATGCAAATGGCCCAAGTCAGACATCTCAATTGAGGCATGCAAATCAGCCTTAAAATCAGCAATATGCTTCTCAATAGGACCAGTGAACAACATGTCATCAACATAGACAACAATGATCAGAAGCACATCATTAGCACGCTTAACATATAAGGTGCTTTTAGTTGGACTGTTCTTAAAACCATGTGCAATCAGATAGCCATGTATCTTCTCATACTAAGCACGTGGTGCTTGCTTTAAACCATATAGTGCCTCCTTTAACTTGCACACCTGCTTTTCATGCCCTTTCTACACAAATCCACAAGGCTGAAAAACATACACTTCTTCATGCAAGTCACCATTCAGAAATGCTGTTTTAATGTCCAACTGATTTACATTCCAACCATGATGAGCTGCAAGTGCACAGATGCTCCAAACAGTAGTCATATGGCATGTAGGTGCAAAGGTCTCATCAAAATCAATGCCTCTTTCATGTGCATAACCCTTTGCAACAAGCCTAGCCTTATACCTGCCATCCGGTTTACGCTTTAGCTTGTATACCCACTTACTGCCAATGGCCTTCTTGCTAGGAGGCAAGTCACATAAAGACCAAGTACCATTCTTCATTATAGCATCATATTCGGATTGCATAGCAGCGATCCAATTTTCTGAATTTTATGCTTCATCAAACGAAACAGGCTCATTCTCATCACAGAGACTAGATGCAGCCATAGCATAGCAATTTGATGCAAAAGAGGCACTATGAGAGCCTAAATGAGTACGATATGACAGAGATGTATCTAATTTGCTATCATGCAAAGTCTGCACCAGCCATTTTGGCATAGGTCCTGCCTGCTCAATATCATCTCTCTCAACAACTAGTGCATCATGTAAATCTGCATCAGAAATGGAATGATCTGCATCATCACATGAAACTGCAAAGGCTGAGAAGTTGCCTCATTGGGACCAGCACTAGACTGTCCACCTGTAAAAAGAGGCAGCAAAGTATCATACATGTCTTTCGAGCTAACAGATGTCCCTTAGTACATGAAAGCAATGGTTGAATAGCACTTCCACAAAAACAACATCACAGCTAACCAGAATGCGTTTAGTCTGTGGATGGTACAGAGGATAGCCTTTACTTTCAGAACTGTACCCAACAAAAATACATTTTACTGCTTTATCATCCAATTTTCTGTGATGTTGTTTAGGCACTGATGCATATGCCAAACAACCAAGAACACGGAGATGAGCAACATATGGCTTGCAATCATGCCAAGCCTCATATGGAGTGGTAGACTGCAGCGCTTTAGTGGGACACCTCTTCAGTACATATGCTACACACATGACAACCTCAAGCCAGAAACTATGTGGTAAAGCCTGACTCTTGACCATGCACCTCACTATTTCCATGAGTGACCTATTCTTTTGTTCAGCAACTCCATTCTGTTGAGGTGTATATGGCACTGTACACTCGTGTTTTATCCCACATTTAGCCAGAAATGCATTAAAATCAGAAGACATATATTCCCCCCCTCGATCAAACGGAGGGTGCCCATTTTACATGCTGACAGATTTTCAACCAAAACCAAAAACTGTTTGAAGCACATGAACACTTCGGACTTGGCTTTCAATGGATATACCCATGCATGCCTGGAAAAAGCATCGATGAAAGTCACAAAGTAAAGATAATTCCAAAAAGAAAGTGTTGCATAGGACCACAGACATCACTATGTATAAGCTGCAATTTCTTAGAAGCCCGAGCTGAACCATCTTTTGGAAAGGACGAACGCTACATTACTGCCTTCACAAACAGGTTTTCTGGGTGCCTCAAGTTTGGGAAAAGAGGACATCATTTCATATTTCTGTAGGCATAGCAAACTAGCAAAATTCAGATGACCAAGGTGTGCATGCGAAAGCTTTACAGCTGACATAGCCTGAGAATCATTTATTGCACATGCCAAATCATTTAGAGATCTTCCATAGTCTATGAGCTTATATAGCCCACGACATAAAATGCCAGAAGCAATAATCACATCACCATTTGACAGATCATGAACTGTACACCTGTCATCAACAAATTTCACAACCAAGCCAATCTTGGCTAATGCAGACACTGATAACAGGTTCTTCTTGATCCTTGGCACAAATAAAGCATCTGACAAAGTGAAAGAACTACCATCAGCAATAGTCAAAATGATCTTACCAACTCTCATAACAGGATAAGAGGAGTTGTTGGCACATGTAATAGTATTCCCTGTAGGGGTAGGCTGGAGTCAAGAGAAGAAACTGCACTGCGAGGTAATATGTTTGGTCACCCCACTATCAAAATACCAAACATCTGAGTCTAGTGCAGGCATGCACTACTCACGAGAAGATGGGTCAAAACTGCAGACAGTAGTAAACACCCATTCTTGTTCCTGCACAAGATTAGCAGACTCTGTTTTTGGTGTAGAGGCCTCTGCAACAACCATTCCAGCCTCTTTCTTCTTTGCCTCTTTAGTAGCCAGTTTTGGATAGCTCTTTATGATATGATCATTCCCTTTACAATACTTACAAAAGAATTTCTGCTTTTCTGATTTCTTCTCATCTTTATCTTCCTTCTTCAAATGTGCAGAATTAGCAGATTTCTGCTTACTAGTTGAAGAGCTCCATTTTCCTTTGCCCTTCTAACTAGCCAGGAAAGCTTGATTTGCAACTCTCATAATGGACCTGTTCTGCCTGGACTGATCTTCATGCAAGAGAACAGAGACTAACTCCTCAAATGAAAGGGCATTTGGATTGCCTTTCATCATCAATCGAAGAGTAGAAGCAAAAATCTAATATGAATCAGGAAGACCATTCAGAACGGTCTACACAAGTGAGCTATCTGGTATAACCTCATCAAGAAATCAACTATTCCTTCAATTCTTTGATCTTCGTTAGGAAATTGTCCATAGAATCATCTTTATTCATGTGCTCACTCTCCAACTGTTTTCGGAGGTAAGCAACACGAGCCTCATTCCTAGCTTGGTACAATGTGGTAAGTGTATCGCAAGCATCCTTAGTTGTTTTACAAGAGCGAATGTGAGGAATAATGGCACGTTTGAAAGACAAAGCTATCAATGCATGTGCCTAGGCATCTCTGCCATCCTAGTGAATCTTCTCTACTGTACATGCAGCAAAAACTGCAGCACGAACAGGAATATGTAGAATATCATCATCTTCCACACCTTCTGCATCAACTTCCGTACCTGCAGTTGTAACAGTTGCAGGTGTGATAGGACGTTTTTTGACACAGTGCACAATGTTCCATAGTCCTCTTGCAACCAACACATGTTGCATCATGTAAGCCCATAACGGGTAGTTAGTACCATCCAACTTATCCTCAACAACCAAAATACAGAATACATCACTGCTTTCAGCCATGGCGAGTGACTAAAATACCTTGATGCAGAAAATTGACTATATCTCAAAAAGTTGAACAAAACTCCCTAGACAAATTTTGCTAGACCTGTAGCACACTTTGAGATGCTTATACTAGCAAGAAAAACTGGTATATAGCTTTGGTAAAAAAAGACGAAATAGCCAGCATAAGCACTGCAATAGTGCATTCAGAGGCCAAAACGAGCTTAGATCACGATTTTGGCACCACAGAGAGAAGGTGTTTTGATCTCAAAAACATGCTGACTATGCTCACAAAAATTCATGCAATTCTGAGATTGCAAACGGAGGAGTGTTGACGGCGCCCTAGATGAAGTGATGACCTGCTCTGATACCAATTGTTGGAGTTAGACGTTTGCAGCAGCATGCGAACAGCACAAGGAAGAAGAAGAATCTTGGAGCACAACAAACAATACTGAATGTATTACTAGAGAATGTACAAAGATAAGTAGCCCATTAGGGAAATAGGCGTACATACAATCTGGGGAAAAAAACCTCCTAAAGAGGGAAAAAAGTGCCTTGGCGGTTCTAGTGTGTTCACACGCATCAGTACCTAAATATATCAACAGGTCCTACGATTTTTTTGTGACCTCCTCTGCATCTTTTTTGACCATTAGATAAGGCTTAGATGGATGGTATCCCACATTCCGGGCTGAGCAAAGAATCACTGTCCATGAGAGTCGTTCGATGAGCGCAAGATCTAACATTCCACCGCAATTGGGGATGAGCATGAAATTAGAGATGATGGTAGCCATCCGATGACCTTATCATCCAAGGGCATAAACAAAAAGGCAATTTTGTCTTTTGGCAATCCAATCTAGGCCTTTAGATCTTCACATGATCCAATGGTCATCGATTTTTGCACTCAAATCTAGGGAAAGTCAATCGTAGCCATCCAATTTGAAATGAAATCTAAGGGCCTATATTCAAACGTGCATTTGTCTTGATCAAACGCATCTTAGCCCTTCCCCTCTCCTAAATCCAAGGGTCCATCTTCAAAGATGGCTTGACTTTTTTCACCCAACCTTAAACTTTGGATCATTGAGCCAATCCAAGCGCTCTAATTCATTTCCGACCCTTCCACATTCACACAACTAAAAGCATGACTTAAAAGTGGTTTTCTCCTCTTTGACCACACAGAAACCATAGAAGCCTATGCCTAGCCTAGGATATTAAAGGGCTAGACTGTGGCCACCACCCTATTCTCATTGGTCCATCCCTAATCACTCCTTAATCTAAAAGGCCCATGCACGGTTCATTTTTTCCCCTAATGCCTTTAAATGAAAACAAATCATGGGGGAAGACCTAACATCAACTTAAATGCAGTTTTTTAATGGTTGATTCTAGATCTAGAGGACTCACAAGAAATCTCAACATGATTACAAAAGTAAAAGACACACCTAGTATCATTCTGCAAGAGAACATTGTTGTTATTAGAAAAGAGTCCATGTTGGGGACTGGGTGATGTTCGTGTGAACCTTCCCTTACTTCTTCATGTACTTACCATTATATATAATAATAATATACCTCATGATGGATTGTACTATCTCTCTCTCTCTCTCTCTCTCTCTCTCTCTCTCCCTCTCTCTTCCTTTTCTCCTTTCTATCTACTTAAATATATGTCGTACACGTGTTTATAAGCTACTTGTCCACACCTACCATCAACATGTTCCTTAATACTACTAAAAAACCATATATAAATTAATTCTTGAGAACTGAAGCATGTGAATAATTATGCTTAGAAATGCACATAAAACCTCAAGTGAGCATGAATACTCACCTTAAAGTGCATATATAAAAGGGTGTAGTAGTCTATCCAATTCCTCCTTAGCCTGTTTAGCAAAATTTGGATTCATATGATAACATTGTTCAATAACTAGTGATGCATCTCCTTTCAACTAAATTTTATGCTCATAAAAATGGGGATCTAGTCTTTCCATTTCGAAATAATCCTAGCCAAGAGAATTCATTAAATTCAGTTAAGGGAGAAATCAGTTGATTCCAAAATACAAAGTGTAATTCAACACAGATTTCAACCATCTCAAGTTGATCTTCCTACACATGTAAAATCATAGATTCGTATTGATCATCTATGGAAAGGTTCAACTAGGGTGAAAGTGATTCTGGTTGAACTGCTACTAACATCAAAAAGTACTCAACAAAGAATATCCATTAATTTGATTGAACACAAATCCTTATAAGCTTCCAAAAATCCAACTTCTTCATCATCAAATAGTCTTTCTACCATATGCGGAGATTGGACCTACATTGGTTTCTGATCTTGGGGTAGATTTTCTTATCATCCATCATAACGGAACACTTCTTATGTCCTTTTCTGAAAGTGAAAGCTTTGGATCCCCAATCTTGGTATAATTTGGTATGCCTTAACAATGGATGACCTAAAAGTAAGTTATAATTAAACTTTTTTCCTAATAATTCAATGATTAAAAAGTAATTCGAAAACTTTCATCTTGAATGCAGAAAGAGGAATTCTTAGAGTTACAAAAAAAGTTAAAGAATTACAACTTGGATATCCTCACACTACTAGAATTGGGAGGGGGGGTAGCAATGCCCCACATTGAAAAAAAGCCAGTTTGGCCGCTTATGTGATGCTCATTGCCCAAAGCATTCCATAAGCAATGACTTCTTTTTTATTAAAAAAAGGGACTGTGCATCATATATGTGATAAAAAGCTCACTTACGGAATGCTTTTTTAATCGTCACCATTAGCATCACTAATTAATGATGCAATTAGCGATAATGGCACACTGCCTGGGATGCTTGAGAATCACATAAGCAATGCTCTAAATTCATAAGAAAATTTTGATTTCTCCTGGCACATTTGTGGCGAGATTGAGACCACAGAGAGAGAGAGAGAGAGAGAGGAGAGAGAGAGAGAGGGGGAGAGAGAAGAGGGGAGAGGGAGAGACACAGAGAGCACTACACACATCTACAAGGAGGACAAAGGGAGAGACAGAGAGAGAGAGAGGGAGAAGCGAGGAGGTAAACACACATACACACACACAAACACACATACATGCACATTTATAGAGACACATACACATGCATACACACACATATATATACACCTACACACACACACACACACACACACACACACACACACACACATATATATATATATATATATATATATATATATATATATATATATATATATATATATATATATATATATATATATATATATATATATATATATATATATATATATATATATATATATTTATACATACATACATATATATATATATATATATATATATATATATATATATATATATATATATATATATACATATATATATATATATATATATATATATATATATATATATATATATATATATATATATATATATATATATATATATATATATATATATATATATGTGTGTGTGTGTGTGTGTGTGTGTTTATTTATTTATATTTATAACAGTATATATATGTTCCTATCAATATATAAATATATATACTATTATAAATAAATAGCTAAATAGCAATATATAAATTATACATACATACATACATACATACATACATATATATATATATATATATATATATATATATATATATATATATATATATATATATATATATATATATATATATATATATATATATATATGTGTGTGTGTGTGTGTGTATGTATGTCTATATATATATATATATATATATATATATATATATATATATATATATATATATATATATATATATATATATATATATATATATATATATATATATATATATGTGTGTGTGTGTGTGTGTGTGTGTGTATGTATGTATGTATGTATGTATGTATGTATGTATGTATGTATATATATATATATATATCTATATATATATATATAATATATATATATATATATATATTATATATATATATAGATATATATATATATATACATACATACATACATACATACATACATATATATATATATATATATATATATATATATATATATATATATATATATATATATATATATATATATATATATATATATATATATATATATATATATATATATGTATGTATGTATGTATTGTTAAAAGTCAAGCTTCAAGCTAAAAATTCGTGGGGAATCTTTTATGGACATGTGGAGCAATCAAAGGAAGCCAAAAGCCACGAGATTCCATCAAGAAAAGTCACTCAACCACTCCCCAAGTCATCTCAACTAATTCCTCCAAGTTAGGAGGCTGATTTGGAAAGGTAGTTCCTAGATTTTAGGGGCACACCTCTCACTATAAAAGGAGCATGTATCCCGACTTCTTTCGGGCCATCTTCTTGGAGTTTTAGCTCATGTAAAGTGAGCACTAAGTGCTGGAGTTG
Organism: Ceratopteris richardii; assembly: GCA_020310875.1. Taxonomy (NCBI): domain Eukaryota; kingdom Viridiplantae; phylum Streptophyta; class Polypodiopsida; order Polypodiales; family Pteridaceae; genus Ceratopteris; species Ceratopteris richardii. Next base: position 164,540,701 of record CM035417.1, on the reverse strand, counting down.
TGATAAGCAAGCCCCTTGCTTAAGCAACCCCCTTGCTTGCTTGTTTGTTTTCTTTTAGTAGGCATATCTATGTGTGTGCGCAGGCAGTGTTGCAACTCTCTACCCCTGAGTTGTTAGCATTGGTTCTCCCTCATATGGTATCCATTTGATGTAATTCTTGTCTCATTGGATAGCTATAAGAGTCTATTTTATGCTTACCAATTCTCTGGAGCATTCTTTGAGTAAGCTGGGAGCAACATTCATTGTAGTGAAGTGTGATTGATATCTCTCTCTTTGTGTAGGCTCTGTTGGAAATATTTTGCTCTCTGTTGTAAGGGCTGGTTCTCCTTCTCTATGTATCCATTTGCTATGATTTTTGTGTCATTGGGTAGCTATTAGAGTGCTCTAAAGTTGACTCAAGTTTGAGATTCATTCTCTGTATAATCTCTGAGAAAAGTTTGCTGGAGTGAAGTGAGGTCTCTGCTTGACTAGCAGTTGTGAGCATTCAACTAGCTCATGTTGTAGACATTGTTTCTCTTTGTGTAAGCATCCATTTCAAGTGAAATTTGTTTTTTTGGAAAGCCCTTGGTGTCTACTACAGGTCTACAAAAGCTCACTGGAGTTCTCTGCATAAGCTCTGAGTAAGAGCATTTTTGGTGTGCAAAGGTCAAAGAAGGATACCTGTGGAGGTCATTCGCGCTTCATCGTTGCTTAGGGGTTGAGATACTTCCCCCATCAGTGGTATCAGAGCATTTGGGCATCTTGGAGGTATCACATACAAGCAAGAAGACCTCTTGGAGTTGGTGGTTGAAGAGTTGCATCAACAAAAGCTTCTTGGAGGTAGCTCACATCAAGGGGGAGCTATTCTACTCAAATTTGCAAGAGCACAAGGTGTCCATCTAAGGAAAGCTTTGGATTGAGGTAACCTCAGAGCCTCATTTTCATTTTACACACATTGGAGCATTAGCCAAGGGCTAGGTCAAGTATCAAAGACTACATATGGGAGACTTCAACACTCAAATTGAAAAGCTAGACAAAGGTAACTATCAACCATGGAGATTTAGGGTCTCCAACTATCTTATGGGCAAGGGCCTTTGGGGGTTGATTAGTGGAAGTGAACCAAGACCTAGGTTGGATGAGAATCCAACCAATGACCAGAGAAGGGCCTTTAGGGAATGGAATGAAAGAGACAAGAGGGTTATCTTTATTCTTTCCCAACACATTAGCAATAGCATGATCGGCCATATCCAAGACCTGGATTCAAGCATGAAGGTATGGGAGACACTTGAAAGGCTTTATTCAACAAGCACCAAAGCAAGGAAGATCCAACTCAAGAATGAGCTCAACAACCTTAGGAAGAGCTCAGGGAGTAGCATAAATGACTACATACTTAAGGTCAAGGAGTTATCAGATGCATTGGGATCCATTGGAAGCCACGTAGACGATGACGATCTTGTGGCTTATACTCTCAATGGTTTGAGAGATGATGAGAAGTGGAAACCCTTTACCACTTCAGTTTATGTAAGGGATAATCTTCCCGATTTTGAGCAATTGGTTGCTCTCATGGTCACCGAAGAAATGAACATAGGTGGAAGTTCAACTAAAAGCAAAGATGCACAAGTTTTCTATGCAGGTAATCAAAGGGGCAAAGGAAGACAAGGACAAGGAAGGGGCAAAGGAAGGTTTGGAGGAAGGCAAGGCCACTCAAGAACTCAAGGACATGACCAAGGCACCTCATCACAAAGAGGGAGAGGAAGATCAAGAGGAAGAGGAGGACGACATCAACAAAACAGGAATCAAGATGGCGAAGGATGTTACATATGTGGCAAGTTTGGCCACTATGCTAGAGATTGCTACCAAGGAGGAAACCAAAGGAACTAGAATCAAGGTTCTTCATACAAAGGCCAAGGTAATTATGCTTCTACAAGTTCAGAAAATGACAATCTCTTGATGATGCACATGAATGGGAATTCAAGCAAAGTAGATAACACTTGGTATATTGATAGTGGATGTAGCAACCATATGAGTTGCAATGCTTCTTGGTTTACTAATCTACATGTTCCCAAAGGTAAAGGACATGTAGAAACAGGTGATGATACAGCCCATGAGATCTCCCATGTTGGAGATGTAGCTTTGGATGACAAGGAGGAAGGAAGATGTCTCAAGGATGTCTTGCATGTACCTACCATCACAAAGAACTTGGTGTCCGTTGGGCAAATGGTTGAAAGAGGCTATCAAGTAAGGTTCAACAAAGGGTGGATGCTTTGTGGAGAACCCTAAGCAAGGTTACAAGGTCATAGCAAGAGGAAAGAAGCAAGGGAGACTCTTCACTTTGGAGGTAAATTCTCATTCTACTCAACATGTCTACTTCACATATGGAAACAAGAGGATTTCGGAGTTGGACTTGTGGCACAAGAGGATAGGTCACATCAACATACAAAGAATGAAGGAAATGCAATTCAAGAGGCTGGTTGAAGGTCTTCCCAGCTTCCAAGGACAAGGTATGAAGCATTTATGTGAATCTTGTCAACTAGGGAAGCAAGCGAGACTTCCATTCAAGAAGAGTGGCTACATAAGCCAACATCCATTGGAGTTGATACATACAGATGTGTGGGGGCCAACGAAAGAGCAATCCATTGGAGGTAACAAGTACTTTGTCACTTTTATAGATGATTGCACAAGGATGGTTTTGGTTTATTTCATCAAAAACAAATCAGATGTGTTTACATGTTTCAAAGCATTCAAGGCAATGGTAGAGAAGGAAACAGGTACATATATCAAGAAGCTAAGGTCCGATGGAGGGGGAGAATATTTCTCAAATGAGTTTTCTGATTTTTTAATGGATCAAGGCATCAAGAGGCAAGTAACATGCAGGTACACACCCCAACAAAATGGAGTAGCAGAGAGAAAGAATAGATACATTGCCGAGATCGCTAGAGCAATGCTTAATGAGATGAATGTACCTAACATGTTTTGGAGTGATGCAGCAAATACCGCCGTGTATCTAATGAATAGGGCTCCTACCTCAGGGATCCATGGCTTGACACCATATCAAGCCTATTATGGTAAGAAACCTGATCTTTCCCACTTGAAGATATTTGGATGTACTTGTTATGTACATGTGCCAAGTGAATTGAGGCACAAGCTACAACCAAAGGCAGAAAAGTGTGTGTTTCTAGGATATTCAAATGATCATAAAGGTTACAGGTGCTTCAACCCAAATACAAAGGACTTGAGGATATCAAGGGATGTAGCATTTGATGAGCTACTCCCTTGGTATAAGAAGTATGATTGTATGCAGGACTATGAAGAAGAAAAGCATGGACATGATGAAGAACAAATCGACCTAGAGCTAAGCGGCCCAAGGTGTTCCATCAATGAAGATAGTTCAAGCATGAACTCACCATGGAGGGGGAGATCTTCATCAAGCTATGAAGCACAATCAATCAACAAAGGCAAAGCAACATTGGTGGAGTTGGATGAAGAAGGTAATGAAGTTGAAGATGATGAAGGACACATGATGGAGAAAGAAGCCACGTCAAAGAAAGAGATCAAGTTCCCAAGGCAAAGGAGGTTTATTCCTCCAAAAGGTGAAGAAAGGAAGTCTTCTAGAGTTAAGTATCCAACTCAAAGGTTTACTTATGATTCATACATGGCAACACATTATGCATATATGAACAAAGTAGTAGAAGATCATGAGCCCGATTGCTATGAAGATGCAAGCAGGTACACCGAATGGAAAGAGGCAATGCAAGAAGAGATCGACGCACTTGAGGAAAATCAAACATGGACTCTAGTGCCCAAGAAGGAGAACATGAAGGTAATAGGTAATAAGTGGGTGTATAAAGTAAAGAGGAATTCAGATGGATCTATTTCTAGGTTCAAAGCAAGATTGGTGGCTAAGGGTTTTGCACAAACCTATGGAGTGGACTTTGAAGAGACATTCAGCCCCGTGGCAAAGATGAGCACCATTAGGACACTCATTGCAATGGCTGCTAGCAAAGGATGGAAGCTCTTCCAATTGGATATCAAGAATGCCTTTCTCAATGGAGACTTGGAAGAAGAGGTATACATGGAGCAACCACTAGGTTTTGTTCATAAAGAGTTTCCACATCATGTTTGTAGGTTGAAGAAGGCACTTTATGGCCTAAAGCAAGCTCCAAGGGCTTGGAACCAAAGATTGGTGGACTATTTGATCAAATGTGGTTACAATCAATGCAAGGCAGATCCATCTCTCTTCATCAAACAAAGAGGAGAACTTGTGGTCTACATGTGTGTGTATGTAGATGATCTTATCATTACAGGTAATGATACAAAGGGCATTGAGGAGATCAAGGCAAAGCTTGGAAAGGAGTTTAGGATCTCTGATCTTGGAGATCTTAGGTATTTTCTTGGCATTGAAGTTGTATACAAAGAAGAAGGTATTATGCTCATACAAAGGAAGTATATTCTAGACCTACTTGAGAGGTTTGGGATGCTACATTGCAAGCCTATTTCAAATCCCATGGAAGTTAATGTAAAGCTAAGCTCCATTGATGGAGAGCCATTAGAGGATGTAACTTTGTATCGATCTATTGTAGGCTCTTTCAATTATGCCACAATAACCAGGCCTGACATAGCATATGGAGTTGGAGTGTTATCACAATTTATGCATAGTCCAAGGACTACACACTTGCAAGCTGCAAGAAGAATGTTGCGATATCTCAAAGCCACTATAAATGAAGGATTGTTCTACTCATTTGATGATGATATGCAGGTCAAAGCTTATTCCGATGCCGATTGGGCCGGTTTGAAGGAAGATAGAAGGAGTACAAGTGGTTACCTAGTCATGCTAGGTAGCAAGATCATCTCATGGATTTCAAAGAAGCAACCCACGGTGGCATTATCTTCCACCGAGGCTGAGTATAGAGCTTTGGCTCAAGTCACATGTGAGCTAATGTGGATTAAGAAGTTATTTATGGAGCTTAATTTGCAGGTTGACACATATCCAATTTTTTGTGACAACATGAGTAGCATTCATCTAGCATCGAACCCTGTCTATCATGCTAGAACCAAGCATATTGAAGTGCACTATCACTTCATAAGGGAAAAGGTGATATCCAAGGAAGTTTCAGTACATCATATTGGTACTAAGGACCAAGTTGCGGACATGTTTACAAAGGCTTTGGATGGGATGAAGATTTCAAAATTCAAGCAATGCATCAACATGAAGGAGCTTGGATGAGGATGAAGAATTGAAGCTTGAGGGGGAGTGTTAAAAGTCAAGCTTCAAGCTAAAAACTCGTGGGGAATCTTTTATGGACATGTGGAGCAATCAAAGGAAGCCAAAAGCCACGAGATTCCATCAAGAAAAGTCACTCAACCACTCCCCAAGTCATCTCAACTAATTCCTCCAAGTTAGGAGGCTGATTTGGAAAGGTAGTTCCTAGATTTTAGGGGCACACCTCTCACTATAAAAGGAGCATGTATCCCGACTTCTTTCGGGCCATCTTCTTGGAGTTTTAGCTCATGTAAAGTGAGCACTAAGTGCTGGAGTTGTGATAAGCAAGCCCCTTGCTTAAGCAACCCCCTTGCTTGCTTGTTTGTTTTCTTTTAGTAGGCATATCTATGTGTGTGCGCAGGCAGTGTTGCAACTCTCTACCCCTGAGTTGTTAGCATTGGTTCTCCTCATATGGTATCCATTTGATGTAATTCTTGTCTCATTGGATAGCTATAAGAGTCTATTTTATGCTTACCAATTCTCTGGAGCATTCTCTGAGTAAGCTGGGAGCAACATTCATTTTAGTGAAGTTGTGTGCTTGATATCTCTCTCTTTGTGTAGGCTCTGTTGGAAATATTTTGCTCTCTGTTGTAAGGGCTGGTTCTCCTTCTCTATGTATCCATTTGCTATGATTTTTGTGTCATTGGGTAGCTATTAGAGTGCTCTAAAGTTGACTCAAGTTTGCGATTCATTCTCTGTATAATCTCTGAGAAAAGTTTGCTGGAGTGAAGTGAGGTCTCTGCTTGACTAGCAGTTGTGAGCATTCAACTAGCTCATGTTGTAGACATTGTTTCTCTTTGTGTAAGCATCCATTTCAAGTGAAATTTGTTTTGTTGGAAAGCCCTTGGTGTCTACTACAGGTCTACAAAAGCTCACTGGAGTTCTCTGCATAAGCTCTGAGTAAGAGCATTTTTGGTGTGCAAAGGTCAAAGAAGGATACCTGTGGAGGTCATTCGCGCTTCATCGTTGCTTAGGGGTTGAGATACTTCCCCCATCATGTATGTATGTATATATGTATGTGTGTGTGTGTGTATATATATATATATATATATATATATATATATATATATATATATATATATATATATATATATATATATATATATATATATATATATGTGTGTGTGTGTGTGTGTGTGTGTTGTTACACATACATACATACATATATACAAACACATATGCAGACACTCACATACATGTGTACACATGCACACACATAGACATACA
>CM035417.1:164521735-164529235 GCA_020310875.1 Ceratopteris richardii | reverse complement strand
TAGGAAGAATATATGGTTCTCTAGTAGATCGCATTACCTTAGAAGAATCAGTTGCCCAAAACGGAGGTGATTCCCTTCTCAATGTGGAGTTACTACCTTTCTACTCAGTTAGAAACCAGTCAGCCTTCAAAATGACCTATCAAAATATATTAAAACAAAAAACCATTAGTAGGTGCTGAGAACAATAATAAAATCTATCATAAAAAATATAATCTTCTTTTACCTGATTAAATATATGAAATGATATTTTGACAATACCAACAACGATTCCCAGGTAACCAAGTCTGCCATCTATAAGGTTCGTGTCTTTTGAGCTAGCACATGATAGTTGCTTGAAAGAAGCAACAATGCTAGAATCCTCTATTTCATGTAAAGAATCAAGAGCTTTGATTCTAATATGTTGTACAAAATCCCACATATTGATGAATATTCGAGCATGTAGAAGAAATTAATTTAGTAATGAGAAACTATAACACATATATGTAAAAGGTAGAACACTATTAAAATAAAATTACATTTCATTCACAAGCTATCATTAACTCTCTCTACGCATCTGCGATTTCTTCATTACTTCCATTGGCTCATTGCAAATGAGTATATAGCCAATCTGTGAAAGAAGATATATTTGTAATCTCATTATTATCAAGATAGATTGATAGATAGATAGATAGATAGATAGATAGATAGATAGATAGATAGATAGATAGATAGATGGATAGATAGATAGATAGATAGATAGATAGATAGATAGATAGATAAATAGATAGATAGATAGAAAGAAAGATAGATAGAAAGATAGAAACAAAGAAATATTGAAAGATAGATAGATAGATAGATAGATAGATAGATAGATAGATAGATACGTAGATAGAGAGATAGATAGATAGATAGATAGACTGATAGGTAGACATTTAGATAGATAGACATACAGATAGATAGATAGATAGATAGATAGATAGATAGATAGATAGATAGATAGATAGATAGATAGATAGATAGATAGATAGATAGATAGATAGATAGGTAGGTAGATGTTGAGATATCAAGCTCAACATTTGATGATCTAGGATGACACGTACCAGTTTTTCGTTCCTCTAACATGTATAGTGGACACGCCAGTATATGTCAGGGATACTTCATTGAGTTTTATTAGATTTATCTACCGAGAGTGATGGCACATTTGTTTCTTGCTAGCTCACTCATTCGCGAACATTAGTTTTTTCCTTATGTACTGATCCTTATATATTGCACTTGTTGTATTCTTGTTTTTAGGTCATTCTTGTACATTCCTTTTATGTAATAGAAGAAGAAGAAGAAGATCATTCTTCCTTGCCTCAATCTGTGTGTGTGCTTCTCCTATGGAGCGAGAGTGTGTGTGTGAGCTCTCTTCCTTATCTCCTTCCTCGTGACTTGGGATCAGAGCCAGCGTGGTTGTAGAGAGCTCGTGGAGAAGGCGATGGTGAATACTATGCGGCAAGGCGTGGAGAAAACACGATTTCACAAACGGCCTCCGTTTGCTACGAAAATTGGTGTGAAGATAGAAGACCTCCCTTCTTGTCAGATCAAAGTTTTGGAGCCATCTCGACCTCCGTTTTGAGCCCGCAAGGTGGGGCCCACAGAAAAACTAGTTCAGTTTCAGAAACTGTAACTTGCGTTGTGTTCGGCAATTTTCCAGATCCAAAATTTCAAGCGATTTCGTGTACTATTGATACACGAAAACTGTGTTTTTCTGAGATCGAATTATCACGTCATAGTGCGATAGTGTTCAAGCAGAAGTGCTGCTTGTAGTGTTTTGGAGTGTTGTGAATTGTCGCAGAAATGGCAAACGCAGATGGAATGAGTCAGCTTATGTAGACAAGAATAACTTCCATGCTTGGAGATTCAGAATGAGGAATTTCCTGATGGGAAAAGGCTACTGGAAGTACATCAAAGAAGAGAATGTGGGCCAACTATTCACACATGAAGCAAAGTTCACAAAGGTTGGAGATACATCTAAAGGTAACACTCCTTCTGCCCTATATACTGATAAAAAGATTAAAGACAAAGGTAAAGGAAAAAAGCAAGAGGATGAAGGTTCTACCTCCCAAGCCAACTATGTAGGGAGAGGTAGATCTTCAAGAGGCAGGGGCAGAGGAGGTAAGAAAGGTAGGGGGAGACTCTACAATTAATCACCATGCAATATTTGTGGATTGTCTAACCACACCACAGATGAGTGCTATAGAAACTACAAAAATCAGAGAGGAAGAGGCTATCAAAGAGGTGGATACTCTCAAGGCAGAGGAAGGTTCAACCAACACCAAGGCTACAATGGCTACAACAATAACTACAACAACAATTACAACAACAACCATAATGGTAACTACCAAGGAGGATTCAGAAATAGGAAAGACTACAACAACTACACAGAGGAGCAAGATGACTCCCTATTGATCATGAATAGACTTCCAAGTCAGGTATCAATGATGATCATCTGTTTTATATTGATTCAGGGTGTTCTAATCATGTAGCTAGCAATGTGGCACTACTCTCTGATCTTGAGGAACCAAAGGTCAAACATCAAGTACAGACAGGTGATAATACTAAGCATTATGTAGTAAAGATTGGAAATGTAAAAACTTGTGATGGTAACCAGAACCTATTGAGCAGGGTACTTTATGTACCAACCATTACCAAAAACTTAATGAGTGTTGGTCAGATTGTGGAGAAAGGTTTGCAGGTCAGGTTCAATCAACATGGAGCATATGTGGAGGACCCAAGACATGGATTCAAAAGGATAGCCAAGGGAGAAAAATCAGGTAGATTATTTACTTTTGAGCTAGAAGACACCAAAAACATTGCTTTATACAATTACAAGGATCAAACACTTTCAGAATTAGAAATATGGCACAAGAGACTAGGTCACATAGGTGAAAGGACCTTAAAGCAAATGTGCAGGGACCAATGTGTGCTTGGGATACCTAATGTATCCAAGCAACACATGATTTACAAATGTGGTGCTTGTCAGTTTGGTAAGTCTCACAGATTGCCCTACTCAAGGAAAGGTTTTATGCATGAAGACTACCTAGACTTGGTACACACAGATGTTTGGGGACCTAGCAAGGATCCCTCCATTTCAGGATCAAGGTACTATGTGTCTTTCATTGATGATTATAGCAGATGGATTGTGTTATACTTTATGAAGCACAAGGATGAAGTGTTTAATTGTTTCAAAAGATTTCTTGCACTAGTTGAAAATCAAACAGGAAGGAACTTGAAGAAGCTAAGGTCAGATGGAGGAGGTGAATACTTCTCAAACGAGTTTGAGGACTTCTTGCAGGAAAGAGGCATCAAAAGGGAGATAACCACAAGGTACTCACCTGAACAAAATGGGGTAGCTGAAAGAAGGAATAGGCTTATTGTTGAAACAGCTAGGTCCATGCTTAATGAAAAGAAGTTGCCAAATTATCTTTGGGTAGAGAGTGTATCTACTGCCACCTATCTCATAAACAGGTTGCCATCAAAGTCACTTGATGGAATGACACCTTATGAAGCTTGGCATGGTAAGAGACCATCATTGGATCATTGCAAAATTTTTGGTTGTGTAGCATATGTGCATATTCCCTCACAGGTAAGGGGAAAGCTAGACCCTAAAGCAGAAAAATGTATTTTTATTGGTTATGACTTGAATCAAAAAGGGTACAGATTCTACAACCCAACCAATAAAAGGTTCAAGGTAAGCAGAGATGTCATCTTTGATGAGAATGACTCATGGTATGAGAATGATTGCAGGAAGATTAGTCTACCCTATGATTTGGAAGAGGAGTTTCCAAAACTCTCAAAGGAAGTACCAATCCAGAAGGAAGACTCAAGTTCAGAAGATGATGACACAATCAATCTTGAAGAATTCAAGGCATGGAAGTCCAGAGGCAAGATGAAGATGAAGAAGCTTGAGGATATACCAGAATCTTCAATTCAAGCAATAAGGAGATCTTAGAGAGAAAGTAAGAAGCCTATCAGATATGGGTATGATACATCTCTTGTAACTAAGCATTCAATTTATCTTGCAAAGGACTTGTTAAGTGAAGAACCAGGTTCATATGAAGAGGCAATCACCAAACCAGAATGGAAAGGAGCTATGGATGAAGAAATAGAAGCTCTCAAGGAGAGTGACACATGGGACTTGGTACCCAAGAAGGACTCTATGAAGGTGATAGGATCCAGATGGATCTACAAACTAAAAAGGAACTCTGATGGTACAATCCTGTGGCTAAAATGCCAACAATCAGAGTATTGGTGAGTGTAGCTGCATCAAAAAATTGGAACATGTACCAATTAGATGTCAAGAATGCTTTCTTGAATGGATGGATATCTGAAGAAGTCTACATGTCACAACCACCTGGCTATGAAGATCCCAAGAAGGCAAATTATGTTTGTAAATTGAAGAAGGCTCTATATGGATTGAAGCAGGCACCTAGGGCATGGAACTACAGGCTGACAACATACCTCCAAGACCAAGGGTTTACTATGAGCAAGGTAGATACTTCATTGTTTATCAAAAGGAGCAATTCAGAGGTAATCTATCTCTGTGTTTATGTTGATGACATCATCATTACAGGTAATGATGTCCAAGGAATCAGAAGCATCAAAAACCAGATGATGAAGGAGTTCAAGATCAATGATCTTGGATTATTGAAATACTTTTTAGGACTTGAATTGGTTTATACTAATTCAGGTCTATATATCACTCAGAAAAAGTATGTACAAGACATGTTGAAGAAGTTTAACCTGCAGGATGCTAAAGTCTCAAGCACTCCAATGGAAGTCAACCTAAAGCTAAGTGCTCATGACGGGGATGAAGTCCAAGACATTACAGGATATCAAAGTATGGTAGGTAGTTTGAATTATGCTACCTTGACGAGAATTGACATAGCATATGGAGTTAGTGTGCTAAGTCAATTCATGCACAAACCAAGGATACCTCACCTTGAGGCTGCAAAGAAGATCTTGAAGTATCTAAAGGGAACTCAGAACCATGGTTTGTACTTTTCTTATACATCAGATATTGACATTAAAGTGTATTCAGATGCAGATTGGGCAGGATGCAAGGATGATAGGAGGAGCACATCAGGATACTTATCCTTTGCAGGTGATAAACCTATTTCTTGGTCAGCCAAGAAACAACCAACAGTGGCATTGTCATCCACTGAAGCAGAGTATAGAGGGCTAGCCAATGCCACCCAAGAAGCTATTTGGTTAAAGCTTTTGTATACAGAGCTAGGCCTAGACACTAGGCCCCCAATTATCTTTGGAGACAACACAAGCTCTCTCCACCTTGCAGCTAATCCAATATATCATGCTAGGACAAAACACATAGAGGTTCATTACCACTATGTGAGAGAGAAGTTGCTAAGCAAGGACATTCAGTTGACCTATGTGTCTACTAATATGCAATGTGCAGATTTACTCACTAAAGCTTTGGATGGAAACAAATTATGCAGATTCAAATCCATGATTGGATTGCAAGACATATATGAAGGATGAAGATGAAGACTTAAGCCAAAATGTTTGGCTTGAGGGGGAGCTGTTGGTGTAATTTGCAAGCCAACACATTTGGCTTGGATACCTTCAAGAAGATTCCTATATGTGAGAAGAACCATAGGAACTTATGCTTGTGGTTTATTACCACTTTACCCATGTAAAAGTCTAAATGACTTGGAATCTTTTGTATACACCTACTTGATTGAGTCGTGGAAAAGTAGGACACGTGATTGAGGGAATATCTCCATAATTTTAGAAGCTTGACTAAATGGAGCCAAGACTTGAATTCAAAATTCAAATTCCTACTCAACTCATATATAAACTTGACTTGAAAAGTCGCGGATATATTAGTCATCATTCCCGAGGCTTAGACTACAGATCATTGAGTGTGTGAGATCTACTCCATAGCTTACACCTCTGAGTACCATTTGGCAATGTTTATCATGTCAATGGGAATGTACATCAATGTGAATTAATACATACAGTTACATCTATCACTTCTGTGTACTCTGAGTTTCTACCTCCAAGTCTGTCAACTTCAAAGAGGCATATCTCAGTGCCTACTTCACCAAATCGAGTGATTCAAAGCTTGCTAGATCCAGCTCAAAGCATACTACAAGATACAAAGTTTGAAGCAACTTGGTTCAGCCAATCTCGAGAAATCGCCGTCGAAGTGCTTACTGGTATTTGTCTGCATACTCCCTAAAAAGTAGGGGGTGTCCATAAATTTGCTAAAGTTATTTCTCCTAGTATAGTTTATCATTTTGAATGATTCCACTTGCAAATGGTATCTTACTAAGCTAATAGAATACCTCTAGAAGGAATTTTGCCAATTTTAAGTGTACTGGTCATACTGAGTGAAAGACTGAGCAGGTATCAACACCAAAATAGAAAGTTTTCTAGCCTTGTGATTCACAAACTCATTTTTTTTGATCAAGTCATTACTCAAACCTTTTCCAAAGTACATATAGCATTTCTTGGTATCATTTGGAAGCTAAGGGTGTCTACTAATCATATCTGGAGTCACTGAGGGCTGGTGCAAAGCAAGATTAGCAGCACATAGTCAATCTTCTGGAGGATCCATCCATCTTTCCCAACAACCATTGACATATGATAGTTACATGGCTCGTCATTATGCCTACATGACAAAGGTAATACAAGATGCTGAACCTTCTTGCTTTGAAGATGCAATCGAAATTGCAGATTGGGAAAAAGCTACGGATGAGGAGATGGCTGCACTTTATGGAAATGATACATGGAAGCTGGTTCCATTTTTGCAAGGAAAGAAACCCATAGGCTGTAAATGGGTTTACAAGGTAAAGCATAATGCTGGTGGTAGCATAAGCAGGTATAAAGCATAATTGGTAGCTAAAGGTTATGCACAGACATATGGCATTGATTATTAGGAAACATGGCAGGTATAAAGCATAATTGGTAGCTAAAGGTTATGCACAGACATATGGCATTGATTATTAGGAAACATTCAGCCCTGTCGCTAAAATGTCTACTGTCAGAACACTTGTTGCATTAGCTACAACAAAAGGATGGACTTTGCATCAAATGGATATGAAGAATGCTTTCCTACATGGTGAGTTACAGGAAGAAGTATATATGGACCAGCCACAAGGATATGAAGATTCAAAGCATCCAGAATATGTTTGCAGGTTGCAAATAGCTTTATATGAGCTAAAGCACGCCCCTCGTGCATGGCATGCAAGGATTGCTGATTACTTAACCAGCATTGGGTTCTCTATGTGTGATGCAGATCACTCACTATATGCAAGGAAGGCTGATGATGGCATCACTATTGTGGCTATTTATGTTGATGACCTGATTGTAGGTGGTGATAATGAAGAAAGCATCAAAGAGGTAAAGAAACTTCTTATGTAGGAATTCGACACGAAAGATCTTGGTGTGCTGCGCTATTTCCTGGGCATTGAGTTTATACATACAAAAACAGGTATATGGATGTCGCAAAGGCAA